>JAWZSL010000025.1:8110000-8710000 GCA_034769285.1 Lutjanus argentimaculatus | reverse complement strand
ATGCTGCAGGGCTGATGAGCTGATGAGGTGCAGGTGTGCAGACCAGACAGTGCTGATGAGCCAAATGCAGACAGGTGTTCAGAGAAGCAGAGCCAGGAGGGAAGCCACCCCCACACCACAAACTCACACAGAGACAGACGGGGGGAAATAGGAGATACAGTGGGAGTGGGAAACAGGGAAAAAACACTAGGGAGACAAATGGACGCACGGCCGTGGCCATGACACACATCCAGATTTTTTTTTTTTTTTTTTTCATTTTCAGACTTGTAGTGTTTAACCCCAACCAGCGCTGATGCAAGAGACATCACTTGAGTCAATTACATAAATAGACTGTGATGTGTAAAATCAGCACAGTTCCCCTTTAAATAGGCTGTGTTTTCACATTATACACCATGCATGTCAGAGGGAGTTAGAACTCAACTCACAATCATGTAATTATTGTTTGGGTTGTTTTTTTTTCAGGGCAGTCATTTTGACATTACAGCAGGGAAAGCGCAGGTGTAATTAATCACAGTAATAATGGCTGTCAATTCCAGGGTCCAAATATTGCGCATGTTCACTTACTGTCATGTCTTACCGGGACATTTAAGTGGAACAGAGCCCTCGTTAACACTATTAGTTGCACCTGTTCTTTTTCTGCTATGGCAGTTCACAATGCCTGCTGTGAAAAATACCAACAAACAGGATGCTGCTGGTAGAGACGACAGCTTATAATCGCAAGTAGCACCTCTTGTGAGTATTGGTCAACCTGGTCTTTTAATAATAGCAGGTAGAAAAGGTTAGTTCTTCCCTAACAGCTAATGGAGCTTTGCCACATCTCTCAGAAGGAGGGCGAACAAGTTGCACATGTTTTGACATTTAGGCATTAAAAAGAGACAAATCTGTAGGGCAAATCCTGATTACACAGTGACACGACAGTTGAGAACTTGTCTTTTTTTTTATGGCGGAGGCAGGAGGTGTAGCTGACAAACATAAGAGGCAACATTTTACAATAAATAAAGCTGCTACACTGTTGTTAACCCTTTAACACACAAGTTTTGCACCTTTTTACTCCTACCACATCTGCAGCGATATGTTAGGAGTTAAAGGGTTAAATAATGCAAGCTAATGGAAAGATTGCATTAAGATTAGACTAGATTAATTATGGATATGTTAGCATATATAATCAAGAATGTAACGTTTATATTCATAGCTGCTTCCACAATGTGATTAAGAATACAGGGCTGCTGGAAAAGACCCAAATTGACATAATTTTCACCATTTTTATGCAACAAAATTGAAATAAATTGACATTCCACCTGGTAATCTGCAAATGAGGGAGCATCATCTCCAACCTGATCAACAATGAGTCTATCTCAAGAAACAACACTGGAGATTAGGATAACAGATTCATAACACTCATGCATCAATATCAAAACCTAGCAATATCAAAACAAAAGGAATCTCGACAACTATTTTAGGAAATATGGAGTAATCAGACTACATAGAAAAACATAATTCTTTTGATGCATGGACATAAAGTCATTCACGTGCCATTGAGGACCAACAGTCTGCAGGTTTTCATTCAAACTCTATCACCTCAGCAGGTTAGTTTCTGCCCTCTACTTGAATGAGTGCGGATCATTAAAATTAGAGTGTTTGGTTGAAATGAAAAGATTAGATAGATTGTTAGCCCTCCATGGTTCATGAGTCTCTATAGCTGTGAACCTGCAAAGTAACAGCTTCAGGGGCTTTTTTTTTTTTTTTTTTTTACTTCTTAACAGTTTCTTTAGCTTTTTTCTATCCTTTCAGCCATTATGCTTTTGCTCACTGGCTGTTTATGAACTCCATAAAACTAAAAGTAGTGTAAAGAAAAGCTTAAAATATGTGAACATTTTTAACATTATTACCAGGGAACAAAAATGTTAATCGCTTTTATTTCACTGCTGATGTCCTAGTTCGGCTGAGTCTCAGACTGTCCCTGCAGCTCAGCTGTGGACCTGGGGAAGCCATTAGCATCCGAGAGACTTTAACAGAGACGTCCCTGCAGCTCAGAGGGCCGCGGCGGTCCAGGCTCCGATTTGGAGCGGATTGAGTCGTGTGGCAAGCAGGCAAGGTCTCATCACCACCACCAGTCCCTCCCCACTCTCACTCACAGCCTCCGTCTCTTTCTGTCTCCCCCTCTGTGTGGTCCAAAGTGTTGACCATCTGGGAGAGATGGAAGTGGAGGACAGGGTCCCAATCCAACTAACTCTGTCAGCGAGGCGATGTATTCACCACCCCCCCTCGCCCGTCTGTCTGAGCGAAAGACAGAAAAAGGGAGAGAGAAGCAGACAGAGAGGGAGAAAGAGAGTCTGTCCTCGCTCCGGCTAGTGTCTGCTTACTGCTAACCTCCCCAGGTCCTGCATTGCCTCATCCTATATGAGCTCAAAATGGGCTGGGACCCATGTGTCAGGGGTCGCACTGTGGGGACTAGGCTTGGCCTGAAAGCCTGGGAAACGTGTAGATATTTGGCCATATACATTATAGCTGCCAAGAGCAAATACTGCATGCATGCTTGTGCACAAACAAGGAAATTGACGAACACTACATTTAAAACACATGGCTGCAAGTACGGAGGTGCAAAACTGCGAAAAGAGGGAGGAGAGACCTGCCGTAGGTAAACAGGTTGGGAGCATCGTGGCTGTGCAGAGCGAGGAAATCCCCCTGCAGGATCCCATCCCCCTGTTGTCCTTCCACCTCACACACCTCACAAATCATAGCAGCTTCTCACCAAAGTCTGCATTCCTCAAGATTCAACTTCATGAGAAACATATGGCTGACGTGAATCACATTATTCCTGATTAAGTGAGCATTGGGGAAAGCATCCATAATAAACATTTTGGCTAATAGACATGAATTCATTAGATTGCTATGGTGCATATAGTGAAAATAATGCCCGCCACAGGTAATGTACTCAGCTGGCAGGGGATCAACATAATCTTCCAAAGATGGTGAGATAAATGCAAACATAAGTCTAATGAGGTATTCTTTTATTTTTTTCAGTGAATACTTTCCCAGAGTGAGTTAAAGCATCAAAGAGTGGAAGAAAGAGAACTTCTGTCACATACAATAAACAAAAAGCTTTTAAACAGAAATACAAATGAAACCAATTATAACCCTGAGGAGACATACAGTAGCTACAGGGTCTGAATCCAACAGTGGACAAGAGTATGAGAAACCACCAGAGAGGGAGGGCTTGGTAGGTGAATAAGTGCCTAATGAGAAGCAGTTATATTGTAATGTACAACATTCTGCCAAAATACCACGACTAGTAATGAGGGTAAATAGTTTTAAAATTGAAACAATAATATAATCAAGCCTCAATCAAGTGAGACACTAATAACATATGAATTATTTTTTTTATTATACCATGGTCAGGGTGAATACGTGTTTCTGATTGGCTGGCAGGTGTGCATTAAAACCATTTAACACACACGTAGTTCAGCTCAAGTTTACCATTCGAAAGGCAACTGCCACCCAACTTGTAACCACAGAGAGATTAAAGAGCACAGCTGTCAAAGCTCACGCCACTTCCTAACTGGAGGCGATGAGAACAAACGAGCGATTGAACAGCTGATTGCTTCAGTGTTCCTAAATGAGGACGTCCTAACCCGCTCCGTGAGGCAGTGAACAGGCTGAGCGACGGCTCTATTTCAGCAAAGTTTCACGCGCCTCCAACATTTTTTTTTTCTGGTTAAAATCGATGTGGCATCTTTGAAGTTTCTGTTTCCCCTCATCAAAGCAGTCAAAAGGGAGGACGAGAGACTAATTAACGTGGCTGACGAGACACCTTTCATATGATCCACAGCAGCCGTCTTAGAGGAATATCCTCAAAAGGACGGTGTTTGGAAGGAAAAAAATGAACTCTGAGGAGTTACAGGTAAGTAAAGTGTCCTCCAACTATGTAGAAACAAGGCTGATTTAAAAAAAATTATGTTAGTTCTGAATCAATAACTCAATCTCAAGTAAACCACTGCAACATTGCTGGTATATGTGGGTGTGTTATTCATTATCAACTCCGCAGGCCAGCTGAGTTTGGTTGTAAAATGGACTAGAATTATTCCTTGTCATGACAACAGTAAGCTCTTGCTTCATAGCTTTAATTTTTAAGTGCAAAACTTTCACCAAAAAAAGTGAATGTTTTTATTCCATACTGTTGGCAAATGCCCATTGGTTGTGGAATAATCAACTTGTGGGTGCACATTAAACAGTTTGAAGGCATGACGTGGAGGCGAACAACCACCGAGCTGGGATGAGAGCGCCACTCTTGGTGACCAAGACTTAGGTGGAATTCAGGAGGCTGCATCAGATCTCTTTCTAGTGGGGCAAGGATTTGACCTGCATGAACACTTCTTGTTTTCTCCCTAGCCCTGCGTTGTAATCCTCATGGAAAAACACTTGATGTCAGCGGATCTACAACTCCTACCTCCATCTGCTGACGATGCAATGCTTGTCTTGAAAGTACTGAAAAAGACCCGAGAAAGCTCTTGGTCTTGTTTGTTTGGCTTCCAGGTCGCTGGATTGTATCGGTGAAAGCATGAGGGTCTTGAGAAGAAATCTGTATCCAACACTTACTCAAAAATATTTGACAGGTTCGAAACCTTCCAAGTTCCAGACATTGTCAGATTAGATCTCCACAACTTTATTGTAACGTCATCTAGCTTTCCTTTCAAAGATGCATTTAACTCTGTCTATGGCAGCCTTTACACTCACCAGGTTGTCACTGTGGTCATTTAGGCCATCTTAAACCCCACAAATGCATTCATCCTGTGACTTGTAGCAGGACTTAAGTTGCTTCAAAGTACTGTTCACTGATGAGAAAGCGTCTTCAAGTTCTCTTTTTAGGGCTGAATGCACAGCTTGTGTAATATAGGCAAGAAATACTAAACAAAGTCTCTTGAGATCATCTAGTAGTGCAGGTTTAGCACCCAGCTCACCAAAGCTTTGTCTACAGCCTTCTTGTTTGGGGCTTTGCTGTATTTTCGCTAGTTTTCTTTCAGAGGTGCTTTTTATTGACAGTTTTGGTGTCCAGCAACTTTCTGACTTGTGGTGCACAATGATGAATAAGGAGAAGCTGAGCTAAACTCACATGCACCTGCTCACCCCATATTCAACCCAGCTTTGTTGCATTAGCGAACATTTTGTATTAAAAATGAAAATTAACACCAGAGGAATCGGCCAGCAAATTACAACCTCCATGTCATGCATACCTGAGGTAAAAGGTGAGTATGCTTTTATGCTTTGACTTGTCAGATATGAATCACAGAGATTAAATAGTGTCGGGAATGAGGGCACAGCCAGCCTGTTTTGCTTGCGGGGATGTGGCTAAAGCCTTGAAGAGTCATTACATGAAGGAAGAGAGTGGCGTGTAAGTGATGGCATGTCATTTGGTCATTGAACATGTTCTACCCTCCAATTCACACCATCCCACAATCAGCTGAGAGCACAGATGAAAGGGGCGAGACAGTGACAACACGGCAGCGGGAGAAAAAAATGTATAGAAAGAAAACAAAGACGGGGGGGAAAATAGCGGCCGCAGCAAACATTGGTGGAGGATAATTAGAGGGCAGGATCTTGTCATGCCATGCGATTACTCAATTCCTGTGATATCCCTGAGAAGCTCCAGCCGGCCTGCTCTATAATCTAAAGCTCGGCCAAAAGACGCTGCACAGGAAGAAGAAGGCAGAGGAGACAGACGGATGCGGCGAGAGGGTTGAAAATGTCACCAGTAAATCATGACCATAAGGGGTTTTCAGGAGGGTTTTCACAGAAAACAGAGCGTCAGGTGTTCAGCGTCTCAGAAATAAAATATTTATCACCACCATCTTCAAAAGAGAATACCAGGGTTAAATTAAGCCTACAGTATGACAGTATACAGTATAACAGAATGATACAAACCAAAACCACGCTCATGAGTGCATGAGTCATATGGCTCGAGGGAGTATGGGAGTATGAAACTTTATTAAGAGCCCTGTAAGCCCGGGGTATCTAAATTACACCTTTGATTATTAATTACCCAAAAAGAAGCCATCTATTATTGAAACCACGTCATCCTGCTGTTGGCGGAGCAGCCAGCCAGTGATTCAGAACGGCGGAGCACAGGAAACTACTCTGGCAAATTACACAGAGGGCAGGAAGAGTGTGAAGCATTGAGGAAAACACTCAACAGCCTGCAGTCACACACACTGGGTGAAGTGTGGACAGAGGATTATTTTCTTTCACTGCAAAAAAACATCTTCCAAAATGATCAGAAATAGAGGCTTTATCCCACAATATTATCCATATTAAAGTGGACAACATCTATCACAACCATATACAGTATAATACATACAAGTGTGTCCAAGCAGCCCACAACATGGACTTACAAGAAACCACAAAGTAAAGGATAGTTCCAGTTTAATTCAGTTTGAGCCACAGTTTCATAGTTTTGGACAGTATTTCAATCACTTAAGTACTGCTGTCTTGGAACACAGTGTCAAGTGCAACACGTCAATAATGAAAAGTGGTCAGATTTTCAGATTGGCAACAAGCAAAGTTTAAGCAAAGACACAAACTAAGTAGACTTTAATAAGAACATTGTCTTTTGTGAATCCTTTTGCATTAACCTGCATATTTGCATTTGAACATGTTCAGAATTTTATTATATAGTTTGCCTGAACTTGCACATGTACATTTTCAAAAATTTGACCTTTTATAAATCTTTTCATCCTTTATATTAATTTCTCTGTTTGTTTCAATAGTCTAAAACCAGTAGAGTTTCGTGGTGCTGATTGCGAGCACCTCATCTCACTCTCCCCTTCATACCATGAAGGAAAACCTATGTTGGTTGTGAGAAGACCACATTTAGAGCCAGTGTTTGTTTTCTCCGCTCTGGCCCACTGTAGAAACATGGCAGTGATATATGGCGGCCTCCATGCCCTCTGTGGATATAAAGAGCTTATTCTAAGATAACAAAAACACAATGGTTGTTATTTTCAGGTTATTATACACTAATAATTTTACATGTTGGACAAAAGAGTGAAGAGTGATAGAAACAGCCACTTCTCCAGAGTGCACCGTTGAGCACAGGGCAGGTGATGCTTGTTTGTTTGCTTGTGGTTGTTTTTGCCACTGACAGGCTCAGATTGTTATTCTAAGTGTCTGACAACATTATTTTGGAAAGGATCGCCACAGTGAGAGATCTTTTTCGAAGAGTAAGATACACTTAATTCAGAAACAACTGTTTTCTTGTCCTCAACTCCTTTTGAGCAAACATAATTAAGATTATCACCATCAGCTGTAGATGTAACCATGATAGTTCTATCATATCATGTCTCAAACTATACATATAAGACCCAAGATTGATATATAATTTGATATAAACTTGATTCACAGTGAAGTGCATTCATTTTTAAATTATACTATCAAAGTAAAGGCTAACTGAGTGCTCATCTTGCCTGCTTTTCCAAGTTACTGTTCTTCTACAAATTCAGCTAGCTTAAAACAAACAGCACATCTGCTAGTTCTAAGAGCATCTTGTGTAAATCTGGTTTGATCCAAAACTTTTTGACCTCAGTCAGTTAATTAGCACTTTCCCCGAGTGGTCGCATCCGCTCCGTCTGCCTGGAGATTTATGCCTGGAAGAAGGAAAGACACTCTCTGATTTCAGACTCTCTCTTTTTTTTCTTTCTTTCTTCCTTTCCTCTTCCCCCTCTCAGACCCTCAATCCCACCTCCTCCTCTCCCCTCCTCTACCACCTCCATAACAGCGCTGATCTATGAAAACATACAAACATGACACTGAGCCCATGATAAACACCAGGTCTGTATTTGGGGAGGAGAGGAAATCAACTCCAGTTCAGGATGTGACCACTACCTCTGCCCAGATCAATCATACTCCAGCAGACCTGCATGTGGGGGGCAACCATATCAGTACGGGGGGGGGGGGGGGGTCCACACACACATATATGCACACATAAACACACACACATACAAACAAAAGTGCTCATAGTCTCTGAGCAGTGCAATGACAGAGGTGGCAAAAGTACACACATTCTTTACTCATGTAGTAGCACAGATACTTGTGTAAAAACAAAGGAAAAGCACAAATTCAACTTATTTACTCAAATTAAAGAGAAAAGGTGCAGGCTGTGAAATGTACTAAAAGTATAAAAGTAAAAGTCACCCTCCGATGGACATTTAAACAAGCGGTTTCTGTCCAAAGCTAACTGAACTTCACCTTAACTCCACAGTCGAGACTCCCTCTCTGACTGTTTCATCCTGTTATGTCTTTTATACCTTGTTTGTCTTGTTACGTCTTTTAACGTTTGTCTTGTTGTGTCTTTTCCACCTTTTTCGTCTTGTCTTTTATGTCATCTATGTCTTGTTACACCTTATTACGTCATGTAGGTCTTGTTGTGTCTGTCATGTTGTTTTTGTCTTGTCACGTCTTTTTTGTCTCGTTAATCTTTTATGCATTTTTCATCTCATGTCTTTTTTTGTATTGTTGGGTCTTGTTATGTCTTTTATGTCTTGTGAGGTCTTGTATTCCTTTTTCGTCTTGTTACGTCTTTTTCACCTTTTTTGTCTTGTCTTTTATGTCATTTTTGTCTTGTCTTGTTACATCATTTAGGTCTTGTTGTGTCTGTCATGTTTTTTGTCTTGTTACATCTTTTATGCATTTTTCGTCTTTCGTCCTCTTTTTTGTATTGTTGGGTCTTGTTATGTCTTTTATGTCATTTTTGTCTCATTACGTCTTTTACATTTTTGACATTTTTGTCGTGTTAAGTCTTTTAAACCATTTTCATCTTGTTGGTCTTGTTACATCATATTTATCTTGTTACGTAGTGTTACATTGTTTTTGTCTTATTATGTCTTTTTTGTTGTTTTCATCTTGTTACATCTTTTTGTTGTCTTTGTCATGTTACATCTTATTATGTCTTGTTACATCTTTTACAGTGTTTTCTCCTCGTTATGTTTTTCGTACGTGATGTGCACTGATGGATACACCGAGAAATCATCTTTTCTATTTGTTATTGTCTCATCCATTTAGTTTGCAATCAGGCTCGATGTTGGAGGGCAGCGCACATTGATGCAAAAGAGAAATAATAAATAATTCCCCTCAAAATACATTAAAAATTAAGTAATTAGCATGTTTTGAATATGTAAGGGGTAGAAAGTATAGATATTTGTGTTAAAAAAGAAAAATAAATACTCAAGTAACACAGAAACAAAGTATTTGTACTTAGTTACTTCCCACCTCTGTGCAATGGACACATGGCCACAGCACACACAAAGTTAACAAGTCTCCCAGGCAGGTAGGTAAAGAATGAAGCCGCTGCAACTGGATTCCAGCACTGCGGTGCTGGGTTTACACTTTCAACTCCCCCTTCCTTATCTCCCAGATTAGCTCGATAAGAGAATTATGAAGCCAGACGGACATCTAAAGCTTCCTGGGGGGTCAACGGTGTGATGAGAGACAGCCCGGAGAGGGGAGACCGCCGCCGCCTCTGAAACGCTTAACCCTCCCACAACATACGTGCGCACACACATGTGCACTCATACACACAGACTCCCACCCTCAGGGCTCTACTTATTCATTGCTCCATCATCCCTTTTCCCCCCTTTATCAGAAAGAGAAGGAGCGGGAAACAAAGGAGGAGGGAGGCAAAGGAAGGGGGTGAGTACAGATAGCCTTGCTTCTGTGACTTCCTTCCTGCGCATTCCAGGTTTTGTGACCCTCTTTCAAGGACAAAGAGCTGAAACCCACTTCCCTCCTTCTTCTCCAAATTCAGGGAGAAAAAATGAAAGTTTCTCTCCAAGTCACAGGATGTAAAGCACAATAAATTATGGAGGTCAGGAAGTCACCTGGTCACAGGAGCGACTCAGCACTGTGCAGGTACAAACATCTGGGTATGGAATGTCCATGTGTAGGTATGCAACAGTGGGAGTAAAATATCCTTCTACTGCAGGTTTGTCTTAGGAATTTTCATATTTTAGTATTTTATTGTCAAACATAGCCATGCAGGCCAACCTTTGGATGGAAAAAATCAAATTCTAATTATTCTTTTAACAACATCCATTTTCCAGACATTATAGCTCATAATTGCAATGCTTTTATTCTGCCAAAATCTTAGCTGCAATACTGAATAGAAAAGAAATCCTCTGAAGAAAATTAAAGGGGCAGTTCACCCCAAAATCAAAACTGCATTTTTTTCTCTGGTGTGCAGTGCTATTTATATATCTAAATCAAGGGTCTCAATCTCAGGCAGTTTAACACCCCTGATCTAGACTGTTTTGATGTGAGCTGCTGAATTTTGGAGATATCGGCCGTGGAGACAGCTTGAATATTATGGAACTAGATGACAGTAGTCCTGTGGTGTTCAAAGTGCCAAAAAATTAAAAAAAAATTCTACAGCAATGTCTCTTTCCAGAATTCATCATCTTTCTACCATACAACATCTGTGAACAGTATCACTGCACCGAAGGAAGTGTGCATCTACTCGTGGCTCATGCTCATGGCATCACAGGACTTAAACCTTCATGGCGTCATCCTTGGCTGAGATGTAACCTCTTGTGCATGAGTAGATGCACGCTTCCCTCTGTGCAGTGATACAGTTGGCAGGTGCAATTTAGTAGACAGGAAGTAGTTCCTACATGAAACTGCTCACAGCGAGGTCTGCGGATTATCTTGAGTAACCGGGTCATGATTTCTGGATAGAGACGTTGCTGGTGAGTTTTTCCAATGTATTTTTTGGAGCCTTAAGCACCACAAGCTGAGTGCCATTGAGATCCATTATACTGAAGAGAAGACATGGCCAATATCTCCAAAACTCAGCAGCTCACAACTAAACAATGTAAACTGATAAATAACCCTACAGGTAAGAGGAAAAATATATGTATTGACTGATTTTTGGGGGTGAACTGTCCCTTTGAGTGTGCTCAGGCTGAAATTTTCAGGTAAAAATGCCTTTTAAAGTCAATTCTTTGCATATACAGTGTTGCATAGGATTTGCAATTAACTGAAAAGAGTTTAAGTCAGTTGAAGTGCATTTGCTGAAAACATGAATTTCAGTTTGAGTCTTGTAGGAAGTTGCGGTTTCAGTTTGAATTGCTGAAAATAGTTGAATTAACCATTGAGGAACAGAGCTGAAAGCTATAATACTGTCATTTAAAGTGGAAAACATGAAAGATGCTGATATATTAGTGATTGTCTAAACACGATGTGGTGGGTTACTTATCAAGTCAAAGAGTTTTTATAATTGAGGTGGTTAGCTCGAAAAGTAAGACATCAAAGTTAAAACCTATAATGTGCCTCATAAAAATGTCAGCAATAATGTTAAGTATTTGGAAGTACAGTATGGGATCTCAAGGACCTAAAACATGCAAAACCACATACAGAATAAGTGCAGAATGAGGCATTGTCTAGCCCATCATATGTTGCATTACGTCAATGAGGTGTGAGTAGTTCCAGTGAAGAGTGATGTTTTTCTGCTCACATTTTTTCATTTGAATAACTTTCAGAGGCCCGAAGAGGTGAAAGTCTCCAGTTTTAACAAGAAACATGCAACTTTTCAATAAATGTCAGAAAAAATAAATGATTTTGTATGTGTCCCTGTGTTGCGGATTCTCTTGAGGCCCCTCAGGTTTATCTAATAACCCCTTGGTCACTGCTGTCTCTTACAGTAGGGCCAAAAGCCACTCGCTCCTTACACGGTTCCCGTCATGATGTTGTTGGTCACTGGGGAGAAAATATGTTTGGTGTTTTTACTCTCACACACACTAAAACAGCGCTGGAGAACAAGGTCTCCTGCAGAGTTTACTGTTGGCAGAGGGGAACCTGTGCCCTCACCATCACGCATCCTCCCTTGGGCAAACACTTTGTGATGCCAGAACTTAAGAGTTTTAAAGAGGCTTTAAATGAACAACAAGCACCACCCCGCCCATACCCCAACCTTCTCCGCGTTTTCCCCCACATCTCAAAAACCCGGCAAGTCTCGGCGTTCATCCATCCCATGATTCATCCTGCAGCTCTGTCATCTGTGACTGGTGACGCACCCTACTGCCCGGGGCATAATGAAACCTCTGACAGAGATTGCAGCTGCACCGGCACCTTCTGCACCATCTGATCCCCTGCTCCGGTATCATCTTCACCCCATCGCGCGGGCAAAAAGTGCCCCTGTGGACCCCTTAACTCCAGCCTCCTTCACACTAGTGCCCTCACCCTTGGCCCTGAGCGCCCAACCTCTTATGCCATGCTAATTTAATCCAAAAACACTTCCTATAGCAGCCTGTTAATGTCAGAGTAGATTTCCTCTACGTTCTCCACGACCCAGAAAAGAGCACCACCCTGCCACTTTGCCAGGAACCTTCCTCGGTTTAGTGTTTCCCAACAAACGGCAAATATGCTTCAAAACCAATAAACCTACCCCTGATATTTATTAGGCTGTTATTCAAGTATTCCCTCCCTACTCTTCCAAACGGAGACGCACACGCAGGCATGCATGCAAGTGTATGCGGTCACACACCTTTCCTCAGCCGCAGACGTATTAGTAATTCTAATGAGGGGCAGAAGATTAAAGAGTTGCGTTGTCTTGGGTGTTACAGTACACGTCTAGCTTTACTATGAGGACCAGAGGTCAAGAAGAGGAACACGCAGGGAGGAAATTGAGAACATTTCTTGATTAAAGGCCTCTGGAACATCTAACCTTTGACTGCACACAGACAGCGCTCTGACTGCATATGCTGCCTGGCCCGGGTCGCTTTTTTGTGTATCAGGGACCTCCAGTAGCACCTGGGAAGGAGAGAGGATAAAGGGGGATATTCAGGGAATCACATCACTTGCCCAGACATCTGGGGACAAACTGGTAAAAGCAGCAGCCAGCTTGGCAGCAGCGGTTATTGTTTGGCTCATGTAACTGTGTGGAGTGACATCGGCATGTAAAGACCGCTCTGTTTTTGTATGGAAATAACAGGCGCGCATTGAACATTACTTTTCCTCCTTCATGACCCTGTTGATGCTTTGGTCTTTTCTTCAGAATTTGGTTATTTTGTTGGTTGTAAAAAAAAAAAAAAAAAAACTTCTTAAAGCTAATAAACACCGGTGGACTGGGTAGAGGTGGCAGTTGCCCCCAGGTATCCCCATGTTCTAAAGAAATGCTGCAGAAATGCCCTCTTGGCTGCCCCTACGGTAGGCAAAACATGACAAATGCGCTCTAGAGTGGTCTAAGACAATGTGATAAAGTGGCCTCTTGAGGGCCCCTCCAGAGGGTAAAACATGATATAGTGCCCACTAGGGTGTCCTTCCAGTGGATAAAATGTGATAAAGTGCCCATTAGGGCGCACTTCCAGTGGAGACAACGTGATGAAGCGCACTCTAGAGTGCCCTTCCAGTGGAGAAAGTCCATCTAAGCGCCCACTAGGATGCCCCTCCAGATGGTGAAACATGACAGAGTGCCTTCTACTGTGCCCTTCCAGTATGCATAACATGATATAGTGCCCACTAGGGTGTCCTTCCAGTGGACAAAATGTGATAGGGTGCCCTTCAGGGTGCCCTTCTAGTGGAGAAAATGAGGTAAAATGCCCTCTAGAGTGCCCTTCAAGTTAACAAAATGTTACAAAGTGCATCACAACTTTCTGCATGCCAGTGGCCCACCATATACCGCTGGTGCCCTTTTTGTTTTTTTTTTCACCCCTGCCCCTCAGGTAGCCTGAGTGCACCACTGGTAACCAATACTCTGAGGAGTACATTGAACTTAAATCAAAAATATATCAAAAAGGTAAAGCATTCTACATTTAAAGGTCCCATCAAGTCAGAATCAATGTTTAAGGGTCTTTATCACAGATGCCTTGCACCATATGTCATCTATACACCAGTATTTGGCCCAACAAGGACAAAAAAGATGTTTTTTAGGTATTCTGGGGTACTTTTAATGGTATTTCAGAGCTTGTCTTTTCCTGGAAAGCAACTAAAAATGCATCCAGTGAAGTGCTTCCTTGCTTATGACACAGCGGCATGCTTGCCAACCTTCAGACCTCAAAAGTAGGGTAGATTTCGAAACCAAGGCAGGTGGTGTAGGGGTCCTCCTCCATACAATTATGAGTTTCATAGACTTTGTTTTGTGCATTCTGGTGACATTTAAAGAATGAAAATTTAAAAAATAATTAATTTTTTGACAAATAGATGCCTTCCAATGATCTATAACTGACACTAGTGTGAAAACACAATGGGACCACAGCATTTGGCCTTACCTGGTCAAATTTCAAATTTGATTACAATAACAGAGAAAAAAATATAAATGTTTTCTAAGGGTATGTTAGTTAGGCTGCTTTCAGAAAAAAATGTGCCCCTTTCCTTTAAAACTTTCCAGTAAGAAACAAGAATTCTTCTGTCCAGGATGTCTGAAATTTGCTTTAGTACTCTCTATTTCTCTCTTCATATCTCTGCGTCATGCAACAGTATTTGTTGTTTCTGTATTGTTGTCCAGGCGGAAACAGTAGACTTTTAGAGTCATAGAGCTCATACATGCTGTAGCTACAGTGCCAGAAATTTGTCATAAAATCAGAGAATACGGGAGAATTGAGCCTGCGGGAGGAAACCGGGAGAGGACAATTAAAAACAGGACTCTCTCAGGAAAATCGGGAGAGTTGACAAGTATGCGCAGCGGAGCATGGGAGCAGAATACATCCATTCACCAGAGTGGACTGGAGTACTTCTGGGGCTGTACAAAAGCACAAGTTTATAACTTAATTCACTGATTTGGGTGAAATTGGATCATAAGTTACTGAGAAAATTGTTTTCTGGTTTCCCTTCTGATGTCCTCCAGCTGCTCTGCTTCAACTCTCTGTCATTTGGTTACAGAGCTTCCTGATGGACAGATAGCTTTAACAGCTTAGTTTTTGCTTAAGCAGCTAACCATAACCGTTAGCTGGCATTTGGAACGAGGCTTAGCAGCTTCCCAGTGAATACAACTGGACTGGGACGTAACACAGCCTCAAAGAATGACAGTACCAAGGTTGTCTATGGAGTTTCCTGATGGAAAGATAGTTTTACTTGTTGCTAAAGTAGCTAATGGCCAACTGTTGCTAACAGTTACCCATGACCTAACCCCATGGTGCCAGGACCAAAACCCAGCGCAAACACCTCTGTACTGTATTCACTGTCATCAAACTGGCCTGTGTTTGTCTCAAAGACTGTGCTCTGTCCCGGTCTTATTGTGTTCACTGGCAGCTCCCAGCCTGGGAAGAGTCAGCCAATATGAGTACATAGTACTCATAGTATTAGTACATACACAGATCACTACAGCTACATGTTAGAGAAGCCATGGATGTATGAAGGAGAACTGGCTATAGCATTGGAGGTGGGTCTAGGTTCACTCCAATGCAAATTTTTCAGTGCTGCATGAATCCAGCTTCCATGTATGAGTTCACACATATGCTTCTGCATTGTATGGCCCATTGAGCAAGTGCAGTAGAGACTTGATTCACCCGAGAGGCCAACTTCTGGTTTAGCCCTGCACTAAATTGAATGCGATAAAATGATTGCAATGCTCAAAAAACGTAAAGCCACTTTTTTCACAATGTACGTCTATGGGGAAAAAAGTCTTTTTGGGCCCTACACCATCACATGACATTGTCATTACATGGTTTGTATTAAATGCTAATCAATGTCTGCAACAAGTCCCTTAATGGCAGCCTATTTTTTTACAGGAAATGTGCAAGGAATAATCTCTTTGCTACCCGTTTCATGGGAACTTTAAGTTCAACCTTGCTTTTAGCTGAGCGAGGTGTTAAAAACAAGCTATTTCCACATTGAAAACAACTTTATGAGGTGCATCTCCACCTTTTCCTCTCATTCACTCCAGCCACTGTTTCCTCATGTCCCCTGACCTCAGAACTCCGTCACCCCCACCCGGCATTTTGCTTATCAATCCTCCCTCTGCTCCGTCATCAATCTCTCCGTGAAAATCTCCTTGTTTCTGCCAGTTGTTTCCTCGACTGCCAGCGTGTTTGCTAAGACCCCGCAAAAGCTCCCCCTTTCCTGCCGGGTTGGTCGGAGGCTAATAAAACTGTCTTGGTCAGTCATAAGACACCCTGAGAGAGAGAAAGAGGTTGGTGTGGGTGTGGGGCGGGTGGGTAGCAGGGTCACAGGCTCAGTACAGGCTCAGTTGGACCTTACTGGCTCAGCCAAGGGGAGGGTCTCACTTCTCGGACCTCCAAACCTAGAGGATGATAAATGGCATTTAAAGGAGACAGTAAAACACAACTATTGCATAAAGTCATCAGTTAAAGTTAATTACAAAATATATGGAGGTTTGATTGAATGGGTCTCCGGGGAGTGATCAGGGAGAGAAGCTGCAGGCAAGCCGTAGACAGTTGTCCGATGAGCGGCAGTGACTCACACACATTCCTTGAACCGGGACCTGGTCTGTGTAAAGGACTTTGGTGAGTGGAGATGATTCATCCCGGGCGCCATAAAAGCAAAAGCCATGAGCGAGTGTTGGTCATTACCATACTCGATCCTTGATGACGAACTTGGAAACAACCAAGCAAACCATTTAAAGTCATGTTGTTATAAAGCTGCACTTGGGAATATTTTTATGTGAATTACAAGAGCAACATCCTACACTTGTTTGTTGGCATCAGTGAGAAAACAACTGTACCTGCCTCATCAACACCAATCCAATCAAAGGGAAACTGAGGTCCAATAACATCACACTTTACAGATGTAATACATGTTATCAGAGGTTTGAAATTCTCAGCATGCAGTTTGCTCTTACTGGCTTTTACACATGTCGAACACTTCAAATTGGACATGACATCTTAGGTTATTTTCAGAATGATGTGTTTCTAGGTATCATTTTTCTTGATCAAGTTTGGATAACTTTTTAAAGTTATATCAGAGCAAGTATAATTATTGAGTGGAATAGCAAATTATGTGCTTGCCTTTAATAATGGAATTAAAACAAACTCTATTGGTGGTCAACAATATAAATCCTGTAGGTTGTCACTCCCCAATCCCATTGCCAGACAAGAAAACTACATTGGATGACTACAAAATCCCAAATAGAAATAAATACATCTTTTATATTCTCACTTATTACTATATTTGCATATGATAAAGGAGGTATGGTTAAGATCAGGAACAGGAAAGAAGAAATGATGGAATTTAATGTTTATGCAACTAAAATACTCAGTAAAGATTGGGGAAAGTTCATGGTTAAGATGGGCGTATGTTCTCCACATGACTCTGTAAGTCATATGAGAACATTCACTTTAGGACTTTTTCAGGGGAAAATGTTCCCTTGATAGAAATTGGACACTTCCAGCACATTCTAAGAACATCCCCACACGGATGTCACCTTGTAACATTCCCAGAAACAGAAAGTTCATGGATGGTCATAATGTGATAACCATCCCGTCATTCAGGAAGTTGCCCTAACCCTTTAAAGAATTCATTGTCATGTAACATCCCAAATGGTCTTTTTGTAAAGTTGCAGTGTGACCATAGAATAACCAAAATGGAGCACCTCCCTAAAGTCATATAGGGAACTTTGAAAGAACTGAGATATGCAATCATTCCAGCAAGTTCTGGGTATAACCTGGGGTCTCCTCCCAGTTGGACATACCCAGAAAACCTCCCAAGGTAGGTAGGTGTTCAGAAGGCATCCTAATCAGAAACCTGAAGCACCTCGGCTGGCTATTTTCAACATGTGGAAGCAGCGGCTCTCCAGATGTACAAGCTCTTCACCTACTTCGAGCTCCCTTCAAACCTAGCAACCTTGCTAAGAAAAACTCATTTCAGCCACTTTTATCTGCAACCTTGTTACTACCCACACTCATGACAACAGGTGGGGGTTGGAACATAGATTGACTGGTAAATCAAAAGCTGGCTCTGCTTCCTCTTCACCAAGACAGCCTGGTGCAATGCCCTCATTCCTGCGGACGTTGCACCAATCCATCCATACCGTCACTTCTGAACAAGACTTCGAGATACTTAAACTCCATCGCTTGTGGCAGCAACTCACTCCCAACCCGGGGGGAGCAGTGCCCATAATGAACCATGGGAAATGAAAGATTATCCACTGACAGTCATACAACAGACACATACAAAAAAACGTGGTAACAGTGGTATAGAGGTTAGTATGCATGCTTTGTGTAAGTGCTAACGTCTGTGTTTGTGTGTAGTTGTGTGTGTGTTTAGTGGGATCTGTTACGTTTCAGACAGAGGGCTTTGTTACTGCTTCTGAGTGTTGGGGTGCAGCCGTGCATGCAATCAGTCTGTGTTTCTTTATAATTTTCAATAAGTCTGTTTTTGGGCCTCCTATACCTCATCACCAACTCACCAACACAATCACACAATCCCAAACACACACACACACACTCATAGAGTTAGAGAAGCATACACGCACACAAACTTTTGTACTCGTTTCCAAGTCAAATGATTTAAGCCAGTTCCTCATTCAACCAGCAGACGCCATGTGTTTCTCATGTTGCCCTGACGGTCGCTTTTCATGAGATCTTCATGTTTTATTTCAGAGTAAAAGGGACAGAAAGTCTAATCTCTGTGTATTGTGTTATAACGTACAAATCACATTAAGGGAAAATGCTAGAAAAGAGAAGAATGAAGGTGGGGGGAGTGAGGCTGGTGGTGGTGGTGTATAAATCTTCATGGGGTTTGCAGGGAAGGAAACTCTTATGCTGAAGAACAAGAAGCACATGTAGCGAGCAAGCTACCAGGAAATTGGTATAGTCTTGTATGATTTTATAGGGATCTTGGGCATGCCCTTCACATTAATTAGGATGTGGAGTGCGGAGGTATTTTTTACAGGAAACTAAGTATGGAACCCCTGCTGTCCGCCTCGGGGCTCCAGCTCCTGAGTCAAAAAACCTAGAGGACTCTGTAACCAAAGTAAAGCAGGATAATGCAGGTCATATGCACACAAACACGCTGACACCACACCGTCAGGCACGAACACACACAGACACAGACACGTACTGTACGCACGCATGAGGGAAGCATTACTCGTTGAGGACAAACGAATGAGAAAATGAGGTTTTGGTGGCCAGAGCAGGTACTTTTTAAATGCGGAATTTGGAGTTAATCAAATTTTTTTGTCACCGCACCACTTCATTTGTTTTGTTTTTGTCTTTGGAGTTGTTATGGAAAGTTTGCTAATGACAGTCTCCTCAATTTGGGTTAATCAGTGTGTACTTTTTTAAATAATGTGGGTAATATGTTTGCATAGTCACATCATAAGGACTCGTCTCAGACAAAAACATGATCCCCATGAGGTGAAACACTCAGCCTCAGATCGTTCCCACTCTAGTCCCCTTCTCCTCTTCTAGCCCAGCGTGTGTGTAAGTGTGTGCGTGTTGACTGCCCATTTGCAAACTTCTCTCCTCTCTGCCCACCCAGGTAGTTCCTGAGAAGTACACACTGGTAACCTCATCCTCTGTCTGCTTAAATATGGCACTGCTGAAATGTCTGTGTTCATTCGCCAACCTAAACTGAGACCAAAGGGGACTCAAAAACACGTTGTCAAATTGTATTTAAAATCCAATACGAGCATGTGCAAGTGTATTTCTGGGTGTAGCCTACATTGTACAATAAATTAATCTTTTAATCCAGTTATTTTTTCTGTAATTTAGTCTTCAAAGTTATAATCCTCAAGACTTTCATGAAATCAAACCCTGTTTTTTGATACTGTGCATGGTTGACATTTTTCTGCAGTAGCTATTCAGTGAATTTACATTCTGTAATTACCAACCACTGACAGTGGCGGAGTCCGCCACCCCCTCGCCGCATTTAATTTTACTGCCTGCACGAGAGTGATTCAGGAAATAATGTAATAGAAAGTGTTACTAAAGTGATTTTATCTAATTGATATCAGCCTCATTGTTTAGTGTTCGCTCTTCTACAGATGTATTAGAGCTGTATTAATGTATTGCTAATGTTAAAGGACCAGTGTGTAAGATTTAGGAGCACCTAGTGGTGAGGACCTCATTTCACTCTCCCCTTCCAAGCATGTAGGAGAACTTAGGGTGGCCACAAAACCTGCAAAAAAAAAAACAAACCAACCAACTTCTTCCTGGTCTTCTGTGTTATTTCTGCTGCATTAAACTGAACTTGCTGTTACCACCATCTGTAACCAGGACTGAAATCTTAAGGGCTGTAACTCTGAAGTCATATTTTTTAAAACAAGTGAAAAACTCAGCTAGATTGTTTCAACTTGTGCGGTGACATGCATTGTCTTTTTGTGCTTCAAGAAATAAACCTGAGAGCTGGACAGCTTACTGTTTGCAGAAAGATAGCTGATTGTTGAGTCTCATACCGAGGATGTCAAATACCAACAATTTGGGTTGATAAACAAAACAAAACAAAAATGGAGAAAATAAGAAAATGCAGGCAGAGGGCAGGTCTCTGCCGATACAGACACCACCACACACTTTTAGTCGGTCATATGTGATAATTGAGGGAGATTATTCTTATGAGTCTTTACATTGTTTTTTTTAAGAAAATCCTGCATACTATGACTTTAAAATGGAAAATAAGAGCTCAATTGAGACATGCATTTTTTGCAAAATATTAGGAGAAATTCTTTGCAGTCCATACAGTGCAGCAGTGGACTTCCTCTCTCGTTAAGCAATATAAAATACATTTCTGCTGCACAAAGTTATGCTTACATTTTCAGTCTTTCTACTAATCTTTGCTTTTTCCTTTCAAGGCTTTAAAAAGAATTCAAACACAGCAAGCAAAGTCACTTTTTACTTGAAATGACATGAAATGACACATGCAACCAGTGACAAGGGGCTGCAAAAAGATGCTTTATTTTGAAGGGATCACAAGTGGAAACTCTCGGGAATCACTGCTGTGAGGATGCACCGACTGTGCAATAGGTTCTCATTGGACAAAATCCTACTTTTCTTCACATAAATACTTGTTATTGCTTTTATTCTTGAGCATTTCCCCTCCCATACAGACAAACTAGAGGGCTGATCTGCAGTTGCAGAGGAGGAAGAACCACCAGCATGTGTAGCACAGTGTCAGGACAGGCTGTGTCCAAACGTCTCGATGTATGTTTACACAATCTAATGCACAAGTTCAAAGGTGAAGGGGAAAAGGCCTTTTAATGTTTCCGGGTTTATTTATTCAGCCTAGTGTCTGGCTAAGAACTAACTCCCACCCCACCCCACCCCACCCACCCTCACTTCGGGCCCTCCTACAAGGGTTCCCACTTCGAATGACATTGCAAACCCCGCGATATGATTGGTGAAGAGCACAATGTGGTCTGTGTGAGAGGGGGAGAGAAAAAAAAAAAGAGAGGAGCTGTAACTTCTATCCACATGTTTTCCGAGGCAAGTTAAGTACACACAGTAGTATATAAGGGCAATAAATCAGCAAACAGCCGACCACAACAGACCCGCTCATTTCTGCGCAGGGGTGGGGTGGAGGGGAGGGGGGCTCTGTTATCGATTTCAAATAGCTCATGTAATTTTCTTTACAAGCTCAGATCTGCAGGTTTAATGATAAGTTGTTTCATTTTGAGAAGAGAAGTGAAATCTGAATTATGTGTGGAAACTTGTGCATCTGTATCACATATGTATAAAAAAAATTAAATCATTCTGAACAGATGTTTAAAATAGTATTAAACGTGCGCACACATGCATACACACACACTATAAAAACGGCTTTAGGTAGGCAGCCGCAGTATGCCAAACTTTAACTGTTGTTCCTGGGAGCAGTCAATCATAAACAGTTGAGCCATTTTATTTGGCCAACTCGCTGTTAGTGGAAAGCGTTGGCACTCCGGCCAGAGGCTCATAAAATTGACATGTCTGTAAATTCATGCATTTATTGACACAAATTAATAGATGCAATGCCTTTCTCCGCTATTTCATCCTGCACTTTCGCTTACATTCTCAACCAGTTGGACAGTTTTTGGACGAGGTTTCCAGTCTAAGGGAAGTGCGTTTTTCTTTTTCTTTTTTCTTTTTTTTTTTTTTTTTTTCTAGTTTCAAAATCTTTTAGTAGAATGCTGCGGCCAGACTAAACAGAAAACAGAAAAGTTTACTGTGCACAGATGCACTCAAGTTCAGTTTGAGTCCAGGAACTCAAGCCAAAGAGTCATGGCTGACTGTATATTATGGCTATCAGGGGGCTCTCGTCTTCAGACAAGGACAAACCATTACATTATGCAGAGGAGAGAATGTTTTTGAGGGGACAGTTTGAAACTGCTCGGTGCTGGTCTGCGTGGAGTCTGCATGTGCTGTCTGTGTTTGTGTGTGTGGGTTTCCTGCAGGTGATCCGCTTTGTTCCCACGGTCCAGACGTGCAGGTGAACACGGAACTCCAGCTGTGCGTTTCTCTGAATTTAGCTCAGTGAATCCAATCTTTTGATGACTCTATGCAGGAAAAAGTGCAGTCACAGAATATTCCTCCACATGTCCATCGATCTGTAAGTTACAAATTGCCAAGATCAACATTATGAGCACTGTTTCTGATTTAATTCATTTAACAACACAGTTCACCCCCATTCAACCAGCCATATAACACGCTAGCCAGAGACTAGCCAGTTCTGGGGGGGGGGGGGACAACACTATTACTTTGTGTTCTACCTGGGTCAAATGTGCCCCTCTGACAAAACAACTGGTCCGAGACCCCCCCAGTAAAATTGGTCTAGAACTGCCCCTGCTAGCTAGCTCAGTGGTGCTAACATTACATCCTATGTACAAACACAAGCTTCTCATCCGTGAGTAGATGCCTGCTCACCTCTGCACAGTGATAGAAAGAAAGCAGTTCATACATGAAACTGCTCACAACAAGATCTGTGGATTATCTTGAGTAACTGGGTCATGAATTCTGAAAAGAGACGTTGAATTTTTGAATTTTTCTTTTCTTCTTCCTCTTCCTCGTCTTCTTCTTGGCGAGTTACATCTAGTTCCATTATACTGGAGAGAAGGCAGACATCTCTATGGCCACTATCTCCAAAACTCTGCAGCTCAAACCAAAACAATCTAGATGAATAAACAGCACTACAGACCAGAGGAAAAATATGTATATATGCATTTTTGATCTGGGGGTTAGCTGTCCCTTATATTTATTTTGGGGTCCTGGAGTCCCTTTTTGAACCCCCCTTTACCCACTCAAGAAACAAAATTAACATTGTTTTTCTCTCCTTAACGCTGCATGACTTTTCTTACTTGTATGAGATTTGCTAATCAGACATGATTTCAAACTGATGACATGTTTCGAAAGTTCTGTTACAGAACATGATGCATTACGTAATCCTGTGTGGGATCTCAGAGACTTAAGCTGTAAAACATGTAAAAATACAATGGATCATATTCTCGACATGTGTGATTGGTTTTCATAGTACTTTTTATGTACCAACCGCCCCTCCGAAACCCCAAATAAATCTATTTGGATTTATGTTATTAGATTTTTATAACAGCCTGTTACATACAAGGCAACTGTGTGGTGACTGCACATTTCTTTGTCTAAGAGTTTTTGACCAACAAAAGGAATATACATTTGTTCTTACATGTATTGTGTATAACTTATAAAACATATTTTACAACCCTGTCTTATACAAATTACATTTGTATACGATTAGATTGTTTTCATAATTACATTGTGGGGACAATGTAATTCCTGCCTGTATTATATCCACAGAAAACATTTCTTTCAAACAATGCAATTATACAATGTACTGGACTTGCAAGGAGGTGGTTGGGGTTGTCAGACTGTAACACAACAGTGTAGGGTATGCGCCCAGACTCCTGCAACAAAAGCCCGTTGGTTATTGTAAGGAAATGTTGTCAATTTGGGCAGGTTTTGGCCACGGAAAACACTTTTGTTGAGTATGTTTAGGCAACAAAAGTATGTTGGTTAACGCAGTGCTTCCCAAACTTTTTCTAGCATGCCCCCCTTCAGAAGCTGAAAAAAGTTGATGCTCCCCCACCACACAATTATTATCAATCATTAACAATAATTGGGGAAGCAACTGATAAAACTGGATTAAAGTTGAATTATGGTGAAATAAAGATGCATGATAGCATCAGCAAACTCTAGTTCATTCCCACTACATAAATCGTATTCATTTAACTTCGTGTCACTCTGTATTTACCCCCTGGTCATCCATGCCCTCCCTGCAGAGGTTCTGTACCCTCCACGGGGGGCCCACCCCCCAGTTTGGGAACCATTGGGTTAAAGTAAGGAGATATTTTGCTTATGGGCAGGTTTTAAGGCATTAATATCAACAACTTGTTGAGTACAGTAGTTGAAATTTTTTCTTTATTATGTTAATAGAAAACATATTTTGGTCTGCTTCACATTGCCATCAAAATGTATTTTCTGTTGCAAATGAAGTTGTATAGAAACAATTTCTCGGAGACAGCACTGTATTTTCTTATGTGGTGTTATAACAATGCTTAATGTCTGTTTTTGAAAACATTTGTCAACAACACAAAAGTTTTATTTTATTAGTGGATTTTAATACAGTCAGAAGACAATATATACGGTAGAATATATATTTGACAAAAAAAATGCAGTAATTAAATTCATATTTTGATGAGGAAGTTAAACCAATGTCAGCCACAAACACAAGGGTTTAAAAAGAAGCACAAAAAGCACAATGGTAAAAGTGTTGCTGCCTGTCTGTTTGGTTTATTCGTGTGCGTAAGAACACAACTACTGGACTGGGACCTTGTTCGGAATCTGGTTTCTGATCCACCAGTGATCCCACCCAGCGACAGGAAGCACTGTACGTTACGGGTTAAACGTGCCATGAATTATGGGTTAAGGTTTTACCCCGGAAGAGAGTCCTTTCATGTTCCAAATTGTTGGGAAGTGAAGGAAGGAATGGGTCTCACGTGGCTCTCGTTGATGAGTTATGCTTCCTCGGTCACGTTAGATGTATTGAAATGATGCATTCCTGCAGCTCCTCCTCCCGATTTAAACCAAAGCAAACAGGCTGCAGGCTTGAGAACAAACCAACTCCGCTTTCCCCAACCTCATTTTCTCAATTTCACCCTCGCTTGTCCCCTCCTCCCCGCGCTAACGAGATGTGCCAGTCACAGGACACCCTGCTGGCTGCACAGAGCATTGCCTGTGGGACAGGTGAGGAGCAGGCTTTTGCCGATCAGCCTGGCTGGGAATCAGGAATGCCCTCCTCCTCCCTCCTCCCCTCACCCCTCCTTCTTCCCTTCCTAATGGCTCATACCAAACTCACCAGGAGATCTGTGACCGCACCATCCTCAGACCATGAGAAGACTGCCACCAACTTCCCCAGAGGTGGAGGATTATGTGTGCAAATGTTTTGCATCTGTGTGCATTCTATCAGTGCATGCCAGAGTGCTGTTTCTACACAAGCTAAATGTAATGGGACACAGAGTCGTGTCCCCGGTGGTTAAAGTTTCATGCAGAGAGCACTGTTTTCGTTTAAAGACAAGATACTTGTAGATGTTATTCATATTTCATATCACATCTGAACTTTTCATTCATAAACTATTGATTATAGCCTGCAGGGAGGCACTGGTGCAGTTTAAAGCAGTCATAGACAAGTGAATGGCACTCTGTCTGAAACTGTATCCATCAATGCACATGCTTGTTAAGAGGTTTTATTAAAAAATGCTGAAAAGATGTTTCACTACTGTTCTGGTATTTTTATTATTTTATTTTTATGAGAACATAATTTTTTCCCTGCCTTTTCCGTTTGAGTTTTCTTTGCCCTCAGTTTACATTCTCTTTACTGCCTCTTCCCGGGTTCAGCTGGAAGTGCTCTGTTTTCTCCACAAGAATTTTATGACTCTCTAACAGAGTGTTGAGACACAAAACACTTGAGCAGCGCTGGAAAAGACGGCGGGACGGGACTGACAAACAGGGACACAAAGCCTTGGAGGAATGAGGAGGAGAGAGATGGAGGAGACAGACAGGAAGAGATGGAGAATGTGTGTGTGTATGGTGTGTGTGTGTGTTGGTGTATGTATGTGTGTGTGTGTGTGCGGCCAACATATTTCAGCATGATGATCAAGCATTTCATCTTGTTGTTTAAAGTCTTCTCTACACAGTAAAAAATAAATTATTTGTTTTAAAGCTACTACAAGGAGTTTTTAACTGGTTATGAAACAGTCTCAGTTTAATACTGATGCCTCCATATGACCTACAACAGCAAACAAGACCATCAGTGAAAGCAGTGGCTACTTCTGTGCAGTATAGTTGTTCTTTAATTTTTTTAAATATATATAATATATATATATATATAATATTTTTTTAATTCTTTTATTTTTTATTTTATTTTTTTTTTATGTTATATTTTGTGGTTCTCATAGAGCTAGACTGTTTTCACATTCACTGCGGTGAATTAAGAATTTATTTCCACCAAACCAGAGCTTTTGATTGTTCTGACCAAGATGAGTTTTCATTTTGTTTTGTCTGTTCAGTTTAAATGAAGTGTTAATTGAACGAGGCAATGAAAGCTCGTCTTTGTTTAGAAAGTGTATTTTTCTGTTTAATAAGGAAAACACATGTGAGCATATTTCCTGTCTTGATATTTTGTGAGTTCATTTTGTTGTGTTTAACCACAGTTGTTGCCCCAAAAAGGGTCTGTAGACTTGAAATATTAAGTTGAACAACTATTCAGTCACACTGACAAACAACAGAGTTCATTACTAACCTTCATCATGGTGTGCATTGTTTTCATTATTGTGTCTTTTTCAGAAAGTTAATTCAACAAGGATGGTTGAACTCTGCAGAGTTCATTAATTCAACTCATCTTTTTAAGTCAAGCTAGAAGAACTCATGTTTTTAAGTTCTGAGGTGTTCTGGAAATAAATACTAGAAAAGTTTAATTAACTTGAATGAACTCAATTTAATGAGTTGATTGAATTCTGTACAGTTTATTCAACTTATCATTAAAAGTCAAAAAGTTAGAAGAACTCATATTTAAAAGTTCTGAAAATAAATAGTAGAAATTCTAAGTTTACAGTCATATGTTAAGTTAATGAGAAAAAATGAGTTGGTTCCACTACATTCCTGTATGATTTTTTTTTCTTTACAGTGGAATCTGTCAGGAAGTGCGTAT
Source organism: Lutjanus argentimaculatus (assembly GCA_034769285.1). Lineage (NCBI taxonomy): Eukaryota > Metazoa > Chordata > Actinopteri > Lutjaniformes > Lutjanidae > Lutjanus > Lutjanus argentimaculatus. Next base: position 8,682,919 of record JAWZSL010000025.1, on the reverse strand, counting down.
TTGGCTTCCAGAGGACATGTGGTGTTAAATGTACCTGCTCTGCCCAGTTGTGCTCCGATTTGACGTTGATGAGCTACATCTCACATGCTTAATGGTTCACAGCAGCCCCGCAGCATCTGTTTAATGTCTGTCTGAGGGTGGATATGCATTTTTAGGGCCAATAAGTGCAGAAGTGACAGGGGTGGATGGAATAGTTCGGTCCAGATTAATCAGATTCAGCGCAACAGCCCTGCAATCCTAGAAGTCTGAAGAGAAACCCCGGATCTTAACTCAGGACTTGCATTTCGAGCCCTCTCTGAAGTAGACAAAGAGGTAATTTGCAAAAGCATCTGGATCCGGTGGCAGAGCAGAGCCGAGCGGTGGAGTGCGTTCCCATCCGCAGCCCCTCTCTCCAACCCAACCCCCTTTCCCCTCCAACCACCACCCTCGTCTGTTTATCATAGGATCTCCAACACACAATCAAACATGAAAGGATGAGTGCTCGCAAGAGCCTTTTTAGATTTTGTGGAAATGTGACATCTCTGGAAACATTTAGCCTGTCATAGCTGCTGCTGCTCTTCAAAGAGCGCCGAGAGGAATAGATTAATGTCGCTTCTGTAACAAACCTTCTTCCTGTCTCTCCTCCTTTCCTACTAAGCACGCAGGCTCCCTATATCTACTGTAACCATACACACAGATTACTGACTGTATAGTAATAAGGCAGCAAATCATTTTAAGATGTGCGTGTGCATCAACGTTGTACAGGCCGTGATTTCAAACTGATAAGTCTTCATTTTTATATCACAAAATATTTGCTTCTGTATCCCATCATGTAATCTAGATTTCGAGGAATCTGTGGGTAATCTTTATATGTCTTTGAGTTATGCCAACTTAATAGGAAAGGCATGTGAACACATACCGTTCACTTGTATGTCATAATACCAAGAGGAGCTACCGTTTTCTTATTATATTGTATGTTTTCTGCATCAGCACATGGTCGATGGGAACTGCGCAGAAAACAACCGGTCACACAAATGTTCTATTAATCATTAACCTTTAAAGAACCACTGTGAGATTTACAGGGATTTGTTGGCAGAAAATGGCAAAAAAATTATATGGTATTCATAAATATGTTTCCATCAGTGTGTAATCACCTGGAAATAAGAATCATTTATATCTAGAAGAAGAAGAAGGCATACTTTATTAATCCCTGTGGGGAAATTACATTTTCCACTCTGTTGTAATTTTGTACATACATACACAGGCCCAAAATGCACACAAATTTACAAAGACATGCATGAGATGTCAGATCAGGGGTCTGCACACTTACATACACTTGCAGGCACCCGAGCAGTTAGGGGGTTCAGTGCCTTGCTAAAGGGCACCTCAGAAGTGCCCAGGACGTGAACTAGCACCTCTCCAGCAACCAGTCCACGCTCCATACTTTGATCTGTGCGGGACTTGAACCGGCGGCCCTTCGGTTCCTTACGGACTGAGTTACTGCCCCTGTCACCTCCCTTTAGAGGGCACAGGTCCTCTTCCACAAAGTTTGCTATGTTGAACCACCATGTTTCTACAATATCCCAGAACAGACAAACCAAATTTTTTTTTTTTTTTTTTTTGGAAAAAAAAATGAATGAATCACTTTCTTTTGGAGGCAGAAGTGGTCGATTTGGACAGGTGAGGGTGGAGCTGGCAAGGATACACATTGCTACACTACCATCCTGATTGGATCTGACAGAGAACCAGAGGACACACCGTGGTAGCAACTTGTCAGACACAAGGTAGCCATGCTAAAGCAAACCCTGCTTTGTCATCTATGTTATTCTAATGGGACCATCTTTTACAAAATCTTGTATTGAAGAAGACTTGAAACTAGCAATTGAGACTATAAACCCATTAGGAAACTGTTTACTGAGGTAATAAATGAAGTGAGAAGCATCATTTTTTCATAAGATCACATACAATCGGGCCAATGGAGTCGCCCCCTGCTGGCAATTTGAAAGAATTCATGTTTGAGGCTCTTCCGTAATGGCTTCACTTATCAAACACAGAAGCTCCATCCACTATTTATAGGCTACAATTCATGGTCATTGTAGTAGAGATGAGAGAGGAGATACCATTCAAAGACTGTTTTGAGGTTTTCTTCACATCCTATCTACAATGTAGCCTGTAAAGGGTTGCATCAGTGATTTTGTATTACGGTAGAGACACACAGCATGCTGAAGTGTTAGAAAGCTCCCCGGGACGCTGCCTACTTCCATTCGTCACCCATGTTAATCAATTGGGCAGAACACACAGAGCACGCCAAAGTGCGGAGCCTGCTCCGATCTACAGCTGGTCCATTTTTTTTTCCATGCTCTACGAGCAAATCTGGCATGAAAACATACAGATAATCTACTATAAACAATACAAATGATATATATGATATGAATGATCTGATTCTGATAAATGATGAAATATGCATCCCATGATTTACATCTTTTCATTTCTCTTCTTCACTCCCTGCTGTTCTCCCGGAGTTTGAATTCCCCAACTTTCTCCCTCCACATGATGAAATATGACAATCTGCCCATCCACCTTATTTAGGAGAAGTAGTATCAGTAGTATATGCTGTTTGTGGTTGTATTTTTTAAATTATGTACTTATTCCACATATTTGTCAGTTGTACCTACAGAGAGGGAGAGAGATGAGGGGAGCAGACAGGCAGGGGGAAGAAGCGAGCATCCGCTTTTTATCCAGGAACACATAAAAAGCTTTAAAGTCATGATGTTATTGTAAAAGCAGCTCTGTGTGATTAGAAAACAGCAGAGGAGCAGAATCACGTGTTCAATGGTGCTGAGAAAGGCGCTTCTGGTGTGTTCAGCCAGGCTGCTGCTCGCTCCCGAACTGGCATATCACAGCGCTTTGTGGCCCTTTAGCAGCCTGCGTGTCTCTGCGGTGACACAAATACAGACTTAAAAGAATGCGCATATTCAACGCAGTGGAGGTATCTTGTCAAACGAAAGACACTAGTGGACATGAGCGGATGCAAATTTACCCCGAGTTCTGGGGTTTCTGGTGACTCAGAGGCTGAGCTTCTCCACACACAGGCAAATTAAACACACACACAAAGTCGGTGTGTGCTTTGCTAACAAGCTTACTGTACAGGTAACATCTAGGAAGTCTTGGCTGTTTGGCAACAAATAAAGACAAATTGTACAAATGGTGAAGGTGAAATCAGACACTTTTAAGTTTTCATTATACAAAATTTTCCACCTGACAGCTGGATGAGCAACAAATCACATATACATTATGTCAAAGTCTTAACTATTTTGTCATGGTTAACTGACTTTCCAAGTCCTGGGCTGGTGCCAATACAGATATTAGCTTGTAAAAAATTCTGATATCGATCAGACAATATTCTTTATATATGCTGTATACCTAGTATATAGTATATACACACAGTGTTTGCAATGATCCCTCAAATGTGGTTGTCAAACACTTGTAACAAAGATATTTTACAGTTTATCAATAAACTTATTGTCCAAAATTACACCAATGCACTGAAACAGAAAATTTCACCGGGAAAACACACAAAAACACAAATATAACATAATTAATAGAATAAATGACCACAATTACCTTTTTCTTCCTTATGTTCTGCGAAAAAAAAAAAATCATATCAGCACTTATGAAACAACATAAGCTTATACACCATTATGATATATCTGTGATAGGCCACTATCGACTTATTAATTGGATCCAATATTGGCTATGTATTGTTGGAAGATCGCCTGTATCAATAAAATATGCCAACAAAAATGTGATTGTGTATTTCAATGATCGCCCTCATTTTCCTCATCAAATGTACCTAAACATGGTTATATAATTTATATAATTCATTTATATAATTTTTTTCTTATTTGTTATTTTTTGAGTAAGGATGCTGATGGTGAGTCAGAGTTGAGATGAAGAGCAGTTTTCGTAGACACCAGACAGACAGCAGATACAAGCTGGGAGGTGAAGTGCTTTGGCTAACATAGACAGACTATAAGAAAGATGAGAAAGAGAGACAGAAATAGGAGGCAGAGAGGGTCAGACAGACAGAAAGGAATGCTGTTTACTCGTTGCACTCATCCATAAGAGGGCTCCATCTCAACAGTCAGTCAGCCGGACGTTGCCTTGAGTTCAGCACCACATCCAGCCAACACCCCCACCCCCCTTCTCCTCCCCCAAAACACCCACCCAACCCTAAACCGCCACCACTTTACCAACACAAAAAGATGCAGCACGGCACTTTCCTTTTCACCCTAGCATGCAAACCCCCCTCCTACCCCACCCAACACACACACACACACACACACACAACACACACACACCCTGGCCTCCCCCTTTCCCACCTTTGTATCAGTTGAAAGGCATATGGTTACTGCCATCCGATTCCCCTCGGCTGAAAGTGCCTTTCACTTTACCGCAGTTCACAAAGAGGTCAGACTACAGCAAACAGAAATATTGTGTGAGAGCTCACTTTTTTTTGTGCCTGAGCTAAGAGATGTGAGAGACACAAGAATAGCAGGGGGAGAAAGAGAGTCCCTGATAAAGTTACATCTGGTCAAACAAACCTCACTCCATTCCTCATGCCAGAGCGGGAGAATTTATGCTGCAGTGAATAAAGAGCGGTATTTGAGAGAATTGACAGAAACTAACCTCGGACATGGTCAGCCATACATCATTCATTCAACTCCACATCCATAGCGCCCAGATTTCCAGCCAGGTCGGATTTCCCTGACGCAGTTCAAACAGCTGCGGGAGGAAAACTCACTGTTTGGAGTGTTTTCAGTAAAAGTCAAATGGTGACAAATTCAGGAATGAGAGGACAAGGGTGTTTTGTGTGAGGGGACCATCACAATGAGAAAATCAATCATCGACGGATCGGCCGGGCTGATAGGAGCGAGGTGTCAGAAATATCACAGTGGCCGGTGTGTGTAAGACGATGAGGCCATGTTTCAGTCACAAACCCCTGGGTCCTCCAGGCTATCTAGTCTCTCCAGCTCTCTTTGTGCTACGCTGGTAAATGATTAATAATGAGTGTTCCTCCGCTGACCTTGTTTGTTAAAAGACTTGTACCTGACAACTTTCCACAGTTTGTGCATGAAAGGAAAACTATTTCTGACACAGATGCACTTTAAAAAAAAAAAAAAAAATAGTGGAATCAACTCATCTTTTCTCATTCATGTAACATAAGTATACAAGTTTTATTTATTCAAACTTAAATTTAGTATTTATTTTCAGAATGCTTCAGAACTTATTAACACGAGTTCTTTTAAGTTGAAGCCTTTGACTTGAAAAAAATTTGTTGAATGAATGTACTGAGTTCAATGTATTTATTAAATTCAGTTTTTGAGGAAATACATTCATGAAAACACTGTTAACCATGATGAATGTTAGTATTGTATTCAGATGTTTGTCAGTGTGACTGAAGAGTTGTTGGTTCAGCTTAATATCTTAAGCTTATTGAGTCTTCCCTCTCTCCCAGTAAGGCCGGAAGTCTTTCACAGTCACTTAGGTGAAGAAAATCAGGGAATTTTAAAATTATTTTTATAAAATATTGCTCTCTAATATCTTTGTATTGTTTACAGTGAGTCAGGAGGTGCAGCTTTGTCTCTATTGTACCCTGGTCATAGTAGGAACACAACCTCTCCTCACTGGGCAGCAGGTCTATCTGTGTCGGCCTACCACAGTCAGACACTGTGGTCAAGTAGGTTGCCACAGTGTACTCTCTGTTTAGGGTTATATAGGTTTCCATTTTGTTTTGTGATTTTGTTGTTTTCTTTTTCTTTCATCATAACTTGGTTGGGTCTGAGTGCATTTGTGCTGAGGCTGAAGTGGTCATGGTGTGATGATCTGAGAGGCTGACAGTTCACCTAGCTTCAGGACAAGTTGGCAGAGTGGATTCCTTTGTGGGGTCAACTCCTGGCAGCATAGGGCTTTGTAAGAAAATGAGTGGGTCACCTGTTTTAACATGACTCCAGAAATTTAGGACTCGTTTTTTGATTTTTAGTAGTAGAGGATATTGGCCTAATTCAGCTCTACATGCAGAGTTAACAACTCTTCTCTGGACCTGGAAGATACATTTGCAGAACTCTGCATGCAGGATTTCAAATCGGGTGTTTGTCCCATTTTGTCCAGTCCTGTTGTGTTAGTGTATCCCACACCTTACTGCCATATAATGCAATTGGTTCGATGATTGATTTGAATATTTTGAGCCAAGTTCTAATTGGTATTTCAGTGTTTATTGATCTCTTGATGGCACAGAAAGCCCTTTTTGCCTTGTCTTTTAGCTCATTCACAGACACGTTGAAATTTCCTAATTAGTGTCTAATAAGCTTGACAAGTTGAGATAATTTTGCAACAATTCAACATATAAACTTCTCAAGTCAAATAAGCTCGATATTAATTCAGTCATACTTGATATAACATGTTCAATAATCTTTAGATATAGTTGAACCAACAACACTTCAATCACACTGACAAACTTCATCATGGTTCACAGTGTTTTCATTATTGTTTCTTTAGGAACCTAATCTAATGAGTTGACTGAACTGTGCTGTACACTCCTTCACCTCATCATTTTAAAAGACTTTACATTAGATGAACTCATGTTTGTCCGTTCTGAAGTGTGAAATTTTAAGTTTGATTAACTTGAATAAATAAAACTTAATGTCAATTTAATGAGAAAAAAATAAATAATTTACTAAGTACATTGAACTCTGATAAATTACTGTATGACTCTTTACAGTTTATTTGACTTGAAGGTTTTATTTGTTTTGAATCATTACAAAATGACCTCGATTTGTTGTTCCAAATTCAGTCAACTCAAAATTTTAAGCCAGCATGGGCATTACTTTTTTAAGTTAAGACAAAAAGTTTTTGTTCTTGCAGCACTCCTATTTCAGAGAGTCCCCTTGTGCCGATTAAAAGTAGCTCATAGAATAAGTTGAGTTCTTTGAAGCTTTGCGATTTCTACCCCAGTGTCCCTATTGTTAACCTTAATAATTGTAGCCATGAGTTGCAGGGTAAATTTTAAGACCGCAGCCCTGTAATTAGACTGCCAATTCAGGCACCAATTTATGACCAATATTTTTCTTGGCATAAAAGCTACTGAGCTAAAGATTTGATTTCCAAACGGGAACTCTGGGGAACCACACCAAAACAGCCTCTGGAAAGAAACCGCGCAGCCAAAGAGTCTTCAGCACTTCAAACACTTCACTGTGAGCTAAAAGAGATTAATCCTGAAAAGCTAACTGCTGTTTACTTTGCTCTTTATGATGGTTCCTTTTTAGTAGGATAACATTTGGTGAGAAAGTGTCACAGTTGGTTTTGCTCGAGGCCTGCAGCGGACTCTTTGAGGAGATCTTGCCCCAGCTACCCCCAGCCCTGACTGACGACCGTCCTGGAAGTGTGCCTTGTTCCGCTGGGCCATCAAACATTTATTCAACTCATAAGCTGCTGCCAACAGCCTCGCTCTTCGCAGCTGCGGGCACTGCAGCGAGCTGAGGGCAGGTCAGGCTCACAGTTATGACAGTCATATAAAAGATAACGCAGGGAATTTATATGCATTTCTGTTTCAGCGTGTGGAAGTGTGTGTTGTGTGTGTGTGTGTGTGTGTGTGTGTGTGTGTGTGTGTGTGTGTGTGTGTGTGTTTGTGTATTAGGGAATGCACTGGTGGTGAGCTTTTTTTTAAACCCCGGAATGGAAGACTGCCTTGCACCATAAATCTGTCCCTCATTGGGAAGACAAAATGAAAATGGCCCCGTCATAAAACATCTGTAATGGCTCCATCAACCACCAACACATAATGGGGCAATTACCAAGAAGGGGGCTGGGACAGCATGAAGCCCTTAGCTCTCTTTGGTACACCACATAATGCTTTGGTGTATGTGTTTGTGTCACATATGTATATGTCTGTCTATATGCATATGTTGGAGCTTCATTCCAGCTATATAGGACCACCATGTGGAGATATTAAAGGACCAGTGCCTGGGATATTGTGGAATCTAGCAGTGAGCTTGCAGATTGGAGACACCATGCCTCACCCTCCCCTTCCAAGCTTGTAGAGAGTGGCTGAAAAACTCTGAAAAAATGCAAAAGGCTCTATAGAGTGTTGCAGGGTTCAGGTATCTTTGTAGTAACAGTTAGCATCGCTCTGGTGCTCTCCACAAAAAGCTGATGGGATTTTTTTCATACTTGGATTGGTGGAGAAAGAAAGCTCTTTCTAATTAATTTTATGAGTTTTTAAGTGTAAATGCAGTTGCCAGAAGGAAAAAACTAACGTTAGGCAATAAATGAGCTACACCATGGTCACGTGACCCAAAGTCATTCCACTAGTACTGAGAATGCAACGTGAAGATGTTTTATGCCCGCGACAACCACTGTAGTCTGATTTTGCCACTTTTTAGCTACTGCATTTTTAAAGACATATAAAAGCTCGTGTTTACTACAGACCTTATTTAAGGCAAATAAACAAAAACCCATTAAGTTTGAGATGAGGGAACCAGAAGTGCTAATATGCTAACTCATTTCCTCATTCCTTAGCACTCTATGGAGACGCAAAGTGCCTACCCTTCCAGTGTGCTCCTTTTGGGACCTTATTTCAGAAAAAAATATGAACTGTAGTCAATACGAGAGAGAATTTTTGATCCGCTTTGATTTGTGCAATGAATTACATACACAAGGTTTGTCAATTTAGCAGATAAATTTACAAGACAAGAAAGTTTCCAGTTGTCATTATCATGCCTGATGTGCTTTATCCAGTGCCTCCTGTTCAAGTTAGCAGCTGGGAAGTGAAAGAACAAGCAAGACCCATTGTTGTGTGACTATATCCCAGTACAAAAACACACAGGAGCCGTAGCTTAGCAGCTATTGTTAGCTTGTGTAGAGAGTTATTTGTGACGTCACTTACGCAAGTTTTGGGTGTGTAGTCTTTCGAATTACATATCTCCAGAGTCTTATACTTCAACAATTTTATGACAAACTGCAACTTTCTTGCCTTGTAAAATTGTCTTTTAAAGCTATAATATTTTACATTTCCACTTTAAAATGTCTAAAAACAAATATATTTTTGTTTCGTTCTGTACTTACATTATTGAGGGAGGGATGTGACGAAACAGAACATGAAAAAAAAACTTTAAAATGACCTTGTTTATAAGGAGTCATGTCAGATAGATTTTGATCTGCAATGATGGTTGTTAAACAGTGAAGGTAACAACTACCATGATCCCACACTACTTAACATCTTCAAACAATTTTTTGTAAATGTTTTAATGTGAAAGAGACACCTAGTGGCAGAATTTACATTCTTTTCTTAAATACATTATTACATACTACATATAATATATTACATTATGTTTGAATAATAATGTTAATAATAATATAATAATAAAAATCGTCTCTGTGCTGACCAACAAACATAACCATTGGGCCAATTAGTCCCATAACAAAAAGATTATCTTCTGATAAACAACAACAAACAACAACAACACAAAATTTACAATGTTAGCAGGTTATTTAAATAAAATCTCAATTGATATACTTTTATATATTTATAAATATCAAAGAGCCGGATTGAGGTCATTAAAGGGCCAGATTCGGCCCATGTGCCCCCAGTTGCATAGGCCTCTTCTAAGGTAACAAAAATACAACAATTCGTATTTTCAGGTGATTATACACGAATGAAAACATATTCATGATTATCACATTCCATTTCTGCCATAATTTGCCAATAAATCCCTGTAAATCTTACACACTGGTCCTTTAAAAGTGACACAGAGTGAATCATATTGCAGAAACCTCCATATTTACCTGTTCATTGACCCTGCACCCAGCTGTTCCCCAAGAAAGCACTCTGTCCATTCAGCGTAGTGACAGACAGGCACATCTAATCTGAAATTGCATTATTGATGCCTGATCTTTTGCACGGGCCCAACCTGGGCCCTGCGTCTTCCACACCTCGTAATCAAGCATAATTGAGGTTAACTGTACGGCATGGCTGAAACGCTAGACAGGTAAGCTGCAGCCTCTCATGATTAATGTAGTGTGTTAGTGTTCTGGGCTCTGACCTTTTGAGATAGGCCAGGCACCATTTTTAAGTGAAAGCTCTGCCTCTGCCGAGTTGTGGAGTTGTCCATCAAGTCCTCCTGCAACCCCCGCCACCCTCCACCTCCCCCCCATTCCAAAGTCAGATCCTTGTCTTGCTGCCTCATTGCCCCTGACCCATGTTTGTTTGCCTACATGTCTCGTTTTACAATGCAGAACCAAAACCTCTCTTTACCACCCAGGTCCTTCTTTAAATTTGGGTGTGTTTTATGTAGTGGAGAGAAAAAGTTAATGGGCATTGATCAAGCATGGATCAGGAGAGAAAGAATTGTGCTGCTGACTCTGAGAGTCTGTGCCCAGTTACTTAAACCACCTTAAGTTTCAAACTTAAGTTTGTTAATTCCCTAAATCAGCCATTCCCAAACTTTAGAATGCCACAGCCCAATCTGAAATCTGAAAATCTACAGATGACGAGATATAAAAAACATTCACCAGCTCTTTATTTATTTATTTTTCATGACCTCTCAAGGCCCACCTGCAAGGCCTTCTCGGCCCACCAGTGGGCTGCGGTCCACATTTTGAGAGTCACTGGTTTAGACCAAGACTTTCACGGTTCTTACTATCATCACCTCAATGTTACTAGATACCATTATTGTCTGTTGTTTGCTAGCTTGGCTAACACATTTAGTTAGCCTGTGTTAGATAGCTTCTCCAAAATGGAAAACAGAGAGAATACAAAAATAAGACGAGAACGTTGTTCTTCTCAGAGACCACAGAAAGCACATGATCTAAAGAAAATTCAACTCAGCCATGAAAATGCTGTGAAATGAATTGTAGATGAAGTAATAAAGAAATATGAAAATATTACCATTACAGCGAGAGAGGAGATGCCAAACATAGACAGGAGTCAACAAAAACTGTTAATGTTTGACTAGTTAGCTACAAAGTCACTCAAAAGTTGCTAAGGTCGCTCATAGTGTCCAGTTTTTCCTTTGTACGTAAAGATACATCTTGGTATCTCGGCCTTCTCTTTAACCACTATAAATCCAGCCTTAGGTGAAAATGTAACAGCAACCTTAATCTAAATGGTTTTATACAACTGGAAACTGGGGTTTTGCTCACTTTTGGGCCATAAAGGGCTATTCTATGCCGCTCTGATGCTGCTTTGCTATTAAATTCCTGTCTTTTCCTTTGACATTGCGAGTCAAAGCATTCACTTTAGGTCTAATTTGTCCGTGGGCCAAGCGCTCCAACCAGTGAATGCCATTGTCCGGCCCCAGTTGGTCAATGACCTCCTCTCCTCTCCTCTCCTCTCCTCTCCTCTCCTCTCCTCTCCTCTCCACAGCTCTGTGGATGTGAATTGACGGGGAGGTCATGTCCTCGCCTTGCTCCCAAACATAAGCTTTGTCAGAGTTAACTGAGTAAATTTACTTTTGACTTGAGCTCATTTAGGCCCTCACACAAACACACAGAGACACTGACTCAACAAAAAACAAAAAAGATGAACTGCAAGCATACAAGAAGACAGTCTTCCTTTCAGCAGAAATTTGCAGGAGAATCAGAAGTTGTACTTGTTAATCAGGGATGTAAGGACCCGGGTCACCATCTGTAACATAGACCAGGGGCAGTAAATGGATGAGGAGGGGTGAAAGGGCACACTCAGACATTCCTTCAGAAAATAAACAGAACAAAAGCGGGCTTCTCTGGACAGGTATTCCAAGCAGATCTATCAAGTTGACTTCAGTTTTTGTTCTTTTGCGTTTAACACAAAGATTTTTCCCAGACACAAAAACCACAAAGCAGCATTTCTGCAGCAGTTAGAAACAACTACTTCATCCTCACATTTCAAAAGCCCAGTTGGGAGTGAGTTTAATGCAATTAGCGGGTTATCTGTGTTGAAGTGGAGGTGTCTGCTCTCTTCCTGTTACCGTATGGTCTGACAGGAGGGAGGGATGGCTTTCTGCAGGAGCACAGAGGAGGAGACGGGCAGATGCCCCCCGTTCGAAGAAACACCCTGATCTTTTGTTACACTATGGCTGCTCTTTCCAGGGTTTATTATCTGTCTCTGCTTAAACAGCAGCTGCCAAGAGCAACCAACCTGCCTTCTTTTAAACAACACATTTTTATAGTTTTGGTTCTCATCCAGCAAATTATTTCAAAAAATTTCCTCAAAACATGTCTTTTAAATTTAGTTTTAAAAATTGATTGCATGAGGGAAAAAGTAGTGACCTCTGGCATTAAGGCACAAGCAAGTGTATTTAATGTTTGGGGCCGCCCCTGCCTTTGTGTTGAAGCCAGTGGTTCAATGAAAGGCGGCGGTAGGGGTCACTTCAGGCATCTGCTGTTCTCCTGCACCACTCATCTGTCCATCTATGTACGCTGCTGCCCTTCTGTCCACTCATACTCACAGACAGACACTCATAGGCGTAGATTTCATGGAGATGGAGCAGACAGGTCCCCCTAATTAGAGCATGTAATAATAAAAACAAAAAAACTAGCAGATGACTTTTATTTTGACAAACCGCTTACCTGAGAGCCTCACTACATTATGTTCCATTATATTTTGAATTGTCACCTGGTGCCTGAATTTTGTGGTTTCCCTTTCATTATACAGGACGTTCCTAAAAAAAAAAAGTGTGCAGAAAAGGCACCAAAATGGGCATAAAAAAGTCAGTGTATTATCTGCAGTAGATGGCAGTTGTCATGTCCCCAGTTTGGAGAAGCAGAAAGGGGCACCAGCATGGAAACCAAGCAATGTACTGCTGTAGACAGGCAAAGAGTATTTTGACCACACTCTGTATTTGGAATATTTCACTGCTTTACCTCACCATCAGATGCCATCTGATTGGAAACCACTGTTATAAAATCCAAATATTGCTCTCTCCAAACCAACCAAACTCCATACACGAAATCAGTAATTTTATCTTGCAGCACTGCCTTGATCTGTTAGCTAGTTTGTGTTATTGTGTGACTTCTGTGTTTTAAAAGGATAGTTCGGATTCACCAAAGTCACCAGTGCTAACTGACTAACAAATCGAGAGAGTGGTGGATCAGAAGCTCAAGTATTCTGTGAGATAAAATTAGTGATTTTGCCAATGGAGTTTGGTAGGTTTAGAGGGAGCAATATTTGGCTCATATAACGGTGGTTTCCCAAAAAAAAAAAGCTGTCTGCCAGCAAGGTAAAGCTGTGAAAATATAGCGTACATTTAAAATTATATCGCTTTTTTTTAGGTGGCTAAAAATACGATTTTCCTGCTGACCCCATCCACAGCTTTCATGCTGGTGCCCGTCTTTGCTTCTTTCCCAAACTGGAGACATCGCAAACGACGTATACTGTAGCTAATACACTGACAATCAATAAAAACCTCAAACAACACAATATGAAATAATGCAAACTATCCCTTTAATATGTGTCCTTCCTAATGTTCAAACGGAACCCACACCCTTGCAGACATACAAAATAGAAAGACACCCTCCTTAATGTTGCGTGTAAAGGAACATATACTGCAGACACGTAAGCTTGTCAGAGTGTTTTCACTCTGCATCTGTTTAGCGCAGACGAGCACCACCTTGAATCAGCCTGATGTGTTCTTGGCTGGAGGAAGGTGTCAAGCTTTATTATAGAGGCAACTACAGTATCTGCACAGCATAATGGTGGGAACTAGAGGAAACCAGAGAAGGAGGGACCCCTCTAGAGGCACAAAAAAAGAAAAAGAAAAAAAAAAAACACTGCGAGGAGAGAAACAGTTGCTGAAAAATAAATAAATTCTTGCTGGATTTTATCAGTAGCAGTTTAAAAGTCAGGCCTTGGCAGCATTGGAGTTTTCTCTTCCCCTCTCTACTTTTAAATTGCATCCATTCAGCAAATCAAAGCACCAGATCTGAGCCCTCACAATAAATTTTCTAATGCTCCTTAATGCCCGTTCAACAAATTTCTGCCTGCTTAGATGTCCTCGCTGTCTGCAAGATCAGCCTGATTTATGCCTTTCCTGTCGCTGATGAGGACATCACTGATAACAGAGAGGTTAAGTATGAGGAACATTTATGTTTCCATATGAGCCAAGATGTTAGTTTTTTTTTATTATTTTTTTTTTATTTTATCTTGGAGAGGCTCCCGGGCTTTCCACTCTGAGCAACACCTAGTAGATCTTCAGTTATGCAGCCTCACAGATCTCCAAATAGGAGCCTCCGTGCACAGATGTGGGGTGTCAAGACTATTTGTGTTTCTGATGAGAAAGAAGGACCCGTCTCTTTGCCGATTTCGGTTTGCTTAGACTAATATATTAGGACCCAGTTTCAAATAAACACAACTTTCCTTTCCTTTTCTTTTTTTTTTTTTTTTCTCCTCTCTCTGCCTCAGTGTGGAGCGGAGGGACAATAAGGCGGTTGTGATGAAGAACTTTATAGGAACATTTAACTTGAGAGTGAGGGATTGAAGCGGGTAAACAAAGCATTCCTTTCCCTTTCATCACCATTTAACTGTTCCCTCAACATTCAGTCTCACCTCCAGGCCAGTGCCCACCAGACCGGGGGAACTTGTCAAATAAATATAAATCAAAAAGTAAAAGGTTTATCCCACAAGTTACCACAAAGTTGCTTAGAAAATTTAGAACCTGATTGCGCAACATGACAGCATTTCAGCTGCAAAGCCTCAAGGTGGTGCACAGGGTCTCCCATAGTGCACTTGTGTAGCAGCACACTGAGGGGGAAAGTCAATAAAGAACAAATACTTCGTTACTGTCCTTAAAGGGAAACTTTGCCACTTTTCACATGAATATCTAGTCAGTGTGGTTAGTAAATTATGTCAATTGAAGCAATAAATTCCTCACTTTGTGCCATATTGACCAAGAAAATAGTGCTCTTCTGCTGCAAAATCTGTAGTTCTTCCTGCATCAAGTGATGTCACTGGATGTAAGGAAGAACTACAGGCTATTTCAGCTTGGATTTCTAGTCTCCACCTCAGCTAGGATGAAGCCAGAGGGCGTGCGAGATGTGTATTTTTGTCACCTAATGCTGTGTTTTAGCCGTGGGTGTTGGAGTCACAAGCTTGCTCGCAATGCATCCTGGTACATGTAGGCACTGCTGCACACTTCCGTGAGCACGAAAACTTTGCTTTTTTTTGGTCAATATAGTATGCACTGAGGTTTTTATTGCTTCAATTGACTGCATTTGTTCTAATGCATTTGAGGGGAATTACTGATTATTTTTATTTTTCATCATCCTTCTCTACATCAAGACTGATTTCAACCTAAATGGATGGCACAATAACACAGAGAGAAAAAGACTCCTTGGTGTATCCATTAGTACATGTCACGCACAACAGACGTAACAACAAAAATTACATAACAAGATGTAACAAGACAGATCGGGAGAACGTAATTAGAACTGAAGTGTGTTCTTGTGTTGATCATACTATTTCAAGTCCTGTTGCTGACGCTGAAAACTGATTTACACTTTGGGGCAAAGTTAATGTTCATTACTTTTAGTGTATTGTTTTTCTATTAATATGGTGTGAGGTTCAGTTAGCTTTGCACATAAACAGCCAGTGGAAATGTCTTTCGGAGGGCAACTTTTTACTTTTATACTTTTGCATTTCAGAGCCTGTACTTTATCACTTTTACTTGAGTAAGAAGTTGAACACTGTACAAAACCACACAGGAATTTAGTAGAATCAACTAATCTTTTCTCATTAACTCAACGTAAATATACAAGTTCATTAAACTTAAAATTACTAGTAGTTATTTTGAGGACACTGAGTAAAGTTTCTACACCTCAACCATAATAAAGGTTAGTATTGTTTTCAGGTTTTTGTCAGTGTGATTGAAATTTGTTGGTTCAACTGAATATCACAAGCTTATTGTGCTTATTGCTTAAGTTATCTCAAGTACAACTGAATTTTATTTGTTTTGTAAGATCAAACTTCTCTTTTCAGATTCAGTCAACCTAAAAATGTACTTTAATACTACTTAATTTACTAACTTTTTAAAGTTACAACAAATTACAGTGAATCAGTATTTCTACTTTTACCGAAGTATATCAGTACTTCTGCTTAAATAAAGAATTTCTGCCACCTGGCAGCAGGGACAGCATGGTGGGTAGTAGCACCCCAGCGATGGTGTTCCAGACTTGTAGCCTGGAGGGCCATTTGGTTATACTCAGGGGAATGGTTGTTGTGTCAGTCATTTGCGGCAGCCGCTAAAGAGTGCACTTAGCATCCTCTGTTTCCCCCTAGCAAACATGTGGGGAGTGACATGATACTGTACAAGAGCCTGGACAACATATAACATTTCAAAGCAATTTCCTAATTGTTTCCAGGCCAAGGTCGATAGCCTATATGGAAGCAATCCCTTCTTTTAAACTTTTTCATCCACAGATTGGGAAACATTAAAGTGTTAAGTAAACTTGACCCAGGCGGGCTAATTCATTGGGAAATAGCTGCGGTTCGTACATTCAGTGCCATATCAGTGACAGTCAGTCAGTTGATTTCCTTCGACTTGGATGGTCACCATATGTTTATATGTTTATATGGATCCTGAGCCAGCCAGGCACTGAATTATGACATTTATTGTCTATGATGAGAAACTGTTTACAAAGGAAAAGAACAGATTAGCTGGCATACCTGAAGGCAAAGGTATATGTGCTCCATATGCACCGTACACAGCTTATGGAGAGATTCTAGTAATGATTTTGATAAAACTCTAAGCTTAGAAAGTCTACATGGAACCATCTAAAGTCGTTCAACTTGTGAAAATATTTTTTTTTCTTTTTTCTTTCTTTAAAGGTCATTCAGTATTATTTTAAAGGGAAAGTTCACCCCAAAAATGAAAAACATATTTTCTTCTACTTGTTTTCTTACCTGTAGTGCTATTTATCCATCCAGATTGTTTTGGTGTGAGTTGCAGAAATGTGGGGATATTGGCTGTCTGCCTTCTCTCAAATATAATGGAACTTAAATGGCACTCTGCTTGTGGTGCTCAAAGAAAAAAAAATTTAAAAACTCAACAGCAATGTCTCTTTCAATAAATCATGACCTGGTCCACAGACCTTGTTGTGAACAGTTTTCTGTAGGAACTCTTATTTCTACCTGACTAGACCTGCCAACTGTATCATGACACAAAACGAGGCGTGCATCCAGCTCAGCCAAGGAGGAGGACGAAGATTAACGTTTACACCTGCACTGTCACAAGTATGAGCCTCTCATCCATGAGTAGATGCAGACTTCCATCTCTGCAGAGAAAGAAAGTAGTTCCTACATGAAACTGCTCACAACAAGGTATATGGATTATCTTAAGTAACCAGGTCATGTTGAATTTTTCAAATGTATTTTTTGGCGCTTTGAGCACCACAAGCTGAGTGCTATCTAGTTCCATTATATCGAGAGAAGGTAGGCATCTTCAAACCTCTGCAACTCACACCAAAACTATCTAGATGGATAAATAGCACTACAGGCCAGGAGACAAATATGTATTTTCGATTTGGGGTGAATTGTCCCTTAAAGCTTAGAAAGTCCCTAAAACTACATGCAATATACTAAAATTGCCATAATATAGTATTTTTCTTTTTTTTCTTAAAAAGTGATCTAATATGACCCTAAATTTTGTCAAACAATGTTTGAAACTGTTTGGGTGTTTTAAGCATATTTAATCATCCAAGAAGAAAAACGTGTTTTTACCCTTAATCCTACAGATTGGGGTCCCTGCAGACCCCAGAGGTAGACTTTTTATCATAATCTCACAGGTGCTTTAGTCTGTCATTCCAATTTTTCATGACTTTGTCAGTCAGTCTGTTCTGTTTCAGGTTTAATTAGTGCTTTTTAAAAATACCAGTGTATAAGCACCCAATTCAGACTATGCATTTTGAATAGATGGAACTATTTATCGATCAAGTCCATGTTTGCCATGGTATAAAAGTATCACACACTATCAAGAGGGTAGGGGCACCCTGTAAGTCATTTTATAAGAGACAGACACAGATGCAGCAGACACACATTTCCTTCAGATTAGGGTTACAGTTTTCCAGTGGTTTTCAAACTTTGGTCCGGGGACCATCAGGGCTCCTTGCGTGGGTTGTAGGGGTACCCAGCAAAACAAGGAAAAGAATATTTTAGCTTTTACCACATTTTTTGGAATTTGGAACAACAAAGGAAGAAACAGCGTTGGCTGTTTTGATTGGTTGTAATTTATGGTGATCCTAGTTTCCTCACTGATCTTTAAACCTAAAATCACTCAGAGGGGATTCCTTAAGACAAAATCCTCTCAAACTGGGGCTCCATGGTCCTAATGTACATCAACTTAAGTGGTCCTTGACATGAAAAAGTTTGCGAACTGCTGAAGTAGGCTATGCTTGGTTGTTAAGTTTGTGAATCAAACCACAAGAAGTTACTCAGGCCTACATAACGTTAAAAAATACCAGAAACATTATTACTTTTTCTATTTAATTAATCCATTGATGAAAACAGACAATTTACTGACCTCTTATTCCCTCATACAGAAATGTCCTGCAGTGTCATTATTGGATTTTTGTGAAGTTAGACTCTTTAAATGAATGAAATGAAAGCAAAAAGGTTTGGATTAATCATCAGAATTAGCAGACTTTGTTTTGAATTTTATTTGTACAGTAATGTGTGGAATAGTATCCAGTAATATATGTATATAAATGATCTTATATATCATTGTAAAAGCTCTTTACACTCTAACTGAATGCACCTCAAAACTCAGATCCTATATGCAATTATGAGGTAGACATTAATAATGGTATTTTCCACCCTCTGCAAAACAAAACAAAAATATCGAATACACCTTAAATTACTCTTATCAATGTAAGAAATATATGATTATCATGAAACTCTGTACATCACAAATAATAAAATAATTATAGAATAGAAATTATACCGATTTGAGTGCATTTTGTATATTTACAAAGAAATGCCTTTTGCTCATTTCCTCATTCGTTGCACTTTGTAAAGTTTTCGACTGTACAAATATTTACAGCTCAAGGAAAAAAAAATGAACAGCAGTGCATTCAAAGCTAATGTGCATTTAAATATCGTCTCGTTTGCGAGTCTTTTTCTTAGATTTTCGTCATCAGAGAAGACAAACTCTCTCCGGCTGACCGCGTGTCCTCGGCGCAGTCAGTTGTGGAAGTGCATTTCGTAAGGATGCAGACTTTTGAGCAAAAAGTTCGCCTCAGTTATGTGTGCTTTTTTTTTTTTTTTTTTTTTTTTTTTTTAATAACAGGGCCCCAGTCTCTCAGGCACAAGTCTGGTTTTGTGTCCTTTCATGTCCACAAAGGCGCATGATGACGCCTCTAAAACTGGTCTCCAGTAAGGCAAAAAATCTCTTGAAGGCATTACCACCACCATCTTATCTCCTCTCCTCAGACCAGTCTCTGTGCGAGTGTGTGTGTGTGTGTGTGTGTGTATGTGTGTGTGTGGGTGTGTGCCTGAGTGTGTGTGTGTGTTTGAGTGTGTGTTTGGTAGATTAGACATTCACCCCCTCTCTTCTTCTTTTGGACAAACAGGCACTTGCTCGGGCCTGTAATGACTCCAGCTGGACAGTAGCAATTACGGCCTGGATGCACATACCCAAAAGAGTCCGGCCTGGCTGGCAGGATCACACGGCAGAGCTGCAACAATAAAGCGCTGACATGCAGGCAAAGCCCACTGTCCTCTGGCCTCGGCACGAACAGGTGCACAGTCGCGCTGAATAGGCTCCCATCTCGCCTTGTTGTACCCATCATTCCTTGTGCCACATGGACACGTCTCACCCTCTGGGAAACAAAAGCCTGTTTGATGAGCAATGACTTGTTGCACGGATGGGAACGAAGGCGTAACACTTTAAGGCAGAGAGTGTGAATGATTGTGAGAGTCTGAATAAATAGCAGATATTGCCTTTTGCGTGCATCCCTTTTGAATAAGGCGCGTCATGCGTCAAAGCATCTTCAACCTGGGACCCATCAAGACTTATCTTTGATTTTTCTGTCTTTTCTGAAGTGTTTTTGTCGCAATCAAGGGCCGCTACCTGCACCCACACTGCTCCACCACCATGTCCTCGTACTGTTTGTACACCACGTTGTTGCCTGAGTCTATGTACAGGATGCTGATGGGGCTGAGTTTGGTGGGGACGCAGCAGCTGGGCGGGGTGCTGTTGGGGTCCATGGAGTTCATGAGCGTCTGTATGATGGCGTGGTTGGTGGGCTCGAGGTGCGACCTCAGGGGGAAGTCGCACACGCCCTCGCAGTGATACGCCTCGTAATCCAGGGGTGCGATGATCCAGTCGTCCCAGCCCAACTCCTTGAAATTCACGTGCAGCGCCTTTTTGCTGCATCTGGATTTGGATTTCTTGCCGTGTCTCTTCCCGTGTCTGTTAGTCAGCGCCGTCCTCCTTCGCCGCCGGGGTCCTTCCCTGGTGAAAAATAATTTTCTATATTATAAATATAACTAACTAATTTTGTTCCAAGTACATTTTACTTGCACACAAAATAATACAGGGATTTGGTTGAATCAACTAATCTTTTCTCATTAACTTAATATAAATATAAAAGTTTTATTTATTCAAGTTAATTTAACTTAAAATTTCTAGTATAGTTAGGGTTCTTCTAACTTGAAGTCTCTTGACTTGAAATGATGAGTTGAATGAATGTACTGTAAGTTCAATCAACTCATTAAACTAAGTTTCTAAACAAACATGATCAGCACATTAGCAGACTTCCCAGCATGCATTGTTTGAGAGTTAAAAAGTCTTCTGAGAGCCTTATTTCTTATAGTTTGAAGTTTCGAAGGAAATCATACTTGTTTGTAATGTTCATCAGTGTGACTGAAGAGTTGTTGGTTCAACTTCATATCTTCAACTTACTGAACATGTCTTCTCAAGTACAACTGAATTAATATCAAGTTTATTTGACTCAAAAAGTTTGTTTTGAATCATTACAAAACTACCTCAATTTGTCCTTCCAAATTCAGTCAACTTAAAATTTTAAGTTTATTTTTTAGTTTAGTTAAAACTTTTATTTTACAGTGTAATTAAATAGTAGAAAAGTACAGTTTTAAGTGCATTTAGTATACTTTTATGTGCTCGAGTGGAACAACTTCCAGTCTGCTATTCTTATATTTTTATTTTTACTTTTGACTTTTCTGTCTGTCTGATGACAGCTGCTTAACAAAGAATTCAGTTGGGTCAATAAAGTACTATCTATCTATCTACTATTATCTAATGTGTATATGTGTAACATAAATATATGGCTGTGTAGGTACTAATATACATGCCTGTTTAATGAAATTAAAACCTTGATTGTGCTACTTTTTCAAAGTACATTGAAGTACAACTTTAAATAAACTTAAACTTAAGTGCACTTTTTGGAAGCGTACTATAGTACACTTCTGATGAAGCAAAATTAAAGTCCACTTTAATAAGGCATACTAACAGTAGAAAAATAATTAGACTTTTCAATAATAAGCTAACTTACCACAGTAAGTATTTGCAAATTAGTAAATACCACTAAGTATTACTGAATTAGTATATTTATTTTTAGTACATTGAAACTGAACTTCATCATTCATTTGAATGACATCTACACTGTAAAAAAAAAGTGTATTTCAGTAGTAGCTGAAGTAACGTCATGTTTTGAATGAGTCCCATTCAGCTTTCTGCTTTAGTAATGGCAGTCTATTTTTGTGCATTCTAACAAATTGAAATTACACCATGTTCCTTTAACCTGCTATTCTTAGTAAAAGCGTGACAGTTAGGGTTCTCTTAGTATCGTACCACTGACATCATGATAAGCACGTCTTCCCCCCCCCCCCCTGCAGTTGAGCGCCATTTTCTTTTGGTGACTCAGACAGAACATTAGGTGTGATGCAAGACAAAATCATATTTTGTAATTAAATAATGTATTGTGTTTGATATAAAATGGTCCGCCTTAATTGGTCAACTTGTGTTGTTTAAGTTTTCACAAACTCACTGAACAAATCCAGCTATCATTAAAACAGGCTAACTGTAAGTCATACTAACATTAGCAATTCTAGTCATTACACTGAACCAACTGAAATAAGACACTAAAGTTACAATAAAAAATTTTAAAATCCTGAAACCATACTGTGAGGGTGTTGAGGAGTGGTATTTTACTTTTGAGTAAAGCAAATAATTGAGTTGGAAAATTGGAAAATTTGAAGTTGACAGTCATAAAGTCATAAATTTAGGGTTGCATTAATGTAAACTGTTGATATGAAAGCAATCAGATTATTAGGTCCATCTGACTTAAAGCAATTGTGTTTATATAACTTGTTAACTTGAGTTGAAAAAACTTCATTCATTTGTGTTACCAATTGATTTTTTTTTTTCTTTTTTTAAGTTGGACTAAAAATTCTCTTTTTTCAGTGTATTTTTAAGTAGATTTAAATATATTTAATATTAAGAAAAGAGGTGCAAGTATATTTGTAACACCTTGGGTATTCTTTAATTAAATTTCTAATACACATAAGTACTTTTGTTTTTTTTTTTACCTGGGCTCTGCTTTGACCCCCCTCAGAGACACCCCCTCCTCCGCCGCCACCTTCACCACCGCCTCCTCCCTCTCGCTGACGGACCTCCGCGCCTTGATCTTCTCCTTCATCTCGTTGAACAGGTTCTCCCTCTTCTTGGAGCGGGTGTAGGCCACCAGGATGGCCTTCTCCCGCTGGGGCCGCCCGCTCCTGTCCAGCCCCAGCTGCCTCAGGTCCATCTCGGTGTCCGATTTGCTGAGAGTGACGCGGAGCTGGAAGCAGAGATGATGATGCTGCTGATGGAGGTGGTGGTGGTGGTGATGATGATGGGGGGTGGTGATAATGGTGCTGCTGGTGCGCTTTAAACATTTCCCACACGTCCAAAACCTCCCAGCCCGGCTTGGAGGAGTCCAGCGGGTCCAGGGACCTGGAGTCCAGCAGTCTGTCCGAGCTGCAGGGGTAGACCTGGATGTCGTACAGGCCCGCCGTCTGCAGGGAAGTCTGCAAATCCCCCGGCGCTCTCCTAAATATCCTTAATTCCGCCCCGACCAGCTCCTCTTTGTCTGAAAGGGTTGAGACATCAAACAGATACTTTTGTCTTCGCAGAGGAGAGTGCAAAAGATCGTCTGCAAGGATAAAAGAAGAAAATAATTGCAGTCAGATTCACTTAGGGTGTACAGTGTTCAGAGGGAGGCAGGGAGGGAGAGGAGGGGGACTCACATTCTCCCACAGAGGCCTTCTCTCCCTCTCTTTCCCCTCTTTCTCTTTCTTGTTTTTCAAATGTCCACCCTGAACCTGCCTGAAACAAACTACAGCTGACAAGTCTTCAGTTTGGAAAAAAAAAAAACTCAGTCAACACCACGTTTTGTTTTTTGTTATCAGTCCACAACTATATTATACTTACGAAGCCGCAATGTTCCCCGAATTTACTTTAATTTGATTAAACGCAAACTACGCAGGATTTTTCCCAAAATAATGTATTGACTCATGAAAAAATAATCCCTCTCAATCATCATTCAAGAGCACCAGGAGCTTGTGGCTGCGTCTGCATCCTCAGAAACCCCGCCTTCCGCCCCTAACTTCTTATTTTCTCATCATTAAAAAGGTATTTGACATCCTGGGAATGAGAGCCAAAAAATGAACTATCTTGGTGCGTTCACGAACAGAAACGCACAAATGCTGCGTATTCTACCTTTAATTGCGACATAATCCCTTTGATTACAACATTTTGTGCATATTTGTAACGCTAAAGGCCAAATGTGGTTTAAGTTTACAGATCCTGTTTTAAGGCTCCCTCGTTAAAATCTCAGTTGCTCAAGTTTCTTAATTTCATTTCATGCAAATTTGCTGCACATGAACAAATTGAAATGGTATTTTTGCGCAAAGCACTCAATATTCATGTTTATATGGGACGATTCTAATCTGTCTTGTTTAAAAAAAGGATATTTAAAGTATTTATCCACGAATCACCTTTCATAGGGCTAAAATCCGTTTTTTATATATATCGCTGTGACAATAATCCAATCAAATCATAGCGAAAATGTAAATGCCAGATTTAATCCAAGCCAGCGTGTTTTAATTAAAATATTTCTGCTTTCATTTCACTTGATGACAGACTGGTGATTATTCATTTCCAGCTGCCTGACAGAGTGGAAGTAAACTTTTCCTTCCCTTACGGTCTTAAATCTTAGCAGCAGTCAGAACATCAGAAATGCGGTTAGTTTGCTGTTGCAGAGTTGTAAGGCAAAAAAAAACCAAAAAAAAAAACAAGGGGCCTAGTGATGTGAAGGCCCCTGGGTGCTGCCAGACACAACGGACCAAAGGCGACATACTGTACACTCTACTGAACAATACACAATTAATGCATTATTCCCTGCTGGAGACCCAGGAGGCCTGCGAATACTCCACCAAGGCGATGACTGGGATATAACAATGCGCGAAAAGGCGTTAACGAAACACATTAAATGTCTGTATTTAACAAACAAGAGTTCAGCCTCTCATGACATGCATTTTGGATCAGGATGATTTATGTTCAGCATGTGCTGTCATGTACATCAAGCTGCAGATTACAGCAACGTGAAAGTATGGAGATAATAACATTTTTCTTGGCTTTGACTGCACCAAAAACCTCACTTTATAACATGTTATTTGTGTTGTTTTTTCTTCTATTAATATGTTTGGTTTTTTTTGATGAGAAAAAAAAGAAAAGAATACAACAGTTCAAGTTTGAATAATTGTTTGTTTCTTGTAGTTTTTACTTAAACCCGACACTTTTCCTGACAGTCTGAGAATCCGGGCAGAATTTATGAAGAAAATAACATTAAATTTATTTAAATTCTGAAAAAAATACGTTGATTTACGTTGGAATGAGTGAACAATAACTTTCTTTTAAATATCGAAAATTTCAGTCTATTTTGAAATGTAGGGTTAAACGCTAAACGCAGGTTTGAGTGGAGTTCTATGATTATAAGAAGCATTTTTCCTTGGTTGATTGTCCCCATGAATATCTGAAGCGCATTTTAAAAATAAAAGTGACGTGCCTACATCTGAACACCCCTGTGATACAATTTGTAAAACTTGTTCTGAAGAGATATTTGAATGTGGTTGTCAGTTTCCCCCGTGAACCCTGCCGAGTCGAACAGTAAAACGCAGATTGAAACCTTGTGCTCCCTTTCAGTGACTTTGCGCGTATGGTCTGCATTAGGATTCTTTCTTTCTTTTTTTTTTTTATAAGACCTCAAACAAATCGAATACAAGTTCACCAAATAATTAACAGTTCTGAATTCCCAACTTCCTCATTAAAGCACTTCCCCTCTTATATTTCATCTCATCCTGCCAACGACAACATTCCCCCTTAAAACCTGCGCCTGCACGGACTGACTGACCGACTGACTGAAAACACTGCTGGAATTATTGAGAGATATTCGTGTTGACAGTTTGAAAAAAATGCACAAAGTTTTCTTAATTTCATTATTATGTAAAAAGCAATTTTTTTTCCATTACGCGTAATATGGCTGACGGTGGATAATTGAAGGGAGAGTGGGTGGATTTTTTTTACTACTCGGTTTAAAAAACGGCATCCTGTGCACTTTGGTTTGACCTTGTTGCTTGTATTTGAACAAATGCAAAACATGTTTTTGTCATCTATGCCTCTGTTTGGAGAGAGAGGGAGGGAAGAGGGAGGCCGGGCTGCTGCACCATCTGCGCTTTAATGAGTTACCCCAAGTGCCAAAAGTAATTTTCAGATTCGGGTTATGCTTTTCTGATCTTGCCTTTTGTGACCTCCAGGAAACACCCCGCCTGGTTTTATAAGCAAATTTCATTTACCTACAAACGTGTGAACGCCAAAGAAGCCGTAGATCATGGGTGCACCCACTAAAACAGCCTCTGTGCGGATAAATTATGCGTAAAAGACGCAAAAACCTGCTACTTCACGCGTCAAAAGCTGCCCCTCTTCTGATGGAGGAGATTTAAATATCCAAGACTCCCTAGCTGGGGTTCATTCTGCAGGTTAATGCAATGCAACACTTTTGGGACGCTGGGGAGGGAACCCCACAAGAACCCAAAAGGCGCTTGAGCTGAAAGAAAGGGAAGAAAAATAATTTTCCGTAATTAAAGTGGCGGTCGCAAAGGGAGGTTCCGCAGTAAAAATACGCAGCACTTCACAGCGGACTGGAGGAAGTGCTCTTTCTTTTTTTTTTTTTCTTTTTCCTCTCCCCTCTCTCGTCGTTTTTTGGTGATGTGCCCATCGCGGCCGAGCTGGGTCATTATGGGAGAATAGACAGTGTTTGATATGTTATGACATGAACACTCAATTAGATCACCGAGTTCAAATACTCCAATCAGCCGTTCGATGCCAAGCAGCTCTCAGAGGGTCCAGCTCGGGGTCAGAGCCAGTGACACATCACATCAAAATCACAGGAGAAAGTGGAGGCGTTTTTCCTATCAAATCAGCTCACACTGCAAGAAATGGACGCACGGACGAGCCTTTTAGCCTCATATTTGTTCTTAAAACGTGCTCTTTTGTCTGAAAACGGGCAATTGTGTGAGAGAAAACCAGTTATTTTCAGTGCAGTTAAGTGCACGTTGAGAAAAAAGTATCAAACTTTGAAACAAGTCTGCGTTTCGTTGAACAAAAAAGTTGATTTGCACTGGAAATAATTGCACCAAGTAAGCAGATAAGACTATGATTGAAGCAGCCGACCCTGGGCTGAAGATAACTCGTAATGATGGACATTTTTTGCAGCGCGCAGTCCGCGTCCGAGTGTTTCAGACAGGAGGGAACTGCAAACAAAGATAGCTTTTATTTCTCCTGCAAAGATTAACTCGGCTTATGTCCCCTTGTGTGTGTTTGGATGTGTTTGTGTTTATCAGATTGTGTTTGTCCTCGCAGGCTGGTCAAATCACTTGGTTACACATGTTAACTGACCCAAACACCTGCTTCTCACACCGACCCGCTCAGCCGCGGCCCCCCCGGCTCCCCTTTGTCAAGCACAAGTGGGACAAACTGGACACCATAATGGCAGCAGACTGAACTTTTGTAAATATGTGACAGATTTGGGGCTTAAAGCTACCACAAGGATTTTTTTACTGGTTACAAAACAGTTCTTTATTTATTACTGATGCCTTTATATGCCCATAAAAGCAAACGAGACCATCAGCGAAAAGATTGGCTATTTCTGTGTATTTCCTCTAAATGACTGCCACCGGGTCGGATTGTCCTGAAATCAGATGAAACAAGTTTGTGTTTACATTTTCAAAGGCAAAGTTACAGTGAGTGTATTTAGATTATTATCTGATTATTTTGTGGTCATTATGGTGGGAACCCCCACAGCTTTTGTCCACAGGGGCCTCCAAAATCAGCAAAATATGAAAATCCCTTGTAGTAGTTTTAAACTCACTTTGTATTTTAAATATTCAGGTTTGTTTAATTGTGTTAACCGTTTGGGAATGGATGAAAAACACTAAGTGCTCTCATATAACTGGGGGGAAAAAAAGTTTCCTCCGTATTCACGTGGAGGCAGAATAGTTTTGGCTGCAGCCTGCACTGACAGTGATTTACAGCCTTCATTTAGAGAGCGCCTTAATTAGTGTTTTACTGTCGTGTTACCCAGAGGTTAATTTAAGTGTAATATAACTTAATACTCGGAAAAAGTTGCATGTTTCGGCGGCTGTGCGCCAGATACACCAGAAACTGCACACGAACCACACATAATCCTGCAGCTTTTAAGACTTTTCTTTCGTTTAACACTTATTCTTAAGATTTATTTATATTTTGTGCGCGTAAAAGTGCATTTTCACACTATTTTTCCTGGTTTAAAAGGTGCGTAAAAGTTGCCGCTGTGAGCTTGTTTTATGTGCATTACTGTGGTTTTTAAACACATTTATTCAAGAGAATATGAGAGGAGTCAATTGAGGAGAAACCGAGCCACAGAATTATGCAAGACCGAGCTGCCGGAGCTGGCAGCGAACTCAAACCAACCTGTTCCTCTGTCCACAAAACTTGTGATGGTGTTGGCAGATTTAGAGGAGCGGAAAAAGCTTGCGTTTAGACCGAGCTTCTCCGCAGCCGAGTATGTCCTGTATATGGAGAGCATGTATTCATGCGGCACAATAGCGTCCTTTAGGTCTTCTTTGTGGTGGCCCGCGGTGGGATGCGAGGACGCGAAAACGTCTTTTAGGAATTTGGATGACCTCTGTCCGTCCTGATGATGAGAGACCCTGGCTCCCTTGTTCCTCCTCGGCGCAGAGGGAGAGATGATAGCAGCAGACTGGAAACACGGTATATTCCCAAGGAAAACGAGGAGCAGGCCCAGCAGATATAGCGCTACGAGTCGAGATGCGTCCATGGCTGGAAGAGTCACCGGGAAGATGCGAAGAAACTCTGCTTTTTTTTCCCGCTCAGTAAAGAAGTTGGAGATTCGATGGGGGGAAAACGCCGGGAGTCGGAGATGGTGTGTGCGCGTCAGGGTCGGAGAGCTGCTACTTTTGCGCTCTCCGGTCGCACCATAAGAAGTGCGTTTTGCGCTCTGGACTCCACACAAGAGCGGAGACTGTTGGGCCGAGAGAAACACGCCCACATGGTCGCTCAGTGCAGGGCTTCCCAAACAATCCCATGTCACAGACCTCCAAACAGACGCGCACTGCAGCAACGGACCTCACAAGACACAGACACCACAGACCATGTGGGAAAGTTTGCAGCCAATTGCTGAACAGTTTACGCTGTCCGCAGAGAATGATGATCCATTTATCAGCATGACAGTAACTTATTTTTTATATTCATCAGTGAATGTAATTAAACAATTCTAGTCAATTTGGTTCCTTCCTAAATTTAGACACAACTTTAGACTTAAGGCACATATGCACTTGCTTCTGTTAAGTTTATAAAGTTGACCAAAGTAGATGCAGGTCCACACAGTTTTCAGAAAAAAACTAAAACAGTCATTGTCCTTCTTATCACAAAGTCTTTAAGAGCCTGAAAGCTTCCAAGGACATGTCACATCAGATTAGATTAGATTTTACGCACAGATAGACTGAAGACACTGTGTGCACAAGGTGATCATAAAACAGGGACATTTTAAAAAAGAAGAGAAACATGAGTGCTGCAGCTGAGTTTTATGCGTTATTCAGTGAAAGATTTTAAATTATATGGAATAAATAATAGAGCAATTCAATAAAATTCCAGTATTTGTTTCAGTGTTGAGCGGATGGCATTTGAAGAGGAAAGAATCAGCTCCTCATACATACAAACATGGTTAAATAAGCTGATGTCAGAGGTCTCGTACATTTAAACGTAACCTCGTGGTGTGATCACAGCAAACTCAAAACATTCAGCTTTGACGAGAGCGCATTCAAATGCACCGAGCACATTTTAAATAACAATAGTGACCTCTAGTGGTCATGAGCACTTATTACAAGCCGGTGTCTCCTATTTATAAAGGACAGATGCTGCAGTCATATCATCTGGGAAAATCTGGCTTCATAAATGTGGCTGGGCTGCACAAACAAGTATTAGTTTTTATATATACAAATATGGGTTAACTTTAAATGAAGTTGAACCAACCTTTCAAAATAGATTAAAATGAAGAAATATACATTTAAACCTCAGTTTAGTTTTTACTCTAGATGGAATTGAATTCTTTCTCACCAAAACTTTGAACTCCAATTTAAAATGCACTGAAGCACTGAGCAAAAATAATCACATTTCTAGAGGAGAATTAAGGGACTGACTCAATCTAATTGAGTTTTATGATGTTTGGAAGTTTTTCCTGGCCACTGTCACCTCACTGCTCGCTCTTGGTGGGAACAACTGTATTTATAAAGAGTAGAGTCTAGACAGCCTCAATTTGAAAAGTGCCCTGAGATAACTTGGTTATGATTGTTGTCTGTTTTAAATCTTCTATAATTTGGTCATAATGCTCAATTAATTCAGCCTAAGTTTTTCCTCAGAATTTTTCTCTTCTTTGATGAGTCATCGTAGGTTAACTGGGCTAACTAACTTTTTAACTAGCTAGCATGCAATGTTTTATTAACTTAACTAGCTAGCATACGTAACAATAGCAGTAACAATAGCCTTCGCATCTGGCAAAGCTGTTGATACCTTGTGCATGTGATGGGCAGGAGCCTTCAGTTTGCTATTGTGGAGGGAGAGAGAAAAAGACAGCAAAAAGCTGAAAAGAACAACTATGAGGTACAAAATACATGGTAAATTTATTTGTCTGTATACAAGACAGGGTTGTATAATAAGATGAAGTGGTACTTCCCTTACTGCTACTTGCAAAACAAACATTAAAGAAGAAATATGTAAGAACTCAGCATTCAAAATGAGAACTGTAGGCCAAAATGGTGTATTAAATAGGTTGAATCCATACTTAATAGCCTCTACAGACTGACTGCCAGACTCCATTAACATATTTCTCAATTTAAACGTTGTAAACATCTTCATCCTTCTAAAAAATAATGATGATTCCCCGCGACTCACAAACAGACATGTGCTAATTCAGCAAACATACAGCATTGATTTGAACTCTAATCGATGTTCAGGACCAGAATGGAAATTTCAAAGGAGCACACCACAGCTGTAGTGTTGTTATCGGAGAAGCCATTATTTCAACTTGGCATTTTTCCTTAATTTCTGATGACATATCATGGTCATTTTATGATTTAGGACAATAAACATGTTACATATTTCTCCCGAGACAGTAAAAACAAAACAAATACAAAATGTAACAAAGACATTTTAAAAACAAAAACATAAAATAAACATGTATCTCCAAGAAAGCTCCCCAAAGGCTGTCTGTATGAGAACCTGGAGAACAACACAGCAAGACTTAACATTTAACAGAGGACATCTTCTGCTGACTCCTGCCATTGACTTCACATGGGCAAAAAAAAAGTAAGCTTCCGTTTCTAATAAGCTTATTCCAATAATTCAAAGGTTGTCTTACTACCACCATTACTAACTTTTATCATACTTTTGTCTTTCTCCTCCACCCGAGCCACTCCCAGTCGCTGTGGGCGAAAAAAGTTAGTCTGAGCTTCTAACTACTCAAGAAAGTAACCTAAAATATTGTGTGAGCTACGCTGTACGCTACACTTGATTATCAATGTAGTGTCACTTATTTTAAAATTCGGAACTAATAAATCTTTCTAACCATTATTTATTTTTCTCTCCTCTTATCTTTCCTCACCACCTCAGCTGCTGCTGTTCACTGTGGGCAAACAAAAAGTAAGTATGAGTTTCTGACCTGTAAACAAAATGACTTAGAAGTGGTTCAAATTTAATCACAAAGAAAGACACGTGTTAATGTATTGTCCATCTGTTCATCCATATAACGTGCTTATCCATATTTCTCTCCACCGCCTGAGCTGCTGATGATCACTGTTGACGAAAAAGGTGTGTGAGCCTCTGATTTTTTGTCAAGAAAATAACTTAAAATACTGTGTGAACTAGCTGCGTACAGGCGATGCATGGGTTGATCCACAACCTGCAGGTCGGGCAGATTCAACTTTTTAGAAAATATCACAGGTGCACACATCCAGTGTGGGCTTTCTCAGCTGGTCGATGCTCAAAGTGCATCTTAATAGGTTAAAGTGATACTTTCAAGTGGGGTTTTAAGTGGCACTGATCAAAAGTCAGTGTATTACCTACAGTAGATGTCAGTAGAAGTAACATATTGCTGTGGACAAGGTCATCAACAAAAGGCATTTAAGCCAGTTAAAAAGGACCATCTAAAATATTTGATATAGTTAAAGTGTACGCTATATTTAGAATATTTTCACTGCTTTACCTTGTTGTCAGACAGCCTTTGTCGATGTTGAAACTGCGGCTGTATAAGCCAGATCTCACACCAATCATGTTACCTCACAGAACATGGGAGTTGCTGGTTTTCCGCTGCCTCGATCTGTTAGTTTGTTTGTGTAATTGTGTGACCTTGTTTGTGTTATTATATGGTTTGAGGAATTCAACCTATTTTTTTAAAAACACCAAACCAGCAACTTCCAAAATGACTGACTTTGCCAGGGGAGTTTGGTTGGTTTGGAGAGAACAATATTTGGCGTAGCAGTGGTGTCTCATCAGATAAAGCTGCCAGATGCCAATATAAAGCCGGGGAAATACAGTGTATGCTTATGTTAACTGATTTTTAAGTGGTTGAAATACATTTTACTGCTGAACCTGTCCACAGCAGCACATGCCTTAGCTCCTGTGCTGGTACTCTTCTATGCATCTTGTAACTGGAGGTGTGCTAATCGCCATCTATGTAGCTAATACACTGACTATCGATACATACCTCATACTACCCCACATCAAATAATCCCAACTATCACTTTACATCCTGGAACTGTGGACTCAATTTTACAAAAAGATCATAATACACATTTATTTTAACCTGTTGTATCAGTAGATGTTGTTGTTTTAGATTTTGAAGGTTTTTAACACACTTGTGAATTGTTTAAGGTTATGAATTATTTTCTGGGACAAGCGTGTTTTCTGGTTCAGAGCAAATTCAGATTTTTAAAGAAATGAAAGCAAACCAAAACATTTTATAAATTATATATACCTCATATATATAAATTCTTATAGAGTAAATTTTCAGAAAAAAAAAAAAATAAAATAAAATATGATGTGATATATTCTCACTAATTCAATAATTTACATAGATCTTTCTCCATACAATGTTACTTGTAATTATTTTGAATTCACAGAACCTTCTTCTCACTAGCCATTATTTATTTTTCTTCCCTCTTATCTTCCTCCACCCCCTGAGCTGCTGCTGTTCACTGGGGATGGAAAAGATTATTGTGAGCTTCTGACAAAGAAAGTGACCTAGAATAGGAGTCAATAGAAAAACAGAGAAACTAATGCATGTTATTCTGTGAATCAGCACCTGTTTCTACATTCCCAGACTGGAGGAGCCTGCAGTACACCTGGGGTTTCCTTTACAAGAAGAAGAACCGCCCTACTTTCTCACTTTCTCAAATTAACTGATTCAGTGTTGCATTTAATAAAACACTCATGCATCTTAAAGTGTGACTGTGTGTTGTGAGATTTTTCAAGCTTCAGTGATGTTGGGTTGATGTGAGCCTTTTTAAATACTGAATTAGCTGCAGGTGTAATAAAATGTATATGTGATCCTTAAACAACTCATCAAGTGCAGTCTTCTTGTTACTGACTCATTTGCTAATTAAATTTCAGAAAGCTGGTAATACAAACAATAATTATTAATAATCAACTGATAGTGTGATACCTAGGATAGCATATTCACCTGTAGTGAGTAATGCGAGATGAATGTATTTACATAATACATATCTTTAAAGGTTAATTTCTAAAAATACATTTATTCTCATACTCTGAGACAGAAATCTTTACTTCAGTAAACTTTTTTTACAGAGTTCATGACCTGATTTATGTAACATTTTATTCCTAAAACTTGAATGTGTTGTTTTGTTTGTTGACAGTATTTTCTGATTAAAGGTGTGATAAAAAGAGATATCCAAAATTCCCTCAGTAACAACCTTTGACATGGTGATATGTCAACAAAGTGCCAGTCCAAGGCATAAGCAAACTAAGAGCCTGCAAAGGGGCCCTGTGGCCACCAGAGGGCCCCTAAGAGAGCTAGAAATGTTTTTTTGTGATATATTGTTGTCAGTTAATCGCTCAAAAACACAATTTTATGTTGAAGGGCTGGCAAGATAATACTACTGGTTTAATAAATTCCCGCTGTCTCTGTAGTGCTATTTATCCATCTAGATTCCTTTGTTGTGAGTTACAGAGTTTTGGAGATATCAGCTGTAGAGATGTCTGCCTTCTCTCCAGTATAATGGGACTAAATGGCGGTCGGCTTGTGGTGCGTCCAGTGACCAGAGAGAAAATAGTTCCTACATGAAACTGCTCACAACAGCGTCTGTGGATTATCTTGAGTAACCAGGTCATGATTTATGGAAAGAAATGCCGCTGTTGAGTTTTTTCTTTTTTCTTTTCTATTTTTTTTTTTTGCACTTTGAAGCTGAGTGCCATTTAGTCCCAAGGCAGACATCTCTACGGCTAATAATAATAGACGGATAAACAGCATTACAGGCCACAGGAAAAATATGTATTTTTGATTTTGGGGTGAACTGTCCTTTTAACAATAGTCAATAATCCTGGTGGCATTTGGGCTGTGGGGAGGACCCAAATCTGACAAAATGAAACTAGAATTTTGAACCTTTAGCCAATGTTTCTGTTTCAGCACATATTTATTTAGGTAGTGCCTCATAAAATAAAACAGAAAAATTGGAGATATCTGTAACTCTATTCACCTGTAATAGACCTTTTTCACTGCAGCCATTTTGCCCTGAAATAGCAGGTTAAACACAGGTTTTAGCATTGATACTAATTAAGGTTCTATTCAGGTCAAACAGAGTCAGGGTGCTGCTGGAGAGGCTCTGCTGCACTAATTGGAACAGGACCTCAATGATACTCATCGGTAATACCTGTGTTTACCTCGCTGTTTAATACCAGTGTGGCTGCCATGAAAAAGCTCTATTGCACGGGAGCTTAAACCACAGCACAGAAACTGCAGTGACGCTGTAGTGATTTAGGTCAGTGACGGTGATGCTACTGTCACTGTGCGTTTATCCAGCAGAGGGCCTCAGTGACAAGAAGACAAACTGCTGCTCACAGGTCACATGCTAACACTTGATTCAGTACCACCCAGTGTCACCCAGAGATCCTTCAGAACCCAGATCTGATGCACTTGCACTGATGGACGCCTGTGCAAGCAGGCACGACACAACATTAAGTCCTGCAGGTTACTTCATAGACATACATGCCATCATGTGAGTCCTACAATAACTGCCTGCAACAGTGTCCCTACTTGAGTCAGTGGCGTTGTTGCCCAGGGAAACATGATGATGTTTCTACATAACAGAATCTGTATATAAATAGATATAAATTAAGATATGTCCAGGAGACTTCCTCCTCATTTCAGCACCATGGAGAGCAAACTCACCCTGACACTGAGAGGAAGGCACATCACCGTACACACAATGTACACACCACCTGATGTGCTGAACATAATACTAGGCCTTTATGTCCAATGTCATGCTGGGCATTTTAGCTGACATTGTTACAATGTGAGTCAGCCAATAACATAGCCCCTTGAGAAAACATTATTCCACAAATCCATGAAAGAACTGTTTTTGAGGAGAAAATGTTTGAGATCCTGGATAAATACTTTACAATATGAAATGACTGAATAACGCTCATATTATATCAGAATGCACTGTTTTATTCATGTATCGAGGAATATGCTGTGTGTCAAAGTGGCACTCTTAAATAAAACAGTGACATTAGACCAGCAATGATAATAATAACTGATTATTAATCAACTATTAAATAATAATCGATCAATCATTTTGAGTCATTTTTTTAAGTAATAATGTCAATCTGATTTCAGCGTCTGAAAGATATTTTCTGGTTCTTTACACCTTTATGACAGTGGGTGTGTGAATGATCAAGCATTAAAGGGACAGTTCACTCCAAAATCCAA
The DNA here is from genome assembly GCA_034769285.1 of Lutjanus argentimaculatus. Classification (NCBI taxonomy): domain Eukaryota; kingdom Metazoa; phylum Chordata; class Actinopteri; order Lutjaniformes; family Lutjanidae; genus Lutjanus; species Lutjanus argentimaculatus. The sequence continues at coordinate 8,647,354 of JAWZSL010000025.1, read as the reverse complement.
AAAAAAATTTTTTTTTTTTTTTTTCTTTTTTTTCTTTCCTGACCTGTAGTGAAATTTATCTGTCTAGATAATTTGTTGTGAGTTGAGTGTCTTTGGGTTGTGGACATCTGAAGAAGTCATCTTGGACTTTAGGAAACAGATCACCATTTTTCACCATTTTAAGACGTTTTTCTGACATTTTATGGACCAGACAATTAATCGATTAATCGAGAAAATAATCATCAGTTTAATGGATAATGAAAAAATGGTTAAATTAACATACAAACATATAAATGTACAAGCATTATTCTACACCAGCCTGCTTACATCTTATGTCTCTATATGTTGTGGGGCGGGGTGGGGGGGGTCTGTGGTTAAGTAATGCCTCACGGATTATGTAACACACTTGGGAGGGGAGTCATATGTGCGTGCGCTGTCAGTGGTCTCGCGTCTTCTTGTCCAATCGCGTGTGTCCTCACCGTGCACACAGCTCTCCTCCACCCGACATCCGACATCCTCCACACAGCAGAGCAGAGCAGAGCAGAGCAGAGCAGAGCGGAGGCTGGCACCGCCACACCGGAGCACCAGCAGCACCAGCAGCATCAGCAGCGGAACGACCCTTTGTGCTTCACCGACCGACGCGCATCCTTCTGAGAGGAACCACCATCACACATCCAGGCAAGCCATTTCAGTTACCATCATTTCGAAACCAACCAGTTTTTACAATTAGGTTGAAAACCGAAAGGAAACTAAGGCAGGATGAGAGCAGGTGGAGCTGAGGAGGAGCTGTTTACAAGTTGAGGAGCCAGTCTTTTGTCAAATCATCCAAATGTTCGCAGGAATCCCGAATGCTTTGTGTGGTACGGGGGTGAAATGTGGTCACGGTGGGTCTGGAGTTGGATGTTTACATCCTCTGTCTTTATTCCAGAGGCTGAAAAAAAAACAAAAAACATCCCCAGCAGCTGCGGGGGCGCCACATGAAACAAAACAAACCCTCACTGATGGATCCAGCATGATAAAATATAGAACAAGAGATTTGAAGGCATGTGGGAGAAGATGCTGTCACTGTGAGGGGGTACAGGGACACAAAAATCTCTTAAGCCTTTAAAAACAATGGAAATGGCTCTGAACTGAGAGATGTGGGAAAACAAAGGGAGGCATGTAAACATGTAAACACATGGGAGACGTTTCAAGTGATGCTCGGTAAGAGCAGTGGCTCTGTCTTAAAATTGTCACATTTGTTTATTATGAGAGTTTCATGTATTTTTAAAGGGTTTTAGCACTATAAAGGTCATGTGTTGAACCATATGGTGCTACAATACAGAGGTTGTTATAGCAGCCAGCTGTGTTTCCTCTATAGTAGAACACCTTCTGTACTATTAGGAAACATGTTATAAATGTTGGTACTGGTTTCAGGACGCTTTTTGCTCCCTGGACAGATTACTGAAAGTCAAAGTGATTACTCAGTAATGACATCATGCAGTGATGATGCAGCCTGTTTAAGGGTCGATGAGCTTAGAGCAAGTGATGTGAGTGATGTGCTACTCAGAGGAGAATGGGATCTGTGCATTTTCACAGTACAATTATTTTCCGCATGGCATAGTCATTTTTAAAAAAATGAGTGTTCGGACATAGATGGGACAGATCACGCCCAAGAAAAAAATATATTTTTTTTTTTTACTTCCTGTAGTGCTTATTTATCCATCTAGATAGTTCTGGAGTGAGTTGCAGAGTCTGGGAGATAAAATGAAACTTGATGGTACTTGGCTTGTGGTGCGCAAACTGCCAAAAAAATACATTTGAAAAACTAAACAGCTTTTTTTTTTTTCTGCTAGAAATCATGACCTGGTTTCTCAAGATAATCCGCAGACCTTGTTGTGATCAGTTTCATGTTCTATTTTCTGCATACTGTCAGCCACCTGTATCATTATGCACAAGGAAGTGTGCATCTACTCATTGACGAGAGGCTCTTGAAGGTGTGGGGTTGTCACAGTATACTAGTATTGACAATAATCGTGATATTTAAAAAATTAAGTATTGATATCATGTTAATGATACATACAGTATATGATAATATCTTGTAAATAATCTAGCATACTGTGTGCTCTGAAATAATTTCCATGTCTTTCTGTTCTCGCTGAAAACAAAGGTAAAGGTGAATTTGATTGGTAACACTTTTTAAATTTTCTATAGCTATCGCAATTGTTATTGTGAATAATTTTGGCCGCGCTAATCGCATAATGAAAATCTGATAGTGTGACAGGATGTAAACATTAAAGGTATCTTCCTCATCTGAACTGTAACCTCTCCTCTGTGAGTAGATGCACGCTTCCTTCTGCTTGGTGATAGTTGGCAGGGGTAGTTTGATAGAAAGAAAATAGTTCCTGCATGAAACAGCTCACAACAAGGTCTGTGGATTATCTTGAGTATAATCATTTTATTATATTTGAGAGAAGGCAGTCATTTCTCCAAAACTTGGCAATGTCGATGGATAAATAGCACTGCTGGTAAGAGGAAAAATATGAATTTCCTCACATCTTTCATAACTGTACAAGAGTCTGTCACTTCATCAGAGAGCATCAAATGTCTCCACCACTGAAATGACACAACTTAACACCTCATTAACAATCATGTCAACAGAACAAATGGACTGAGTGCATCATGAGGTTCATATCAAACTGGAATAAGCAGCTGCCCATTAGTCCATGTGCATGATAAACATGAGAGAGCACACACTGTAGACTGGGATGGATTAAGGGAATTTATTATTCACGCCCACTCCATGCTGTTTTGGACCATCTGGATAAGGGAAAAAAGCTTCAGTGGAGGCTTAAAGACTTGTTTACCAATCATGTACATTTTATCTCAGCATCTCACTGACGGCTTTCATCCATGTCTCCCCCTTCCTGTACATCGGGGCACTGTTATGTTCGGAGAAGTGCTTGGACTGGTTTTGTGTCGCTTACGCAGCCATTTGGCTGTTGGTCATGCTTGAGAGAGCTGGAAATCCTGTGTTTGCAGCTAAGATAATGCTTAGCCTGTCGCTCAGCAGGTAGCCAATCAACTTTGTCTGGAGTCAGGTAGAAGATCCAGGCGGAGTTATAAATCCTACTTTACTTTAAGGGCTATTTCAAGACAGGAACAAGTGCAAACGTAATGGAAACAGGCAGAATGTCACTGCAGTTAAGATGAAAAAAAAAAAAAAGAAATGACATTAAGTACAGGTAGCAGAGCATACATGAGCAAGACTGTGTCCAAACACCTCACACGGTTTCACATTACAAGCCAGTGAGTGAGCATTAGAGGAGATAGTGTTGCGAGATGAGATGATTCCATAATAATGTTTGGCTAACAGAGACGATCTCTGACTCTTTATTCTTCATGTTACAATGCTACTGCCCTCCTGCATTATCTTCATCTGACTGAATGTAGCTGCATGAATTTATAAAAATCTCTTCCTCAGCTTACTTAATACTTTCATCCCTCTCTCTCCTCTCAACCACACCCTGATTACTGAATTATTTCTCAATGTATTCATTATTACCAGCCACTACAGTGTGGGTGTTAAGTGGCTGGCTTGTGCTCTGCTCAGCTGTGGGGATGTCGGATGTGTGACTCGTGTGTGTGTGTGTGTGTGTGTGTGTGTGTGATCATGGCAAAATGTGGTCCTGGAGACACCTACTTTTGTGGGAACTTCCACGCAATCAGTTTTAAGTATTTTGTCAAGTGTTTATGTGTCTGTGAACAAACTTGTCGGTGCAATAGCGTCACAACCATGCAAGATGAAACTTCACAGGTGTGTAGTTGAGATCAAAACGGAAGTACAGGGGGTAGGAAGTACAGAAGGGGCAACTGGCTTCCCCACTTTATGCTCATGGTCCACATTTGTTTTAAGTCACGAATCTCTATATCCTGGATTTAACCAGTTTCAATCTCCCGTCCACTGACACGAGGAAAAATTTCACCTTGTGAGTCTGTGTGTGTGCCATAATGACAAAATGTGGTCCTTTATCACAATAAGTTTATTGCCATTTTCTTATGACATACTATCAAGAAATATACAGTAACAACAGTTTGAGAGCATAAATATGTACTGCACATTACGTACACACACACACACACAACTCCATCAATATAGAATAGAATACAAATCAAATTATTTCCTACATTGTTTACAATTTACTCTCAGGTAAAGGAGACATTTCCCTCTTTCATGATATTCATGGACGGACCCATTGCAAGATGATCTCTAGCTAGTCTCAGTTCTTACTTTCTTTTGTAGCTCTTCCCTATTGTAGATAATCATTTCAGGGTTTATTGTTCATCATTGTTCCTTTACCCTTAGTCTACACTGTTAGTTTATTTTCTTTGCTTTAGATGAAAAATCTTTGATCTATTACACTCCTCGTAAGAAATTTTGTTTAAAAAAGCAAAGTATTCCTTTTAAACTCATAAATCATAATCATATGCTCCAAACAGCTGAAATATCAGTCAGTAGTATTTAAGTAAATACAGAAACTCTTAAAGCTCATTCACGCTGACTCAAGGACAGAGTGTTCATTCAGTCTGATAAAAACACTGTGCAGCTGAATGGATGAACACCCCCACACCTCGGCACACTCGAGATATTTCCTCAGTAAAGTGAAGGACAGCGTCTCAGGATGAGCAGCAGAAGCCTACACTCTGTGCAGATTTACACATAATTGGTCTAGCTGGAGTGGTTCGTGCAAGCGTTTTCCCTCGGTTGCTAAGACTGTTGCTAGGGCACGGCTCCGGCTGCTCTGCCCTGCCTGGTGCCTTTAACCTGATGCTGCTGTGTAACAGCGTGCCAGGCTGGCTGTGCATCACTACAGTATGATAATGCTGTGGATGCTTGAAAGTGAAAGTGAAGCTGCTGGCAAGGTGGTGAAGGCCACCCAGAGCACAAAATCTATTTTTGAGTCTGTAAAAAAAAAAGGAGGTGGAGTTTGATTCCCATGACTCTCTGCTCTATTTTTTTTACAATCCTCTTTGGGCCTCAGCGGTTTGAGAAAGAGGATTTTGCACGAGTCTGGGCTGCTCACGTAGGGAACGTGGATTACATTAGGTCATCCAGTGGTGATATTCTGTTATTGACGGAGGATTGTTTGGGGGAGCACTGTAAAAATCATACAGGAATTAAGTGGAATCAACTTTCTCATTAACTTAACCTAAATATACATGTTTTATTTATTCAAGATAATGAAACTAAAAATTTATATTATCTATTTTCAGAACATTTGAGTTCTTCTAACTAACAGAGTTCAATCAACTCATTAAATTAAGTATCTAAAGGATACAGACAATACCTAAAACATATGGTATGATAATACCATTATAAAAAGTTGACAATATTATATTTATCACAGTTTTAAAAAATAAAGAAAAATGTCAACTCAAAAAATGTCCTTTATTAGAAAATAAATCTGATGTGTACCGCATTTTTTTTTCATCAAAAACAAATGTTTTTTTCTTTTAACTTGAATCACTTCTACTTTCCTTCCTTATTAAAATAAAAGTAGCCAGACATGTCCTAAGCATGTGCAAAAATTTGGCATGAATTTGTTGTTGGCAACGCTTAAATGCTTGTATGTACAACTGCAAAACAAAAACAATGCAGCAGGCAGTAGCAGTCCTTTTATAAAATAAAATAAAAATAATAAACCATGAAATATTACAGTATATATTGTCATAGTCTGGTATGGTATTGAGGCTTTTTTTTTTTATTTGATGTTGTGATATTTGATGTATTGTTAAAGAAATATAATCAGTATGTTTGTAGACTTCCCAGCATGCATTGTTTGATTGTAAAAGGATATCAAATTTGTTTGTAATGTTCATCAGTGTGACTGAGGAGTCGTTGGTTCAATTTAATATCTTAAGCTTACTGAACATGTTATCTCACAGCTGAAATAATATCAAGCTTATTTGACTACAAACATTTTTGCTTTGAATCATTACAGAATTATCTCAACTTGTCTTTTCAGATTAAGTTTTTAAGTTTTTCAGATTAACAGAAAATTTTAAGGCAGCCCAGACACTTTTTTTTTTTAAAATTAAAAACAAATAGTTTATTTTTACAGTGAGGCCAGATGATCCAGACAAGAATGACATCTTTCCTAAAAATGTTTAAAAAAAAAAAAAAAAGGTACCATCTGGATGAGGGGAGGGAAGACAGGTTCGGATTCACTGATGCGACAGCAGCACACAAGCCTTTGGGTCAATTACATCATTCCCAGTGCAAAAAAAAAAAAAAAGGAAAACGTGTATATGCTTACGCAACTGCCTCCCTTAGGTAACAAAATCAACAGGCGAGAGGAAGTGAAGTGATTGTATAAAGTTTATTCAAGCGTGAGAGAAAAACTGCATTATTTAGCTTCAAAGCATCAATAAAATATGTTTTGTCCTTGTTTAAATGTGCATGTACAAAACGGAAAAGTTCAGCGTTAGCGTTACTCCTACTTTGGTTTCTTCCTTTTTGAAAGATGATATTATATCGCTCTATCATCCATTATATCTTAATCATAGAAGCACTTTGCCGTTTTTGGCAGGCTGCCTCACAGTTTTGGCACAGAAGGCTGATAAGGAGAGTTAGTGAAGTTTTGCTTAGCAGAGTGATCTACTGAAGTCGGACACCTTTCATCTATTACTGTGCCTCATCTGATCGTCTTAATCCGGCACGACTTTGATGAAAAACCAGAACATGAAAAGAGTAACAGCCATCTTTCTTCTTTATAACTGTGCATGTGCAGACTCTGAACTCTCGACTCCTTTGAAAACACAAGCCGACGGCTTAATTGAGTTATTTTAAAATCTATTCTTTTTCCATTGTCTTATCTTTTTTTACTGTTTTTAGCCACACCAGCTGCACGGCTCTACAGCAATATTGGTCTGTCGGTCAGCCCTTGACTTCGATCCAGACTGAAAAATCTCAAAAATTATTTGATGAAATGCCATGAAATTTTGTACAGACATTCAGGGTCCCCGGAGGATGAACCTTAAAGACTTTGGTGATCCTGTGACTTTCCTCTAGTGCTACCATGAGGTTGACATTTGGATCGACTTCCCCAAAATTTGTGTAGATATTAAAGGACCCTTGAAGATAAATTGTGATGACCTGGTGATTCTTTTACTTTTCCTGTAGTGCCACCAGCAGGTGAAAACGTTAACTTTGAGCGAGTGGCATATCTCAGATGGATTGCCATTAAATTCTACACTGACATTCATGGCCCCCAGAGGATGAATCATAAAGATTTTGTTGATCCTCTGTCTTCTCCTGTAGCGGCACCATGCCATTGACATTTGTGATTCAGAGTGAAATATGTTCACAGCTTTTGGATGCATTGTCATGAAATTTCGTGCACATACTCAGTGTTCCCTGAGGATGAATCTGAATGACTTTGTGATCCTTTCACTTTTCCCATAGTGCCACCAGCAAGTCAAAGTTTTCACTTATTCAGTGGTATATCTCAACAACTACTGGTACAGACGTTCATGTTTCCCAGATGATCTATTCTCATTACTTTTGTGATCTTCTGACTTTTCCTTTAATGCCACCATGAGGTTGACATGTAGTGTTTTTACTGAAATATCTCAACAACCATTGGATCTAGCGCCATCTTCAGGTCAAACTTTCTGTTTATCCAATACTTTGGTTTATAAATACCTGCAAAGCCAATGATATTACTGCCAGCCTCAGCTGTGTTCTGATTGGCAAATTTAAGCATGCTAACAAGCTAAACTAAGATGTTAAACGTAAACCTGTCAAACATGGCTTAAGCCGCTGGCATTGCAATGGACTCTTAGTCTTGTTATCTCATCCTTTTTACTTGTTTTTGCTATTAAATTTGTTTGCCTCCCCTTGATTGTCAAAGGAGAAATCTGTAATATATTTACTGTAATAAATCATAAAATGACCATGATATGCCATCTGAGATCAAGAAAACATGCTAAGTTGAAATACTTGCTTCTTAACTTTTGTTATTGTTTTTAGGTTAATTAGAGTTCAAATTAATGCAGAATGTTCGACAATGAGTAAGTGTCTGTGAGTCATAAAAAAATCATTTATAATCTTTTAGAAGGAGCCGATGTTTATAATGGTTAAATTGAGTGATTTATTAATGGGTTCTGGCAGGCAGAAAGGTAGGCAGCGAGTAAACTCCCACTAGAGTGTATTTTCGGAGCAGCAGGCTTTTGTTTTCAGGATAACGGGCTCAGCTTTACATTGACGGACAACTGACAGTTTTTATCAAATTACAATGCTGCGTTTGTCTCGTGCTCCTTAAATGTTCCTGCAGCCTGCCTGAGCTTCCTTGATTTGAGGAGGGGCCCAGCGGAAACAACTTGCCTTAACCATAGAGTGTATAATAAATAGCATTTCAACCTATTTTTATACACAGGCTGTGGCTCCAACTCGCTATTTGGACTGCTGTACTCATTTTTGGATGCACAGTTGTTACATTTTGCCCCTGTGAATGACTTCACAGATTCGGATTTAAAATGAATTTGGCTGTTTATTTTTAGGGGTGACGTGTAGAATTTGTTTCATAAGGTCATATTTCAGTGTGTGACGGTCGTGGCTGGCTCAGGGCTTGTTGTGCCATCTGTACCAGGCAGGATGTGTGTGTGTGTGTGTGTGTGTGTGTGGTGGGTGGGATTTAGTGGCGTAACAGAGTTCAGACAGAGGGCCCTTGTTTGTGAAGGGTTTGAGCGCCACGTCAAAACGCTGCCACACATACAGTCCACAGACAAAATGACTCACCTGATTTTTCTCCTCTTTTTCACTCAACAGGGGAAAAAACGCTTTGTGAAGCACAATGGGACCGTTCCAAGAATATGAGGTGAGTCTTATCATTGCTTAGTGATGGATTTCTGCATGTTGAATGGGTTTTTTCCAAAAACAGGTGGGCAGTAAAAGATGGATAAACTGTGACCTTACAGTTATCACAATAAGGCAAACAGCCAACAATAAGGAAAAGTTCAGTCTTTTATGGATTTGAAAATATTGTCATGCAGGAAATGAAGGTACACAGAGTTTAGGTCTGCCTGCAGCTCTGACAGATGTTGCTCTGGACAGGAAAAGAAGTCACCGGAGAAAGGAAGCCCCCGCAGCAGAATCCCTCGTTTGGTCCTCCATCCCTTCCGACCAAAGGACAAAGGCTCGCCTCTGTCTGATTCACCTTTCTCAGAGGAGGAGGGGAAGGAGTGCGACATGAGCTCCGACCACTCCAAAAGGACCATCAGCACCAACAGCTTCTGCTCTGGTAAGAAGTTCAGCTCCGGTCTGAGGACAGCTGCTGAATTCAGAACTGAAAAAAAAAAGGGCCTCAGATACGTTTGACACCATTTACAGGCTGTCAGGTGCAAGATTGTGTTGCAATACTCTTGGTTTGTTGGGTAAAACATAAAATCCTCACTGTATGTGAGAAAAAGCAGTGGTGGCAGACATGTCTAAATCCTTAAATTTACATGTGTGTAGTGTACCTTTAAGTACAGTGCATGAGTAAATGTATTGTTATTTTTTTCCACTAGATGACACCTGTTAAAACCTTTGACTCAGATAGTTAGTACTGTCTGTGATGCTGGATGATATAACCTCAAACCAAAAATTCAGTCATGTTTATTTTATATATAAATTGTCTTCTTTAACCAGCAGAGCACAGACAAAAACTACATAGCAAAGAATGTCTGTGTGTGTGTACAGTAAAAGTGTTTGTGTGTGTGCACACTGTGTGTAACCTTCTTAATGAAAGTTACGAGCCATTGCAAGAGCTGCCGTGCTATCTGTCAGATAACATCCGGGCTGAACTTTGAGCTCTGACTGACTGCTTGTGTTCGCTGCCTGCGTGTCTGCACCACGCTGCCCGTTCTTGGCTATTACTGTCTGTGTGCCTGTTTACAATAGATGACACCGGCTGCCCCACTAGTCAGTCTGTGTCCCCCTCCAAAACCCCGTCAGGCTCAGAGCAGAGTGCCCACAGCTCGCCCGTACTCCCCGAGCGCAAGACCAAGGTGAAGAGGGTCAGGGTGATGGCCGAGTGGAGCGGCGAACCACGGAGCACCCCGAGGCACAAGAGAGAGCTGAGATCGGCCATGAAAGCCAGAGGTAAAGAAGAATACAGAGTGAGGATTAAAAAAAATGAAAAAGATTGTCTCGTTTTTTTGTCAGAAAGAGGATCAGCAACATTTGAAATCTTCCCCTTAGACCTGCACTATTATGCTCTGCACCTGTATGAAAATAATCTGATTTATGTGTGTTGATTCTACCTTAACTTTATTTACATGCACAGACTTCTGCATGTATATTCGGATGCATCCCTGTGGTTCCCCAAAGACCAAAGTTCAATCACTGTATTTGTCACATGTCAGCAGCAGCAGCAGCAGCAGATTCCCTGCTATGTTGACTGGAGCAAACACTGGCTGGGAAGCAGCTGCCTGCCTAAAACCAGAATAATAACTAGAGTGAATTCTCATCTATGCTCCCTTAATGCATATTTTAGAAAGAGTGCAGAATTTTCCTCTCTTTTAATCTGGGCAAGGAGGGCAAAAAATGCTTGATCATGAGTCTGAATGAGGAAGAAAGCTGATTGGTTGAGGAAAAGGTTTGAGAGCTTAGCCAATTAGGCTGATTAGCAGCAGGTTACTACACTGATTGAATGTGCACAGACCTTCATTGACTCACCAAGTGGTGGAGGAGCACTTAGTTCCGAACAGTTTTATTTGTCACAGTCAGCACTGGACACAGTAATATGGTTTTGTTTGATGGAAAAAGATGCTACTCAGGTATGGCTTTGAAATTAATCTTTAATCATTTCAACACAATATTTAGTCACCAGTTTTTTGCTGCTTAAACAGTTAAGATGGTGATCTTCTAGGACTCAGTATTTTTCTGAGGATGTCTGAGGAGAGCAGATTGTGTTACACATAATGGATGGGTTTTATGGGCTAATTATGGACTGTTAACGGAATTTGTAATGACATGAAGTTGATTATCTGTATGCCCTGCTTTTCAAACTCACATTACGGGGAGTGGCCTAGCCAAAAGCTGTTTTATGAGAATATCTGTTTCAGGCTGTGGTATCTGGTTGGTCTCTCCATCAGGGAGACTTAATGGAAGTCCTGCTTACAGAAACTGTAACATGATAGTCGTGCTTTATTCTGCACTTGATCCTAACCGGTTAATATATGAGAGGGTGCTAATATAAGGAGATGCTACTGTAAACAAACAGGAGAAGAGTAAAATTAGACACAAATGCCATAAAATACGACAAAGTATATTTGCTTTCATGTTGGGCTAAATGATTTCATTTTGGTGTTTAGATGTGGCCTGCTTAAATATTGTGACATTATCACAAGCAGAGAGACATTTAAGTCAGCAAACGGACTCAAAATCTAAAGTTCGTTATCATAATGTTTGCTAAAATTATCCTTCATGAAGTCATACCGGACAAAGAGAGGATTTGACCGCACAAGCCCCGAGTGTGTTGACTTGAACCAGAGCGTTTTTTTATTCTCTATGAATTCATCTCTTCGTTGAAAGAGACTGTGTTACATCATCTTTCAGAATTTAGAGTCTGGCTTTATGTCTGCTAGCATGCTAATGCGAAGACGCTTTTCCCTGCAGGTAGTGAGGCTGGTGTAAACAAACAGGACAAGAATAAAATTGGATTAAGTTTCCACGATAACAGAAAAAGTGTGCATTTTCTCAAAGCGAGACTATAGCTTTTTTCTGAACAGCAACCACTGAGAATGAGTGGAACAGGACCACAATAAAGTTAGCAAATGTACTTGATATCTTAAGTTTGCTAACATTAGGCTCCATAAACATCTGGTCATACCTAAGATGAATTATGAGTTCAGCTTTTTATTGATTTATGTTGTCTTTCAAAAGTTATATAGTCTGGTTTTCAGTCAGCTTGCGTCCTAATGTGGAGATGCTTCTCCCTGTCGGCAGTGAGGCTACTATAAACAAACAGGAGTAAAATTAGACACAAATGCCCAATGTTTCTCCATGATTACACAGAAAAAGTGTGTATCTGCATATTTAAGGCTCAGTGCAAGACCATAGCTTTTTCTGAACAGCAACCACTGAGCGTGAGCGGAATTAGACCATGAGCAGGAATGTTTCCTGATGATATAAAATGTGTTTATCTCTTGTTTTACTTTCTTTATTCAGCTGTGACCTGCTTAAATATAGTGTGACACTAGCACACAAGTAGAGAGACATTAAAGTCAGCAAAGTGTCTCTGAATCTAACGAAAGTTCACTACTTTAAGCTCATGTTTGTTAGCATTAGCCTCCATAAAGTGATACCAACCCAAGAAAGGTTTCAGGAGCTAAACCCCGGAGTTTGTTGAATTGAGCAACTGTGTATTAATTTTTATGAATTTAACTCTTTATTGAAAGAGGAATATTGCATGTAAATATTCACTTTTAAAAGCTTAAAAAAAGGTGATGCTTCTCCCTGCAGGTAGTGAAGCAGACTTCAGCTCTTCCAGCAGCACAGGAAGCCTAAAGACCAGGGGGAACCTCAGCCTCAGTTCAGCTGGAAAGAAAGCTCCCTCACGCAGGTATGAGGTCCTTATATTTGCTACTAGACTAGGATGATTCCTGTTGAACTAGGCTGAAGTGGTAGTATTCATCGTGCATTGAAATATACACCTTTTTGGTAATCAACAAGTAGGTTTGTTTGTTACTGACACAAGTTTTGGAAATGGCTCCAATACAGCCTGAAATGCTGGATTGGTTAATAGCGAGTAGGCCTATGTGAGTCTATGTACCAATCAGATTTTTTTAGCCCAGAAACGGGACCATGTTACTTCCAGCAGATCTTAACCTGAGCCAGGCCATGCAACAATTATATGACAACGACTCTGTATCGGGCGATACACAAAGTTCATGTATCAGAATCAGGAAGGAAAAGATTGTATCGGAATATTTCTATTGACAAGTCAATAATTTTCCTTTTCTCTCTTGTATCAAGTCGTGGACCCCACATCAGACCGCTCCCGGTGTTCAAACCAGCCGGGAGCCCTACAGCCAACCGCGATGCAGAGCTCTACGCTCCCTACAGGACTCCTCCAAGAGCTGCCTCCTCCACCAACAGCAGCAGCTGCAACTCCAGCCCCACCTCCAGGTACTAAATATTACTTTTCATAATTTACAGTCACAGAACAAAGATTATGATTTTTAAAGTTGAGGGAGTTCTTGCTCCTGACCAGCTGTGACCTCTGGTCATGACCAACGTTTCTCCACTTAAATTCACTACAAATCCAACCTTCCTTGCTTGAGGCAGAAACAAATAAATTTTTGAGCCTTGAGAGATTTGGACTGCAGCCCAGGCAATGTGCAGCATTACGATGAGCGAGTGGGTGGCTGGATTAAGCTCAGACTGTTATCATTTCCTCTCTTGCACCCGTCTGGGATTAATATCGGTCATGATTTGGCTGCGCTCGGGATTAACGACGATTTAATATGGCAAATGTCTGAATATGGTACCCAGACGGAGACCCTACTGACTGCAGTCGACTCGTAACTGGATTAGCGTGAGCACACCTTCGGTGGAGAGAACAGGGTCGTAAATATTTCAGAATGGCAGATTTGAACAGCCTGAAGGGTGTTTTGGACCACCATGAATTTGACATGGCGCTCCAGGCTCCACATTACTTGGAAGGCTTTTACCGCTTTATGTTTGTTGGCAGCTCAGCCCTCCATAAGGGTTAACCTAAAAAATCCTCTCTCAGCGGTATGACAAATGTTCAGCACAGCCTTTAGAGTTTTTATGCAGTAGCACAATCATTCCTCTTTATCTTATGTTTACAGCTTCCATAAATGCATCATAAATCTCCACTCTTGTCACTTTAAGACATTTACTCCGCCTGACTGAGTGTCATGTGACATCCTTTCCTCTCTCATGCCACCTTCTGCTGGGCTGTTTCTATTTCTGGCTGGATGCAGAGCGCTCGCATCAAAGCCTCAAGTATCCCAGGTTGCTAGGATATTGTGCTAGTGGAAGAGAGGGGGGCTTGCATGCTGCTTTGCATATTGTCCAAATCCACCCACTCATCCTGTACAGAAAAAAACATGAATCCTTTTATCAGTTCTCTTTGAGCATGAAAAAACACTGATCACAGGACATGCAAAGGGCATTTGAATGCTAATGCAATTAGCTTCTAGATTAAGGTTTTTTTTTTCTAGTAATGTGATTTCTTTCCTTGCCGACTCTGCTTGTATTTAGATAAACCAGCATTTTGGGGTTTTTCTGCCTCTAAACTACATGCCAGTAATCCTGTGTCAGACAGTAATTCCAGGCTTCAGAGAGCATCTGTCCAGACAGCACTCTTTCAGACAAATTACCGTCTGCAGGAGAGTGATTTTACTTTTAAAAAAAAAGTCAAATTGGTCGTTTTCTGCTTACTCGTCTCTCTCGCCAACAGAAGAGCGAACCTGGGCCGCTACCACTCCTGTGGGGACAACCATGGCATCAAACCCCCAAACCCCGAGCAGTACCTCACCCCTCTGCAGCAGAAGGAAGTGGCCATCAGACACCTGAAGACCAAACTGATGGAGTCTGAGAACAGAGTCCATGACAGGTTGGTTAAGATTTAACAGCACAGTTGCTGTGACTTTATCTTTTTATGGTTTTAAGGCAGGATGATGGTGGTTGTGTCAGGGGGGAAAGTAAAACCATTGTTTTGAGGTAATGCTACTGCAGCTGGGCTCAAACACTAAAATTCACAGTGAACCCACTGGAAAATGACTATTAGATTGAAAAAAACACAACAAACAGTCTGTTGGGGTCAAATTAATGATTATGACTGGATGATTATTATAACAGATTTTTTCTTTTTCCATATTTCTCATGCACATTACCCTCTGATTTATTTGTGTATTTATTACACAAATATAAAGTGATGCACCAAACAGCTTTGCTATTTACTGAATTTTATTGACTGCTTGAAAAAAACAATTACAGCTATAAAATAAGACTTTTTAAATTACTGTACAAATTAAATTACTGTACTGTGTATAATTCAAATAAGCTATAATACAGTACAGTACTGTACATCAGATATTTTACTGTAGCTTCACTGCTGCTTCTTGTTGGCTCATTTTTAGCAGTTTGTCGTAAGTTTAAGGAGACTACATTTTTCAATGAGAGAAAATTACTTTCTTTTTCAGTTCAATGTACAGCAGCACAGAATTATGAATTTTTAATGAAATTTTAATCAATTTATTTTCCATATGTATAAGACCCAAAATGAACACTGTAAGCCAACTACAAATTATTTAAACAGCATTTCTGTCCCAAGCTTTTTGATCCATACAATAGTGATCACAATAAGCGGTTTCCACTGTATAAGAAGTATGCACTGCACATAAGACAAGAACGGCACCTTACCTTGGGGTGACCATATTTTTAAACCCAAGCATCACAGCCTTTGACGCTTGACTATGACTCACAGCCTAGCAACAGCCTTGACACATTGACTTACGCACACAAATACAGACAAATCAGGGTTTAATCAGTGTAGCGCATTGTTTCTTTTTATATTGGGTTAGGTAATGATGAGGATAAACGTCAGTGTAAGCACTGTAAGCAATTATGATTACTGTTTTAATTGTGGTGAAAACTGGTACACTTCGGTAACAAATGTTGAAAACTAGGATATTTTAGTGCTTAAATGATATTTGTCAGGGCTCGGAACACCTGGCTTGAAACCTGAACATTCCTGGACAAACTGAGACATCTGGTCACCGTAAACTTATTCAAACCATATGCTTTTTGCTTCATCTGTTCTACTTTGTATCTTTAAATAATTATGTAAATAGTTTTGTGTTATATTAGTAAAAAAAATAATATTCATTACACAATGACTTGCTTTCTTGCCAAGAGTTGAAGATGTGAAGATTGATGATTGATACCATTCACACGTGTATGTTAAATATGGAGCTACAACAGTTAGCTTAGCAGAAAACCTGGAAACGGGGAGAAAAGGCTAGCCTTCCTTTGTTCAAAGGTAATGAAACCTGCATTTTGGCACTTTTAAGGCTCATCACAAACTAAAACATGCTGTTGTAACCCTTTTGTACAGATTTCACAAGTAATGTGAGCTTTGGAGTTATGGTCAGACCGCATTTTGTTTTGTAAGCATACATGGCAGGTGCTAGCATGGCTAGCTGGCTAACATTATTTCACAAGTTGTAAATTAAATCGCTTCATATCCAATCTATCCTTGCACTTATTGCAGCCAGGGATTATCATTCCGTCCCTTAACAGTGACCAGACTTCAGTTTGACCAGGATGGTCCCAGTTTCAAGCTGGGTGTCTCGTGTCCTCACAAATATCTGTAAAACACTAAACTGTCCTAGTTTTCAACATTGACTACCACATTGTCCTGGTTTCCACCACAATTCAAATAACATAGTATACTAGTTTTCAGCGCTTACATAGATGTTTATCATGTTCTATAACACTGGTACCTAACCCAATATAAAAAACAATGCACCACTGGTTGGTCTGTTGCTAATCTATGAGTCATAGGCAAGCAGCTCTTTCTGACAGCAACAGTCAGTATGCTAACAATTAGCTGCCACGCCAAAGAGAAAGTCAGTCTTTTTGCTTGTATTATTATGCTAAGCTAATCGGCAGCTGGCTGTAGCTTATCTAGCATATAGATTTACATGTGGTATCAAACTGTCTGCAAGAAAGGGAACATGCATGTTTTCCAAACTGTGAAACAATTCCTTAAGTAACTCTGGACATTTTCCTTCCTTTTCATCAGAGAGACGGAGATTGAGGAGCTTAAGGGGCAGCTCAGCAGAATGAGGGAAGACTGGATTGAAGAGGAGTGTCACCGGGTGGAGGCTCAGCTGTCCCTCAAAGAGGCTCGCAAAGAGATCAAGCAGCTGCGTCAGGTGGTGGAAACCATGAAGAGCAGCCTGATGGAGAAGGATAAGGGTATACAGAAGTATTTCATTGACATCAACATCCAGAACAGGAAGTTGGAGTCCCTGCTGCAAAGCATGGAGCTCGCCCAGAGCGGCGCCAACCTCCAAGACGAAAACACCTTGGACTTTATGTGCGACAGCCCTGATAGTGGTGGGAAGAAGATGGTGGGGGAGGTGGAGGGTGGGATGGAGCTGGGAGAACAAGGGGCGGAGGCAATGGCGGATAGTGGGCTGCTGGTGAACGACGAGATGGCCAACAGAGCAGACATATTGGAGCAGGTCTTCATGTCCACTGCGGTGGATTTCAGTCAGGACTCTAGTGGGAAGCTAAGGGTGGGGACGGAGTCTGGGCCTGGGGTGTCCACACTTACAGAAGAGGGACAGTTGATTGATGAATCTACTGAACCCCCACCAGCTGTACCAAATACCACCACCTCCTCAACCACACCCTCCCAGCAGAACGCAGAAGACAAAGGAATCCAGACCGACATAATACCCATGTCTCCGGACCTGCAGGCTCTTCTCCTCCAGCTGCTAAAGTTCCACGGGGCCACAGCAGGGGACACTGTCCTGTCTGCCTCCAGCAGTCTCCTGGGCCTCCAAAACCTGCCAACATCCACCACTGCCAATGTCCCCGCCTCGCCACCTCCCCCACCCAGCATGCCCATTCCCACTCCCCCAGAGAGCCCTGACACTTCCACCGACTCTGGCATGTCCTGCTCGGATCCCTTGGAGAGCCGACGGTTCATGGAGGAGCTGGACTTCGGTATCGGTGAGGAGGAGACCTGTCTGTCACCGGGGCTGGATGCGGTCGGCAAGCGCTACTGGAGCAACAGCTTCCTGGTGGATCTGGTGGCGGTGGCTGCCCCCGTGCTGCCCACCGTGGCCTGGCTGTACTCGCGGCACGGCGTGGACGGAAGCGCTCCGGTGTACAACATCGCTGCTCTGATCAGGGGCTGCTGCATCATGGGATTGCACTCTCTTCGTCATGTCGCTCACAGGCCTGATGCGTAAAAGGCTTCCACCCCGCATGCACACGCCTAACCTTGAACTAAAAGCACTTAAGCATCTTTTCAAGCGTATTTGTGAGATTTGTTTTTTGTCAACACTTGATGATATCAATGCAGTTATTTTGATTCCAACACTGTTACTTTGCACTGTGCAGTTACCATGAGGAGAAGCAAAAATGGTGACGTGAAGGGGATTATTTTTAACGGGTTATTTATTTTATATATTTATTTATCATTTACATGTGTAAGCTGATCATCTGGGTAGATGGTTGTGTTATCATTGTCTGGTGGTGTCCCTAGTTGTCCTTGTGTTTCAGAAAAGAAAAAGTTCTTTATGTTGGGATGAGATTTTTAGGAGGTGAAAGAGTGAATGTTTGTTTGATGGGTTCTGAAAACTGTTTTTGAGTTATTGTTCAAAAAGAAACCTTCAGCCAAAGCTTTAATGTGAGTTCACTGTTATTGTTTTGTGAAAAAGTATATTTTTTTTCCTCCCCGGGAGTAGAGCTTTATTCGGTACAGCCTGTGTATTGTTCATAGAAATAAGTTGACGCTTCAAAGCAACTGACACTTGTTATGTGCCTGAGCTATGTGCAATACTGGTGGTTTACATCAAATGTCCTTGTATCTTTATTATTAAAGCATGATAAATTCTGGCCATGTGTTGTGACTCGTGACATTTTTGATCAGACAGGTTTGTTGTGGGAGAGAAAGTGACCAATGAGGGACAATTTAAGTCTTCTAAACACATTATATATGTTAGAATATAATAGCTGAAAACATGAAAAGACTAAAAGCTATGTAGTGAATTCTGGAGTTACACTGTTTAACTGTTGTTCACAGTTTCTGTGCGTAGGATCTTTTGGGCGGACCTGAAACATGACTCTGTGCCGTGCCAGAGCCATGGTCCCACAACATTGTATAAGCCCCATGAACCAACTCACGGACAACATCACCTCCCCCTCCCCTCATCCTTCCTAACGATCTGTTATGAACATACCTTCAGCGACTCCCTCAGTTCAAATCAGCCCCGCAGTTCATTTTGGCTCACTCCAGTTCCAACAACCTGACACAGAAGAAAAAAAATACCATCCTGTCACCGTCTGGTGGCTCAAACACGTCTGGACATGTCCAGTAAAGCTGCTACACAGAGGGTCCATGTTACAGGTCATTTTCAACCGTGGTGGTGTTTGACAGGACTCCCTAAAAACTTTGTATTTTGCCCAGATGGGTGTGGTTTTTCATTTATAAACCTTGGGAAATTAGTCAAACTAGAACAAGGAAATGTGGCTGAGAGTTTACTCACCTACTTTCAAATTAACTATCAATCAAAGAGGGGAAACACGTCTCTTTTTACCACTACACCTCTGATTTAGTTATATTTTAACGTTAAGATGGTCAATTTGAGAATTAACCTACAATCAGAAAATCATTGAAGTCCAATGTCTGTTGAGTTTGCAGCTGTGCAACCATACAAGGAACTAAAATCTAAGTCATGATCACAAAAAGATAAAAAATCATTTCTGTTTGAAGTTACAGTCAGGCGTAAGGTCTCCTGCAAGTTTAATTTTGCAATTAAGGCAAAAAATTTGTTAATTAATAAACAACTTTTTAGGTCACAGTTTTGCTAGTTTATCCAGAGTGACGAGATTACCCAAAGTGCGCTGACAGGACCGCACATGAGGAACACAACACTCTATGTGATGCAGGATGCAAGGCTCTACCCCCAGGACAAAATACAAAGTTTTTAGGGAGTCCCTGCGTTTGACAGTTGAGACAGCAGAGTGGACACGCCCCCAGCATTTCAGAGTAGAGAAAACTGCATTTTTTTTTAGGATTTTGAAACCAAACTTTATGTACTCTAGCAACATGTTTTTGTGGTGTGACAAACTCAGAACACATTTATTGTTGCTGCACACGACCTTTAAAGTTCAGCTTATGTAAGCTGTAAGTTAAAAATGCTAGCGAAAGACTGGGAAAACCCAAGTGTCTTCGTTTGCACAAGATGTTCACATAAATTAGTAAAAAGGAAAATATGAACCCAAGTGCAACCAAGCGGTGCTCTCATGACAGCTCATCTTACGTAAAAGCTTTCTCAGCCTGTATTTTCAGACATCCCTTGGGTTGTGGGTCTGACAATGTAAAGTGCATTAGATCCACTTTACCGGGATCTCTCAGAAGCTGTAAAATGCTGTCTGTGCCCATATACCAGTTAAAACTGGGTCAGAGCCAGAGCAGATGCAATAACTACAAATGCTTTCTTTAGTCATTACAAAACATCTACCCATATTCAAGGAAAATGAAAGAAAAAGCTGATTAAGTCTAGATGAAGTAACACTTCTTTGCCATGATTACTCCATATTCCACTCTGCCATATGGCAATGTATCTTAAATTGCATAACCATGACCTCTCGGTTCATAAGACATCTGACTAATGAGTCATCAGATGCCATAATCCCCACACTAGTGTGTGCATTCGGGATTAAAACGAGCGGGCAGCAGTGGTTGTAAGTCAAACCAGCTGAGAACACAGCAGTCTTATAAAATCAGTTTGATTCTCCTTACAGGACAATTATTCACCCAGATAGCTTGTTCCCTTTCTGAAGACTGATGACGCGCATTTTCCCTTTTTGAAAGTGGGTCAGTCTCCGAGAGGTTTTGGCAGGCAGCGTCCCCAGACAGATGGGAGTGACATCGTTGTGATGGGGGTCAGATGAGTGCTGACAACCTGTCCGTCAATCCAGGTTAAAGGCCACCTTACTGTCAGACATTATAATGTTGTGATATTAACAAGACTAGAGTCAATGCTAGCAGCTCTGTGAGGCTGTGCTCTGATGCAGCAGTGATTTGAGCCAAATGCTAACATCAGCATGCTAATATGCTCACAATGACAATGCTAACAAGCAGATGTTTAGGAGTTATACTGTTTACTATGTTCACCATCTTATTCTGGTATATTAGCATGTTAATATTTACAAAGTAGGACTACAAATTATAGTGGAGGCTAATGTGAATGGCACTGTTTGCAGGTGATTGATCAATAAACAAAGGATCATTTTGAATTTGGTAGATGCTATTTACACCCAGGTGTCAGTAGCCAACAATGCTATTTGCATCAAGGGTGGAACAGCCAATGTGGCTGTTTACAGCCACATGGCAGAGATAAATCCCGACAAACTAGTTGCAGTTTGCTGCATAAATGTAACCAAACTGCAAATTTAAACTGAGTTTGCCGTGGTCATCCACAGCCTCCTCTCTTCATCGACTTTGTCACTCTTTTAAAAAAGGGGGCTGGGTGTAAAAAGCCAAATAGGTGCTGTGTGACTATTCTCACCCAGGTGGACAAGGGCACTCCAATTAAATTTTAATCCAATGATGGCGCTAGATGAAAAGGCAGGAGTTATTACAGTTTGTTCTTAGGGGATCACGAATTTGTGTACCAAATATAATTGCACTCCATCTAAATAGTTTTTGGGATATTTCAGTGTTGATCAAAGTGGTGGAGTGAGCGACCTACAGCCTTGCTGTCTTGGGAGAAGTCAGCCTTCAGGGCTTTCTGCCAGGAGGGCTCAAGTCAGGTAATGTTGGATAAAGAGCAACAAAGTCTGCGTAGGGAGCAGGTTGTGGTGGATGAATGAGTCTAACACAGGACTTCCATCAAGGAAACCAAAAGTCGATTTTGACTTTAGACTAAAATTAGTTATTAAAAAAGCAAAATGACTACTACTACAACTACTTGATTAGGTTTAGGAAAAGATCAGGGCTTGGGTTAAGACAGATCCTTTCACATTAGCCACATGTTAGTAAGCCTTTCTGACAGAAAGCCCTGAAGGGTAACTTGGGCGAACCCATGCCACTAGCATTGCTTACAAAAATGCAAAACCTGTATGTCGTAACTGCAACAAAGCTCAATAATCATATGTCATCCATCTGTAATGATACCTCTACCACAACACTTCAGATAGTTTCCCAAAATCACACATCAGGCAGCGGACTCATGACCAAAGTTCTTCACCTCTGGAGGTATGAATCAAATCATTTTATTAAAAACCTGTGTAGGACTGATACAGCAGGCGTACAATTTGCCAAACCTTCTGGACTGATTGAGCTGGTGGACTCGTTTGCCCTCAACCATGACAATTCTTATAACACCAGGTCTTACACGTCCATGAGAAAAAAGATGGGTGAGAAACAAATGGGTTCTCTGTGATTCATTTTTGGACAACTTAATTGTGCAAAATGACAAAACTGAAGCACATGCAGCTTTTCTCAGTGGAAAACAGAGGGAAAAGAGCATTTCAAAAGAAAACACAAACCAACAGTTTGCTGAATTTCCTTAAAATAAATGCCTGATTTGAATTAAACTCTTACACCTGATCATGCACTAATCAGTCATTTTATCACTGAAGTTTTAACAGAATCAGCACCTCTGAGCGTGTCAATAAATCATTGCGTAATGTTAACTCAGTATTTCTTTAGAAGCATCAAACAAAGCTGCAAAGCTTTTCCAGTCTAACATTGAGCAGAGAAACATGCCTCTCTACCCTCCACCCGAGTCATGTATCAGACATCACAGACATTTTCTATCATGTCTGCACATTTAAATTTATAATGGCCTTTCTTCACCTGCCAATGTTTCCATGACAACAGCTTGCCTATTGGCACTGGTACCCATGTTTCCAACACTGACTGGTAATTTCTTTATAATGATGCATAAAAAGGATGCTCAATTAAACCCTTTAATGTCAACTGTTAGCCTTCATATTCAGTTGAGAAAAGAAGCAAGAATTTATTTTTCACCGTCTTATTGGCCAAGGTAACTGCTCGGACATTACTGTCGGTCTGAGATTACTGTGGTTATCCATGTTTTATAAAGACAGCGTCTGTGCTGTGAGTATATCAACTATTTAAGAGCAAAGTAACACTCCCTCCCCCTGGAAAAAAAAGAAAATCAATGCTGGATATTTTCCTTCGATATCATTTAAAAATGAATGGTAGATCAGTAGCCATGAGATTACCATAGGAACCCACAGCTAATGTTTATAGTTGGGCTAGATTCTAGTCTATGGTTGTTTATCTATAATTGTATTGAAAATCTTCTGCCTTCATTTTAATGCAGATTTCCAGTGTAGTGAGGGCTGCACAGCACAGGGAGATCATGTGAGCTATCAAGCAACATTCATTAGAAAGAAAAAAAAAAAATCAGTTTTTAAACAAAGAAAGACATAAATATAAAAACACAAGAATCAAGCAAACTGAGGGATGTCACTGGTACACAGTGATGCTTAAAATTAATTACACTCCTTTGTCCTTTCAGGTTATAAATATGACAAAGAAAAAGATTTGTACTCCCTGTTTGAGTTTCAAAAGGTAGCACAGGTACCTGTTTATTTACAAATGTTCCTGGGAAAGACCAAAATAGAACATTTTTTTCTATGCTACCTGACAGATTGAATCAGAATCTAAATGGTGAATTCTAATGCTGCGTCTAACTTTAAACCTAAGATGAACTGGGTCGTATAAATACAGCTCTCCCTTGAAGACCAAAATGACCTTGCCACATGAACAGCGAGTACACCAGGTGTGTTATCTGCCCGAGAACGATGCATTTTACACTGCTGTAGCTGGAAAACAGACTAAAATGGCTGCTGGTGGAAACAGGGTGGAGAAGGAGGACAGTTTGCTAACAGATAAGTGGTGCAGGGCGATGATCCGGGTCGGTTTAATGACTTCAAAGACAGAGTAACGAATGATTTAGTGTCTTTTTCCCCAGCCACCCCCGATCCCTTTGGCTCAAAAGTGAGCGTTTCTAAAATGTTATGAGAGCTTGACGGCAATCTTCTGCTCCTTCTTCATCATCCTCTGAGCCTCTTTCTCCATCTTCTTCCTCTGCTGCTCCAGGGACCGCTTTTCTCTCTCAGCCATCTTCTGTTGTCTGGTAAATAAAAGGAAAGAAAAACATAAGATTGCAAGTAGTGTCATTACAGCGCTCATCGATGGAAGCTAGCTCAGCTGGGAGGGAGGAAAACACGTTGCTGTTCCTTGCTCTGTGTTAATATAAGAGCATACACTGCCACCTGCTGGCCATCATATGTACCTACACTCTTCAGAGAAGAGTGAAAATGAAAAATGAAAGCAAGCTTGCAGAATAATTTTCTTTTCCGTCCCATTTTGTCATGTTTGCAGACTGCATCATGTGAGAATCAGATTTAATTTAGGTTTAATTTCCTCCTTTGTCTTACACACAAGTCATGCTCTTGTTCCTGTTCCTTTTTTATACCTGATGCATTATTATTAATAATGAACTGAAAAATCCAGACAAACTGGTATTACTGCACATCCATGTACTGTATATAGACACAGAACTATTGAAATTTTACCTGAGAACCTCCTCTGCCTCCCAGGCAGCATCAGACTCATCCTCCCAGGCATTAGTGTCCTCTTGCCAGTTGTCCATTTCTCCCAGTTCAGCCTATAAAAGAGAAAAAGAATTTTTCTTCACTGGACAAATTATTTTGGATGTCTTTACCAGAGGTTAACTGTATGGAGAAATTGTACAGTTCATATTGCTTCATCCCTACTAGTTTCTAATTCAATGTCTAGTTTAGTTAATTACCCCTTAAATGCACAGTATACACAATTTCTGCCACTAGGGGTCTCAATCAAAACAAAAAAGAGTTTGATGTTGTGAAGTAGCGTGGGATCATGGGAGGTGTCTTCATTGATAAAAAGTCTCTAAGATTTATTTCAGCAGCATCATTGAAATACTGTATATAAAAGTGGTAAATAAAATAAAAGTGCCATTCAGCTGGTCCTGCTCATCAAACTAGTGCCATAAGAATAATAAATAAAATAGAAAATATAAATACAGAAATATGTGCTGCACTCTCTTGGCAATTAATGTCGACACCAAGTGATTGCTGTATTTTTAAATCTACCTGGTGGTACAGTAATAAACAGTGTGGGGAGTTTGAGTTTTGACCCTTTCAGGTTGCTGTAGTCAGTGTGGAGGCCAGTATTGCAGATCGTAATGCTAATTTCCCATCATATGCTGGCATCAAGCTAACTGAGCAATCACTAGTTATTTATAAAAATCGATTCAGCTAAAAAAGAAAAAGAAAATCAATTCAGGAATTGTAAAAACAACCAACCAACCAAACAAACAAACAAAAAAATCACAATACTTAGCCCAGGAGTTACAGCGACCAATTGAAACACACCGTTACCTTGAATAAAATTACACGGTTTTCTGGATTTAAAAAATGTCTTTAGACATTTTAATGCAGAAGTGTTACATAATATACCGCAACAGGTGCAATGACTGCATAATCAAATATGCAAGCATCACAGGGAGAGGAGTTAGTGACTGACCTTCCACTGTAAAACTGTAGTTGTAGTAAAACTGTATCTCAACACATCTGCTGCAAAGTAGTTTCTCATTACAAATGAAGGATTTTTAAAAAAATCTCTAGTTCATTAAATGTGTATATTAGACTTTTTAAAAATGTTTGATTATGTCATTTACTGTGTTCTGATAAAGATTCAGAAATGACACCAAAGTTTTATTTGGACCATGAGGATGAATAAAGCGTGATACGATGCTCTTTGCTGAAGGCTATGGGTGTGTTCTAGCACTCAAGTCTTCCCTCCTGCACATTTAACTTAAGTTCTTTACAGGCCTAACAGGTTACACAACAAGTTTTACTTTCCTTTTATATCCAAGCTACTTTGCCACATATTCATATTTTTAACAAAACCTGATGAATCTGCATTTGCAAAGTAACAAACAGAGGATATGACCTATATAGTCTGCATAAACAAGACTGGGGCCCCTAAACATTGTCTATTTCAATCTTTCCCATTTTTTAGCCTTGCTTTCTGGCTTGTTTTGTAATATAATGATTTTTCACATTTATTATGTGGTATTATTGTATAAAATGAACAGCCATGTATTTTATTCTATTCGTTTTATTCTGCTCTACAGTAGCTGGACCTAAACTTTTCAAAGAAAACTTGCCTGATGCTTCAGATGATATTAAGCTGTAACTTACTGAGGGTGGACTGAAGGTCATCATATCCTGAGAGGCTGCCAGTCTGCTGGAGAAACCTGCTGAGCCATCAGGCACCGGGTAGTTCAAAGGCTCCCTTTTCTTCAGCAATATCTGCAACGTGGAAACCAGAAAAAACGGCTGAAACTTTGTAATGCATTACAATCCCATTATAGGCACAAATTTAGCCATCTTAACAGTAAAATCTGACTATATTCAAGCACATCACCTTGTAATACTGTTATAAACTATTCAGAGGCACAGATTTGTGCATTATGTAATGCGCTAACCTATTTCCCTTATATGTATATCATCTAGGGCTATCCCTGACTAAGATTTTCTTTAGTGAATCAGATTTGGCTGTCCTTTACAAATATATGCCCTTTCTTTTACAGCGCAGTATGCCACACTAAATTCCTATATGAACATACCTAAATATGTTTTACCAGTTAGACTTAGCATTTTAATGCCTTTCTTCATCATCTGTGATGTGAAAATATCAGATTTCCACACAGTCCAAGAAATTAAAAGTCCTCTTATTGTTCATTTATAAAATCAGTGGACCTGCGGTGTTTCTCCTCTCAAGGCTGCAGCCGCTGTCCAGCATCACCTGCTCTTCATGCTCTGCGCTCCTTTACACAATCAGTTAAAGATTTATTTGGACCAAACCAGAGTTTGTGATTGTTGCGACAGTGGAAAAACAAACCAAGACATTTTTGCTGAATTTTATTTACTTTCTGTAAAGTCTGAATGAAGCTCACAATGATGCAAAAGGAATCTGGTGAGTTTGGCAGGAGCAATTAAACGGCCGTTTCTGGCTGACCAAAACGCTGACCTTACTCTTTAAATTAAGGTCTCTCATTGTCGTGATCCTTTCCACAGTGTTGTCAGACACTGAGCCTATCAGTGGCAAAAACAAGCAAACAAGTAAGCATGACCTGCTCTGCGAGCTCTGTGGGTGTGTCTTTATGAGTTGTCTGACAGCGGGTCACACTGCTCTGCGTTTCTATCAAACTTCTCCTCCATCTGTTAGTTTTGTGGTTTGTGGGTGATTTTGAGCCTCTGTTTGTAACGGTTACAGGCTCCCTGTGCATTTTTGTAAACTTATATCTGTTTTATTCTGTAACTGTAATGTACACGCAAGCTAGACTGGAAGAATCTCTGTCAACTACAGGGGCTCTGACTGGTGATTCAAATCGCAGACTATTGCAAATTGTAATCATTTTCCTTAATTGATCACTGGTAAGATTAATGATCAAGTAATGTTACAAAAAAAAAAAAACAAAAAAAAAAACCAGAGCTTTTGCTTATACAGTTTTTTTTCCATTTGTCAAACAAAAATCCAATTAAATTTCAGTCAAACGTATAATCAAAAGGTCTCTGCTGCACCATGGGCATGTGGTGTATTCAGGCAAAACAAGTCCATGGTCCATGCAAAAATTACAACGTTTCATGTGATTTATTTATTCAAAACAAGCAAGCAAACAAAAGAAGGGACTCATGTTTCCTTCATGCCTCTCCTGCTCCGGTAAAAAAACATTCTGCCCGCTCAGGCACATGCAGGTCCTTTCTCTGCCTTCCTACTTCTAACTTGAGGTGCCCACAGTGTTACCCAAAACACAAACAAAAAACTAAGCTACCAAAGAATATATCTAGAATAAGCAAATAGTACAACTTATTTATTAATAATATGACAACTAACTACTGAAAACAAAAAAAAAAATAGTTCCTACAAAATATTAAATTACTCCAAATGCATTTTTTCCTCCTCAATCAAAGTTTTACTTCTACAACATGTTGCATATCTCTGACAGCATTGCACTGACTGTGAAACATATAAAGATGTAAGGCCTACAAATTAAACACACATACTTGATTATCAGACAACATGTGGAGCACGATCATGAAAATAATCAGTTATATTTTAGATTCTTATTTGATAGTAGATCGATTAAATTTGACCTGGTTAATGACAGATTAATTGATCATCAATTAATCTTTATCATTCCTAATTCCTATTACACTGAGGATTTACTGACTGACCTTTTATTTAATGGTCTGACATTTCAATCAAGCTGTTTGACAAACAGGAAATTCAAGTTAAGCACATTTTTGCCACACCCGTATTATTATATAGTCATAATTTTAGTTTACACAAACTTGTTTATTGATTTTTTTAAGGTAGTTAACAACATTTAGGGAACTTGTTTGTTTGTCATCTTATCGAGAGGCTTGTGAGTGAGTTTCATCTTCGTGTGTTCATTACAGAGATAGATCAGATGCGTGCAGGAGGTCAAAGCTGTCTTCCAACAACTCAAACAAAAAACTCCTCATATTTACACATCATTGTACGTGTGCACTTAATGTGTCTACGGATAGAAACACAACACTGCAGTTGAACAAGACGTTAGTGTATTCACTGCAGGTTTTCTTGAGCGACAGCTGGGAGCAGTGGCTGCACGCAGTATCACAGAGCTTCTGTCCCCATTTTAACACATTCTTTGAGATTCAGTGGACACTTTGATGCGCTGGTGATAAGTGTAAACAAGTGTTAACAAATACCTACTTCACTAACAACGTAAAAAGCTATACACTTTTAAGAAATAAAACCTTAACCATTAGAATATGAAGACTATATGCACTACTTCAAATAGCAAATGCCAAACTACAGTGATTGCAAAATGACATGTGTCAAGATCTGGGTGGCTTACCACCTTGGCTGAGGAATTTCCTGGGAGAAACTCTGCACTGCTAATCTTTGTGTTAAGTTAGGACAAACACAACAAGGACTAGTGTCCATATTGAATATGCAGAGATAAAACAATAACAGACAAAAAATGTCTGAGTATCCCTTTAATTAAATATTGAATTGCTTTTAAAGTGACATTCCACCCCAGAACGATAATCCACTCATATGTACTCACCCCTATGCCGATGTGAGGATGGGTGAAGATCTTCAGTTCACGAAACAATCCTGGAGTTTCAGCAGAAAACAGGGTTGCAGCCTCATCCAGTACAATGGCAGTGAATGGTGACCACGGATAAAATGTAAAAAAAAAGAACACAAAACAAGCACAAAATGTCTCCATCCTGCTTGTGTGGTGTAATCCAAGTGTCCGCGAGCCGCGACATTAAAATTTAACCACAAAAGACGCCATTTACACCATGTTTTAGCCGAAATGTCAACTGTAGCCTCCCAGGTAGCATGTAAACATGGCGTTGATGTATCGCGAGACTTTGTATATCTCTTAATGGATGCACGTGTGAAAATATCGCGAGATCTCTTGTGCATCCGGCTCGAGTCTGAGAGGCTTTAGTTGACATTTTGGCTAAAAACATGGTGTAAATGGCGTCTTTTTGTGG
Source organism: Lutjanus argentimaculatus (assembly GCA_034769285.1). NCBI lineage: Eukaryota > Metazoa > Chordata > Actinopteri > Lutjaniformes > Lutjanidae > Lutjanus > Lutjanus argentimaculatus. The sequence goes on along the minus strand of JAWZSL010000025.1, from coordinate 8,617,989 downwards.
TTAAATTTTAATGTCGCGGCTCATGGACACTTGGATTACACCACACGAAAAGGATAGAGACATTTTGTGTTTGTTTTGTGTTCTTTTTTTTACATTTTATACGTGATCACCATTCACTGCATTGTACTGGACTTGGCTGCAACCCTGTTTTAAGCTGAAACTCCAGGATTGTTTTGTGAACTGAAGATCTTCACCCATCATCACATCGGCATAGGGGTGAGTACATATTGAGTGGATTATCGTTCTGGGGTGGAATATCGCTTTAAGCTGACTTACAGAAACAGAGCGATGTAACGAATATCACCAACTTGGATATTTAGTGTATCATTAATTTTGCGTCTGCTTATTTAACACTGGATCGGCTGCACCGGCTGTGGACATACCTTCTGTGTTTTCCTGATGGTGGGAGCCATGTCTTTGAAGTAGTCGGGCTCTTCGTCGACCTCGTTGGCTGAAGGGGAAACGTTTCCGTTGCCACCCTCAATCTTAATACTCGTAGGAGCCTCTTCATCCCAAGAGCTCCATTCTTCAATCTCCGGCTGTGCAGATGACACAATAAAATATTATGAATTTATACACATGGAATTTAAAGCAGGCATTTGAGTAGTTTATCTGTATAAGAAAATACATCCAAGTTAAGCCCCATCATTATATCTGAAGTTTTCCTTTCCAAATATTGAACTCCAGGCTCTGAACCTCTCAGGCCAGGCGCTCTTAAGTGACACAATACTGACCTGTTTTGGTACAGTTGATGAAAAGTCCACTGTTGTCGGGAGAGTTATTTGATCACCACTGAGCTTGCGGCCCCTTCCAGTCCTGCAAAGTAAAACAATAAAATAACAAGTCACAAGGAGCTACTTTAATACCATAAATAGCAGCAACTGATGGAGCACTGTCTTCATACGCATGGGTCAGATCTCTCTACTGTAGATGGATTGATCCACTGCCAACTGAATTTTTTTAGCATCACAGATGCACACGCCTAAGAACGTGAACTGAGCTTTCTGAATCGCTAGATTTCAGTGCTAAATCAGCATGCATGTAATCCACCAAGCAATGATTTAGTTTATACCACAAACTCATTTAAATAAACCGTTATTTAGTTGTGGGTCAGATTAGTGATTGACTGATTAATTAGGCTGATTATCTGGCATTTTGAGGTTTAATGTTTGCCTAAATTTCTACAGTGACTATGGTCTTTTCTTAGTGTTAACGTGTTTCTTCCATCCTAAACAACAGAAAATCCAATCTAAAACTGTTAATGGCTAGTGTTGAGATGAAACCACATGAAAACTTCATATCACGATCACTGTGCCCAAAATTTCACCATTATCATTATTGTCACGTTTTTGTTCAAATGTGCTGACAATGTTCACAAAGTACATTGAAATCATTTCACCAAGTTCAGGTTTTATATTGAAAACCTCTCAACAATCTGAAATAGCATCATGTCCTTTATGAGTGTTTTTAGTGATGCAGAACAAACCCACATTGCATGCTGCACCTGCATCTGTGAGACTGTTGCTAACTTTGGTTGATGCTGGACAGTATTTACAGTGAGGTTTTCAAATAACGGTAAACAAACAATGATATCACAATAATTAAAATTTGAAACGTAATACTAATCCTCAGGTTTTATAATGGTTTATAGTGAAACTGATTAGCATTTCATCCTTATCAAATACATATCATGTATAGAATAATGCAGTTGAATGATGTTGCTTCTGAAAGACTGTGTTCTGCTCTCCATTAAATACCTGTCACTCTGTGAAATCTACATCATAACCAATGGATTTTTCTATTTCTCTATATTTCTGTTTCATTAATAGAAATTCCCTCTGGAACAACATGTTACTGGCCAAGATAACCATGTCTATTAGCTTGAAAGGTGCATGAAATAATGGAATTATGCATGACTTTTCTTTGTTTTGATATCAGCATTATGTATCAGCCATCGGCCCTCTAAATTTCGGCACTGGCACCACCTTAAAAAAAAAAACAGATCAGTTGACTGCTACATCAGATGCATACAAATCTTATCAGTGTATCCTGTTCAAGTTCAACATATTTATGTTTTCCAACAAGCAAATCAGTGTTGCATTAACAAGATCTAACTCAAAGAGAATATGTATCAGGTTCTACTAGACTGGATTGCATTGTTATCAAGCATGTTCAGTTGTGCTCACCTGCATATCAACCTTTTAAAGAACGAGAGTAAGCTGGCTAGACACGTGCAGATCTTGAAAAGACGGAACTGAGTGATGGCCATGGTGAAGTTAAGCTGGTGGGAAAAGAACAGAGGAAAAAAAATCAGCATGTGGATTCACAATGATGCTTGCGGTCTTGTTTTGCTCCAGACCACCAGGATGTGCACTACAGCAAGTGTCTGACAGACCAAAATTTATGAAGGGCAGTATGAAATTGAGAACAGCTGGCCTGGAGTCAGTCTTTAAAGAGAAATGTGTTGGTGTGTATGAATAGTACCAACAACCACTCATATTACTCATAATCCGGAGAGCCTTTTATTAAAATGCTCTGGCTTGTGGGACCCTTAACCAGTAGACTGTATGCAAATTTTAAAAATAGATGCAATGATCATAGTTTAATACCAATAAGTGCAAACATACTTACAGATTTAACATTGAACAACATAGAACAAAAAGACCGAGCTAAGGTTAACGTCAGATAGAATAAAAGTTATACCAATATTAAATGAACGCAAGTAAACTACGTCTTCACGTTAGCTTTTTCCACGTTTACGCTCTAATACGAAGGATCCTCACCTTGCAAGATGTCAGTACACCGTCTGCAGAGCAGCTGCTTTCTTCTTGTGTGGCAGAAGAGACAAGTTCATTTATTTGCTAACCGCTGCTTGCTAGCTTAGCCCACAGGAAAACATGATATTTCTGAACCTTTTAATTGTCTTCGTCAGACGACACATTGGCAGCGACAAATGACTATCGTCGTCATGTCAAAACCATGCATGTGACAGCCGCACACCCCGCTGCTGTTTCATGACAAAACTCCCTAAATCGGTGTCGTCTCTCATCTCTGTCCCATGGCTGCCATCTTTGAGCTGGGAGGAGCAGGAACAGGGAAGTGCAGCGTGCTCCTGCTGCATTCACGTGCTGTGGGGAAATGGGGGGAAAAACAATGCTTGTCAGAGAAGGGCACAAATCATATCAAGAAGTATCTTGTTACAAATTACAAATACGTGCAGAAAAATAAAATGGGGAAGAAAATGTATCTCAAAATCAAAAACAAGAAATCTGTCATTTGAAAATACAAAAATACAGTTTACACACTGATTATATCACATTTTAGTTAAGTTTGGAGCATGTTGCTAGACCTGACAGGACAAAGACTGCATCAGATGAAATACTGCCCATTTCTGATACTGAATCAGAAAGTGCCGATTTGCTTTTGAGCTACTGGACTAACATGGCTTTAAAAAATCAGGAAAAGACTTTATGTAGAAGAAGGCATTAATGCAAAGTTAAGCATGGCAACTGCTGTAAACCTCAAAGATGAAGGAATTTCCTTCGTAGACAAAGCCAAATTTACCCTCATGCAAATTCTGTTTTTTCAAGAAAAACTTACCCCTCTCACTCTCGAGGACTTTCTTTATCTCTGTCACACATTATCTTTCCCAAGACTGTTATTTTGTGCAATAATTCATATAGATCAACATCATAGGGAATTATTTGATGTGCAATCATTCACATGGTGCATTTCACAGTGTTCTACTTTTTGCATATTGTGTATTTATTTTTTCCCCTTTTTATGCTGCTTTAATTCTTGGGATGTATTTTTACACAATTTATGTTGTGTACTTTCTACAATTGTGTACTTCTTTGACTCAGTGCACAATAATTCTAATGCATCTGTACTGATGTGTACCTGTGAAAATGGCAAAAGACCTTTGTTATGGCATCCATATTGATATAAAATAGTAGGGTGAATATAAGTGTTACTAATTATACTAATTAAAATCCTGTTCCATTTAACACGTAGCAGAGCCTTTCCAGTGAGCCAACACACACAATAGCAGCACCCTGACTCTTTCACCTGAATGAAACAGAGCCTTTATTCATCATTGGTAACACCTGTGTTTACTCTACTATTCCATGTCAAAACGTGTGAAAAAAGTCTGCAAACCTCTTAAATCTCCAAAAAATGTAGTCCCAGACTAACAGGCTCACAGCTATGATCTTTCTTCTCTGGAAAAAATGTATCAATAGAAAAACAAATTCGGTAGAAAAAACAATGAAAATAAATTGTAAAGTAAAATATGCAAAATACATTCTTGTGAATTAACTGTAAACCATTTATTACGCATTTACATGTCGGTATAGACAGTTGCCTTCATCGTGACTGAATGATATTCCTGGTACGTAAACCTGACGCACCCTGTCGTCACCACAAAACTATCCAATCACCACGCGACTAGAACGGAAGTGGCAAATTTTAAAACTGGCAGTTGAAGGCGAGCCTTTTTTTCCTGCCACATAAGTGAAAAAGGATTAATGACTGCGTAACAAGGTGGGATCATTTTTTTTAACATTATTATATTATTCGAATGTTATTGGAAGATGTCCTTATACATGTTTAACCTAATTTGATATTGTATGGCCCACAGGGGAACCAGCTCGCTAACCCAGTTCACCGTTAACAACATGCTAGCTAGCTAGCTAACCGAGCTAACTCAGATTGTAAACACGAAAGAAAAGTCTTTTGTCAGGCAAGAGCGTCGTCCACTTATCCGACTGAAGGTATTTGTTGCTTCGCAGAATGTATACATACTAAGTTAACACATTTTTCGACAGATTCGAAAGGTGAACAAATGAGCCACAAAACAGCTGCACATTATTGTGGTAGCGTTAGTTTAACGTAACGTTTCAATTGAAATGTTTGGGTCGTCCTGATATTTCTCTGTTCCCCACATCCTGGTGTGTTAAATGTCACTTATCATGTCACCGGTTTGACAATGTCTTGTAAGTATTTTAAAAAGTTCTGAAATCATGTGAATCATTAATACATGATGTTGTATCAAGTCAGTAATTGTTAAATCTTTGGGTATCTGTGGTGGTGTGGCTTCTAATTAAAGGGACAGTTCAGCCGAAAATCGATATAAATAGTTTTGGTATAAGTAGTTGAGTTTTTGCAGATATTAGCTGTATAGCGCTCTCCTTTTTACTGAACTACGCCCACCACTGTGCAGAAGGAAGTGTGCATCTAGTCATGGACGAGAGGGTACAGCTCAGCTGAGAAGTATGTCATCAATGTTTACATTGTGCGCTGTCACAAGCCTCTCATTCATGAGTAGGTGTAGGGCTGCACGATTTGGTAAAAAAAAAAAAGTCACATTGCGATTATTTTGACTGAAATGGCCATTGGATGTGTGATACAATTAGTGGAAATGATCAGTTTTGCATTACAATTTTCGTGTTCACTGAAAAAAAAAGAACTATTAAAATCATGATGATGTGATATTTGTTGATGTCTACACTAAAGAAACATATTTTCTTTCATCTGGAGAGCAAGGTTTTTAGGCCAGGTCATCTCTGCAGTACTACATTACCTCATTATAATGATGTTTTTTCACATTTTTTCAATTTGGATATTGCATTTGGCCATATTGTGATTTTTGTGAATAATTGTGCAGCCCTAAGTAGTTTTGGAGTAGTCATCTCCAAAACTCTCCCAACCCACTAAAACAATTTTAATGGCTAAATACTACTTTGAAAAAAAATTTTTTTGATTGTGAGATGACATTTCTCTTAAAGAGAGCATGTTAACCTTATCTGGGCTAATTTAATCAGAGAGGGTTTAGAAAAGAGATGGTGCACTGAAGAGTAATTTCCTGTATCGTTGTCATGTGGGTTTCGCTGCTGCACTGCCCCTGTAGAGTAGTGGTAGGCCCTGATTCTGTTCAAACCAATGGGAGAAGTGAACATGTGTACAGATTATGACAGATCATTTCGTCCCATAGTCACTGAAGTAATGTTGAACTAATTTCTCACAAGTCATGTATCTTCCGAATATTCTGACAATAAATGATGTTCTGTATTTGTGTTTTGTATCAACTCTCATCCATCTGCATGACATTTACACACTTCTGACCACGCCCACTTAGGAGACAGGAAGTGTATGCCATTTTGTACCACTGGTGCAGCTTGTAATGTGTTATCTTCTTACATAGTGGAGCTTTGATTGAATGCATCTACCCCTCAATTTCAGATGGAGGAAGAGGAGCATACAGACAGAAAGCAGCAGCTTGCCAAGCTTTATCAAAAACTCAACAAAATCAAAAAGTCTCTCAATGAAGGTAATTGTATGCCCTGTAGTCCTGTCACTGTAATGTCACCATATGTCCATACTTCATAAAAAAGTAATCATGACACCTATCACTTCCTACAGATGACACGGACAACATTAACCAAGTTATTGGCTCCAACTCACCCGAATCATGCCTCTCATATTTGATGGACCTGGAGAAGAAAGGTGACCCTCACCTGGATCACAACCACCTCACCAGACTTGTTGACTTTTACACCAGAGTGTTCTCCAATATGCCGCTGGGGAAACACTGTCAGAATGAGAGCTATGCCAGGATGTTGGTCAGATTTGCAGAGCTAAAAGCGTGAGTAACCGAAGTTATTACTTATTGATCAAAGAACTCCTCTCTTTTCTAAGTAGGCCAGGCTAAAAAACATGTTGATATGCTTTTCAAAATCAGTAAGATGTGCATTTAATCAGCATTTTCCTCTTTTTCTTTTATCAGAATTCAAGATGTCAATGAGGCAGAAGCAAACTTCAACGTGGCGCGAGCTCACAGCCAGAACTTTGCATTCGTTCACATCGCACATGCACAGTTTGAACATTCTCAAGGTAGAGAGATGAGCTTTTTATTTTTCTTGTATATAAACACACTCTCATGATATGCTGTCTGGGGTGTTTCAGTTTCTGCTGTATCTTTTTACCAGGCAACACAAAGAGAGGCATTTCCATATTACAGAATGCAATTGAACTGGGTGCCAGACCAAAGGAACTGCTGGAGGCGGCCTTGCAAAGAATGCAGACAGGGAAAACAATACATTGTTCAGAAGATAAAGAAAATGTACCACGTGAGTATTTAATCATGTTTTATTACATGGTTAGATTACTTAATTGGTGTACAGCAATTCAGAAAATCAGAGTTTATTGTTACAATTCAGTATTATCAAATGATATATTTACTTTCCACTGTCTAATTTTCACTTTTCTTCACATTATTTTCTGTCTGCCAGTACGACTGAACAGTACTGTGCACGATTCTGTCAAAAAAGGCTCTGCAGTCCAAAAATTAAGCAGAACATCAGATGGGACAGGTGATCTGCAGCTCTCCAGTATTTTTGGTTTGGGGTAAGAAGAAAACAGCATTCAGCGGTTAATAAGATCTCAGTTTGATTTAGGGAATGTGACATCTTGTGCTGATCTCTGTTCCACAGGACAGATCCTCTGGGTGGATCGTCAGATGACCAGCTGCCAGGCTGGAGATCTGGATCTCAACGCAAGAGAGCGGTCGGCATGGTGAGAGTTACATTTAGCCTGCTATCACTTAAACATGCTTTATTTTATTTTACTTTATTTTTTCAAAGATTGATTGAAATGAATTACCAAATAGTCCTTGTTTTTTGAAACTGTGCTCTTACCCTTTGTATTTCAGCCCATGAGAGTTCCCATAGTGCCTTTCTCTATCCCAGAAAAGGATGATGATGATGACTACATATATGAGAATCCCTCAAAGAGAGGTGATGCATCAGTCCACACCAGTTTGTCCAGGTAATTTTTTACACCAGCATTTATTTCCAAATGTATTTAAATGGTGACTCCATTTAACTCTGTGTTTTCCAAATGGAGACCCCTGCTCAGCAGTGTGCTTATGACCTCCCCTTCTCTACCTCAGCCTAGGGGGTTTGTTTGCCATCATGCAGAAACCTACGTCAGTTTTGTGATTGGTTACATCCCCTGTTCACTTTGCATGCAAATGCTTGAATTTTTAAACAAATGTGTAATAAATCTTTTGCAAGTGTAGTTGATACTTAAATTTATTTAACGTTGTCTTAGGCAAACATCTGGATCAAATGTGAACTCAGTATTTGGGCTGTCATCCTCGAAGAAAAATGTTGTTGATGGAGATCTTCAAGTGAGTATAAACAATCTACAATAGTTCAGGTCAAGCAATGTTCAGTGGTTCATTATCAGCACTCTGTTAAGCAAAGATGTTCAGCTTGACTTAAGTAAAGAGGTGTAATATCTTTCTGTTCCTTAACTGTGTTCTCAGCCACCAGCTGTTAGCCCACAGTATTGTCCATGGGAGGACCAGTCAGCTGTGGACTCCACCACCACCCTACTGCACACAAAGGACTTGCTGGCAGATGTAACGTACAACTTCGACCAGGTCATCAATACAAATTCCCCTGAGTCGTGCTGGACGTATCTGATGAACCTGGAGAAAAGAGGAAACCCTCACACAGACATCAACCTCCTCAACAAGCTCAAGGACTGTTACTCTAAAATCTTCTCCAGGCTGCCGATAAGACAGTACAGCAAAAACGCCAGCTACGCCAGAATAATGGTCAGATACGCAGAACTGAAGGGGTGAGTGTGGATGGAATGCTGAATCTGTGGGACAACACTGGGACTTTGCTGTGTGTGTGTGTGGTGGGGTATTTAACAGTAGATCTGTTTGGATTAATCAATTATTAAATTAATGGCCAACTATGTCAATAATTGATCAGTCCTGTTGGGTAATTTTGTAAGAAAAAATGTCCAAATTCTCTGATTTCAGCTTCTCAGCTGTGAATTTTTTCTAGTGTCTTGATTTAACTGTCCATTCTTGCTCTGTAGGTTAAAATCAGTGCCTAAAGTGTAACCTCTTTCTTTTTCTGTTGAAGGATCGAAGACCCAGATGAAGCCCAAGACCACTTTATAGTTGCAAGATCCAACTGTAAAGGCTTTGCCTTTGTCCACATAGCACACGCCCAGTTTGAGGTTTCCCAAGGTACGATGGCTTTTTGTTTATTTTAGTTTCCAGAAGTCTGATATATGGAATTTACACAATTCTAAATACATATTTAATGGAATTACCTGCAGGTTTACTTTTCACAACATTCATAAGAATGATAAAATTAATAGCAGGTTGTTGTTACAGATGTGCCAGCATCCTAATACTCTGAAAACCAAACTTTCTTTAGATGGTGAAATGTATACTTGTCCATCCATCTGTCTGTAAAATACAGTGAAATTCAAGTTTTTCTTCCCCTTTTCCTTTCAAGGTAATGTGATGAAAGCAACCTCAATTCTGCACAAAGCCCAGGCGTTAAATGCCCGTCCAGCAGAGCTCCTGGAGACGGCCATATGTAACCTGAAGGCTGGGGAGAAACAGCTTGTACCCACCAGAGAGGAGGAACAGTCCGCAGGTAGAGATGCACTGAGGAGTCTTTCGCTGCTGAGGTGAAAGCACTGACTTGGACCTGGCTTGTGACTGAAAGTTTGCCTTAATTTCTACTGTTTTTCTTTTAGATTTGCAAACAGCTGCTCCAGTGAGTGTGTCTGCTTGTGGGGGAAACCAGGAACTTCAGCTCCCTGCTCGGGTCCCTGTGAGCCGCTCAGTGGACCAGCCCAAACCTGCCAACAAAGAGCCCATATCAGAGTGGAAGATACCAACTCTCGTCAACCGGCATGTTTCTCCAGAGGTCTGACGACATTCTCTATCTGCTGCTATTTTCTGTGCAATGCATTCAGAGCAAATATCTAATATATTTTATAGACGTTATTTTACTATCTTAAATCAGCATTTTGGTAACCATTGTTGTCACTCTTATGACAATTTACAAGAAATATCTACAGATATGACATGATGATTTTTTCTGAGTTTGCTGAATCCATTCTAATATAATATGTGTGAATCAGAATCTGCTTTAGTCTCACCCTGTGATCAAAATATTCCCAATTATTTTCCTCCTAGGATAAACGCACGACACCACCTGAACCCAGACCTGTCCCTCGTGTGTTGGATTCACTTCCCACTCCGTCCCTCCAGCTTCCTTCCAAACTGAACCCACAAACAGTCTGTCAGACGCCCAACAGCTACAGAAACCCCTCTGCCAGCAGGTATGATCTTGAAATTAGGAATTCTCTTTCTTCTTTTTTTTTTTGTACCATCATCAAAGTTACCCATTCACACGTGCTCCACCTCTCTCCCCCTCAGCTTTATTACTCCTGTTGTGAAGAGAGGCCCTGAGGTGTCTTCCTCCGCAGTGGCAGCACACAGAGCTGGACCCGTTCAGCAGCCCTTCACACCACTAAACCAAACGCCACGTTTCCAGACTCCACAGGTACAGCATGTTCACACAAACATTTTTGCATTCATTTGATATACTACATTGATTTTTTAGACTCAGAGGACATAATCAAGTTTTCTATGACAACAAACACCTGTCGATGAAAATAACTTAACATAGTCAAGTTCAGGCTGTAAGTGAAGTGGAAAACTTTTATTGTGTGGTGCTTTTACTGTTCTGTTACTGATATGAAGGTTTCAACCACAATATAAAGCATTATTTTTTCCACCAACAAGCACTTATGTTTCTGTTCAATCTACAACAGTACCCATAACTTTAGGTAGTTCCACTGAGTCACATGATAAGATGACATCTGGGCCTTCTGTGTCCTACACCATTGATGAATAAAATTAAATGCATCAGATAGTTTATCTAGTCATGTAGAGAGCAATGTATCTTGTCTTGTAGTATAAGATGTAGAAAGACCCTTTTCTGTTTTGAAATGAACTACAGAAGGAATATGTTTTTCATGAAAACTGTAACAGGCTGTACTTTTGTCTGAATCGTTTTTTAGGCTTCCTTCCCTGCGTTGTCAAATGAATCCATCACCATCAAGGGCAGGCAGTTCTTCATACTCAAGATGATTGGACGAGGTGGATCCAGCAAGGTAAAACATTAGAATTCATATTCTGTTCCAGTATTCATGTCCTGAGGCAGTCTATGGGATCAGGCATTTTTTGATGGATCACTGTTGGCTGAACAAAGTCAAATCTAGATTTTTCTTTGTGTGTTTGTTTGTTGTTGCTGGGGGTTTAATGTAGGTCTTGTAGACTAAATGTATGCATGTATGAATCCAAATGTACTATGTAGGAAAAATACATGAAGATATGATGAATCACTTTAGAATCAGACTTGGAAACTGCAGAAACTCAATATTTTAGGACAGAGTTTGGGGCAAAAAACAGAATTTTGAATCAATCACTAGAAGGTGTTTCTAAAGCCCATTGACCTTAGCTCTATAATGTCACAGGATCATCTTTTGACTGCTTTTTACCTTCACATTCTGTGGCCTCATGCATTTTGCTTTTGTTGTTGTTTGCAGCTATAACTAATGGTCGTTGTTTTCTGTCTGTTTCAGGTCTACCAGGTCCTCGATCACAAGAAGCAGCTGTTTGCTGTGAAATATGTCGATCTGATGGAGGCTGACGCTCAGACAATAGAAAGCTACAAAAATGAGATTGAACATCTGAACCACTTGCAGCAGTACAGCGACCAAATCATCAAGCTCTATGAGTAGTGAGTACATGGCCTCTCTAAAAATAATGTATCGGTGCATTACACAGGAACCTTGAATCTTTTTCATCCTTTCTGAGATGAAATTAGTCTTTTTTTTAGTTTGGGTGTTTCAGTAGGTCAGTCATATTTTTATATAATAAGGAATATAACAGTTGATAGCTCTTCAGCCTGTTTGCAAATATGATTTCAGTTTGAAATAACGTGATGGTTGTGTATGTGTTTGCAGCGAAATAACCGACAGCTACATCTACATGCTGATGGAGTGTGGAAACTTGGATCTGAACACTTGGTTGCGAAACCGCAAATCTGTGAATCCGCTGGAGAGGAAGTTCTACTGGAAGAACATGCTGGAGGCCGTCCAAACCATCCACAAACATGGTTCTCTTTCTACTGCTCCCTCATTCGATTCTTCGTGTTGTAAACCATACAAGTACACCGAAATGACCTGAGCTTCGAATAATTCCAAAAATGTCTTCTGTGTCCTCTGCGCAGGAATCGTCCACAGTGACTTGAAGCCAGCAAATTTTGTCATAGTGAACGCTTCGCTGAAGTTGATTGACTTTGGCATCGCAAACAGAATCCAACCAGATGTAACAAGCATCATGAAGGATTCACAAGTAAGATTTATGTTAACGTCGACGCTAGCTGCAACTGGTTGATGCAAGTTGTTAATATAGGGTTTCTGGCTGTCCTTAAAAGTATAAAATCTGAATTTTAACCCTTAAAATATCTTAAATATGATTTTGACAGGTCTTAAAAATTGATTTGATAATGAAGTTAGTATTGCTTTTATAAAGCTTCATTAACTACAGTCTCACTTTTAACTGGGAAACGTGTTCTGATCACACTATAACAACAACACATGAACTTCTGCAGTTCCAGTAATCGACCTTCAGACAGTGTTTAGATCTCTGCCAGCATCAAAAGTGGAGGTGCTCTTGACTTACACACGGTAGATAAACATCAGTCATATAAAAGCAATGAAGACAGAGGTGAGCTGTTTCAAATCTGATTCTCACATTGACAAGATGTCATAGATAATCCAATTTGAATTGACAGATTTTTATTAAAAGAATATTGAATATTTAATTCATTAACAGGGTTTCTGTTGGTCTAAAATCCAATAATTAGCATTTAAGACCTTAAAATGTCTCAAAATGTGACAGATTTGAGTCAAATGTCTTTAAATATGAGTTTGACAGATAGAAAAACTTGATTGGATTATGAAATTAACATTACTTTCATAAAGTTACATTAACTTCAGTCTTGCTTTTGTATGTAGATATTTTGTATTCACATCAGGAGCATCATCAAAGTCTGGCTACAGCTGACCACTCCGTCATATCCTTAATACTTTTTTGCCAGTATGGACATGAAATAGGTCTCACATTGCATTCATAATGGTCTTAAAAGTCTTAAATTTACTTGTTGAAATCTGCAAAAACCCCAGTCAGTAAAAAAATAATTATTTTATGCCGGTATGGGCATATGAACTAGGTCTTAATTTACTTTCACAGTGGTCTTAAAATGAAAGATAATTTGTATCAGATGTAGACTCCAGGTGCAAAGGGCTCTACCCATGTAACACGAGGTTGTCTGTCAAACACAGGTTGGAACCTTGAACTATATGCCCCCTGAAGCCATCAAAGACACTTCGTCTCAGCCAGGAAAAGCTCGCTCAAAGGTACTCCTGCTCAGTCAATTTAACATTCAGCAATCGTTTTTGATTGGACTACACTGGAAACAAGGTTATTTCCTTTTTCCTCCCACTACAGATCAGCCCCAAAGGTGATGTATGGTCACTTGGATGTATCCTGTACTGCATGACTTATGGGAAAACTCCATTCCAAAGCATCACCAATCAGATCGCCAAGCTGCACGCCATCATCGATCCTTCCCATAAGATTGAATTTCCAGACATCTCGGAGAAGGATCTGCTGGATGTGTTGAAGGTGAGGTGAAGAGATGCTGGTCACTTATTTGGAGCATTACTAACTTTATGTCAGTTTGCTTTATCTCTCACATCAAAGAGTTTCTGTCAGTCAGTGTCGTGAATGAAAATCCCACATGCATCCTCTGTCTTTGATTGTTGTAAACTATAAAAAATGAAGCGCAAGGGTGGAATAATATTTGTAGTACAGCTATTAACAGATAAAGAGTTCAGTCATACACTAAGATGGGGGTTGGGCATTATGTTAAAACTTTCCAACTGGCCACGGTCTTCCCCTAAAATAAAATTTATGCAACAGCTGTGCTGTTGTCTCGGTGGAGACACTAGAGTACTCTAGAGTATTAGAGTTATAGGGCTTATACATGCAGTACAGTGTCAGAGACGGGTTGTGATAATTCAAACCGAAATATGTGAAAATTTGTCAGAAATTGGGAGAAATACAGGAGAATTGTGATTCCAGGAGGAAATGGAGTGGGCAATGAAACACAGGAGTCTCCTTGGGAAACTGGGAGGGTTGGCAAGGATGGTGTGTGTCTTTATCATATATATAGTTGGATTTTTAACTAAAGCTCCACAGATTAACTCTGAAGTGTTGAAGTGATGTAAAAGACAAATAAGTTGTTTTTTTGTTGTCTGGTTGCTCCAGAGGTGCCTGGTACGAAACCCCAAAGAGCGAATATCTATTGCAGAGCTGCTGGGTCATCCGTACCTTCAGCTGAAGCCACAGGGATCACCTGAGCCAGGTAAACTCAAAAACACACACACTCAGAGCCTTTGTACTTTGAAGCCATGTGGCACTGACCTGACCTCAACTGACCTGTTTCAGAACGTCCAGCTAACAGTGATCTCCAGAAGATCCTGACAGACCTCGCAGCCCTGCAGTCTCCAAACAGCATCATCCGAGCCGCTAATGTAAGGGTTACTCTGTAGAAACCTTTTCTCCAACAAGACGTTTCTTGAATATTAACTCTGTTCTCCGCTCTTCACAGAATCTGGCAAAAATGTGCAGCAGCGGCAGGAGGTTGGATGTTGCAGAGTGTGCAAAGTCATCGACTTAGATATTTTTGAAAATGTGATGTGGATATTTCCTCTTTTTTTTCCTACCCCAATTAACCACTTCAGTACAGTAACAATACTTTCTGTAGGTTAGAACTAACAAATCTGTATTTTTGTTGTTTCACTGAAACAAAATCATTATATTGCCTCTTTTTTACTTGTCTGATACAGCATCGTCAAATAAACATACTGTATCTTTAGAAGTTGTTGTTTCATTTGTCACAGCTGATCATAATACATATCTGACAAAATATAACGTTGTCTTTGAGATGAGAAGAGCTCAATATGGTCACTAAATGAAAATACCAAAAACAACACAAAGACTGGGCATTTTTTTTCTGCAAGTATTTTCAACTGTCAAATAGGAAATGCTTGCTTATTGTGTTTTCAATACTGTCTATGGGAAAATAATTTGGGTTAATTTATATACATGAATCCCTGAATAAGCTTATTGTGACAATAATGCAAAAGGGAAATAAAAACCACTCTTGCAGAGGATCCTGGAAACCTTCATGTTTTCAAAAAATACTTAATATTGTCGAGGAGAAACCATGCTATTCGTTTCCAGTCTGAGCGACGGGAATTTTTCCACTTCATAGATGGTCTGCTCGCACAGTGGGCGCACGGACGTATCCAAAATCTCTATCACGCACACCGCCCTCCTTTTTGACCAATCACAACCGTCATCTGCTCGAGGAGACTGACATGGAGAGGAAGAAGCACGAGTTCTCACTCTGACATTTTTCCCTTGTACCACAGAGACCTCATATTCAGTTCCCACTCTGTTGCACTTTTTTCGACGGTCTCTCTACAAGATAAAGTTGTTGTTTTTTCTTGACATCTAAGCTAACTGTAATAGTCAACACAAAGGCCTATTGTAGAATATATTGCTCAGAACTGCACGTGATATTATTATTTTATTATTGTAACTTTAGTAAATAAAATCATTGTTTTATTTGCACCCAGAGCGGTAATATCATTAGCAGATGCAGTAATGAATTTATGGGGGTGGCGATGAAAAAAAAAAACAAAAGCAAAAGGTTAAAAGAAGACACGAGAGTCTGGCTGCAGAAGTGGGGCGGGATTTGGGCTAGATGCCAGGATTCGCCCTTGAGTGTGCGTCTCGCTTTAATAGACGATCTTCAAACTTTAATTCCTCTTGCCCTTCCTGGTCAGCCATAACAACAGCGATGGCGGCTGCTGCACGGTTCTTCATTCGGGGTGCAAACTCAAAACTTTCCATCACCGGATCGGCACCGGGGCTCAGAACTCGTTTGGAGCCGCTCTGCTGAAACTGTCGCCGAGCTGCAACTCACGAACAAAAATACAGCGAAGACATGCCGCGCACTTTACCTTCCATCCTGACCCCGTCCCCACTCAGTATGGTAAGTGTGTGGCTAGCCGGGGCTAACGTTAGCACAGTCACGGGAGAGACTCGAACAGAGCTGGAAGAAATGGAAGTTAACAAAAGTTAACACTGGCTGTTAAAAAGACAAGTGAACTGTCGACATAGACAATAGTTTGTGCTCAAGAGACGTGAAAGGGTTGTATTTGTCACGTCTGTCCAGTTGTCCAGTGTCAGTCATTGAGCTGCACAGTCGGTAGCAGGTTTAACGCATATCTAGACTTTTTTAAAAAAAACACGTGAAAGTGCTGTGGTTAGAATGATAAAAGTAAAATAAGTCTGCCGACATATTTTTACAAGTTCATTACCCCTAAAATTTTTAATTTCATCTGCACATTGTCCCTCATTGAACAATCCCCAACTTATGAATCTGCGACATGTTGTTCATTTTAAAAATGTACCTAGAACACAACATTGCCTCCTGCTTCACTGAAAAGGTAAGATCTGCTGTACAGTAGTGTATTTGAGGTTTCAAGTTTCCACATCACAGTTTGTGTAGTTGCATATTGGACCACGGTTACTTTAAGGACATTGTGGGGTCATTCAGTCCTGTAGGTACGTTCACGTTACCACAGACTCTTATTTTATAACATTAAAGGCATACAATGGAAATAAGCCTTTATTGTGTCGTCATCCTTTGTGATTTTAATGTAGGTCTGTAATGATCGCAATTGGATGTGTTAATTATCTATTAGAACTCATTCATTTGCTCATTCATTCCATTCATTCATTCTTTATGTAACATTTCCGTATTTAAAATGTCTAAAAATGACTAGACCTATGTTATATATTTTATTGAGATTTGTGCTTTGATTATTCCAAATCTTTCCAACAATGTTCAAACGTAGTGAAATCTGTATTTTTTCCCCTTTGGTCACCGGTCAGTGTAGTCATTTTTCCTTTACCTGCTCTATTTGATACAGCTTCAGGAGAAACGCCAACAAGCTGGCAAATGTAGCATGAATAAAATTTAAATGTATTACTCGTCCATTAACAGGATTTCTGCCTGAATCATGTTAGTGTTATCTTTTATTGTGGTTGTTTAACATGAAGACTACAACTCTCGCAATCCCACACCTTTACAACATTGGGCTCATTTGAGATGAGTCAGGCCTGCACAGAATCGATCTCCAGCGATCGCAGACAATGCATCCAGTTAGATTTTTTTGTTTGACTTGATCTCGTCTTGCTCTGACATTATGCACATATGGGCAATGACAACCTCACGAGATCAAGGTGGCCGAAGTTGCTCTCCACCAACTGCAAATACCTGGCTCTCACCTGATTGATGAGCTGACAGGCTCCAGTTGACTCTTAATTTTGACAACAAACACCACGTGTTGTATAAAATCCTAATTTTCAGTGTAATATTTAATGCTAGATATATTAGTCTTGTGCAATGAAGTTTTAATCTGTTAACAAGCTTATATTTTGTGGCTGATAATAATAATAAAGGTTGCACAAAGTGCATTACAAGACAGGAAAAAGAACAGCATCTTGTGACTGTAGGGGGCTCGCCTCTATTCCAACTTCTATCAACGATCAAGATTGCACTTAATTTCTTCAGCTATGAACATGGTCTGTGGGTCTACAGGTGATCTAACAGGATGATAGTGTCATTTCCTGTATATTCTCTGAAGCCTGCTAGAAACTGCCTAACTTGACTGCATTTTTTGGTCACCACCTCCTGCTGCCGCCACCTGATCTTGACTTCCTGGCAAGGTTCAGTTTAGCTCATCAGCCTAATGTCTGGTCGTAAATGCGTCTTTTGTTATTGTTTTGATTGAGAGACCCCTAGTGGCAGAAATACATATTTATTAGTGCCGTGGCTAATGGTAGAAGATGACATCGACTCAGTTGGTTAAGTTTCAGCCAATAATTCAAGCAGATCCAAGACCCATTCAAGTTCACACTACAGGAACTTAACCCTGATTTTCCCCTTGCTGGCAGTTTTTTGAGAATAGCAGACAAAAGCTCAGAGACTGGAGGCAAATGCGTGCACAGATAGTTATGTCTAAACTATTTAAAGACACAATCAGAGAGCTTGCTGATCCCTTTTGCAGACCTTGATGGATATTTAGCAGGTTTAACTTCTGGTTGTGTCGGGGACAGGTCAGGAGACAAGGCCAAGTTATAGCCAGTGAATGTAGGCACGGGCTTTGGAAGGAGAGGAGTCGAGGAGAGGCGGAGGAGCACCAGAGCAGTGGCCAGTAAAGCCCAAATATAGAATAAAATAATCAAAAAGTAGTTAGAATGTAGCCTGTAAAGTAGTTTAAAGTAGCTCCACCTGCAGCAACTACAACAGTAAAAATGCTGCACACTGATGCTTCAGTTTAAATCATTTAATGTCACATGTGGTAGAAGGTCTTATGTGTGATCCGCCCAGATCAGCCATATATTTTGCAAAGCACAATTTCAAAATCAAGATTTCCAAATACAAGACAGAAAGTTGTGTCGTTTGAACAGTGCTGCTATCTGATGACTTTCAAAGTCACGTAGTGTGAGCACAGCGTAAGCAGCACTACTGAACAAGCTGGGTTACAACTTATTGTACGTAATGTTTTGTTTCACATTGCTGGCAAAGGACTCAGAAGATTGTAGGGGAAATGCCAAAAAAGTTTCATCCGCAAGGTTTACATTGTGTTGAAATGGAAACACTTCATGGTGTATCTGCTTGGTTGGTGCAGCTTTTGACAGAACTTTTGGTCATGGCTTTGTTGCATAAAAGTATCGGTATATGATGTCTCAAAGTGTGAGACAGTCTCAAATGAGGTATGAGCTCTAGAACTGCAACAATTAATCAATTATTAATAGACTATTAAATAAATTCCCAACTACTTTGATAATCCATTAATCATTGTGAGTCATTTTCTGATTAAAGATATGTTGAAATCCTCTGATGTCATGTTCTCAAATGTGGATGTTTTCTGGCTTCTTTGGAAAACACTGATCAACATTAGTGCTATTTTATGGACCAAACAACTAATCATTAATCGAGAAAATATTTGACAGTCGATAATAGAAACCATCGTTAGTTACAGTACCAATGAGTTCATTGTTTCCCCTGCAGATCATTTGACCAGGATGTTGGTACTGAAACAGCTGCAGACATTTTTACTCGATCCAGAAACACAACCCAGTAACGAGAGACCTCTAGTATCATTTGTTCCTGCTCTGTAACAAAGAAGTCTGTGTCCCATTGATTTAATGCAGTGACTCTCTGCCAAGTTTCCTTAATGTGGTTTCTTCCCTGCAATAACCGGTGTGATCACAAATCCAAACGCACAATAATGAATTGTTGCTTGTGTCAAGTCCTTTTTAAAATGCTTTTTTTTTTCCTTTAAACCTTTTAGGACCCACCCAAAAGATGAACTTGTTCCAGTCAGTTACAAGTGCCTTGGACAACACTCTCGCCAGTGATCCAACAGCAGGTAGGATGATACAGAAACGGGAAGTGGAATTTTATTTCTGAAAATAAAAGTCCACCACTTTACCTTTATTTATCATCATACAGTTTTTGAAAGAATGCACTGGCTTTTAAATCATTTTCATAGCTTTGGAAGACTAGCCTTGCAAAATGCTGGAAGTATTTACAGAGTAGATATATCTTTCACCTTTAAAAGATTTCATTGTCCTGCTAAAACAATCTTAGTCTGTGTCACAATTGGATGACTGTATGATCAGGAACGTCACGAAGTAGACTCTGAAATCTTGTTTTAGTTACACATGCTGTTCCTTGTCGCTGTGTTACTGCATTTCAGCATTTCTAAGACATACACAACAAGGTGAACATAGCCAGTGGTTAAGGAAGTTTTCAGAACTCAATTTGCATCCTCATAGTAATGACTGAAAACAATCTCCTTGTATGACTGTGTCATAAAGAAATGTTGCTTGATCAGTTCTGAGCCAAAGGCTGTCAAGCCCTAATAAGAGGGCTTAAGTGTAGTTTTCTTTTTCTCCCATCTCATGTTGTGAGTTTTTTCTTGACTATGTTGTGTGTTTATCCGCAGTCATCTTCGGGGAAGATGTTGCCTTCGGTGGAGTATTCCGCTGCACAGTGGGTCTGAGAGACAAGTATGGTAAGCTGCTTCATTTCCAGATTTGCCCCATTCTAAAGCTTTAAAAAAAAAAGAAACCTGTTCTTCCACCTGCCTCTATGCCATTTTGCCACTAGATGGCAGCAGAGGACTGTGAAGAAGAATCTCACCACCTCGTCTCTTGCGTGGTCATATTACTGTTCACTGTTCACCTAGAGGACCAGAGGGATCTGTTTGCACGTATTTGTCCATTGTAGCGGGGTTAGCCTTGCAAACTAGGCATGGTAAACTGATATAGCACGCCCATGCTCGCTGCTGTGAGTTTGGTTTGGAGTCTGCTGTTTATATTCTGGTGCTCAAATTCTGCTTAAATTTGTAATGGTGCATTCCTCAGTTTGCTCCAGAAACAGCATGCAGACACAGATTGACATGTCAGAGCAGAAAAAGCACAGATGTAATTCATAACATAATTAGGTTGGCCCTGGTATTGTGCTTACTGACTAACAAACATCTTACTGGGACAATTCAATGTAGAAGAGCCATCGTTAATGTCATTAGTAACACCTGTGACCTCCTCCTCTGCCACCATTTTGATATTAATAGTAGAGTAAACACAGGTGTTACCAATGATACTAATTAAGGTTCTTTTCCATTCAGGTCAAACAGAGTCAGGCTGCTGTTGTTGTGCATGTTGGCTCACTGGACAGTAAAGTTGTCAAAAGAATCAAAGTATCAATATTTCTTTAATACCACATGTTTAAAAAACATACAGTACTAACATTTGAGGGTATCAAAAGTACCCAAGCTGTTAAAAACAAACAAACACCTTCTCATTCAAGAGCTCAGTTCATTTCAGTTTCACTGTCCTGCCTGAAAGTTGGCACGACAATTAAGCGAATCCAGACATTGTTCAGTGATAATTTTCTGTACCAGCACTGTAAGCAGATTGTTGATTTAAAAAAAAGGAAAAAAATCCTATTTTACTATCCTTCCTATATGACTTTTTTGCCATGTGTTTTCATGGTATCAAAATGGGTATTGAGCATCTTTTTTTTTCACACTAGTTTAAAGTTCTTGCATCGTGGAAACTCTGCTGGAAAAGCTCTAAATTGAACAAAAATATTAAGTAGTATCATTGGTAAAATTGGTGTTAACCCTACTATTTTATATTAAAATAGCTGCTGTCAGAAGGCTCCATTTCATAATTTTTTGTCATGTTATTGTTCACTTTTTCCTTCTGAGAATTTGTCTGAGATGCTGTTAAAATAATATTTCAGGGCTATTTAATTAGTTTGCATTTTATTGTAAGGTATATTTTGATATGCCTTAGATCTGTGTATGATTGGAGTCTTTAAAGGTTAAGTGTATAACATTTAGGAGTATTTATAGGCAGAAAAATAGAAATAATATTCGTGTAAATGTTTTCATTGCTGTATAAACACCTGAAAGTAACAACTGTTGTGTTTTTGTTACCTTAGAATGAGCTGTTTATATTTACATAGTCCGCAGGTCCTCTTCCTTTCACAGCCACCATACTTTCTCCTACTTACTTGGCATCTGCTATTTCGCCACTAGATGCCACTAAATCTTGTACACTGATCCTTTTTAAAGGGTAAATCAGCTGAATTACAGCACATATGGCAGAAACAATAAGGATTGCTCGCTTGCCCGGGCAAGTAAATTATCATGTTGGCCAAGTAAATCTGGCCACTCACTAGCCTGACCAACCAAGTGGTAGAAAAGAATTAAACAATTAAACCATTTTGATCATCGATTATTGATTAAAGTAATTTTTTTCATGCAAAATATCTTAAACTGACACTGAGAAACTGGGATGGACATTTTTCACTATTTAAGACATTTTGTTGACATTTCAGTCCTAGATTAAACATGAGAATTAGCTTTAGTCTTTATCATTATTTAATTTGCTAATGAATAAAACAGTTTGTATAGGGGCAAGTAAAAAGGGACAAGTATATTTTGGACTCCTCGCCTGATCGGGCAAAAAACCACATTAACATAGAACCCTGTGGATACTGCTCTGTTCTCTATGGGTTCAGTCTTTCCAGCACGAAGCAGTCGTGGCACATCTTATTACAGATACATAAGAACTCACATGTCAGCGAACATGTGTGCCAAGAAACTGCAGTGCAGGAATGCCAAAGATAAGTTTGAAGTCGTTTCAAAAACAGCGTTTTGTTCACCAGAACAAGTTCATTTTTCAACTGTAAAATGTCCAACTTATGCTCACAGTTCTTTCAAAACAAACTTCAGAAACCCTCATCAAAGATGTTTTAGTTTATCTTATTTTTTTAAAAATGAACATAAGACAGTAATTTGTCACATTTTTCAAATATCAGTATCAACCTAAAATTTGCTCCCAGTGGACCTTTTGACTTGTCTTATTGAGAAATGCACAGGTGTTACTAATAACATTAATGACAGCTCTGTTCCCAGTGTCCCAGTAAGTCGTGACAGCAAGCCATCATACACAACACCGGTCCAGGACCCTAAAACTGAAGCAGCTAAATGGAATTCAGCCACCACTGATTTTATTATTTACACCTGTGCTTTCCCTTCTGTAACGTGTCAAAACGCCGTTCATGAAAAAAGGCTTTCTGGGATGCAGTTTCTCCTGCAACTTGCTTTGAAGTTTGAATTCACAGAAAGCACTGCATCTGCACTTTATTACGCAAGTAATTTATGTTTCTAACCAGTATTAGTCAGCGAGGATTTTCCCTTCAAAATTCTGTAGTTGACAGACAATAAAATATAAATGTCCATGGGGACAGAAGTGACCAGAGACATGGTAATATCATTAAGCTATTTTCTGTATTAAACAGGCTGAGGGCATGGCCAAGATTGATGCTGAGAAGAGGAAAAGTTGGTGGTTTTAACCAATTTCCCCTAGAATTATTGAAAAGTATCCAACATTTTGATCAAAATCTGGGAACAACCAATTTGTAAACTCTTTTATTTATTTATTTTTTCTGTCAAACTAACACTAAGCAGCCCAGTGAAATTCAGGTCCTCTAAAACCGCACAGTACAGAATGCAATGACGGTACTTAATTTTTCTTGTTGCTCTTCACGGTATGAAGTAGAATAAGATAATTAGATGTCAGCAGATCGCCTTTCTTATTTTGACTTAATTTTCAGTTTATTTGCTATGTGTTTCAATAGCGAGGAGTCTCAAATCCAGCCTACAGTAGCCGGCTTCACCTTTTGTTTTCATTGACGTCAGAAGTGTTGACCTTTGAGAGGGATCATTATTTTCCATCTCATCCTTGTGTACAATGACGCAAAGCTGTTTTTATCCCTCTCACTACTGAAAGGGATGGTGTACACCTCTGCCACCCACGGCCATTATACGGAACAGAGGTTAATGCGGGTCTGACACTATATGAATGGCTTTTTACGAGATGGATGCGTTCACCCCGGTGATCCAGCTTTCCCGCTGCTGGCTGCCTCTGATGGCCGTCTCTCTGAAAACAACAGCACACGTTGACCCTATACTCTGACTAGCTCTGCTGCTCGTATCTGTGTGTGCATGTGTGTGTGTGTGTAGCCTTTTTTATCGTTGGTGTCAGACAGCACTGACTATAAAAGTTATTGTCTGTTTAAATACAGCTCCAGTTCAAAAAAGTTGGGACCCTGACTAAAACATAAATTAAAAACAGAATACAATGACTTGCTAATTCTTTTCAACCTATATTCAGTTAAGCACAGCACAAAAACAATATGTTTAATTATGTTATGTTCAAACTGATAAACTTAGTTGTTTTTTGTAAATATACACTCTATTCTTAATTTGATGCCTGCAACATGTTTCAAAAACACTGGGACAGGATCACGTTTACCACTGTGATTCGGTCTGCCACGATGATGTCCACATTTAAACACTGTGATGGACGACGATATCGTTGCTGGGTCTTACAGGGTCTTCATCTCGGCTGTAACTTAGTTGTGTTTAAAAAGAAAATACTTAACACAACGTGGAGGATGGCATCGTCCATCGACCCAACCCAAGCTGTGATGCATCACCTTTTCTCACTCAGTTAGCATTTGGGAACTAATTGTTGAAGTTTTGAAAACGAAATCCCTTCCCATTCTTGCTTGATATACGGCTTTAGCCGCTCAACAGTTTGGTCTCTGTTGTGTTTTTTATGCTTCATGATGCACCACACACTTTTCAATGAGAGACAGGTCTGGACTCCAGGCAGGTCAGTCTAGTACCCAAACTCTTTTACTACAAACCTACACTGTTGTAGCACATGCAGAATGTGTCTTGGCATTGTCTTGCTGAAATAAGCAGGGACGTCTCTGAAAAATACTGAAAAATCATCTGGATGGCAGCATGTGTTGCTCTAAAACCTGTTTGTGCCGTTCAGCATGAATGGGTCTTTCACAGTTGTGATGGTTAGCTATTCCATGGGCACTAACACACCCCCATATCATCACAGATGCTTGCTTCTGAACTTTACGCCAGTAACAGTCTGGATGGTCCTTCTCCTCTTTGGCCTGGAGGACACAACATCCATAATTTCTGAAAACAACCTGAAATGTGCACTCATCAGACTACAGCACACTTTTCTGCTTTGCATTAGCCCATCTCAGATGAGCTTGGGCTCCAGAGAAGTCCGTGGCGTTTCTTGATGTTGTTGATATATGGCTTTCACTTCGGTATAGCTTTAACTTGCATTAATAGAAGCAGCAGTAAACTGTGTTTACCAACAACAGTTTTCCAAAGTGTTCCTAAGCCCATGTAGTATCCTTTATACAATCACGTGGGTTTTTAATGCATTGCCTGTCTGATCACAGGCATTCAGTATTGATTTTGGGCCTTGCTCTTCACATACAGAGATTTCTCTGGATTTTCTAAATCTTCAAGTTATATTATGGATTGTAGATGGTGAAATCCCTGTTGAGAAATAAAGTTTTGGACTATTTTCCCATGTAGTGGTGAGCCTCTGCCCATCCCTGATAGTGAAGGACCGAGCCATTCGAGGATGCCACTTTTAAACCCAATCGTGGTACCATCACTTGTTCTTAATTAGCCTGTTCACCTGTGGAATGTGATACTTTCCCAGTCTTTTATTGCTCCTTTCCCAGCTTTTCTGAAACGTGTTGCAGGCATCAAATACAGAATGAGTGTCTGTTTACAAAAACAAAGTTTTATCAGTTTGAAGGTTAAATATGTTGTCTTTGTCCTATAATTGTTGAATATAGGTGAAAAAGGATTTGAAATCATTGCATTCTGTTTTTATTTGTTTTACACAGTGTCCCAACTATGTTGTAACTGGGTTTGTATTCTGTTCTAAACTTGTGTTAAAAAACTGGGGCACACACGTCAACACAGTGATGTGTTTTATAGTCACACATTGTGTTATTGCAACATCATTTGGTTGTATTTTCCTCGTCATTAGCTGAGTTACTACCCGGTGCTTTGATGACACACAGAAGCAGACACATACTCTCACATGTTATTTGTCACATGTGTCACTTTCACATGAAGCTGCATATTTGTGGTTGGCTTCAGTCTGAGCAGCCAGGCACTAAATTTTGATCACTTAATTGTTCATTCCTCCCAGGGTCTGTGGCGCTGTGGTTGTTAATTGAACTTTGTGAGCGCAGAGCGGGGCACATAAGGGCAAAGTCTTAGTGTTGAGAAGCACGCTTCCCAGCAAAACCGTAAAAGACGGGATTGGCAAATACACAAAGATGAGAGCAAAAATAACACTCTCAACCCAAATTTAGAGTCCCTCTCTTGTGGCTCGTTTTCAGATTATAGGGTGGAGAGTGGAAAATTTTTTTTTTCCTTCTGTTTTTACTCCGTGGGGGTTGTGTGTGCGCATCACAGGCTTGGTTAGTTACAGCTGAGGAGGAGTCATCAGCTTGTCACTTCATTTATTTTAGGACTGCATGGCATTTTAAGAGAGGAGTGTTCTTTGCAATCTCATCACTCAAGTGTGCGGCATGGACCTCTCTCTGTTATCAGAACAACCCTGCTTACACACCCTCTACAATTGTGGTCAATGGTCCTAAATAAATAATCACACACCATAGGCCTACCAAGAGCTGAACACAGGAAGGAGGTCTCTCAGCCAACTGGCTCTGAGGCTGGCTGACCTTTCACCTTTTGACAAACACCAGCCAGCCTCACAGCAATTACACCATCACTCAGAAGATTAGACCGAATTGCCAAATTAAAACTAAAGAAAAAGAAAAATACATTACTTATCGGAATTACACGCTCGCAGCACAAACTAGAAACATGTCCATTTGTACCTGAGTACGAATAGGCACACAGCAGCAGTTTGGCTGTTCACACCCAACCCCCTTATTTCAGCTATAAAGTATGACTAATTCACTGAAATTCACAAGTTACAGTTTTTTTTAAATGATTATTTTTAGTCTTAAGTCACACTTTGATTAGGACATGAAACAATAATACTTGATTATAAAACAAAACTACTCAGTTAGGTTTTGGTGGAAAAAATCTTGGTTAGGTTTAGGCACCAAAAATATTTGGTCAAGCCATGAAAAAAAATACTTGGTTAGGTGTAGGAAAATATCATGGTTTGTTTCTGCCATACAGTGTAAATATCCACATTGGTTAGTTACACCCCAGGTACAAATAGCATTGTTGTCTCTGGACACCTGGGTGCTTGCCTCTGCCATGCTAGGCTATATATACTGGGGTGTAAATAGCTACATTATCTATTCCACCCCATGTGCAAACATATTTGGCTCTAAACAGACAGTATGGGACTGAATAACCAAGCACAGTAACTGAGAAGAACCTGAGAAAGACATCGATAATGTACAGACTGAGTGACCATAGTCTGGCAGTGGAGAAGGGTAGACACAGGCAGACCTGGCTGCACAGAGAGGACAGGCTGTGCTGTCTCTGTGATGAGGGAGCGGTAGAGTCGTACCTTCTAACACGTGTCAAAATTATCAAAACTGTAGGGAGGAATTCTTTCCAAAATGTAAAAAAAACAATACCCCAAATTCCAAAGTTTATCAGAAAAAGAGAAATTACTCTTCATTCTGGGAGAAAAGAAAGGAAGAGACATATTTGTCAGCCAAGACTGCACATTTTGTCTTGAGTTGTCATGGTTTTTAATACCACTGCAAAAACAAAAAGTCTTAGGCACACAAAAAGGCATTTTTTTTCTTCTAGTCATTTTTCTGTGAGAGATAATGTACAGTGAGCAGGTGATTATTGTGAAGTAATCCCAGACGGGGTGAAGCAGGACCCCAACTCAAAGCATTACACAAAGCCATGAAATAATAATTAATTAAGAACTTGTACACTGTGCTGGTACAATAAAAGTCAGTGTCCCTGCCTTTATAGTGGCTGCCACACTTAAAGCATCTGTGTGGACTTTTCTTTCACTTCCTCACCCAGTAGTCTCTGGTTTCCTTCTTCTATAAGTACTTCAGCTTCTTAGTCTTTATCCTCTCTTCTGCTGTCTCCCCAGGTAAGGACAGAGTCTTCAACACTCCCCTTTGCGAGCAGGGGATTGTGGGATTTGGTATTGGTGTAGCTGCTGCTGGTGCCACAGCAATTGCCGAGATCCAGTTTGCTGACTACATCTATCCTGCTTTTGATCAGGTAAGTCAGGCTGCAGCCAATGAATACTGTCATTATCGGTTGAGCTGAACATTATTTTCTTTCATTCATTCGTTTTGTTTATAAAACATCAGAAAACTGGTGTCCAGAATCTCAGCATTTTCAGTATACATTCATGGATGACCAGTCTCGAAACATTTGAAAAATTCATTCTTCCCAAAAATCATGACTCAGTTACTCAGGATAATGTGCAGACCTTGTTCAGAGCAGTTTTGTGTAGCCACTTTTTTCTTACTGCAGTAGAATCTACTGGAATTACTTTAGAACTGCTTCCTGTTCTACTAGAAAAAACATCTCTACAGCCGATATTTCCAAAACTCCAGATGACCTCTAGATGAATAAATACAGGCCAGCGGTAAAATATGTATTTTTGATTTTGGGGTGAACTTTCCCTTTAATGTTAGAAATAGGATGACAGAGCACCCTAGCATGACAAAAGAGAAGTTACCTGACGGTGCTTTATCAAGTAGATGTAGAGTCTTTTGATGGAAAGCAGCTTGGTTGATTGCAAACAGAGCTGCACTGCACCATAGCATTGTGACCTTCTTGACCATGTGTGTAGGTGTTCTGTATGTTTCCAGGCCAGAAATGCATTCCTGACAGTCCTGGCTGTGTGTCTCCTCATGTGGTGTGTGTCAGGTGCACTGCACATGCACAAATTGTTGCACATTTTAAAAAAATTCTTTATTGGAAATATGTGCCTAATAAAAATTTTTAGAGCAAATAAGAAAGAAAATGAATGAATCAGTTCAAGTAAAACAACCAATTTAAATTAACAGAATATAGTTACTTGTATATTTAATGCGGTAAGCTGTTACTTATATTCTGTTTCTTCCCAACGCTGTGTAGCATTTTTGCTTAAAAAGTGACTAAAACAATTATTCAGTTATCAAAATAGTTGAACTTTCTATCCATTTACTTATTGGTTAATAAATTCACCAGTCACTGCAGCTCTACAGGGAAGGCACACTCTTGGTCACTGACCGACTATCACAGACTTAATATAGTGTTGGTGTAAGATAAGAACCAATGATGTTGTAGAGAAAAAAGTTTCTAAATATGTTTATACTTTGCAGAGTAACATTTGGAAACTCAAATGTCATTTATAGACCTCTTACTCTCGTTCAAATGTTGATGTTGTCCAGGAGGAACCTCTCTCATAGCAGTGGATCACATGCGCTGGCACTCTTTAGGTGCTTGGCTAAAGACACAGGGGTTGGAATGAAGGAAAGTAGGCTGACGTAACTCCAAAAACCTGCCTTTTTCATCAAGAATCCTTCTTTTCTGTGTAAAATGCACATACATCATACAGTTAATGGTAGAATCAGCCTAGCTTTACCCTTCCAGTGATGTTTTTCTGATATGTCTCTTATACCTCAAGGAATAAATTTCATTTAAAGGAGCGCCCAATAACTTCAGTTTATGCGTCACAATCATCAAATTAAAGCATTTTCTTGTGTATCTAAAAAGAGGCCCAGATGGCTATCTTGCTGACTCCATGGCAACATTGTACATCCTGTTTGCATTACTCAAAGCATTATGAGATCTGTATTGGCAAAAATCAAAACACATTAATCACAAATGGAAGTAGTGGTAAAGGAAAAACAACATGGGTGGTAAAAAAAAACCTGAAAATAAGCTCTAAAGGCTAAAAATATCCCATCTACACTGTTTTTATATATAGTACTACTCACAGGCTATATGATGGCACATCTGAGTGGCCTAACTGTTCCTGGAAATAACACAGCTAGTAAAAGCAGGTTAAAGGTTTAGAAAACAGTCAACAGAAGCTGAAAAAGCTCTAAATTAGATGTGAACCCAAGTAGAGATGCAACGATAATCAATTATGAAATACTTATTTTATTAATCCCCAATATTTTAATTTTCTGATTCCAGCTTCTTATTTTCTGGTTTCTTACTCCTTTATGACAGTAAATTGAAAAGTGTCTTTGGGTTTTGGGGGGAAAAAAGACATTTGAGGACGTCACCCTGGGCTTTGGGAAACACTGCTCAACATTTTTCACCACCGTTGTTGCGCACGCACAAAGTGTAATCATTGAACCTAAACATCATAATCCAGGTTAACAATATGATCAATATGAATGTTTTTGGTTTGCATCCATGTGATTCTCCAAGTACTATAAAAATTGCATGCATATGCAAGTTTATTTGCATACAAGTCATGAATTCTCAGAGCGAAAGATGCAACACTCAGAAAACACTTGACAAAGAAGTAAACAAATAAATTGTTTTTGGTCGCCTGGCAGATGCTAATGTCAGTGATTTTATTTGTTTTTCTGACTTGTCCTCGGTCTTGTTTGTGTAGCATATTGTCACATGAAGGTGTGATAAACAGACTTAAAGTTTTCTATTGTTTCATATTCTACAATCTAGCCAAGAAAAATCAGCTAAACAACCAAAAGCAGCAGTTTCCATGTCTTCCAAATGTGAGTCTTTCCTGTGTAAGATTAATGTGGTATTAACAATCTGAGCGGGACGACGGACGGCGCTGCTGTTTCACCATGCATACATGCTGACATGAGTGTCATTCTGTTTATTCTCACCCTCCACAAGATGAATGCGAGTCCTTGATACATCAAGGCAGTGTAGAACTGAATATGTGATAGTTCAGCCAGTTTTCTTAGATGCTCCTGGTGTGACTCGGAGCAACAGCAGATTAAATCTCGTGTCGGGGTTTGAGTGGGCTTCATCTCTCTCCTTCTGTGCTCTCGCTTAAAATCACACAGTCCAAACTGACCTGAGAGAGACATAAAAGCTGAATTAACAGCCCATCTGAGTTTCAGGAAGGAAAACTTGGGATACCTTTCTGGAGGAATCCCAGTATCAGAAACTGTAGAAATGGGTAAAAGAAACCGGACATTTGAGGCTATTTTGCTCGTTAAAAATAAAATGAGGTTTTTAAAAGCTTAGAGGGGAATAGCAGAGAGAATGGCTGAACCCATAAAGCCTAGTAACAGTGTCCACTGGTGTGGTCTTATTTCATAAAAAACAAAAGAAAACACTCTATTTTGGGGGGTTTTCTAGGCTTTTGTACAATTAAACCAGCATACATAAAAAAAAAAAAAAAAACCTTGCTACAACCCAGGTGTCCCATAAAGATGGGTGAAGTTTCATCCTCTTATGTCAATAATTAATAATGTGTGGTTGTGTTAACATGAATCATGTTGGTCTCTTTCCAGATAGTCAATGAAGCAGCCAAGTACCGCTACCGTTCTGGCAACATGTTTGACTGCGGCAACCTCACCATTCGCGCTCCGTGGGGGTGTGTCGGCCACGGATCACTTTACCACTCTCAAAGCCCTGAGGCCTTCTTCGCCCACTGCCCTGGCATCAAGGTAAGCCATGTACTGTATTACAGATGCTGACTTGTATTGGTTTTAAGGTTTTCATCTGTGCTGGGTTCTTGTGCAAATTTGAAATGTTGTGTCTTGTGGCCAAGTATATTTAAAACTATTCTGGCAGACCATCGCGGTGTATACAGTGGTCTGATTACATTAGTGAAGTACAGTCATCAATTCTGTCCTACAAAGGCACAGTGCAATAACTATATAAAAGGTAAAAAATTGAGCTATAACCTGAATCCGACTTTCTGACCTCTCTTTTACTATATAAAAGAATATTATGTCATCGAAAGGTGTAATTTTTGTGAAAACAGCCTCTTAAATTAGCTGGACCTATAAAACAACGCAAAAATGATGTATCTGCAATGTGGCTGTGTAGTTACAGCATACTTTACCATAGAAAGACGGCTGACTACACAGCTAAAGTCAGAGGGGTGTATTACATGAAAACTAGCTTGAGAGATAGCTGCTGCTAGCCTTAGCTGAAACCAAAGCTTTTTTTTTTGTTTTTTTCCCCTAGTTGTTATCTGTAAATGAAAAATATCTATCATTACATTTTTCTAGATTTGTTGTTAGTCTGTTTTTTCCCCGCTAAAGGTAGCTGGCATGGCAGATCTCAGAAGACATTTTCTGACTCCAGTGAATCTCGTGGTTTTGTGTGGTTAAGTTATCTTTAAATCACATACTTAAATGTATTAAATCATAAAATTGATGTATTATATTGTAAATATTAAAAGTAGTTTGGACAGATAGAAACACAGAAGCACTTAAATGGAAAGAAAGCTGTGATAACAAATGTTGTTGGTAGATACTACTCTGAAGATTATCCAGAGGCAGAGTGCAGTATCTGTTTTTTCAGGCATTTTTGGCCTCTAGGGAAATAATTTTTTGGGGATAAAATAATCTAAAGGGACCAAAAACACATAAAAATTGACAGCATTACAACCTTTCCATCTGTTTTCCAGTTTGCCGACAAGCCTGAAAACTTTAAACCTTTTTGTATCAGCTTCACTGCTTCTGTAGTAACTATCAAGTCATTCACAAATAAGGCTGCCCCCCTTATAAATTTTATGAATCGTATTTGTTACAAGGCCCCCAGGTGTATTATTCCTCTACAACATTATCCAAATGACAATTCAGGTAAAAAAAAAAAAAGTCTATTGTTTCGAGAATGGGCTAAACAACAGTACGACCAGGGCCTGCTAATTTTTGTCCCTTTCCACAATTAAGGTTGGTTGCCTCCGTCGGTAACTTCTGCGACTGTTTGGCTCCTTCATACACATGTGCTGCTTGGCTTGTGACAGCCCAGTACAGAGGGGTTCGCGCCCACTTGAAGGTGTGTTTTTTCTGTTGATGTGCTCATCTTCAGTTGAGCATACGTAAAAAATTCCTCACAATAAAATTTTCCCGTTGTTTTGTTATTTAAATGCCTTTATTATGAAACAGCAGAATCAGGAGATGTTGAGTTATCTTCAGCAGTAACTTAACATGACTCCTATACAGCTGAAAATGAACATGAAACAGTAAACAAAGCTGATCCCTGAAAGTACAAATGGAAACGCAGGTGAGAAACTAAACTTCATACCACAGAGATTCAGTTAGAAGCTACTAAAGTACTGAGACTTTTAAAAACCTCCGTCTCTCTGCTCTCCTGCACAGATAACTTGTCTACTGGCGGTGGTAAAAGGGTCAGTCGGCTATTTTTGGTGGGTTTAACTGGGTTTAAAAAACCTGCACATACGTTCTAATTTTGGTATAAAAACTGTAATAGAGGTGTAAAGATACTCTCAAGCAATAATGCTCTTGCTTTGTATGAACAGAAATATTTCTTATTTCACAATGCCCACAAAAATTCAAGCCTCAAAAATTACCCAGCAGTGTGGTGGTCAGCTTTATTCAGACTTCCTCTGACGCACTGGAGCAACCTCTTAGAGACAACCAGTCATGCTTGTTTTGATTCCATTCACAGGTGGCAGCACAGCTGTTTTCTACTCCAAATCAATGAAGGAAAAGTAATTAAAATAAACGAGAGAAATACCTGATTGCCATGCTCAACAGCTTCCCCATCGAGTGTGATATAACCAAGCTAAGGTGCACTTAAATAAGAGAAACAGAAACAGATCATTCTGGAAATTAATGACTTTGTTGTGCACCAGTGTAGTGGCAAGTGGAGAAAATGATTGTCCACTCATATAACTTTAGTAGTATATAAACTTCACACTCACAGCTAATCAGACCTGCATGGTTCAGGCTTGTAAAAAGACGAGAGAGAGCCTGCTGCTACTTTCAGTTTGTGAACAAAGCCCGAAGAGGGGAATGATTTCTCTCAGACATACTGGTCGTGTCAATGATATGGAATTAACAGCATGTGCTCAAAGTAAACAAGTCTATGTTAAAATGTCAAGATATAACATCATAAGCCAGAGACTGGGGATGACTGTACGTATGGTTTCCAGCTACAGTTCATCCACTGTGAGTAACCGTGGCTGAGAGCAATAAACATGTTGTCTCCCTGCAAAGGTCAGGCTGATGAATGTTAATCTTTGTTTAAACTATCAGCGCTGTCAGCTCCATCTGAGGGTCAGTCCCAGCACACAGCCTGACAGGCTGGATTCAGCCTCGGCCCAGTGTTGTCGTGATACCCCAATTCTGACCTAAATACCATTAACAGATATAATATCTGGCACAATTAAAATGCCACAGAGAAGAAGAGATGAGAAATATCATTGCAGTACAGTTAAGCTGTTGATATGCAGAGTTTATGATCACTTTTAGTCCTTGGGTCTTAGTCCACTTGGTAGATTAACTTCTTCAACTACACAGGGACGCCCACGTCTGCAGCAGACTTAACTGTCTTTCAGAGTCTGTAGTGAGCTTTACAGCTAGTGTGAAGATACTAACGAGAAGACCTTTAGGCATGGAGTGGTACCATGTAATGTTAACTTGTACGGGGGCTAAATAATGTCCCAAAGTTGAACTAAATTAAAAAGGGAAAAAGTGGCATGTCCATATTCACAGGGTCCCTTGACCTCTCATCTCAAGATGTCTGGATGAACAAAAAACATGTTTTTTGCATGCAGTATAAACTTCCACCTGTTCTATTTGAATATGCCTGCATGTTGGCATAAATTGACTGAAATGGACCGACTGGAAAGCTGAGACTCTTGTGGAATCAGTGAGCCCAGTTGTTTTCATATGCAATGATTTTAGTCCCTATAGTAGCCATTTGATTGTAGTGACCATTTTTGGAAACCTCACTGTATAAAATGACCTATAGTCACCACAAGGATAATCACAGCCTCATGAAACTTCACAACCACAAACTAGAGTCATGAAGCATTCAGAGGATGGATTAGCTTTCCTAGGTATATTGGCAATAAGGGGTTTCGTGATTAATTTCCAGAACAGTGCTCACTATGAGATCCAGGAAAATACAGTTTCTGATTCCAAATCGCAGCAGGAATTTTTCGATGGTGTTCCTGAACGTCTTGGTGTCTTAATGTGGTATTTTGGAGGGACTTTGGACCGTTTTGTAATCAGTTTCTGAAGGGATCAAAAGTGGTTAAATTGTGCACCAAATCTGTATAATAAATGGTATCAACCCAGAAACCTATGCAGCAACGTATGAAATGTGATAAAGCATGTGAATGTCCACATGTATTTTCATCATAATGTTTTAAGCCCTGATTCACTCTAAACTTTCAAAATTTGAATAGGCACATGAAGAAAACACACTGTTTGTTACAGATTTTTGACTAGAAACACTTTACACACAGGGCTGGATGCATCAGATTAATCTTTGGATATGTAGCATGTACTGCTGACCCGCTAACTCCCATTTGAGTGCTGCTAAATATCATAGTCCTAAAATACTGATTCCACCTTAATATCCCTCGTGACGAATGTCCCTGAGTGATGACCCCAGACGGTGACAGTGTGATGTGGACTGGGTAATTGTTTGTAATAAGAACGCACTTGTCATCAACACAAAAAAGACAGAGGAAATTATTTTGGGTCTTCCTCCTGATTGTCAGCTGCCTTCAGTGACAATTCACAACGAAAAAATTGAACAGGTCTCTTCTTACAAATTCTTGGGAGTTATGATAGATGCCACCCTATCATGGACTCCTCACATAGACCTTATTTGTAAGAAGGTACAACTGCGTATTTACTTTCTTTGTAGACTCAGAACTTTTGGAGCTGGTAGCCAGATTATTTTTCTGTTTTTTAAATCAGTGAGTCAGTGTGTCATGCTCTACTGCAATATGACCTGGTTAAGCCGATGATCTGTCAAACTTAAAACTAAACGGTATAATCAAATCCAAATTTGTACAAAGATTATTGGCCAACCTGTGGCACATGCTTTCCAAGAATCTCACAACAAGAGCATGCTTAGAGTGGCTAACATTATCTTTTCTGACTCTTGTTTTAAATGGTGAATACCAGCTTCTCCCCTTCAATAGGTAATTTAGAGTCCCTCTATTTAAGCCCAACAGGCTGAAGAATTCTTCTATACATGAGTCTATCCTGTTGTTAAACCAAAATCAGTGAGTTTGCTAACTGAGATCTAAATCTGAAGAATTTAATGTGATATGCACTGCATAGTTGTCTTGACTGTTGTGTTTTCGTATGCCTGTGGAAAGTGTCACATGTGTCACATACTATATGTTTAAACTGTGGGTAATCTTTGTAACACAGCTGCCCAGGGACGCCAAATGAATTTCAGTGTAAGCTGACAATAAAGTTGTATGCGTCATAGCTAACAGACAGTTAAGGTGGATTGGGTCCAGTTTAAGGCGTGTTGGCCTGCGGGATTCTGTTACAGTCTTCATCTGTGGCTGTCTTACATTACACACTTGGACAGCAGATGTGATCAAAAGTAAAATATTATAAAAATCAGAATGGAATATTTTTCCGTAGTATTAATAGTGAAAGCTCTGTTGTCCTAATGTCATTACTATGTCTAACACAGTGTGTCCTGTGTTCCTCAGGTTGTAATACCTCGTAGTCCAGTGCAAGCCAAGGGGCTGCTTCTTTCCTGCATCGCTGACAAGAACCCCTGCATATTCTTTGAACCCAAGATCCTGTACAGAGCAGCAGGTGAGCTGGATTATAAATCTGAAGGCGACATATGATGAGTACTCGTTAGGTTTGTACTTTTGTCCCCCCTGATGTTTATCTTCCTCCAGCTCCATGCCTCAATGGCCCCTCGATCTGTCTGCCTGGCTTCTTTATTGAAAGCAAATGTTCTTGTCCCTTGTAGAGGCGTGAGGCAAGACAAACAAACAATATGCCTGACTGCAAACAGTGTGAGATCAGCAGGACCACAAGTGTGTAGCCGACCGTCTAAATGGGCTGTGAAGTGTTGACAGCGTGGGGCTGAATCCCTCTCTCCCTCCCCTCTCTGTGTGGAGGGATCATGAGTGTTCAGGGAAGCATGGTTAAACTTTAAGACCAGCATGGCTGTGGGCACGCTGCCATGCAAAAAGGTGTCCAGCAAAGTCGTAATAAACTACTAACAGCCGTTGGCAGGTGTTGCAAAACAGTGCTGCCTTGGCTGCATGATAACAATGTGATATTCATGATTAAAACGGTGTCGGAGGCTTGAAGATGATGTTAGAGCTCAGTATAGTAATAAAAAGACAGACCTGGAACAGATTGGTACTACCAGGTTTGAATCGAAGCCTCTCATTTTCACAAGTTTTGTTAGTTGCCCACTTTGATAAGAGCCAGATGAGATTGTGAAATATTACGGTCACTGCTGAGATTGTTTCACCTATGGCACGGAGTTCTTGATTATTGGCCAAGACATTTCTAATGCTGCAGAGTAGTCTTATATTAAAAACAGAGCAACAAAAGAGCAACAAAACATGGGACTTTTAAGACAAAACGAAATTCATTTGTACAAGTTTGTAAACAAAAAATTGGTTCAAGAAGTTTGGTGACATAGTGACTACTCCCAAAAAACAAGCAACTGCCAAGCTAACTGCTAACACGCCAGTGAGCCGTGACATGCAAGTGCTGTTCGCAATAGTTTCCCAAGCTCCTCTGTGCCACGAAGTCCCCCTGGCCGTTTGTTGTCAGGATTGTACATTAGGCTTCGGTGGTATCAAGCTACGACGCTATACCAGGGTATTTAGACATCCTGAAGGTATGATTTTCAATACTGTCAAAAATGCAGACACTCCTCAAACTCATACAGAAATGCTGTACTGAGGCCATGTAGTGCACAGCACGTGACACCAGAGGTCAGTCTGGATCAGGCAGCTGAGCTGAGAAAGATAGCGACTGCGAATGGTGGAGATAACATTACAGGACAAGTTATAAAAAGTGCCTCTACCCCTGAGTATTTTGTTTAATCCTGGTGATAGATGGGAGCCAGCCAACACGGATGAAGCTGTGTGCACTGTTTGCCTTAAGAAAGTTGTGGCTAAAGAAATTAACTTTATTAGTCCCATGATTTTATTCAGTTGCCAGTCTGCCACCACCGTCCACACATCACCCTCATTCAGCCTACTGATGTGTCAGTTTCCCCTACTGCAACAAGTGTCATCGGGTCCTCCAGCAAAATCTGTGGAAGAAGGCTGTTATGTCCTATCTGTTCATTATTCTATGAACCCATAGGCCTTTCTAAGTATTTAAACCCAGCAAGACTTGTCTAAGTAGGCTAACTGCATTTTAGAGACACAGTATTGTAGGATACATAATGTCATAGATGCTGTAATGACTTATTTATATCACCAGCAGTTCAGTCCAGAAGCTGTGAATAAATACTGCCCAAGCCTATTGTCCATCATTCATTGAAGAGTTTTATTAAAGAGGAGTCTGTGAGTGAATTGATTTCACTTCAAAACTTCAGAATCTTGAATCCTAGTGTGACCAGGCCTTTAGATTGTGTAGATTATAATTAGGCTTGGGTGATGTCTACCAAATTTTATATGATGATGTCCACAGTGAAACATTGCGATGGACAATGATATCATTGATGAGCGTGAAAGGGTCTCAGCAGGTCTGTAACTTAGTTGTTTAGAAAGAAATTAATAAGCACAATGTGGTCATGTAGTTCAATGGCCAACAGCTTCTTTTTATTTTCTCTCCCACATGTCAAAACTTAAGCAACATCTCTATGGCAACTCTGAGTAGACTCCCCAAATACAAAAAGGCTTTTAAATCATGATGTTGTGATGGTAGAGGGCTCAACCCTACTGCTAATGATGGCTGTGATGGTCTAATAATCTGTCAAAGCTGTGTAGGATTCAGCAGCTGGAAAAGAATTGACTGACATCTTATTTGATCAAATTGTGATAAAGTGTGTCAGAAAATGTATAGCACTTTGTTGGAACAAGTCATCGGGTGTGATGCTGTAAGACAAGAATGATGTCTCAGATTGATGTGGTTCATGAGGGCAGCCAAGAGCAGGTGTGTGTTCTTGGCAGGGTTTTTGTTTGCATTGCTGCTTAGTTGGTATGGATTTTGGATTTTTGACCCCTTGGGGAGTGATGAGGTGGTACATCAGTGATATGCTGTTTGTAAAAGAGATTTTATTTGCCAAGTTATTTCTTGTAGTGTTTCCAGATGGACTGAAGCCAAGATATGACAAGCTATGGGTCAGTCAGTCCTACTCTGGCTCACAGGAGGGAGGATGTGGGTATAAGCCTGCCATTTGGCAACTGTTTCAGCATTCTTCCCTCCTTTTGCCATCAGCTGTAACCGTTTTCAAAGTCACCATCACTACGTTAAACAGCAGCCTTTGAGCTAGCAATCTACACGCTCAGAATTGAAAGCTATCCTAAAGTCTTCCTTACTGTAGTCGTGTCTCACTTGAACTATTGGCTACACTGCTACACTGCCCCCTCTATTACTGGTGGTACTGCTCTGTTTCGTCCATATCCGTAAGCTTTCTGAAAAGCGTGGACAAAATGAACAAAGAGCGTGGACAGAAAACTCTGTCCATGTCCGTGCGCGCACCTAGGGTTAAGCATAAATGAGTCTTTACCCGAAACCGGTCGCTGACTGTATGAACTTAAACAAACTAGCAGCTGTTTCCTTTTCTTTTGCGGGGAATATTAGCCTGGGCTTAGCTCACCCAGGACAGTTGTATGTTGTTCAAAGAAATCCAAATAGGCCAGAGAGCTTTTTTCACTTATAACAGAATAATAATAGATTCTGTAGCTCACACAGCATCAGAACAAAGTGTGGGAAGGTCTGGTTATGTGAGACTAGTCAATTCAGTCAACATGTATGTTCAGGCAAGTTCGTCAGAGGATGTGCTTACTGACCAGCTGGTTTTGTCAAGCTAAAATGATCAGTTTATGGTTCCACCCATATTAACAAGTGTTAACCTTTTTATTTCTGGTAAATGATTTTAGAATGGATATGTTTTGCTTTGACTTATCATGGTGAAGTAAATGTTGATTGCAGATCAATTTGCATTTAGATTTGTTGCCCTAAAAACCTCGCCAAATTGGGCGGATGTTTAGCTCAGTTGGTAGAGCGTCCGACCCATGTATGGAGGCTGTTAGTCCTCTGCAGCGGCCGCTGGTTCGACTCCCACCTTTGGCCCTTTGCTGCATGCCGTCCTCCCTCTCTGCCCTGTTTCCTGTCTACTCTCTGGCTGTCCTATCAAATAAAGGCAAAAATGCCAAAAAAATAACTTGGGGGTGGGGGGACCTTGCCAAATCTGTCTGGCACCAGGCACGATTTTTCCTGGGAAAATCCATTTTAGACTAAATTAATGAACAGATTGTCCTAATTCTCCACCCTTTACCCTGACACCAACCCCTTTTGGTGCAAAGCAATAACGTTACTCAAACACTGTTTTTGCTATACAGTGCACATAATTACAATAGCTTATGCCCATTCCCAATTTAAATATAAAATTATGACAATTTCATTGAACCTCTTAAGTAAACAGGCTTCTTTCTTCGCACTTATTTCCAAAGTGATGTTGATCATTTCTTGACAGAGTGAGGCTCTCACTCTGAGGAAATGGAAAGTGATCCAATGTTGTGTTGAAGCGTGTTCCCCCATCAGATAGTGTTTCTGTGGTTGAGTGGTAGGTTATGGTTAGGCTTAGCAGAGGAAAGTATCGACGGGAAAACAGATTTCAGCACAAGACCTGCTGTATTTGCACAGTGGCACAACATTAATACTACTTGGAAACGCTAGGGGGGCTGAAAATTTGTCTGTTTCCACTTTAAATTCTTTGTGTTTTCAAAGCTGTGTGACAAATCACTCATCATCTCAGTACTGGTAGCCCCTCAGCAGTATTTTGATATCTTAAAGGGGCAGAGCTCTCGTGCTAATGGTCCACATGCCTCTAATGATCTCTGCCTGGATCATGAAGTCATGTTTTTAATTGCAGCTGCCCCTCTCAGGACAAAAACCACACATTTGTCTCATCGAGGCCATACTGTTTTGTGAGGCCTGAGATTCCACTTATTAAACCATAACCTAGTTTTCATAATTCAATTTTAACGTTCTGCAAAATGCTATTATTCCACTCAAACGGCCTATTTTCTGTCTCGTCTGGAAGCCGAAAACCAGGAGTTGCGTATGATTCACCCGAGCCCTTCATGTTGTTTTAACATAGTGAGTCGTCAGGATGGGCAATTTTTCTTTCCTTTACGGCTTGAAAGGATCATGGAAGTCATTCAAGGTTTCCAGAAAGGTCTCAAACCCAGCGTCTCCCCAGAGTATAATTACTCTGCCTAATTGTAATTTTGACTTCAAGCGTTGCCATGTAGGAATGCTTTTAGCAGTTTGCCTCCCCCAGAATCCACTCACACTTTGTGCTCTACGTGTTTTGCAGCCAAAGCCATAATGGTGAATGAGATTCAAAGATAGTTAAAATGCTACATTTAGTGGTTATATGTTGTGTCTGGACAGTATAAATATTGCTAATAAGCAGCGTGTGTAAAAGTGATGGCAGTTTGACTTTATGATAAGTTTTTGCATTGTAATGATTTCCATGACCACGCCGCAGCTTTCCAGAACATTATTAACTATTATTCAAACCATATACTTACATGCACTTTGTCTTGGATTTTGGTTCAAAGAGAGACTGGCTGTGAGGCTCCCCTTTTGGATCGGTGTCCTGTTTATGTGGCCCCTTTTCTGATTGATATCCCATCCCACCAATGTTTTGTTGTCAGGATTAATCAGGGTTATGGGCTCATGGCTGGCAAAGTATATCATTAGGTCATGCATTAGATTGTGCTGATAAAAGCACACTCTGTCTCTGGTGAGAGATGAGGTTCTGGAAAAAGCACGAGGAGGCATTTGAAATGGGCAATTTGAAATGTTCTCGAGTAAGAATTTGTGTTCTTTGACGGCCTTGACATCTCACCAGTTTGTCATGTAGTCTATTATTTAGAGGCCCGGTCAGTTTGGTGTCTGAATATTTTACATGAAAACCACAGGCTGCACAGTGAAATGATTAATGAATGTGTCCGGAATCATTTATTTTGTGTGTGAGCTTGCATGTAATGTGTTTTAAGGGAATATTAATGCTTATTGAGTGTGTGTGTGTGGTGTGGGTGTGTGTGTGTGTGTGTGTGTGTGTGTGTGTGTCTCCTCAGTGGAGCAGGTTCCCATGGAGCCCTACACCATCCCACTCTCGCAGGCCGATATCGTAAAGGACGGAAGTGA
This sequence comes from Lutjanus argentimaculatus, assembly GCA_034769285.1. Taxonomy (NCBI): domain Eukaryota; kingdom Metazoa; phylum Chordata; class Actinopteri; order Lutjaniformes; family Lutjanidae; genus Lutjanus; species Lutjanus argentimaculatus. Next base: position 8,576,266 of record JAWZSL010000025.1, on the reverse strand, counting down.
CGTCACGCTGGTTGCCTGGGGGACACAGGTGGGTGATCCCGTTCATCATTGGCAGACTCTCAGTGGGTGACTTAGGCAGTTTTAAATTGTCATCTATCTTTGGATCATTTTCCATGGCCACAGGAAAAAAAAAAGGAGCCCAGTGTCATCTCCGCTAAATGACGTTTAAAGGCACAGACGCAAGCAGTGGATTAACTTCTAATCTAATAGAAGCCCCCTCTGTCCCAGCAGGGTCTCTCAGTCTGTATCTGCCCAGACATCTCTACACGTCTGCAGCACACTTTCCATTGTTGCCATCCTTTTCATCCAAGAGATTTTATTTTCTTCAGCTCGGTAGCGAGGTGCCCATAACTCGCCGGGAGACATCACTGACTGTGATTGTACAGAGCCACTTTAAGAGGCTTATCCAGGCCAGAATGTACCTGGAGCATGGCAGGGGGGTCTGAGGGCACTGAAGGAAATCTTCTCCATCAAAAGCCAGTATCATTGTTGAAGGGTGGACAGAGCAGAATAAAGATTATCCAGTAACGCAGTGGAAAGCATGGCTCTCCTTTTTGCAATGACTCTGCTTTCCAGCCTCATAGACATTTTTCACAGCAGCCATTTTGACATGAAAGAGTAGAGTAAACACAGGTGTTCTAAATGATACTAATTAAGCCCACAAGATAAAATGAAATTCAGATAGTCTTTGCTGCGATTAGGGTGGGTGTCATTCAAAAATGTTCAAAATGTGTACTGGTGCTGATACCGATACCTTGATTTTGATACTGGTTCCTAAACAATACCTATTTTATAAAATCCATTTAAACAAAAAGAAAATAATATTACATATTACAGTACAGTTACTCACTTCAAAGGACAAAGCTGTTCAAAGACCTGGAAGCAGCTAGAGAAACTGTTTTTTACCCTGTATGCTACATTTAACCTGGACGGCACCACTAAAATGAAGAAACTGATGGAATATTTGTACAGTATCAAACTATATACAAATATAAATAACAGAATAAAAGAACATTAATAACAAACGGTACTCTGCCTAATCCAAAGAAGAAGGGAATGACTGTAAATTATGTTTGTTGTACAGAGAAATAGTGTCAGAGTGAGACCTCTTACTCAAAGAGCAGCTAGCCCGACTCTGACCTTCAGCTTTGGGTTTTTCTCTAGTTTGACCTGTTGCTCTGTAAGTGAGAGTATCACTGTTTGGGTCGTGAACTCAGCCTGAATAGTGCCCATTTTCAGAGATGTTTAAGGCCAGCTGTCGAGAATTTTGTTCGCCTCTGAACGTAATTGACCATCACAGCGTGACATTTGGGTTGTCCAAAAAGTTGATTCTCTTTCTGTTCTTTCTGTTTTTTTTGTTTGTTTTTTTTTTTTCTGCACACTGCTGTGTTTTTTTTAATGAGACAGAGTCAGGGTGCTACAATTTTTTATGCTGGCTCACTGCAGAGACTCTGCTACACTAAATGGAACAGGACCTTAATTAGTATAATTGATAACACCTGTTTTTACACTGCTATTTCATATCAACATGGCTGCTGTAAAAGGTTTATTACTAGATCAGAGTAAAGAAAACAACTCGCAGGCATAAGCCTTTTCCACCAACATGGAACTGGCACCATTACATTTCAAGAACCTAATTTTGAACCTTTCGGAGCATTTCCACCAAGAATAATCTGGTTTGGAACTTGAAAAGTGGGTTCCCAGCCAGAACCAAAAAATAGCATGTTTTCTCGGGAACCAAAGTGGGCGTGTCCCATTCTACAGGCTCTGTTCATGACATCCTTGATTACAATGGTTCCACTCAAAAATGGTGGGAATGCGGGCTGGTTCACTTGATTGCACTGAAGTCCCGAGGAACATTAAATGAACCTGGTTCAAGAACCAGAGCCAAATTGGTGGAAAAGGCCTAGAGTGGAGTGAAAGGATTTGTGTCCTATCCTGAGTTTCTGAACATTCAAACAGAGGATTTTCCCCTCAGTTCATGTTGTCTGCCTCAGAAGGATCCACTTTATCTGCGGAAAATATTGTAATGGCAGCATCTTTCCACAATAAATGCTTAAAATTATTGAGCGTATTTGTTAGCTCGAGGCCAGGCACTGTATCTTTTAATCTGGCTCCACTGTTGTCAACTCTTTGAGCTGTGATGATTCAGATTTATCACAGCAATTTTTATTTAGAAGCAGCCAACAATGCCTGCCAGTAAACACGGACTCGGTGAACTCAAGTACTTTATTACACAAATGATGAATTAATAGGAATAACTTGCACGCCATGTTTTCAGGCTCAAATAGTTGTTTTCAACTTGCTGTTTATTAGGTACTGATGTGTGAGAGGCTGTTTGTCTCTCAGCAGAAAGCTTAATAAAATCAACCCATGTTACTGTTGTTATTATTATTAAATTACTTTATTACCTCCTGCATACAAGCATAGCCCTTAAAAAGAAGCTAATGTGAGCATGGAGTTATAAAATACCAGCTTGAACTTGTTTAAATTTTCTTGTATACATTTAATGTTCCATGAGTAATATACAGTACATATTACAGCTGTGAACCAATTCTTATAAATCACACATTATTGGGGGAAAGAATGAGCTTTTTGTTGAAACATCAAATCCAAAGAAAATATGGGTCTGTTTTTATTAAAAACTGAAAGATCGTTGTGTTTTTGGGCCGAGTGCATGTTTGTGTTTGTAATTGCCATGCTTATATCTCAATATGTTTAAGTGTTAATGCAATGCCAATACTGTGCTGTAGGTATTCAAAGCAACAGCAGTTCTGCATGTAATTGATCCATTTACGTGATTCTACTACATACTTATTTGTTGGTTGTTTTTTTTTGGTGCATTTTGCAACAGCTTTGAAATTGTATTCACCACTCTGGACAAGACTGGATCTAGACTGCTTGTGTTTTAATAAATATTGCAGCTTTGTAGCACCAGGAAGTAATATGAAACTTAACATGTTTATTGTCAAAAACCTTAGATGTTTATGGTGTATTGTATGTGAATTGAAATACATATAATAATGTGCGGCTTGGCCGGTAACACATAAGAGCAACAAAAAACACCACTCCATTTCACCCAAATTAAATATTAAGAATAGTTTAGCATATGCCTCAGGTGGCATTGCACCCTCATCTTTACCTTTGGGGGACGATTTCTTTACTGTGGACACTATATTTTATTTTATTAGTATCATTATTATTTTTTCATTAATTATTTATTTTAGTATCATTATTACATCTATGTGTCTCAGTTTCTGTTTTATCTTTATTTTTATATTTATTTTTATTATTAGAGGTGGTATTATTATTTATTTTTATTACTGTCGTTCAGAGGTGGGGGACTTGAGTCAGACTTCAAGTGATAGTTCACCCAAAAATGAAAATTCAGTCTCTGGCTGTGTTCGAAACTGCATACTTACCTACTGTATACTTCCATACCCATACTATCCATACTCCATACTGCATACCCAATCGATCAGACAGTATGCAAAGCGTTTACACTACAGCATACTATATGATAACCCACAATACATTGCGCTCCTACCCGAGCCGAAATCGACAGGCTGAAGCTGATTTCACTTTAGCTCTAAACTCTTTTAAATTTATCACTTTATCGAGATTTTTTTAAAAATCAGGCGAGAAAGTGGCCGTTTAGATCCCGAGTGTGTCGTTTATTTGTCCACATACCAACCGTTTACAATTTTGTTCGGAGACGAATTCGGAGAAATTTAAGCTAGCCGCAGTGAGCAACGCACTTCCGGTTATTTTCACAAAATAAAACACCCCTTTCCCTTTCTCATGCAAAAAAACCATAGTAATAAATCAATGCTTTTACTTTGAAAACAAGAAGCGAACCTACCCGCAATATATCTTGCTTGACACCGCCGTTTGGACTGATCTCGTCCCGTTAACGGAGCCTTACCGGCAGAGAGTCTTGTCGGCTATGAGACGAAGATCGGCCCGCCATCTTTGGTACATCATGGTCGCTATTGACTTGGGCTTGTTGTCAGATATAAGTTACTTGTATTTATTTTAATGAGAAATCGCTAACATAACATACCTCCAAGCATAAAAATTGGAGGGAAAATGACTCAGCTTGGTAAATTTACATAATTAAGAAACAAGGTCATTGTGAATTGAATAAAGTTTATTAAAGTTCATTAAAATAAATAAATAACAAATAATATATAACAAAATATAGGGTTAGGGTGAGGGTTAGACGTCACGTCGCGTTGCATCTTGGGTAATTTGAGTGTGAGTAGTAAGCTCATGATGAATACTCAACATTTCTGGCGAATGCAGTATGCATCCGGGAACTTCTCGCATACTCAAAAATCGCATACTGCCAGTGTAGACACACTGCATACTCAAAGAGTTAGTATGAGTAGTAGGTAAGTATGCGGTTTTGAACACAGCCATTGTCTTCTCACCCTCGTTTTGGTTGGGTTTAGTTTTTTAGTCCACAAAACACTGCTGGAGTTTCACAGGAAAACAGCGTTGTAGAATCTCCCAAACACTGGAAGTGAACCAGAAGTGACCAGTTTTCAAATGTTTAAAAAAAAAAAAAAAAAAACAGTAAAAACATAAAATGCCTCCATACTGCTTGTCTGGTGTAATCTAAGTCTCCTAAAGCCCTGACATGATGGTGTGCAAGCGGCACATCTGGACTTAAAGAAACTTGGATTACACCAGACGAGCAGTATGGAGGCATTTTATGTTTTTTTCCAGTTGTTTTTTATGTTTGAAAACTGGTCACCATTCACTTACATAAAACCCAATGCCTTCCCTGCCCGGAGATGGCGCCAATACGTATAATGCACAACAAATGTAGGGGTTTATTGTAGAGTTTATGTTGTAGCAGATGTGAGATGTGAAATCCTGGCCAAACTGTAAGCTGCATTAGCTCATTATATTTAAAGGCTTTCTTCCTTTGCTTTTCTTCCATTTAGGTCCACGTGATGAGGGAGGTGGCCGACATGGCTCAAGAGAAACTGGGCGTGTCCTGCGAGGTCATCGACCTACAGACCATCCTGCCCTGGGATGTTGAGACCGTTTGTAAGGTAAGAGAGACACACGTGTGCAACTTCAAACACAGCAGCCTGAGCAAGAATGGGTCTCACACTCATTCTCTGCTGAGAAGCTCATTTATTTTTGTGCCGTTTCTTTCTGGTTCCTCTTAACCAATATTCTAAAATTAGTTTTATATCAATCTGTTTATATCTCTACTTTCATCTTTCGTCACAGACTGTGTAGCCGTGGTTTGCATTCCTATGTGATTACATTTCCATAGATCATTTAGATCATCATTGGCATAAGTGATGTTGCCATTGATGTTGTTAAGTTGAATATCCTCTGTCTGTAGATGTGTTTATTGTGGTGCAGGGGAAATAATCCTCTGGATTGTGTGGTTGTCTTTGGTGCTTGGTAAACAGGATTCCTTCCACAGCTGGCAAGACCCGACTACTAGTTAATGTTGCCTCAGCCTTCGGCAGTCTTATGGCACTCACCAAAACATTTATTTGGGAGGGCTTTGAGGAAGGGAGTTGCTTTCAGTCTTTATTTATTTTGAAATGGGGGAAGGGAGCAAGACAGTTTTGAGAATGCCGACATAGAAGGATTCTTTGCTGGTCACCGCTGGGAGAGTGTCAGTAGACTAAACCACCAGGAGAGAGTCTGATGTTTTCAAAAGCTCTTCGGAAATGAAAACCAAGGCCTTAAGGAGCTTCACAGTGTCCATGCATCCTCCCTGCTCTCAGGAATCTGCTTTTTTTTAACGGCTCTTGAATGTATCACATGCTGTCTTCTTGTGTCAACATGTCTGCTTTCTGCAGCTGAATCGCCAGATACACTTTAATTTTGCGTATTTATTATCCAATTTTTCATGCTTCTCTGGTGAAGCGTACGACTTTGTCAGTGAGCACCACGCTGCTTCTGCTGCCAAGCAAATCTTATAACCAACAGTTAAGGCACAGGATGAAATTGCGGTGGGAGGGTAGTAATTTAATAGGGAGTCAATTGGAACTGATGGCAGGCAGAGACTGTAGTATTGAGCTGGCACTGACGAACTTGCAGCTCAAAGTGAGCAGTAGTCAGTTACAGATTGTTTGTTCAGAGAGGGGACTTCTCAAGTGAATGTGGTAATTTTTATTCCTATTTTTTCCTGAAGTAGTGCCCCATTAAAACAACTGCCATGAAATTGAATAGAGTGTTTATGTGCTGCTTAGCGGGCCTAATGCCAGGTCTGTCACCTCGGGCTTGTCAACAACATCTCTCCTTGTCATTTCCTCCAGCCAAATGCCCTCTCGATGATAAAAAGCAATTTCCCCACAAGCCGCAAACACACACACAGATCCTGTTCACACTTTTGCATTCGGCAGTTCAGCCACTGTTGCATTACGCTGCTACGCTGGTATCCCTAGAGTGTTTTGTTTCCTCCATTGAGACCCTGTCTTTGTGTTCTGCTGGCTGAGCACAGAAAGAGCCTTTTAATCAAGCCATTATCAAATCTCGGTGAAGGCCCGGAATTAATTCCAGGCCAAATAATGATTCTTATCGCCCAGACTAATGCATAGGAATACACATTAAGGGCTTTTATTTTTATCTTTTAATTAATCTGAACCGTATAGACAAATATCCAGATGTGCATTAGTCAGAGTGAAAACAAATGTGAGTGCTGGGGAGCTGTTAAAAGGAAAATTCACCGCTCTTTATGTGGATGTCCAGTCAGTGTTGATGTTAAATGTAGTCAGTTGAAGCAATAAATTCCTCAGTGAGTATCATACTGACGGAGAAAACTGTGTTCTCTGCTCACTGAGCCATGCCAGCAGTGCCTACACATGGTGTCCAGGATGCATTGCACACAAGCTTCTGACACCCATGCCCATGTTGCAGTGTATCACCACCTGCGGCGAGCTAATACTTTGTTGGCCAAACATAGTGTTAGGTGACAAAAATACTCACCTAGCACATCCCCTGGCTACCCAGAGGCTGAGAAGTCCTAGTTGAAGTAGTCTGTAGTTCTTCCTTAACACCAGTGACATCACTGTGACATCATTGAATGCAGGAAGAACAACAGATTTTACAGCAGGTGTAGTTAGCTTTGTCAGTCAGTATAGCAGCACTGAGGAATTTATTGCTTCACTTGACTACATTTACCATCAACACTGACTGGTTATCCACATTAAAGTGCTGAATTTTCCCTTTAAGCTTACATAACACTATTCTTAATTAAACAGTGGTGAAATCAGTGCTGATTTGAAGTGGAAAGCTTCAATATCTTGTCCTCTTCCTGTGATTTAAAAAAAAAAAAAAGTGCTGAAGGCCTAATGTAGTGTCCAAAGGTAGACATCCAATTGATTAGTTTCATAAATTCAAAAAAAAGGTCTCTGCTTCCAGCTTCTCAAAGATAAGGATTAGCTGATTTTCTTCAGTTTTTGGGAGGGAATTGTGACGGGTATTTGTGACCATTCTGCTAAGTTATAGAACAATGAATCAGTTAATGGGGAAAATAATTTGCAGATCAAATAATTCTTATCTGAGGCCTCATAATGACTTTTTTTTTTTTTAAATGACTGAGCTGATTGTGGTCTGCCTGTAACAAAATTATACAGATGATTATTATCATTACTAGTGTATTAGCCCCTGGATGTACTCCAAAATGCACATGATCATCGACTGCACTTGTGGTTCTGTTTCTACTACATCGGGTGCCTGCATTTGCAGACATGTTCATGCCTGTGCGTGCAGTCCCTCCCTTGCAGCCATGCACATGCCAAACGTATAAATTGGGCTTAAATGCATTGTGCGAAATAATTCATTGAATCTGCGTGAAACTAAAATTTCGTCTTCAAATCCATAGGACAACATACTACGCCCTGATGATTAATGCGGACATTTCTTCAATGTTGAAGAGAATGGACAGACACATAAAATGAGAAACAGGGCCCTTGGTGTACTCAATGACCCTGCACAGTGGTGCCCTAACTACTGGGTGCTGCACAGCTGCTCTGGGCTGGCACGACATCTAGATGGCTCTGTGGCTGCAGCTCTGCTGACACTCAGACATTGAAGGTTTCATCACACACAACCCACCCATGCAGAACTAGTTTAAGTGGATTATCTATATACAGCACCACTGTGGGGCTGCGAGTCATGATTATTTTCATTGCACATTAATCAGTCATTTATTACCATGATAAATCGATTAATTGATTAGTCATAAAAATGATGAAAAAGTCACATCACAACAACCCTGATTATAGAATGTTAAAGTTAAAAGTGAAATAATATTGAAGTCTATCAGTCACATACTCACTGTTTCGTGTCCGTTTTCCAGCATGACTTTTTGAGCTCTTCATTATCTCTGACAACAGTAACTCTTCACTCTTTGACAGACAATTCAGTCTCAAGTGGAAAAAAGTCAAGAGACACTTTTGACTTGTAAACTTTGCTGCATGAATTTTTTTTTTCCTTTTGTGGCAGCAACACGCTACAGAATGCGTACACTCTGGACACTCTGTGTTCAGAAAGAGTATCTTGAGGTATGAATAATAGCAAATATAATGGTCTGCTCCTCAAATACAACACAACCCCTGCCTTTTCAAACATTATTTCCAGAAAAAATACCTTCTTCTATTTGGGCGAATGCTGTATTTTTAAAATTCCATCATGGCATTCTAACACACACGGTTTTTGACGCACGAGGGTTTTTCTATTTGCGTGCACTTGCTCACAATCCAGAGATACTAAAGGAAAAAAGACTGAATAGGGAAAAACAGATGACCAGGTACCTGTCTGATTAGTGCCTGATCTGTTAATCACACCCATCCCAAGCAAATGTTGTTGTCTTTTTTATTATTATTTGTGGGCATTTGTATACCTTTATTTGATAGGACGGCTGAAGGTGGGGCAGGAAAGGGGGAGAGAAAGTGGGGGAAGGCATGCAGCAAAGGGCTGCAGGCTGTAGTCCAACCCACAGTTGCTGCGGAGGACTCAGCCTCAGTACATTCTCTACCAACTGAGCGGCTACTGAGCTCTGCTGAGTATTTTTTTTTAATGTAAATTACCGACACCATTAATTGATTACCGGAAATGTTAACAATTAAGTTACTGTCAATTAAATAAAGCGTGAATCGACAAATCACTTCTGGCCTGCAGAGTTTACATATCACGACAAAACACCAGTTCTCAGCATGTATGCATTTTATTTTGTTAATGTTCTCAGGCGTGTGGAGGTTAAACATGGGCTTTTCTCAAAAGGGATAATACCAGACCATAATAATAAAGTATTGGCAAGAGACTCGATTATATTTTCATCAATGCATTTGATGGTCTCTCTGTGTAGTCCTGAGGCATGGTGTTGTGCAAAAACCTCACATTAGTTGACATGTTTTTTTGGCTTACCAAATATAAGTGGTTAAGAGTTGTCGGAGTCTTTTGTAAAGGTTGTCCTCTGATGAATAGAGTTTTGGGACCGGTGCTATTCACAGCTTTAGAGAGGGAGTAGCCAAGACATTGTGTCAACTTCTTAATTCAAAAGATTGTACACCTGGTGTCCAGCTTTTCCGGCATGCACACATCTCTGTAAAGCTGGCCTTTTGTACTGCTTATTAACTGGCCGTCAGATGCGGTGAGTGTGCAGACAGTGAGATAGGCCGCAGACGCACATCCGGCCGCTGGCAGCCAATTAAAATTTCCTGTGAGTCACATTTACCTCGCATATCTTTCAGTCAAAGTCTGTGTGTGTTGTATGGCGAGCTGATTTATATGTAGCCAGCGTAATGCTTTTGAGCGTGGATGTGTAACATAAATGAAGAATGATGTGTCTTTCAACATGAGAGATCATTAAGGCAGCGCTCTGGAGGAACATGGCATCTTTCTGTTTCCTGAGGGATCCGTTCTGGCAGCCACCAGCTATACTTGGATCTAAATATATTCAGCCCTCTCGTTGACAAAGGGAATCATGGGCAGAAATTACTGTGAACATAGTGAAAAAGTGAGTGTATTTCATTTTGTCCCACCATCTAAAGCAGTCCAGTAAATGTAATACTTGTTCTTTAAGGGATAAACAAAATGGCTGGTTTACCTCTGCCAGACCAATGGCTCAGACGATATGCTGTGGAAAGTCTTCCTGTCGTGCTTGGTCAAAGCATGTGTGTAAATGTAGTTGTGTTGAGATGCTTATGGTTGGAGCTCCTGCTACTGAAGAGCTTTTTAAATCCTCACTGAGTGGTCTGCTTAACCCCCTGTTGTTTAATGGTCTGTATTGTTGATCAGATGGCCAGTTAGCCAACATTTCAGTCCGTTCTTACATGGATCCACATTTGTATGACTTGGCCTTAAGTTGGCCAGTCAGCAGTTTAAAAAAATCCCACTCTCATTATTTTATTAGTCCATCGTTGCTGATTCAGCCTCATTCTCAGGTTTTCCAGATTCTACATCCGGCCAGTGAACAATCCGACTGGCTCGCCAAGGCTGGTCTGTAATACAGTCATTGGTTCTTTAACCATGATTGGAAACGGCACTTACCACACCACCACACACGGGTCCTTTTGGGCAGCAGCTGGCACACATGGGATACCTCATGAACCTATAAAGGGCCTCTTTTTTATCCCCCCCCGATGGTTCCCCGCTTACTGTTACTTGTCGACAATGTGATCGCTCTGTCCACCACCAAGCACATCTGCCCTTCTAAGCAGGCCAAGATGTGAAATGAGATGTAGCCAAGATGAAGTTGCAACACTTAGGAAAGCCCCAGAAGAGGTTAACTTGCACCAAAGTAAATCACTTCATATCACATTGTGCATCTTCTATTTTAACAGAGGCCTGTAGACAAATAGGATGCTTCCTACCTTTTTTCTCCTAGAGCTGTCACTTTTTCACAAGTCAAGTTAGAAAAAAATTGAGCTAACAGGTAATTCATCAAGTTAAATTCAAATGTAACCCATATAGTGTAATGCTTATAAGCCTCCGTCAGTGGTCCAGAGAATGTACAGCTGAAGTTGCTCCACTCTTTGCTGTCGTAGAGTAAAGTTCAGACTACAGTGATATAGCCCTGATCTTCCACTCCATGACAGTTTATGGAAATTGCAGACAAAAGCCCAAAGACCAGAGACAAGTCTGTGTTTGCTCTGCACTTGATCGTTATGTGTAAACTGTTCAAAGATGCAATCCAAGACTGCTCTGAAAAAGACGCCGTCTGCATGGAAGCATGTGTTGCTCCAAAACCTCCATGTACCTTTCAGCATCCATGGGGCCTTCGCAGTTGTGACAGTTACGCATGATGCCATGGGCACTAACACACCCCATACTATCACATGCTGGCTTTAGAACTTTGCCCAGGCAACAATCTGGATGGTCCTTTGCCTCTGTAGCCCAGAGGGCACAATGTCCATTATTTCCAAAAACAATATAGAAATGTCCCATCCATGCTTGTGAATGACTGAGCCTTTTGCTGTCCTTGTCCCAGCTTGTTTGAAATGTGTTGCAGGCATCAAATTCAGAAAAAGTATATATTAACAAAAAACAATTAAAATTTTCAGTTTGAACATTAAATATCTTTTCTTTGTACTGTATTCATATGAATACAAGTTGAAAAGTATTTGCAAATCATTAAATTCTACTTCTAGTTACATTTTACACAGCATCCCAACTTTTTTTTTTTTAATTTGTAGGTGTAGGTTGTAGTTCACACTAATATTCTTAATATAATGTCACGTCCAGTGTATGTTTTCATGACAGAACATGACAAGGTTTGGAGGCCAGACAGTCACACAATAAAATATCCTTAAGGAATGCCCAACGAGTCTGTCTATTGCTAATCAGTCATGCAATGTGCAAACTACAGCGACTTTAAGATTCACAGTTACAAGATAGAAAGTTGTCTAGTGTGAACACAACAGAGATCTGATGACTTTGAAGGTCAGACCAAGTGTGACAAAGGCATAAGGCAGGTGCAAAGTTGGCAAACAGCCTTATCTTTTTTGGTTATTTTGCAATCTTCGACACAGATGTTCGGCGTCATGATTATCCAATCAGTGGAGCTTTGCTTGTAAGTGTCCTCCTACATTTTTATTTATCAGCTTGGTCTTCTAACAGGTCAGCAGGGTGTGCAAAAGGTGAAGCTGAATTTTATGAGCCTTTGCTGGACCAGTGTGGCAGGCTGCTTCAGACCATCTGTTATGCTTGCAATTCCAGTATATTTTAAACAAAAGTTAGAATTTTGAATAAAATGTGACTGCTCTGATACTGATTAATGTTTTATGTTGCTTAAAGCGAGCTATAAACACTGCCTTTGTGCAGAGAAAATTGAAGGACTTTTCTTCCTTCTTTTTCTGATTGATGTATTCAAAGAGTCAATGTGACAATACTAATACTTTTACTAAAAGGTAACTGCACATATTGTAGTGGGCCAAGAGGCTGTCAGTGTAAGAAGTGGGAATATCTTCTGCAGAAACAAATCTGTTTTTATTGCCGCTGTTGTGTTGATATCTCTTGGTTACTCGCTGAGCACAGAGCTTGGCCTGTCAGTTTTCTGCTCTGCATTTGTTTCCTGATTATCTTTGCTTCTCACTATTATTGGACTCATCCCACAGATTTTCATTCATTTTAACCACAGGGAGTAGGTTAGTCAGGGCATGTCCTCTTAACAAGTCTGTGCTAGCTTGCAAGTTTGCAAGTCCCCATCTGTTCCTATAAAAGTCATCCACCACATCCAAAATCAGGTCCTTTGAGCATCAAACAATCACCTCAAGGCGGATGTAAAAACATTTCAGTTGTCTCCTTCATGAATACTGCCTGAGGTCAGCTTGAATTCATGTCCAGCATAATTCACATCTCAGCTGTCCACCTCTGTGTGTAGTGTGTGGCCTTGTTTACCCGGCATGCACCTGTCTGGCAGGGTGAAGGCATTTGAGAAGAATCGCTGTGTTGAATTTTGTAGGACTTTTCATGCAAATAAGATGTTTAAAAAAAAAAAAAAAGTGAATTCATGCATTAAAATCGCTGTATAATTGAATCTGTTTTCAATTATATATTATTTGTGACAACAGCGAGTGTCCCCAGAAGCACAAACTGTCTCTGTGTTAGGAACACTGTGGCTTCGTGCCTTCCAGCTAGTATCCCTGGACCACAGCACAACAATGAACATGTGGGCTGCAAACTCAGAGAAACTTAAGTTATATGAGGACAGGAACTTTGAATTTGAACATTAGCCACAGGAGCATCATATTATTCACACTGGTATGCGTAATAGTTTATTATAATGCATATAGCCTTATTCCTGATGGTGTATGGCAGTAATGAATTATTCAATGACGTCTTAATGTAATATTACTTTTCTTGATAATGAGTACTCTAAGAGATTACAGTTTTCAAAAAAATTTACAGTTGCTAATCCAAGTTACTGTGTGACGCAATTTGTTTTTTTTGTCCGATGAAGTGATTCGCAGATGAGCTTTAAGTTCATCTGAGACCACATGTCTGCATTCATCAACCCACCACGCACCCGAACATATTATTTCCTCCAACTTAGAGACCTGCACCTCTACTCATCTCTGTAGGCTGTATTAGCTTTTTAATGATTCCGAGCAACATGAGCTTTCCACCTGATTTTGAAGTGTTTTCTTTAACAATTTAATGATGAGAAAAGCTGTTTTTAGTTTTCGTTTATATGTGAGCAGTAATGTCACCGCAAATATGTGAAATATTCAAGTAGCCCAACTAAAAACTGTCCTTACAGTCCTGACAAGACAGAGGAAATCTACAGAGGAAACAGAATTAAATAATCAGTCAAGTTATGCTGCCGTCTCATCGCGTAAATGTGCACACTGCTATTAATCAGAATGTTAATTTTTATGACTTGGCCGGCCCTGTGAATCAACAGTTGTGTGTGCAGTTGTAACCTCAGTCCATGCATCACTGAGAGGTAAACTTCTTTACCACAGCCAACATCTGGACAGCTAACAGCAAAAACTTTCTGGATGTAACAGTTCACTGGATCAGCAGTTCAACTTTGGAGTGCAACACAATGAGTAATGAAACTAATTACTGTTGACACCAAGTAATGAGTACTACTATTACTTTTAAAGTAGTAATAAGTAAGTAAGTAAGTAAAAATTAGCTCATTAGACCTCCTGAGAAACTTGTCCAACACTGATTCCTGATGACCAAAAAGAAATTTAAAAGACGTTACCAAACTTAATATTTTAAACAATAGCTGCTTTGCTTGAAAGTTTCAACTATTGTTCGAACCTGTGAGAATTAGAGCAGTTTTCTATTCTCATCAGACAAATTGTGTAAAATCCTGCCAGAGTATCTGTCATCACATTTCTTGGTATAACAGTGCATGAATATTCAGGAGCGGTGCCGATTCCGACTCTCTGCTCTCAGGATTTGAGATGGCCTGCAGGTCCCTGCTGTGCCTGGTAACGGTTTTCTCCAGCTCATTGTCTTCTCTCAAATGTGTGTAAACTTCCTCCCTCAATAGATGTGTGTCTCTTGGCCTGCGCTGCTGCTGAAGTCTCTGTGACTGCAGCGCTGCCTGGATCTCAGCCCTCGTCGTGATGCAACCAATTTGGCTGAACCTGTTCAACTCTCAAAAACACATGCAGGAGGAGTCACTTAAGGACTTGCAGTTCACAAGTGCACCAATATCTCAAGTCTTACAACATATAAATACATATCTGCCTGAGTCATGAACAAAGGCAGAATTTAACGGATGGTTGATAGAAGAGGGGGGTGTGAAGGTGGGGGTGCTAAAGGAGGAATGTGCTGCAGCATCTGTTCTGATTCTTGGAAGTGATGCAGGTTGCAATGTCTGAGTGCTCTGGCGTCTGTTGACTCACTGTACAGATAAGACCTCCTTATCGCGGCGCTGCTTACCCCCTCGCTCTCACTTAATGGTTTCAAGCTGTAATGTGTGTCCCGAGCAAAAGACGGCAGGTAAACACAGTGCGTGGAAGCAGGCGGGAGTCAGGCGGGACACTGTACGTTCAGATATGTTTGTTTGTCGCGCGCTGAGGTGGAAAAAGAACGTGAAAGCATATGGACTCAGGGAGCCAGCAGCGTTTTCTGCTCAATGTCAAGTTCAGCATGTTGTTCTAATTTTGACGGCTGTGGTTGTTTGTTTTTAATACCACCTACCATAATTATATGGGGTGAAATATCTGTCATTTGCCTTTAAGAGACTTATGCAGAGCAGTGCACCATAGAGTTATGGAAAATATTCCAAAATTGCCACCACACATTAATATGGAACATAATCACTATAAAGATGATGCTTAAAAAAAACATTTAATTGTCTGTATTTATATCGAACTGATGCTTGTTTCTTCAGATGGAAACAATCTAAAGTTAATGAATAAAAGCCTCTGAAGCAGTTTCTTTGCTTTAAACCATAACTTAAATATTTATGACTAATAAAGTAGTCTGGCTGCTGCTTTCTTTGGGGAAAACAAAACAAGTAATATGAATGCACTGAGTTTTACCCCCAACCGCTCTCCTCCCAGCCTTCTCTGAGCATGTTTTGGAAAATTTGATCTAATATCAAAATGTTCAAGTTGCAGAATTATTGTGGTTCAATTTGATGATCAGTTTTCCTTATGGCAAGAATCTGCCAGCAGGGTGTTTTTTGTTGTTTTTTTTTACCCAATTTTGACACAGGATTGTTCTACCACATCTGGCAGGAGCGTATTTTAATAACTCCATAATAAAATCAAGAGGTTTGCTCTGTTCACAAGAGACCCTGAGCTCAGTTACAGAGTAAATGATGATGATGTCAGCTTATTAGCAATCCCACAACTTGAAGCATTTATTTTTTGTCAGGTGGTCAGTGGAAAAAAAAAATCAACTTATTTTTACATTTTGATTGTGCAGCCGCCAGAGAAAAGTGACAAATTTATGTTTTATGAGGACTGGATACCCTCCCTATCCCACCACTTAAGAAGTCTGCTTGACATCTACCACTCATAGCTGCCTCATTATCCTTGTGTTTTAGCTACAGTCACGTCGAGTTATGAAAATGTATGGAGCCCGTCCAGCGAAGCCAGGTTTCTGAACGGCCACATGGAAATTTGTTGAAACACGTCTGCTGGCAAATCCCGCTTCAGAGCACGCTTACTTGATCCCATTTTGTCTGTTGCATGTGAACATGGCACAGGAGGTTTTATTTAAATTGTCACCACACTGAACAAGTTTCAAGGTTGGGTTTCAGCATCATCTGGCGACATCACTTCTCATCCTCGTTCCAGCAGCGGCTTCTTGTGAGCTCTGCATTTCCATGAAATCAAACTGAAGAACATACAGTAGAGATGACGGCCGATCCTTTTTGCTTCATTTCCCAACCAGAAAGATGAGCCTTGAGCTTGTCATTATGGTAATAATGTAGAACAGCAGATCACAGCTGCTAACAGGTGGCCCCCAGATGATGGCCCAGGACCTGCCCGTTTCTGTTGTCTTTAAGACCGGTGCTATTATCAAGAAGGGCTTGTTTCCACTGTTTTTTAGAGCAGTGTTATTCAAATAAGATCAAGGTTACAGGAAAAAATTAGCCGCAAAACCATCTGGACAGTAGTAATGGGACATACTGTAAGCAGGGTGGGTTAAATGAGCCTCAGTGAAATTGTAACCATATGAGTTTATGATACTTGTTGAAATCGTATTAGGCTCAAGACTTGATGTTTTTTTTTGTGTGTAATAATTGGGGAGTATGATACGTTAGTAAATGCAGCTTGTAGAAAGCTGCTGGTTGCATGGAAACTAATGGCACCTCACAAGTGTTAAGGGAATTATGTTCCGTCACCAATGCTAGTGCTATATTTTGGTGGATGACTAAACGCTGTACGGTTGAGGAGATTTCAGGAAAAATGATCAACTCTTACTTAGCCGGACATTGTGGGATAAACAGATTGATCTGCCTTATCTAAAAACAGGTGTACTCGGTGCTCAAAGGATTAAATGGTAATTACCATTATGAAATCAAATACAAATCCTAAGACAAGTTTCTGGGTTTTCCTGGTGTCATGCCCGGTTCGGGGGAAAACCTGAGCACAGCATAAAAGTGACTCCTCTCTTTCCCCGCTCCCAAGGATGACCAGTGCCACGGTAGATGCAGTCCAAGAAAGAATGATTTATTCGTCATTCGCATGTTAGACAGATAGACGTCAGGGTGAGCATGGCCCAAAATAACAAACAAAACAATCTGGGGATTATTAACTAAATTACCTACCCACAAAAACAAAACAAAAGAAAGACGGGTGTCTTACCTGACTCCATAAACAGGAGAAAAGGGAAATGTAGAAAACAAATGGGCTTCCCACACCTATAGCTAACAGGACTGCTTTCTTTTTTTTAGAGAGTATTTACATTTTGAGCAAAGTACAAGTTAATCTCAACACTAGCTTTCATGAAACAGCACAGCACAGTCAGAATGGTTTGGATGGTGTGGCACCATCCAGGAAACAGGAGTGGTGCTGATATCGGCAGGTGCCATTTTAAAGTAGGCAGCCTCAGTCTCTGAACCAGTCATCAGCTGACTCCAGCATGCTGGGGAAAAACACAAACAAGAGAACAATACCACCCTCCAGCAAGGAGGGGGAAACCAAGAACAAACCATATTGCCACTCAATACAAAATCCCTCGTGACCTGGGTCATAACACCGGGCCCTCGATCATATGGTGGCTCCCTAAATCAAATCATCATAACTGAACAAATTCCCAGTTTTCTGATCCACTCTTGTCACTAGTGGACAAATCAGTAAAGCACAGGTGTAAATGCACCCATGACACATTAAGATCTGATCACGAAGAACACATTTGGAGGTGGTCTGGGCTGCAAGTGGACATACTCTTTTAGCAGTATAATAGCAAGGCATCTTGGGCCACACTGAAGAACCACCTACTCAAATGGCCTCTTCTGTATCAGCAGGACTCATTTACTCATTTGTGCGCCAACAGCATCTTATTAAAGTGCAGAAGAAGAAGCTACAACAACAAGCAAAATGGCTTGTCATGGACAGAGTACATGCGAAACATACTGTCTGATTTCTTTGTGGAGTAATGATTTTGATTTTGCCCACGCACCAAAGTGTTTGTAAACTTTTTCTTTTAAATTCTTGCAGAACATGCATGAGAAATGCCTCCTGCCAGTTAAAAGCAACAATGCATTTGGTTTTTGCAAATGGAAATTAGGTATGTGTTTCTTTGAACAATAAGCTGGAAAGTGAGATCTGTTCACATGTGGAGATGCATTCCAATGCCAGGTTTGAACTGACGTACTTCGAGCTGTCCAATAGTGATCACATCATCCAATGTGCATGTTAATGCCAGGTGTAAACAGGGCCTTAGCCTTAGTAATTGTGCCAAACATAGCTAGTCTTGTAGATGTTCCTCTTCTGTTTTTAAGATTTTGTGGCTGTTGTAGAAAGAAAAGATCCATCAAGACAAGTCAAGGTATTTGTGTAACAGTTGCTCTAAAATTACAGAAATGATTAATGGGATGATGATTTATAGAGCAGTGATTTCATACCTGGGGTTTTTATACCACGGGGGGTATGTAGAAAGGTTGTGGTGTCGCTCACCTAATTTGAAAGAATATAAATCATGATTTTGAAAAAAAAGAAATATCTAAAAAGCAAAGGGTCCAAGTGCATCCAAGAAGCAGTCAAGAGTGACTGAAATCCAAAAGTGGTGTAAGACGCATTCCAACCAGATGTTGGAAAGGTGTAAATTCATTGGTCTTGCAAAGATGCATGCATAATCTTTATTCCTCTCATTGTGTAACTATGTCAGTAATTGGTCTGTGGAAATATTCACTCACTGTCTGTTTTCCTTAATAGATCCATGGTTTGTGTCCTCTGGCCTTGTAATGATGGCAGCTAAAGTTACACTGAAATTAGTCATTTGTTTTCTGTCTCATTTAAGCAACAAGGAAAAGTGGCTTGAACAGCTTCTACACACATGAATACAAGCTGCACTGAGCTGCTGTAGCCTTCCCTGACCCTGATCAGTTCAACCAATGCACATGAAGCATATGGAGACGATAAAACTCAAAAAATTCATGTGTTTTTGTTAGGTCGTGGATGTACAGTGTGGCTAAACTGTTATTGTTGTAACTAAACTGTACTCAGCATGAAACTCAGCCGCAAATATAGTAGGATATGGATATTATATAATTTGTCTTGCCAATTTAGTCTAATTTTTCTTGCAATGATTTTATTCTTCTAATTCTTTTTAAAGCAAAACTATATTATTGTTCCAGTACTAAATATGTTTAAGAGAGCAATATGTGTATTCACTTTGTGTAGGAACATTTAATTTAAAGCTAATGAGGGAAAGAGGGGAAAAGAAAAAGAAGAGTAGTTCGGATTATTTCATGTGGAGTTGTATGAAGTACTCATTGACAGTCAGAGTATTACTGACAGTAGATGCCAGTCAACACATTCACAGTTTGAAGAAGCAGAGAGGGGCACCAGCATGGAAGCTCAGCAAGTTACTGTTGTGGACAGGGTCATGAACGGAAGGTATTGAGCTACTTAAAAAAGGTCCACCTGAAACAATCAGTATGAGTTTAAGTGTACCCTATATTTAGAATAGTTTCACCTCTTTACTTTGCCGTCAGATGGCCTTTCCTGACAGGACACCACTGTTATAGAAGCCAAATATTGCTCTCTCCAAACCAACCAAACTCCATAGGGTAAAAACAGTCATTTTACCTTGCAGAACACAGAAGTTGCTGAACAACCACTGCCTCAATTTTTTGCTTTGCTTGTGTTATTGTGTGACTGAAGTGTTCTAAAGGGATAGTTCAGATTCACCAAAGTCACACAATAACACAAAAAAAACTAACAGATCAAGGCAGTGGTTGACCAGCGACTCCTGTGTTCTGCGTGGCAAAATTACTGATTTTGCCTGTGGATGTTAGTTGGTTTGGTAGAATTACGGTTTCCCTGACCTTTTTTCAAGTGGTTAAAATACATATTTGTCGCTGACCCTTTCCACAGCAGTACATTGCTTAGTTCCCATGCTAGTGCCCCTCTCTGCTTCTGGGTGTGTGCTGAGCCGCGTGCCAACCGGCATCTACTGTAGTACACTGACTATTGAAAAGCACCTCATACAGCCCCACATCAAAAAATCCAAATGATCCCTTAAAGCACTAACCGTCCACAGAACATGCTCGTGTGCGTGTCTAGAATCTCATAACACCCGTTGGTGATTGGCCATAATGTCTTAGCATCTAACAACTGCTCTCAAAGTCAGCTATTAACATGTCAAATGTTTGAAAGTTCAACAAATGAGAAATCCACAAAGAGAACATTATTAGTCTGTAGGATTTGGAAATGTGCAGGAAAATGATTTTTTGACAGAATGGGAACCCCTACGGTGTGCCAGAGGACTGTCCCAGGAAAAACATACCAGACACTGTGTGTTTAGAACAGCAGATGTAAAACTTTTGATGAACTGGCTGTACATTCAATCCTTTTTGTTATATCAATTGGTGGGAGATTATTGAAACAAAAAGGTCATGGAACATTATCGTGAGCCTACAGATTATGTAGATTCAGGTTGTGGATTTTGCCCTTGCTTTGGAGATACCTGAGCCAGATTTGCCACCCAGCTCTGAGCAGACGCTGCCTTTATCTTAATCTGGGGTCTGGAGCCGGGCCAGGGGATGGGGCAGACGCCTGCTAGCGATTAGCACGCAGTCGGGCCGGGCTCATGCCTGTGTTTCCCTTCAGTTGAGGGGTCTCAGCCAGTATCTGCTCACTGGCCCACCACAACACTCCTAATATCTTTGGCCTGCTGTCACACACACACACACACACTGGAAACAATCAAAGTTGAAGAAAATGGCACAGGAAGAAAGTGGCCAGAGGTTTTGGACCCCACTCCCCACATTCTTATTATTGTAGCCCACGTCTGTAATTACAATGTTAACACTGCGTTTTGTGGACCGAACCAGCGGGACTTTACGGAGAGAAAGCAAACATGTGGGGCTATAGAGAGCTGGATAAAGACTGGAGTCGGGGAAAAGGAGCATTTGGGGTGAGGGGAGATCATACGTGCCTTTTGGCTGATTTGTGTGTGTCATAACCCTGTCGTGTGTGGTGCTGCAGCAGCATTTTGGTGGTTATATCAGTGGAAAATTACTCATGGTTGTTTTTCGGTGATCGGTCCAGCTCCTCTCTCTTCTCTCCTGATGTCGCTGGTGAAAAGTATGGCGTAATGCAACGCTGCAAAAAGGATAAATCCTTGACCGGCACTTCAGTTTTCCACATTTGTGTAATTTATCTGCATTAGAGGTGCAAATTGATGAAGGTCATTTGTGGTTTACCAAAAATTTCAAAGGTATAGTAATCTCCCCTCTGTGTCTCCTTCAGTCCCCCACCCCCACCCCCCACTTGACTGTCTGCTACTGACTTCTTTTCCATCCTTCCTCCTGGCTGGCTACCGCTCACATTCCACAGCTAGGCACTGGAGATTTCTCAAATTCTTCCCAGTGTCACTCACCGACAAATTGTGGCCAAATCCACACTCAGACGCATTGAAAAATCATATAGGCCGATAGTTCTGTTAGACTCTAAAAATGAGATGCATTGTGAGTGTTAGCGATGGTTGTTCTGTTGTTTTTGAAACAGACAGACTAGCCAGTGATTACCACAGATCAGTTCCCCATAAAGATCAAACAGATGAGATTAATTACCAGACTGTTTAAAATGCACAGTGCAAAAATCAAAATGAGGCAGGGAAACCCATCTCTCATGCAGCGATTGTTGGCTAAACACCCTTTTGGTACCATATGATAATGATAATAATGATGATGGCGGTGACAAATTTTGTTATGAAACAAGGCCTCTAAAAGCAAAAGGCACTTTAGATTGGACCGCTTGCTGCTTTTTTGGGCCAGGTCGTCAGTTTTCCACTGGAGAGGACGGTTTAGTTAAAGAGCCTTGGCCAGAGGTGTGGGCAGATTGAGATCATCGAGGTCAGCCTGTAGGCCGATAGCAGGACCGAGTGGAAAAGGCAGGAGTGTCTGAAGTCACAAGGGCGCAGAGACATCCAAGAGGTCCACTTAGATACAACACACACCACACATCTGCTGCCCAGGAATTCTCCAGATTCTTTAAAAGTCAGTTGTAAATCGTGAAGTTATTGACCTAAACTGAAACCAACCCAAAAAGTAATAAAGGATTTTCAAAACAGCTCTTAAGATTGATAGAAAACACATTTTCTGGTGTGTTATTTTTTTTCTAGCAATATTTTGAAATTCCCTTTCAAACATGATATTTGTTCACAATTATTTAAACTTTTAATTATTTATGTAGTTCTTAAGACTTTCCATTCATTGTTTCTAAACTTTAATTAACTGAGATCAGTTTCAGTTTTTCACAACTTGTTTTGACTGCACTTCAGAGTTCACAGTTTGGCTTGCACCCTGTTGTCTTTTATACTGAAGCTGTTGAAGTTAGAGGTTTCTTAGTCCTTTTAAACAGATCTCTGCATATGAATACAGAATATGAAGGCTACGGACAGGTTTTGGTATGGAAGCGTTCTGGTTACCATTTGTAGTCAGACCCATCAGCTATCATCTGATGACAATTTAGCTATTTATTAGCTTTTTTTTTTAGGTCCCCAATTCTCAGGTCTGGATTTGCTAATGGGTCTGTAAACACCAACCGGCACATGCAAGAGAGTCCAGATAAAAGTGTCCAAAATTAGCACCAGCCACCAGCCAAATGCTCGTAAAATATGCAAGTGGCTGGTAGATTTGCTTCATTCACTAGCCAAAAAAAAAAAAAAAAAAACATTGGTGGCTTTTAAAATTTGAACATTCAGTATTTATTTGGCTGGTGGACAAAAAGATCATTTTGAACCCCGTTTGGGTATCTGTTTTCTTTTATCCAGATATGCACTGGCTAAACTAGACGCCCCAAACCAATGGCCAATTCCAAGGACCGTCTATAGACTTAATAAAACACCTTGATTTGGCACAAATTCCTGCCAAAAATCACACCATATTTATTTTAACATGTTTATTTTAATCAAAATAAGAATAATGATGTAAGAATAATCATTACCTCTAATATCACAAATCATATCACTAGACTTGCACCGATTACAATTTTTTGGGCCGATCCCGATTTCCAATTTGCAGAGTGCTTGGACGGCCGATACCGATTTTGGCCGATTCCAATTTCATTTTCTCCAAACCACTTTACAGCACACAAGATATTGCAAAATTTTCTAACTTTCCTTTATTAGAACATTTTAACCAAGATACAACCAGCTTTTCAATAATCATGTCTTTGCTAAAATACACTTTACATTAATAAATAATATATAACTTTTTGTCTACTATGTCATCATCATATCATAGCATGTGCATGTGCTATATTATTCTTAAGATTTAATTTTCATTCGGGGTAGTGTGTGTTTTCTGGCTCCCATTTGCTACTGGCTGAGTACACGGTGCTTTTATTAATTGGTTAACAAATCGCCATGAATTCAAGCATGTCTGATTATGAATGCACTTAATACAATAACTTCTGACTCTACCGTCTTAATGAGACACATGACACGCTGTTTGCCACCAGCTTTGTGTGGAAATACTTCAAAATATTAAACAATGAAGATGCGCTGGATGGATAAAATCCGCTGGACTTATGTTTGCTGTAACTTTTAGAATCTCAGATAAAATTCCAGGTGAAGCTCAAAGCTTCAAGATCACTGGATTTATACTTTATCCAAAACACGTCGGGGTGAAATACTGCATGTGATGGATTTATCGTCAGAGGTTGGTTGTGGCAAAAAGCGCCCCTCACTGAAGAAAGACGCCAAAACCTCCAGGGAATGCATACAAAGCCCTAGACCAAGTGAGTGAGAGCTTTTTTTTAGAGTTTTGCTTTTTAACTTTCAGTGATAATTAACTTTATTAAGCCTACGATGTTGAACATCGCAGTGCATGCAGTGCGAGCTGTCTGCTCCGCTCAGCAGCAGCCTGTGAATGCAAACGAAGTCTGGAACCTGTTTCAGCTCAATATCATGACTTTGAAAACACCAACCGACTTTTTTTTTTTTTTTATGAATTTCTTTAGATTAAAATATGTAGAACTGTAAAATATCATTTCCATGAGGTTGTTCAGTCAGACAGTAACAGATCACAGGCTGAACTTGGCATTTCATCCTCCTGTGCAGCTGCAGAGAAGGTCAAGTTGCATGCAGCCTGCACAGTTTATTTAATGTTCATAATAATGTTGATTAATATTGAAATGGCGTTCTTCTTCCTCAATAATAATTATTAATACCAGCAGAAAATACACTAAGTGGTCAGGTTGAGAATCTACATACATCGGGATGGAGCGCCTATGTTTCCAGGATAGAAAATGTCATTTTCAGGAAAATATTGATCCCTACACCCCCAAAAGGCTATTTATGGGCTCTGTCAAACTACGAAGTACGAAATTGTGCAAAAATAACTACATAAAATAACAGTAAAACAGTACCGAACAAACAAACAAATGAACAAAGTCGGGATCAGCACCTTGGAAAACGCTGCGGCATCAGCGCCTTGGGAGAGCGCAGCGGTACCAAACACCTGGGGCAAAGCATGTTATAGCACGCTATAAATGTAATCATTAACTGTCGCATACTGAGCACTGCTGAAAACAACATGCAGAATACAGTGTATACTGGTGTCGTACGCAGTAAGCAGTATGTATGTGGTTTCGAATACAGCCGCAGTTGGCCCGCGGGCCGTAGTTTGGACACCTCTGGATTAGTCGTACCAAACGTTTTCGGTGTTGTTCTTCCACGCTCTATTTTAGCCTCGCAGGTGTTGCATACTGCAAACTTGTTATCCTCCTCACACACTTTAAAAAATTTCCTTACGACCGACATGGTGTAGGTCGCCAAAGCCGTGAGTTGCACATGTGCGTGTTTGTGCGCTGCTGATGTTATTGACCTGGGCAGGCTGACATATGGGCTGAGGCATTGTGAGGGTTCAAGGACTGCTCACCGCTTTGCAACACGCTAGCATATAACCGAAAAGAAGAGGCAATGCGTTTGCTTAGTGTGTTTTTTTTTTTGTTGTTGTTGTTTTTTTGTTTTTTTTTTTGCTGCCGCAACGCAGTGGGAATTTGACCGGTGCTTTAGACCAGCAAATTTTAGACTGACCGGCCGGTCGCAGGTCATGGCCGATCATGTGAAAACCGGCCCGATTCCGATCATTGCCGATAAATCGGTGCAAGTCTACATATCACTATTGCAAATCAGTCAAAACTATTGCAATTAGATTTTTTTTCAAAATCATTCAGCCCTAGCTAATGGTAGCTCTGATTGATAGAATGGTAGCAGATTCTAGAGTTTTGGGGTTAGCCACATTACGTGGGAGTCTAGCTAGCGTTAGCTGCCTCTCCAAAAGGCAAATAGCCAGAAGGTCACAACTGATAGCAGCATGTTGTCCTGTAACCTCACACATTGTTCTGTGATATAAATTGAGACACACAGTTAGAGAGTAATGCGGTGGGTGCTCAATCAAAGATGAAGTAACACGACAATGTCGCTCCATGCAGCTGATTAATTGCCTGTGTGGCCATCAGAACTGAAGTCATATTACAAACTTGTTTTATTGCCTGCCAACACAAATACTGCACCAATCAAACTATAGTACTGACTTTGTCCGTTGGTAGCAAACAACAATGATATAAGGGGCGGTATCACTGCAAAATAAAGACAACTTAAATTTCTTCTTTTTAGTCATTAATATTTGGCCTAATAGGTACGTTTTTTCTGTTTATCAGTGATCATACATTTTACCCATATTATCCATTGCTGCTAGTGAAAGGACATTTCCACAGAATGATCTATCTAACTTTGGATATGAAAGTGTTTTTGTATTAAGTTTAGTTTTAACCATTGTTGTGTTGTATTTTGCAACGATGAAATCTCCAAATTTTTTCCTTAAACTTAGGATCCTTCACCAAATTTCAGATAATATATTCATTCCCTTTTTTAACATATTGTAAATGTAGAATAGCAGTTGATGTAGAAATCTAAATTTTTTCCCAAAAGTATCATAGTTAATTATGTTCACTGTTGTGGCTGTCACATTGATGTCTACATAGCAAAAAGGCTTAGTGACTGTTTGTAAAAGAGACACTAGATCTTGGACATGGACCATTTTTCTCATTTTGCACAGAATTTATGGGAGCCAGATGCAGTCTCCTCCGTGCTCCTGTAGGAATGTCACGGGTACTGGGACGCATTAAACAAGTTTCCTGTTGTGGAAGTTTGTGA
Source organism: Lutjanus argentimaculatus (assembly GCA_034769285.1). Lineage (NCBI taxonomy): Eukaryota > Metazoa > Chordata > Actinopteri > Lutjaniformes > Lutjanidae > Lutjanus > Lutjanus argentimaculatus. Next base: position 8,549,974 of record JAWZSL010000025.1, on the reverse strand, counting down.
AGTGCTGCAGCAGGGGGTTTGCGTTAGTTTTCTCCTTCATAGCCTCCCCATATTGTATTCTATCCTGTGGTGGCTTTTAATGTGGTTTAATAGAACTGTTGTGTTGTGATGTTGCTACCACCATACAGCTCCACTGTTTGCAAATCATATCTGCTTCTGATGATTGTTGTTGTCTTTATTTTCACTAAACTTCAAGACAGTGGAATGAACCCTTTTCTCATTATCCCACACTGTGTTCTGATCACTGTATGTGAGCTGGAAATATTTGCAGTGTAATTGTGGCGACTGGATTTGGTTGACTCTAAAATAAAGACAAACACTGCAAAATCAAAGCAGTTTATGATGTTAAGATTACACAATTCGGAGTGAGCTTGTCATCACAGTAAAATTTTTACACAAATATGAATTCTTCCATAGCACTGCCAAATGCAACTGTTATCAGCTATTTAAATTTCCCTTAGGCAAAGAAAACTGGCCTCACTCATACATTTTCTTGTTTTACACAGAAACACACAAAAAGGGAAAGAACATAGCCACCAAACACAGTTTGATAGTTAACAAAAAAATCAGTATAAACCCCACAAGTTTAATATGTAATTGTAGACCAGGCCTAATCTATAACTTTCATTATCAATTGTTCAGCTGATTATGATTTTCTCAATCATTAGTCCATAAAAACTAAGAAACAGTCAAATCTGACCATCAAATTTGAGGTGGTGGTGTCTTTTAATTGCTTGTTTTGTCTGGCCAACAGTACAAAACCTGAAATATTCAGTGATGTCAGAATAAGAAAATCAACAAATCATCACTTCAGAGAGAGTGGTATCAGAGAAAGTTTGCCATTTCTGCTTGAAAAATGAGACAATTGATCATCAAAATAGTTGCCAATGAATGTTTTATGAGTTGACTAATTACTTAATTGACTAATCATTTCACCTCTAGTAGAGACAGAGGAACACGGTCACATGACTTTCAAAAAACAGCAGTGTTCGGCAGTAACGCATTACTCACTAACTCATGACTGTAATAACAATTAATGTTTGGGATTATAATTTCCAAAATAGTAATTATATTACAGTTGTTAATTCAAGTCACTGAAGATGCAATTAGTTTTTTTGACCTAGAAAGGCGATCTCATGATGGAGTGTGCACGTGGCAAGTCGGGGCAGGTAATGTAGGATGCTAGCCAAAAAGCCAAATGAAGAGGATGGGGTGAGAAATATAATTTTGATTTTGTTTGGCTTCTCGAGATAGAATCTGTGGTGATGGAATCTAATTTGAAGGACACACTAGAGAGAAATAGACTTTGCCTCCGCCTCAGCCGACATCTGGACAGGCTAACAACAAAAGCTTTCTGGGTGTTAAATCACTTGTTCAAACCCCTTTTTATAGACTTGATTTTATGTAATGTCATCGTTTAAATCATTTTAATCTTTTTTCTTCTTTTAATCTTTTTATTTGCGTGTGTTTTTTAATTAATATTACGTGATGTTGTCTTATCTCTTCCACTTCTTATTGATGTGCTTTTGTTTCTATTTATTCTTACTGACATGTTTGCTTGTTTTCCTGTTCTGTCATTTTTACTGTGTTTAAGTGTCTACTTCAATTTTAGATTCTGTGTTGCCACTGTTCAGCTTCATTGTTTTGGCTTTGTGTTGTCAACATTGCCTCCTGGGTATCCTGCTGTTTTGCTTTGTCTGTTAAAGCACTTTGTAAACTTTGTTTTTAAAAGATGCTACATAAATAAAGTTATTATTATTAATATTATTATTAACCATTCATTGCATCAGCAGTTTAACTTTGCAGTGCAACAAGGTACGAAAGTAATCTAGCAATATAACTAGTGACGTAAATATTTGCTTTTGATACCAAGTAATAAGTAAAGTAATATTATTTCTAGTAATAAGTAAAAAGCAAGTAAATTCCTGAGTGACTTGACCAGAGTTGTGTGTCATACACAAAGAGGGAAAAGAGTGCCACAATAATTTACTCAAGTAAATGTAAAAATGTAGCTTGGTAAGAGTTACTGTGTTACATTTCTTAAAGGGGGGGGTGGCAAAATGTTCTAAAAAAAAAATGTTATATGATGATAATGTTAAATGAGTAAATCAGAGAACGCATTTAGCTTACAAACCAAATAAAAATGTCAATGTATGGACTAGTGGAACGACATCCAAGCCAACAATAAATTCCTTTTCTATAGACGGCACTTTACAGCATATGCATGCAACAGATTATAATCATAATGACACAGTCGGAGGGCTTAAACAGGAAGGTCGCTGTAGACTAGGACGGCGCTTTCACAGTGACTTACTTTTGTGTGTTTAACATGACTTCCAAGTTGGAAATTCCAATGTATCTACTTCAGTTATACTATGACTACTATTACAGCTTGTCCTGCTGAGTAAAAATCCTCCTACAAGAAACAATTTGGATGTTACATCCTCAGAAACCACCCTTTTGTTATGTTATACACCGTTTAATAGGATCTTTAAAAGTCATTGATTGATTTTTACTAGCTTACTGTCTGCTCGTACATGCAGCAGACTGCGGGATGCTCACAAAGAGCTGTCATCAAGTTTGAGTGTGTGCACCAGTTGTTGTAGTGTGTCTGTTTGTACACACTGATGAACAGTAGGCGGTACAGTGTGGTTGTAGGGCAGAAAGGTAGAGTGTGTGTGTATTTGTGCGTGTGTGTGTGTCAGGGAGTAATTGAGATGAATTGGTTTTAATGGGTCTTTATGGGATGTTTGGAGTTATTTCTGTCTGAGGTCTCCTCTGGCGTCCTGGCTCCTCTGGAGGATGGCTTGGCCCTCCGCCCAGCACCAAGGCTGTTCTACACTTTCTCCTCTGCTCTCTCATTCTCGTGCTCTCTCACCCTCCCTCTCTCGCTGGTTCTTACTTTCCCTCACTCTGTCGTGAGAGAGAGGGCGAGTGATTGTATGGCACCGAAAGAGTGAGTGAGTGTTTGTGTTTCCTCCCGCCCCACTTTCCCTCTCAGCGCTGTGACTTAACAGGGGCCTCCGGTTCGCCGAGCACTCACCCCTCTCCGCTAATCGTAGCGTTCCACTTTAAAGGCCCCAGCAAGTAGTCAAGCCTCGTCCCGACTCTCATTTGTCACGGAGATCACATGGTGGCGCATGAGTTAGGACCCTGTGGTGACCGCGCAATTACAGGGTCGGCGGAAGGGAGCAAAGCCAGTGGATCCAGTGGCAAGGACGACTCCTCGGTGGCGGCACAGAACTCAACTTTCTCTTCCTGTCTCGTTTTGATGGACGGCCTGAGGGAAGAGGAGGAATACTATATGAGAAAGCCGGGAGTCACTTACAGTCTAGCATGTGTATGTGTGTGTACATACAGTACAAGCACAGCGGATTTTGTTTTTGTCATCACCCCTATTTTTAAATGATTCTCAACCAATTTCGTGGCGTAAAAATACAGATCCAACAAATAAGTGTTGGCAACTTCTCCTGGAAAGACTTGCATGTGTTTTGAAAAGTTTGAAAGCACATTATGTGATTCTGCACCAGTCAAACCACAACCCAGTTTAGCTCCAAGTATGGACTGTTTTTATTCACTTTCATCCCCCAAGTCTGTACACTGTCCTTTTAGAATGATTTAGTGCTCTGTGATAACTACATGTGGTCCAGGGCTCAACATAAACGCTTGCCTGCTTGTCCATGGCAAGTAAACTCTTTGTTTGGGTAAGTGGAATGCCTTGCGCAGTTGTCCGTCTAGGCAAGTGAAAAATAAATGTAATGTCTTTATCTATCGTCCCTTGTTTCTGACTCTGTGGCAGCTATGATCCTAAATGTACTGTTCAATGAAATAACAAGCAACTGTCTTGTCTTTGGCTTTCAATGTTCTTCCAGCCACCTAAAACTGGCCAGTGTCTCTGCTATAGCATCACATTTATTTCCACCACTGATTTAGAATTGTACTAAATGTCATGACGTAGCAATTACACGACTCTGCCGAGCTGTCTGCTCCACTGAACTCAAAGCTAGCTAGTTAGCAGCTACGTGTCATTAATGTTTGTTTCGCCATGGCGGAAAAAATCTCAAGAGAAAACCGATCATCTGATCCCAGTGGCTTCCAGCTCTGCAGCTCCAAAACCTTTTTGGGAGACCCACGGTTTTAGGCCAATTTAACTGTCTTAAGCCTGACTCGTAGCTGCTAACGGCCTAGCTCACTCTCACAATAAACCCCTTTAGACTTACATCACACATAGAGGTTACCCACAAAGCCACCTTCCTTGAAGGGGAAGGCTCAGCCAGTAACCCACAAGTACAGTTAGGCTGTGGGTCTGCTCACCAGAGGTGGAAGTATTTATGTCCATTACTGAGGCAAAAATACTCCACTACAAGTAAAAGTTCTACATACTAAATCTTACTAAGGTAAAAGCATAGTAATAGCAATTGTCCAAATCCATGGTTATTTTAATTTATTTTTTAATAATCCTACATTTACCATATTGGACAAGGAAGTTTGGCTGTCAGGCAAGTAAAACATTAAACTGGAGAAGCTTAATGTCAAGTCCTGAATACATACTGTGCAACAGTATATGCCACAGTTTTTCTGGATCTCTTTTTGCCCCTATATATGCATGTCTGGCTTCTGCTAAGATAACACTTTCACGCCAAAATAGCATGAAAGCATCAGCAGCAGGAGGCAGTCTGTGAAACTCGCCGCCACTGTCAGAAAATGCATATCAATCAATCCCGAATGAGCATTGAATGAAGATCTGTGCATGTCTGCACGTGTAGGAGTGTACTCTTATACATTATATACACGTGCATACTGTGTGGCTCTGTGGCATGCGTGCACATGCCTTTGTGGGGCCCCCATCTGCTTTTGTGTGTGAGTATATATGCCATGGGAGAGTGACAGCCATGACCTTAGCCTCTGAGGCCATGCCAGGTCATTGGCCGCCAGCTTCTGAGTGGTGAGGCCGCATAGTGGGGAGCACTGGGCCTGAGAGCACAGGCTTCGTGAAAGCAGAGGAGGATAAATGGATGGTTTGAGGGACGGATGCAGTGAGGGAGGAGCAAAGAGAAAAATGGATGACGAGGATGAGACTAGGGGTGGATGAAAAAAATAGATTTTTAGATGCATCACTATTCTCTCCCGAAAGATTATACAGGGTTCAACAAAATCTACTTGCCCAAAGTCAAGTTTTACTTGCCCTGGTATAAATTATTTTCTTTAGAGGTTACAAAATAGCAACAAAGACTAAAGTTAATTGTCATATTTGATTTGATCTAGAGCTGTAATGTCTATAAAATATCAGAAAATAGTGAAAATGTCCATCCCATTTTCTCACAGTCCAAGATGATGTCTTTAAATGTTTTGTTTTGTCAGTCTGAAACCCAAAGATATTAGATACAGGGTAAGATATTCAATACAATGATAAAAATGAGAAAATAAGGAAATCTTTATGTTTAAGAGGATGAAAATAGCATTTTCTGCCATTTTTTGCATGAAACATTACTTTAACCATGACTCAGTTATCAAAATAGTTTTAATAGGTTAATTCCTTTTTTACTGCTTGATCAGTTGGGCAAGTGAGTTGTTAGATGTGCTTGCCTGACATGGCATTTTACTGGACCTGAGCATGTGGTCATGTTCACCCCTGTTATGAATCAATGCAGAAAAGGCAATAATTGGAAATTTAAAACCCAGTTCTCTACATTATGATCACCCTATAAGATTGGGCTATGCTTTTTGAAGTCTGAATCAGTTGTATGGTGAAATATAATGGATGTAAACATGTGTGTCCGATGGTTCCAATCCGACTGGAACCACCATGTCTTAAAAAGCCAGCTACATTGTATGCAAGTCATGGCTAAATAAAAAATAATTTGTATCATTCCAAGTACACGATGTTACAGGTGGCAAGTAGTCCCACATTGAGGAAAAAATAAATCATGTATAGAAGTAAAAAAAAATATTGATGCATTGTAGCCCTCATAATCAAATCAAATCATGAGGTGCCAAGGGATTCCCACCCCTAGATGAGACGAACTGCAGCATGGAGGAACAATGGAGTCAGTAAGGAAGGAGCCTGTTGGGGGCAGAGGCAGATTCTAGTGAAGACGGAGCGAACACAGGAGCAGGACAAGCTCCATGCTGCTCATTAGGTTTGGGTGTGTATGGGAATGGCAATAAACATGACATTTCCCCTGCAGCCAGCGGAATGACTCCGGCATCTAATGACAGCCCTGCAGCACAATGAGTAGTAAAGCTGCAGCCACCAGAGCTGTCGCCCTGCCCAACTACCACCAGCCGCCACCAACCAGGAGCCCTCGCTTTGACTCGGAGCCCAGGCAGGGAGGCGGATGTAAAGGCAGCAACTTGCAGAAGTGAGATGCTGGTTTGATAAATACAGAACAGTAATTGACCTCAAATATTCCACCAACTAGGAAAAGGGTACCGTCTAATGTTAGGGTGAATACTTGCTAACTGTATGCATGGTCTCACATACTGTATTTTGTTACCAAACTGAATCTCTGAGCAGAGTAGCACAAGTTTGTTTTTAGACATAAAGTCAGATGCTGCAAGCAGCAATTACAAGTTTATCTACTGAGACTTGCGTTGGCCCCTCACCACACTGAAAAGAAACGGGTATCTCTGAGGTGATGCCACAGTGTGCTATTTGGCACTTAAATCAAGCACGGCTCTGGGTGTGTATCTTTGTTTAGTCATATAATTATTGTCTGGGAAAAATTTTCATAGTAAATGATAAGTTGACTAATTTATAGCCTGACTTCCTTGGAGATTGTTGTTTTTTCAGAAGCTAGACAGTGTTAGGAAACATTGGAAATTGATGCTTGACTTAGTCCAAGAATATTCTGCTTTACAGTAGAGGAGTCATAGGGCAAATTAAAATGTGAAAAGTAATGAAAATAAAATTAATCCAGACATGTGCACTCAGTAGAATGCAGATCCCATCAGGCAACGGATGGTGAAGCACCTACTGCAATGCCACCACAGCTGCTAGATGCACACAGCAGAGATTTGCAAAGTTCTGCTAAATATTAGCATGACCCCCACATATGCTGTCCTCAACTGAAACAAGATTTCAAACTGATGCAGTTGTTGATCAGTTGCAGCCCCTAGCATCCAGTTAAGAAGAATGAGAAGTCAGCTGTCAATAGTCATATAAAACAGAGCAGTATAAAAATAGAGGTAGTCAAGGTTTAGTTCACATCCATCTGACCTCTTAACTGTGAATTTACTAAAATGTATTAAGTGTATTTTTTGGCAAAATGTAAGTAATCAATCTACATATGTGATTTCGGTGAATAATTTCCAGAGAGAAACATGCTGTCTAAGAGTACAGAGGACTGGTAGAGAGCTGAACATTACGATGTCACAGTGAAGTTGACCTTTGACTTATTGGATATAAAATGTCATCACTTCATCATTTTTATCCTATTATATGTGTGTGTGTGTAATTTTGTCATAATTGGCGCATAAATTCTGAAGATATGGTCAAAAATGTGTTTAGTAAGGCCACCTTTAACCACCAGATCTAATCAGTTTATCCTTGAGTCCAAGTGGACACTTGTACCAAGTTTGAAGAAATTCCCTCCATGCGTTCCTGAGGTATCGCCATCACAAGGACAGGGCGGTCACAAGGTCACAGTGACCTTTGAGCACCAATCTATTAATTAGTCTGATCAGTTCATCCATGTGGCTTTCATGAGAATGGGATTACCTGAAAACATAATGCTCAGGCTTTATGGCCATAGCTGTTGCTGGTGTGGAGCCATAAAAACAGGTCTTTAAAAAATTCTGAATCACAGAGGTCCTACAGTATACAGTCATAAATGTGCATCAAAAATAATTAGGCTGATTGGTCCAGTAATATTTAAGATGAGCTGCGGACAAGCTACAGGTCTGTTGATCTCTCTCACAACACCACACACAACACACACACACACACACACACACACACACCACACCACACACACACACACACACACACACACACACAACACACACACACACACACACACACACACACACACACACAAGCCTGGCCGGGATAACAAACTGTTGAATTAACACATTGTAACAACACAAATCGGCTTCATATTCACTGGAATTGCACAATGCTGCTCCACTACATTTTCTCTCTTTACTCATTTAATTATTTTCCCAATTCCAGAGTTGCATATCCATCTTTCATCATTCATTACCCTACTGCTGTTGTTTCACATTAAAAACTTTTGGCTTTGGTTAGTTTTTGAGAGAATACTGCCTCTCTTGCAGGACAGAATTTATTCCAAACTGAAGCCACATTCAGGACCTGCTCATCCTCACACTCCGTTCCAGCCTCTATCCTTAACTCACCTTCTGTTTTTCCCTGTCAACATTTGTCTAGCATTTTCCACTGTCACCATCTACTTTAAAATCGGTGCATATTCTGCTATTTCCTCTAAACTGCCTCTTCTCACTGCTCTTATTTTGGTAAAAGCATGATGTTTGACTCACAGGACAAAAGCCACTCGGTAATAAACTCATCAGGCACAAGTCCATGGTGTAAAACCACAACAAAGAGACACACCTGCCAGCATGTCCTCCTGAGGTTATATTGAAAGATTCATGACATATTCAACTGTTCTGTCCTCACTCAGGGCATATAATTTCTCTCCTTGGATGCGTCTAACTGATCATCTTCTTACAGTTACCGATGTACTTCCTGCGGCTCCACCACCGTCTTAAAAGTAATGGCTTTGCCCCCGTTCTGCGTCCCAAATTGACCGACATGAAAGGTGGCTGTCACGGGCAAATAATATGACTGGTTGACTTTCTGAGAGAAGGGTCAAACCACACGACGAGAGTGGATGGTTGGATGGTTCTGTCTCCTGAAAACCCATCCAACAACCGGAAGCAACTGGGTTAAAGGCTACAGCCACAATTGCTATGTAGAAGTCAGAGTGCTGTCACAGCCTCCCGTCAGAGATGTAAAAATGACTCTGTGCAAGTGTGTCTCTTTTTTTTTAGTCCTCTGAAACTGTGTGTAATTGAGCCTCAGGTATTGAGGTGAGCTGAATAAGTTGGACAGTCACAGTGAAATACTGGCCATGAGTGGGCTACAGTCTGACAGCAGAAGCCATTACATTTGCCTTCCTGTGTAGACGGCAAATATTTTTGTTGCATACAAATTTATCTCTCTGCTTCAATGTATTCAGCGTATTTGCAGAGAAAATTTTAAAACAGCTTGACAGCCCCTGAAAAATGGGGAGAAATAATCACTAGAGTGAAAAAAGGACATTGCCTCCTTAGCAACAACTTTAATTCATTGTCACAAAAATACAACAATTTACAAATCAACAATCTACAGGAAAATATGGAGTACACAACCTATTCAAGTTGCAACAATATTCATAGTACTTACCTGAGTTAAATTTCACCTTTTCTTATATTACCGTCAAGCAAAAAACAGTTTTAACTAAGTAAACGTTCACAAAACTCACCCAAGACTCGCTAAAATGCAGAGATAGACGCTACTCTTTCTAAGCAGTGGCCCCAAGGGTCACCGAGCCCCTAAATTTGAGTACTGTTCACTGTTAAAATGCTGAACCAAAAGGCGTGAGGAAATCTGGATGTTTGTGGAACTGTACGTTGTGTTGGCGAAGACTCGCAGTATGGGAATAAAACTTGGTGGCCACGGGGCGCCACCTACATGGAATATTTTGTGGCCGTGGGCATTAGGCCATGGTTTATGTCGAACCCTGCTAAAGTCCATAAAACATCCTACACAGATAACAGTGCAAAATATATCTTTATATGTGTACATGTAAATTCACAGTTCACACAAGATGGCAGCTATGCTCTGTGAGACTAAGGGGTTTTGTTATGGACCAGGAGCTCGTTCTCACAATCGTACTTAATTACTCTTGGCCAAACTTAACTTTAACTTACTCAAAATGTCACAGTCTCTCAGCGCTCTTGACATGTTAGCAAGTTACTATAGACACATTAACTGTTTAAGATCTACACTGTAGTAATTATCATAAGAGTCACAGTGACGGGGATGAGTTCCTCAGCGAGAACTTTAGTCTAATGAGGAAGACACCACTATTTGCCCCGGCATTTCAATAGTATGGAATGCCATTTTAGTCCATATTAAATAAATATGATCAATAAATATGCCTATGAAATAATAAATTTTTTTCATAGCCTTATTTATTTAATATGGACTTAACAGGCATTCCATATAGTCAAGACAGGCAATCAATCTCAGACTGTCAGATTAAGACAACTCTTTAGATCACGTTAATGTTTTTATAAATGAGATTAAACAATGACGAATTAAGCATTTTAATGTTTTGTTAAATGTGGCATATTTGAACTGTTTGGAATGATTTGATAGTTTCATGATTGCTGCTTTTGAATGTATGTATCTTTTTAACCTCATCATAGCTTTTAACATCATCACAGAGAACAGATTAAGAATATTTTAAACTTTAAACCGACTGAGTGTTTTTTTTAGTTGTCACTTGTGTTTTTTTGCATTGCCTACTTTTTTTTTTTTTTTTTGGTCAGTACAGTGAGAAACTCATTATTTTGAAATGAAGTGAGTATTTTTTTTATTTCCTCTCTATGACTTCAACTCATATGAACTGCATTACCTACTGTACTAGGGCACTCGGTGCCACTTTGCTGTCCCAGACATTACCGCATTTTGCCATTTTTTTCAACTTATTGTCACATTATGCACTGGCATGCCGCACCACTTCTAGAATAGCCTACTGAGCTAGTTTGTGCCAGCCAGTGGACTCTCTGCCAGCGACTGTCACTTGTGTTTACGCAGCAGGGCTGTGGGACAAGTCTATTAACTGGGTCACGAGCTTTCCCCAGGCCCCAGAGACTGAAATTCTATCCCACGATATTGTAAAAACAGCGACCGGCTCCTTTTGTGTCAAAAGCATCTGAAGAATGCACTCCTGATGCAGTGCGAGTACTGTGATGGGTCTACCCTCAGTCAGATGACTAGCAGGGATATCAGGGTGATGCTGGTGTCACAGTGTAAATTGGAAGTTATGTCAACACAGTGTGTGTGTCTAAGATGAGGAATGGGTTCAGCATCAAGGCGGGGTAGAAGATTGGGCAGCACCACACCTGTATGAGTCATGGCACTAAGGCGAACCTAACAGCAACATGTCATATCAAGACATCACCCTACTCTCAACCCCTCGCTCGATTCCTTCTCACTGTGCAGATTGCCAACTGTTGTTATTGTCTTCCAGTGTTGTTATTAACTTCCACATTCCTGAAGATGGTGTCATATAATCAGTGATTTTCTGCACGCTGAACTCATCCACCTCAACTGGTCAAAGAGATGGCCAAATATTTGGTCTCTGTAAACTGACATGAGCATTGAATTTGGCTTTTTTTTTTTTTAAATACCAAAATGTTTACGATTTTTTTTTTATTCCAGCTTATAAGTAGCTCAGCAACACAATACAAGGTCTTCCAGTGTGCCCCACCAGGAAGAGGCATGTTGGCATAGCATCAAGTATTAGTGTCTAAGAGTGACGCAGTTTGTGATAGTGGTACAGTTTGCCACAGTTATTTAGTGCTTCACAGCCAAACCCAGGACCTCAGCAATGTAAACATTTGCCTGTTTAGCATCAGCATGAAGCCCTGTGTTTGATACTATGTGGTCCTGTTGGAGGGAAAGAATGTCAAGCCTAATTTACAGTGCCATATGGACATATGATGCTTATTTTCAGCTGGTTATTTAGTTACGGTGGCTGCTTGGTGGCCTGGTTTGTGGCTTCGAGGGAGAGGTATCCGATATTTACCCCCCTGTGTTTTAAATGAAGAGTGCATTCAGTGGAAAATCAAAGCACAGGGATTTCACTCACACATACTGGTCTCTAAATCCTATTGAAAGTCAGGCTCCACAATTCTGGCTCAGATGTGAATCACAATTTGTCCCTCTAAAAATTGACATCATTCTTTCAAACAATTCTTATTATCTCAACAAAAATATACTTGACACATCTTGACACATCATTTGCTGTCTAGACAGGACTGAGATCGCATAGATGTGTGAACAGAGATCATGTTTTTTTTTGTTTTTTTTTTACAATTAGTCATGCAGCCCTTATTGAAAGTTTTAATTTCTCTCTGTACATCGCTTTTGGTAATGATTCTCAATGAGTTTCAGAGGTGTGTACCCAATTTATCACTGGAAACAAACAGAAATGCAACAACTGGGTAGAGGAGCGGAAAGGTTTGCTGAAGTTGCAGAGAACAGACATAGCTTTGGTCTGGAGCGGTGGCAAGTGGATGAGATTATAGTATAGTATTGGTTTTATGCTGTGGTAGATAACGGGTGGAGCAGAGGCATCCTTCTGCAGTAATGTCAGGTTACAGAAAACCCAAATGCAAATGCCTGGGAGTCCGAGACCTCTAATGTCCATGATTGTCCCGTTGGCCCTGCGTACCAGCCTAAATCAGCCCTTCAGCTCATACTGTTGTGTCATATCCATTTTATTCACGCACACACACACGCAGCGACACAGCCAGACACACATGCAGCCTGAGGGTAGTAAGCAGATATAGCATACCACAGCAGGCAGTATGTGAACCACTCTTTAGTTGGTAACACCCGTCTCCCAGCCCACGTACAGCCTCAACATGGCACCTCCAGTAGTTAAGATTTCACCCCTGCAGTGAATCTGTACAGTGTGACTCACACAGACCTTTGTGACTGAGCAGGCAGTTACTTTCTCAGAGCGCACAGTGAAAGCTTTCTATATGTACATGAAATCGTTTATGCCTTTCCCATTAGCCCACCTGTAATTATGACATTGCCTGGATGAGTTTTACTTCAAACCTTTTTGAAATGTTCATACCTTACATTAGGGCTGTAGTCAACCAGAGAAAATCTTGGTCAACTGAAATTCTACCTCCTCTTCAACAGGGGTGTGACAGTTTCGGTATAAAATCTTAAATCGGTTGAGATGAGCTCTCAATTTCAATAATCAAATCAAAGGGCAAAATCAGTGATTTTCCCATTATCCCACCCCCACCTACTTACGGTGCCCGGCACAAAAAAAAAAGAAAAACACTTCAAAGACATTACAGCATAGCTAACTGGCCATTATATCACACTTGACGCTATATTGGCTATCTTTTAAACAAGAATTTGAAAACGTAAATGCCATTTGTCAGGGCAAAAATGACCTGCTGATCTTTACAAATCAAACTCCATAATGTAAAAATGGTATAGCCGTCTGTGCTAACAAAAAAAAAAAAAAAAAGTTTCAATCGAAAATTAAGTTGAGTAATGACCTCAAAATTGAAAGTCAAATCAGGGATTTGGAGAATCGTGACACCCCCTGCTCTTCAATCAATCAACTGGTCGAAATCTGTACAACATCTTTAGATTAACTAAATTGACCACAGTGCATTGAGTTCTCCCTACCTGATAACCTAAATGGGAAGCAATGAAAGTCACATTGCCAAGCACATGAATTCCTGCAGCTTGACCATTTCTTTTTCACACGCAGCAACAGCACAAACACAGTCCCGTACCAGAGAGGATCAAAGAACAGAGCCAGTTTCTGTATAACAACAAAGCTAATGCTAACACAGCTCTGCACTGCAGTGCAAACCTTTCCAAAAAAAACAACATGAACAACATGAACTCTCATAATGATGACACACTTTTTTTTTTCTTGACTGTCCCTCAATATTACAACATTAGTCCAACATCCCCCAGCCTGTGGGAATAGCCACATTAGCCTTGCTACATGCGCCAGATTCAACAGGATAACCTAAGAAAACAACATAAAACATGGCAAAACTCTCAATTTTGAAGTCAGGTCATGAACAGCTGCTATTTATCTATCATTGATCTTGAAACGTTACTGGCCCTTGTTAAGAAAGCAGTCTGGAAAAATGCACTTACATATTGTCATCAAAAACAAACTTTATCCACTCAGCTACTCTGTTCTCTGAAGCTGGTGGGCAATATAAAGTTAACGTTTGTGCTGGCACTTTGACATAGTGTCAATTTCAGTTTGGAGTCGAGTAAATGCTCAGTAGTTGAATACTCAAAAATAAGTATCAGTATATGTCCCAGCACCCCCAAAATAATGGATTAAGAGCGCTTTTCTTCTTATGACAATAACACCAGTGACTGTCCAACCAATGAAAATTTGGCAAGATAAGAGCATATCAACCAAACAACCAACTGACCAGAAGGTGTCAGCCCTGTATTACATGAATACATAGAGCCTTTGCTACACATCAGGAATATAATAAGATGATCAATGGGTTTACTTGATTTGAGTGATATTGAATGGGATGCGGAACCTTCTGTAATCATCTGTATGTGTCTTTGTGTTTCAGTCAGTGGTGAAAACCGGACGTTTGCTCATCAGTCATGAGGCACCAGTAACCGGAGGCTTTGCTGCTGAAATCAGCACTGCAGTACAGGTGAGTGTATGTGCAGTCTGTGTATGAGAACATTCTGTATTTGATGAGCTTTTATTGGGATCTGTAACCCCCAGGAGTAGGAGGTGGTCTTCAAAGGTATTGGTCTTAATAGGTTGCAATGGTTTTGTCAATAAAAGCTCCACTTTGTAATAAAGCTAAAATAGCCTTTTACTGAATGCCCCACAGCAGAGGTTTAAAAACTGTGAGGCGTGCCTCCCCATAGGGGTGCAGGAGTGTCGAAGGGAGGCACAGAGGGAAAGATTAGAGACAAAGAGATGTGAAGTGAGAGGGGCAGGTGCATGCCAGTGCTGTAAAAACAAGAAGAAATAAGTTATTGTGTTCTGGCCAGTCTGAGACATGGTCAAGAGATCATGGATGGAATTATGATACTTTGAAACCTTTAGGGTGCAGTTTTTGGAGGGATTGTGATATTAAATTACTGACAGCACCTAATGTACAGTTCATTCAATATATTTCTGTTTATTTATTTCTTTTAGTGCTTAACTGATGCGATTTGTATCAAAGTGTCCAATTCATCATGATACTTTCACAGGATATTGGATCTTGGGGAGGAGTCATAGCAAGAGGACTGTCCTTATGACTTAAGATCTTGCCTTTTATAACTATTGGAAGCTTTTCTTCGGTATAAAAAAGTAATTCAATGGACGTTACTGTGCCACTTGGTCAGAAATATAAACAAATAAAGGTCAAGAAGTGTAGTCTGCAGCTAATTCACTGACTCCATGACTCCATGGCTTGTATCCATCAAAGCATCATGAGAACTGTATTTCCAAAACTTGGAACATTATTATCCCAAATAGAAGAAAGAAAAATAATCGGATTGACCAAATCCTATATTATAAATTTTTGTTGTTGTTGCTTTATTTTGCACTGTCAGTAAATTTTTGCTAGTACCAAAGCTCAGAATTTCTCATCAACATGGTTCGAATATCCCTGGAACACTAATATTCTCCTCACTACATTCATATGAAGACATGCCCTGCACTGCGTTGAAAACATGTAGGCATACAGGGAGAAAAAAAAAAACAATTAATTAATTGATTAATTAATTAATTGATTTAATTAATTAAATTTTATTGCTTAAAATATTTTTTATAAACACTGTCCAAGAATATTATTGATTAATTGTATTTTTGAGTACCCAATTTATTCTGAAAAAGTTTGAGATTTTTCTAAAAGCCTTCAAATAAAAAAGATTTAAACTAAGCAAAAACACCCAATAGGATGAATTAAGGATTAATGAATACAAGCTTCTACAGAGGAGCAGCTTCTTTCTCAACACATAGCTGCACAGAGGGTGTTTTGTAAGTTTATGTTACTCATCTGAGACTGTTGATACAGTGGGTCTAACTACCCATATAAGGTTTACGAAATATTGCTCGTTGCTGTCAATACCAATGGCCTGGACACTGTAACTAATACATGCCAGAGACCAATTCTGAGCTCAGTGTGATGCACGAGTAAATGAAAAGTCGTCCCCTTCCCATCATCCTAATTACATCTATTCCTGCATGGTGAGATAATTATCTTCAGTATGTGGGGTGTTTTCTCCCTGTGAGGCTCTTAGCAGTGAGTACCACACTGCTCTCAGCGAGTAATTTGAGTCTCAACCATGACAACTCTCCCCTTTACACCTACCTCCTCAAAAGTCACAGGGGTAATTGTATGCACGTCTCTGTATGAGCTACCTGGAGATGTTTGCTTGTTAATGTGCGTGAACTCCGAGCCTGAGCAGTAAAACCAATCGATCCTCCTCTCATTTACTGTCCGTCAGATGTTGCTCTCTCCCCCTGTCAGAGAGGGCTTAAATGGCTAGTGAGTCATCCCCCTCATTTCCATGTTTCCATGTTTTCACATTGTGTACGGGTGATGTAAGTTGTTGGTGTGTTCACTGATTGCATTGATCTGCAGTTTTCACATGGCCGCAGGCGATCTGGATACACTCACTGGAAAAGAAAACCTTGGACGGGTTGATAGTTGTAATTTAAAAGGATGCAGCTTGACCTACAGGCCTCTGTTACACTGTTAAACCCTACATTGAATTATAGATATTCCATCTTCAAAGAGAAAGTGATATGCTTGTTTTTTTCTTTCTCACAAATAAAAGGTATGATGGCCCACAGTAGCCTTTTACAGCAGATAAAGCAGTCCTCTTAAGTAATGTTTGCTTTTTTATGCATTTTGCTGGAGAGGATAGTAAGTGAGGATTCAAACTGCCATATTTTAGCAAAAATACAAATGTCTGGTGTATAACAGGCATATGGATGGACAGAAGAAAAGTGGATTATGCTGCTTGAGTGGTTTGAGAGGATTTTGTGGCTGTTTTTGATTGTTTTTCCTCCACATTGAATCTGGGTCAACATTGGAATCCATTTTAACCACTGTGAATCCAAGCAGACTACAGCTTAGCCTGCAAAAAGACCAAGCTAAATCAAGCATTTATAAAACATCTTTCACGTCTACAGGGGGTGAGTGGTTGGTACTCAGGGAGATGAAACTTTGGGTGGAGCATTGTTTTAACTCTTTCCAGATACGAGAGTGAGGTCATAACCTCAATGACTCACCATAAAATAAGTGGGATGTGGTACAAGCTGCACTTCAGGGCTGCGCATTTCTGGATAGGAAAAGAGAATCATCATTTGCTCACCAGGAGAATGTCATGGTCAGGACTTTCTCATACAGCTCTTGAGGAAGCCATTTTTAAATTAAAACATTTATGGGATTAACTCTTGAACTGACATAGACAGAAGAGCAACATACACTATGATTGTAACCAATATTTACAAGTTTTTTTCTATTATTTTGTCCACCACCATTCTAATGGTGTTACAATGTATAAATAGTGTTACCACTTCAACACAACACCAATACAAACTGCTGAAAAAAAAAAACTAACCATATAGATTAATCAGCTGGGTGTCAAATAGATAATCCCTGTCTCAAACTCCTCCGTCATCCAACTCCTTGATCACCCAGGAAATAAGTTTGTAGTGCATCTTTTGAATTTGCCTCAACTTTGAGTACATTTGTGCACGAAGCATCATCAGTGTAAACACAGAGTCCTCCTGCCCTCATCCTGTCAGAGTCTTGCATGTTGCATCCTGGTCTGTCATATGCTGAGGAGCAGGTCTTTTTGTGGACACAACAGTCTCTGATTGCTTCCATCTGGACTCCTATTTCGTCTTTTCCATTTCCCTGACCAGACATTAGCCAGGAGCAGTCTTAAATCTAAGCTGCAGCACGCCTCTTGTACATGCTCCCCTTCTCCCCTCCTGGGGTTGATCCGCGGTGGTGTGTCCAGCTGATCTGACTGGGTGTTGAAAGATCCTTTGTGCAATATGTTCATCATCTCACGGTCTGCTGCTCTTTAATCCAAACCTTCATTTTCCAATGCCTGCAAGTGTATTTCTGTATAGGTTATACCTGTTTCAGCAATAAGACCAATAAAGTAACTGATTAGAGAGAAAAGTATTGACAATTGAAGGAGCTAGTGGCTGCAGTATCTACATGCGCATCTGTTACCATAGCATATTTCCCAGTTTTAGAAACCACTGATGTAGTGCAGCCTTTTCATCTGTTGTTGCATTTTGAGGTTAAGTCATGAGTTCTTGGTTAGATGCAGCTTATGCTGCTAACTCAAAAACAAATGACAAACAATAGAAAAATGGCAGTTAAAGTTTGATTGCACAGTGCAAGTCAGCTTTGATCATGTGAAGTGATGCTCATAAAAGTAGAGCTTTTATCTGGGAGACTCTGAGTCACAGGTCCTCATAAACTACAATGACATCCTGGTTTTCAGGATATTGAAGTCAGACTACTACAGATAAATAGCAGTGTGGATGTTAAAGATCCTGACCTGTACTACACCCCCTGGTTTACTAATGCAGCCTGTGCACATGCTTACAGTCAAGGGACAAAACGATAAACTGGCTGTCAGTGTAGCCTGTATAACCTAAGTAGTGCAAGCACTTTAGTCCATTCTTTCTGAGAAACAATGGACTACCACCTATCCACCTCAGGCCCCCTACATAAAGATCCATTTATGGATTTGAACTTCTCTTTTGTATAAAGAGCAGAGGGGACTTTGGTGGGGCTTGGCAAGTTTTCTTTGTCAAACTTTGGCTTCAGTGCTAGTGATTTAATAATGTGTCATTGACTGGCCCGTTTCCGAGTTTGGCTGATGACTGGATAGGACACAGTAGGACAGAATGAGATGAGGCTGAAGACAATGCTTTCATGGACCTCAGGGATGCACAGAGAGAAATGGTGAATCTTCTTGCTTCACTTAACTCTCCAAACCACAACAGACTTGACTATAGTTCATTCAGATTCCAAAAGGTAAACATTTCAGCTGTTCATTTGGTTTTAGAAAAGAAAAGTGAAAGAAAAGAAATTAAATGCTGTGTGACTGTGGCCACTTTACAAGAACTCGTGGCTGCTTAGAACAATTAGAAAAAAGTGCAGATAACATACCAAATGTAGGCCTACTGTATGTTATTAATTATGGTAGTTTTGTAGCTATAGTGTCCCTAACTATAGTTTATTCTGTGCACAACCATATAATCACACTGCATTGAATTATAGTGCATTGTCACGCAGGGGGTCTCAGAGTTATCTGTGGGACCCTTGGATTGCTTGGTTCGGGTTCCACTGGTGCTTTCCATTATCTGTGTGTAATCTAAACCAACAGAGGCCAGCATCCCACCCAGCATGTCCCACTGAGTTGTGGCACTGTTCTGGAACATGGTTCACACACTACTGGCTCCACTCTGGCCCAGCTGGTGATAGATGAAGATGAAGGCTCAGATGCTTTCTTCCATGAAGGTCTTTTGAATCAGAATCAGACTGCCATAGTTGTTGGTTAGGCTTGTCTGAATGAGAAGCAGAGTAGGCCCAAGGCCTGGGGCGTCATGCCCAACTGTAAAAGCCTTTCCCCATCAGGGGATACAGTACACTAAACTGCTTTCAAAGGACAGTGTTAATACAAGAAGGGGCTCCTTTAAAACACAGGAGAATTGGATACAGGTACCACCACGTTGGGTAAGGGGGTTATAGAGGTTATATAATGGTGGTCTGCTGCTGCTCATTCCCGCTCAATAGCCTAAAGCCTGATTGACTCATAAGACTTTTCTTCCCTTCATATAACTGCAGGAGTCATTTCTCAACTTCAGAACCGAAATCACTAATACAAGTCAATGATGTTAAATCTGGTGAGTTCAATGTCATTTTCATTCAGTCCAAGTCTTCTGATGAACTGTCTAAAATAAAGAAATCTTTTATCTAGACTTCATGTTCTTCAGAAATAGCCTTGAGGTACATCTGAGGGAAAAAAAAGACAAACTCTTACCACACTAGCTGCCCGACGAGAGCTCAGCACCAGAAAAGATTATTAAATGGATGAAAAATGGAAAGTCATCTTTAATAGCGCTATAAGTAAACAGTGCCCATAAAAAGTATTCACCCCTGTGGATGTTTTCTTCTCCTATTGCTTTTAAAAATGGAATCATGGTCAATATAATTTGGCTTCTTAATGTCAAAGTGAAAACAGATGTCTACAAGCAAAAATAAAAATATGTAATGTAATGTAAAATAAGTGATAGCATAAATATTCACCCCCTTCAAGTCAGCATTAAGTAGATGCACCCTTGGCCACAATCCCACCACTGAGTCTGTGTGGATAGGTCTCAATCAGGCTTGCACAGCTTGACACTGCAATTTTACTCCATTTGCCTTTGCAAAACTGCTCAAGCTCTGTCAAGTTGCACAGAGATCGGGCATGAACAGCCCTTTTCAAGTCCAGCCACAAATTTTCTATCAGAGTTAGGTCTGGGCTTTGACTCAGCCACTCCAGAACATTCACCTGTAGCTTTCGCTATATGCGTTGGATCATTGTCTTGTTGGAAGATAAATCTTCTCCCAAGCTTAGCCTTAGTAAATAGCAAGCAGGTTTAGCTAGCTAAGGTTTTTTATTTCGCACCTTTCAGACACCAGTCAGAGAGTGCTTCACAATCAAAGAAATAAAATAAAATAAAATAAAATGAAATAAAAAAGAGATAAAACACCAGATAAAATATACAGGGAAGCAGATAAAAGCACAAGATTAAAACACAAAATACCATATGCTACCCACATGCCTTTCTCAAGGATAGGTTTTCACTTGCTTTGTAAGACTCCACAGAGGCCAAATATCTGTGACTTATTGGGAGACTTTTCCAAAGTTTAGGGACTGCCAGTTGAAAAGAACAATCTCCCGCAGTCTTGAAATGTGTCCGAGGAATACTTAGAAAACCCTAAGTTGACGACCTAAGAGCTTGGCTCCTAGTGTGGGGGTGTAGAAGTTCAGTAATATACTGTGGAGCCTGGCTATGTGTTAACATGAAGCCAGTGCAAAGAGGTCAAAATAGGTGTAAGATTTGATGATCTGTTGGGTAAAGAGCCTAGCAGCAGGATGTTGGACAGTATAATGAACATTTATTGAGACCGTCGAATATTGAATCGCAGTGGTCTAAATATGACTAGATGAATGCATTAGCATTGTATTAGCATCCGTGTCATTCAGGATTGGCTATGTTGCTTCAATGAAAGAAGCATGATTGAGTCAGCAGCCTAATTTGTTTTCTGAACTTAATTTAATTCAAAATTCATGGAATGGTTGAAAATTATGCCAAGATTACACAGACTTGATTGACAGGATGAGGGTAGGGTATCCAGGTTCTGCCTAATTGTTGTTTGAAGGTTATCAGGGGCAATAATGAAAACTTCAGTTTTATCTGAATTTAATTGCAGAAACTGATTCGCCATTCAGTTCGTAATGGCATTTAAACACTTGTTCAGTAGTGACAATTAGGATTAAATGATCAGTGCATT
This sequence comes from Lutjanus argentimaculatus, assembly GCA_034769285.1. Taxonomy (NCBI): domain Eukaryota; kingdom Metazoa; phylum Chordata; class Actinopteri; order Lutjaniformes; family Lutjanidae; genus Lutjanus; species Lutjanus argentimaculatus. The sequence goes on along the minus strand of JAWZSL010000025.1, from coordinate 8,528,620 downwards.
TTTCATCAGGTTTAAATGAAAAATACAACTGGATGTCATCAGCATACAAATGATAAGTGGGAGCATGTAAATGGAAAATAAAATGGGCCCCAAAACCAATCCCTGGGGGACGCCACATGGCTGAGCAGCAAATGTTCACCAGGTGGTTTAACTTGTGGATTACAATTTGTTGGTCGACATTATCAGATGCTGCACTAATGTCCAATAAAACCAGAACTGAACAATTTCCAGCATCTGTACCCATCAAAATATCACTTGACACTTTGACACAGAGTTGTTTCAGTGGAGTATATTTTACGGAAACCAGATTAAAATTTATCAAACAGCCTGTAGTAGTATTTGAACAGTTTGAATTAAAGGCTGGTTGTTCATAAAGGCCAGGGGAAAAAAAAACATTGTAGGGGATGGAACTACCTGAGCCATGTTATACTTACCACTCTGCTAATATGAGTTCCGTATGTTTATTCAAATTAAAATCCTTGTGAAAGAACGAAGACAGCAAGACTTGTTGTCAAAAATCTGGTGGAAATGTTGAGCTTGGTTCGTGTTAGCTTTACATTGTTGGGTAGAAAAGACAAAGTGGGGTTGCCTGACATGACTCTTGCTGTGCTGATCGAACTAGGGCTGTGAAGACGTTCTACCGAATTTATCACAAGAACAGAGATACATGGCAGAAGGTTTGAGGTTACATTAACTGGGGACCAGGGAAAGTAGAGATAAAAACTTGTTTCAGTGTCTCAGAAACATCCCAGATAAGGGCCTGGTTCTCTCCACCACTATTTGAGAATTTACAGTATGTTATTCTGGGAAAAATTAACGTGTAAATTGTAAATTATATTGAATTTTCCATGTGAAACATTGTGTTTTATGTTGGTTTGCTGGTTCAGAGGCCTGGAATTTCTTAGTTGGTGTAGCAAGTGATATTGGCACTTTTCTGACCCTGTCTGACTGCAACCTCTAATCTGTGGGTGTTTCTGACAAATTCCAATTTTTGCGTGACAGGAGACACAATATCATCACTGCAACTCTTAAGCCCCTGCTGTGAGGTATTTCTGAATCCTGCGCCACTGCAGGATGCAAGTGTTTTGGCACTGCCATTTTGACATATTTTTATTCTGACATTTTAAGCATATTACATATAATGATGCACTTCCCAAAAGATAAACACTGATTTGAATGAAATCTGAGTTGTGTGGCCATTCTCTGTCCAGCTGTGGTGGCAGGCAGTCAGACTACTGTACTTTTCTCCCACTTTCAGTAAATGTATTTAGAGTAGATTACAGATGTGATCCAGACAAAAGAGCAAACTCCCTGGTACCGTCTGACTGGTTGTCTGTAGTTGGGTAGAGAATAGAGCTTGAGGTTGTAATCTCGATGGTCACGGATAATCACATTGTCACTTTCATCAATAAACTGAGATGATAAGATACCTTGTGGTGTTATTTTGGGTCACTGGTAGGAAGTTTGTTTCCTCTTCGTTTTCCTGCAGAAATTTCACCATGGTGAAAGTTCACCGTGTCACAAATAACTTGGCCAAAAGCTCACTCACTGCATATCATGCTATCAAATAAATGCTGTTAAAAAATAGAGCTTTTCAGTCAAGCACGCACAGAAGCAATTTTATGGCAATGCTGTGATTGTGTGCGGATCTAGACCTGACAAGAAAAAAAACCTTTTATGAGTGTAATGTGTGGGCCTTACACCCACCTGTCAATTCAAAGAGGATGACATCCACATCCAGCTTTGCTCCAGGCCGAGTCTATTCAAGTACACTCCTGTTCAGCGTCGACATTCCCAAGTTTGTGTTTCCAGTAGATGAGACTGAACTTTGCCCAAGAAACCATCACTTTGTAAGCTAGGTGCCAGTTATGGCGTGCATTAATGATGTTTAATTCATCTGTAAAACAAGACTGAACTGTTTTTATAAGCTCATGAGTATGCAGTCAATCTTTAGTTAATATTCACTGCTGATGATCATGACCCAAAGAAACCTGTGGCATAGTCATGGTGCAGCCTGCTGGAGGCTACGCGAGCAGAGAAGCAGATCACACCTGCTGTCTGTATTGTGTACTGTAGCACTACACTAAAGTTTAAGCTTCACATTTTCAAAGAATGATCTTTTCATAGTCCAGAGCCACTGTCTTTTTTCTCTGTTCACATACTCTTTTTTTAATATACAACTGACTCGGAATGCACTTCATAGACCCTAAGGCCATGGAAATTTGTCAGCACATGAATGCAATCTGCTTATGAAAACTTAAGGAGAAAAAAAATTGTAAAATGCCAAGATTAGGCTTTCACGTCACCAGTAGTGCACTGGCTGTTGTCAGGATCTGCCACAACCTGTTGGAGAGAATTGGTCTCAGGCTTCTCTGAGGTCTGCAAAGAAGGAGGAAACCAAGCAGTGAAGAGGAAAGGAGGGTTTGTTGAACTACTTGTCTCCATTTAGTGTACATTCATTAAGGCTAATCACAGTTAATTAGCTGGGTGGAGTAGACTGCAAGTGCAAGGGTGCAGGAGTCGGGCTGCCAGGCAGATAGAGGTGCCAGTGGCATAGAGATCAGGTGGAATTCCCCCGGGTTTGGGGGTTTCGTTTTTACTGGCAACAAAATGAGAGACCTCGTGACTGCAGGGCTGGCCTCTCCTCGCTGCCTCTTCGTGTCAGAGAATCAATTGGAAGATCTGACTGATAACGTGACCGACTTTAGCCATCTTTTAGGGCTTCTCATACTGCATATTCTTAGCCCAGGGCTATATGATTCACACTGCACTTCTGCCAGCCCTGGGTTATATGTCCATTGGAACACATGACTGTTTACATTCTACAACCCTGATTCCACAAAATTTTGGACACCGCAAATAAAAACAGAATGCAAATCCCTTGATCCAATACAGTACATAGAGGATATTCAACGTTCAAATCAGTGAAGTTAATTGTTTTCTGTAAATATACACTCATTCTGAATTTGATGCCTGTAATGTGTTCCACAAAAGATGGAAAAAGGGCAAACATGGAAAAGCCAGCATCTGTGATGGTATGGTACGTGTTGGGCATGGGTAACTTGCACATCTGTGAAGGCACCATTAATGCTGAAAGGGACATACAGGATTTGGAGCAGCATATGCTGCCATCCAGACAAGTCTTTGTCAGAGACATCCGTGCTTATTTCAGGAAGACAGTGCCAAGACACATTCTGCAAAGAGTGCATATATTAAACTGGCCTGCCTGTAGTCCAGACCCATTTCCCATTAAATATGTGTGGTGCATTATGAAGTGCAAATACAGCAATGGAGACCCCAGACTGTTGAGCAACTTTACTTGTATATCAATTAAGAATGAGACAAATTTCATGTTCAAAAACTTAAACAATTAGTATCCTCCCAAACGCCTACTGAGTGTTTTAAAAGGAAAGGTGATGTATCACAGTGGTAAACATGGCGTGTCCAAACTTTTTTGTCACGTGTTGCAGGCTTAAAATTCAGAATGAGTTTATATTTACAAAAACAACCAAGTAAATCAGTTTGGACATTAAATATCTTGTTTTGGTACTATAATTAATTGAATATAGGTCGAAAAGAATTTGCAAATCATTGCATTCTGTTTGACACAATGCTCCAACTTTTTGGGAACTGGGTTGTAGAATGACATTTCACACTGGGGCTTTTAGCCAAGTGTTTAGACAATTTTCAATGGATGACTCAGGCTAACCCTGCCCTGGAGCAGGGCCAGCCAATCCTAGGTTTAAGTCCTGGTTAGCCTGCATTGGATTGTGCTAGTGTGAAAGCTTTCTTAGCCAGGGCTAACAACTGCCTTAGCCTCGGAATAAGACAGTTCTAAGAATGCTTTTGGCCCTGGGCAGTGCAGTATGAAAAAAAAACCTTTTTAGGTTCTCTTATAGGTGCAAAAAGACATGGTTTGGTTTGTATCATCCCATCAAGTTCATTAATGATAGTTTGATCTCAGTGATACAACCAAAGACCTGTCTTTCAGACGGGAAAGCTCTCACTGTAACATGTCAACTCCATAGACAGACAGAGCAGCAAGTTTCTGCTGCCGTCTCTTCCCTTTCTCTTGTTATGTTGCATTTTTACAGGCTGTAAAAGTACCAAAGCACAAAGGGCTCCTCATCAAGTCAGACCTTCTCCTGGACTCTGCCAGAGGTTTTATAAGAAATGAAAAACATAGTGTGAAACATGCAAGTCCAGCCCTGCCAAACTGCTCCATGGCAGCCAAATGGTGGGTTGGTAATGTGTGATTACATGGATGGTGATGCTCAGTCAGTCAGTATCGCAAGAAACAGGTCAAAATCTGTTCTGTGTGTCTGTCAGAGACAGACTGTGCATGCACAAACAGGCAATGCACAAAGAGGGTGCTGTGCAACGTCCTCGGAGTCAACTAGTACGCTTTTGTTTTGGTTGTTTGAGTTGTTTGCAGGTCAGTTTAATTTGAAAGAGGGTACTTCAGGTCTCTTTCGGGAAATCTGTGTGCACGCTTCCAAGTGTGTTCATTTAACTCATCAGGGGGTTTGTCCCATTTGGAGTGTTTTGGCCAACTTCATTCTCTTTGTCTCCATGGGAGGAGGTCAAAAGCCAATAAAGACACGAGTCATGGCTTGTTTTGCACTCAAATTGCCTGAACGCTGGCCTGCTCTGAGAAGCCTGAATGAACCACTGGGGCTTTTAGCATATAAATCCGATATGGAAATGAAATTAAGTTGTCAAGTTCTTTGATATATTCCAAAGTAACTGTTTTATACTTTTTTTTCCAATCAGTATCATAAATCCCCTCTTGATAGTGTTGGAAACTTGGGATATGCCCAAGGATTGAGATGAGCTAAATTAGATGCATGTCCTGACTGAACATACTGGTGACGTGCAGAAACCTATATTCAAAGATTCAAGGACATTTGTTATCATTATACAACACAGGGTTGTACAAAGAAATTAGAGATGTAGTTCCTTCGTATACACATATCACATATGTATATACACATACACACCCAGAAAATAATTTTGTTGTGCATTTTTTGAATTTTGGTCAGCAGCAACAATAAAATGAGGATAATTTGGTCAAAATTCTCACATTGAAAGTTCATCATCTGGGAAACTCCATCAAGTGTGACTGTGTTTCAGCATGAAGCATCATCAATGTTAAGACAGAGTCCTCCTCCCATCCTCCTGTCGAACTCTTGTGTGTTGTATCCTATCAGCTCAGGACGCCATCCGCCCCTCAGGTGCGACAGTCTGATCCAGGATGTTGGGCTGTCTCTGATGTCCCGTTATTTGACCAGCTTGAGTCCCATTTCATCGGTTTCTTTTTTCTGGCCAGACCTTATCCAGGAGCATTCTTAAGTTCCAGCTGTAGCATGGCTCTTATCCACTCACCTCCTCTCCTCCTGGAGCAGTCACCCATGGCGGTGCATCCAGCTGATCTAACTGCATGTTTGAAAGATGCTAACTGCATTTGCTGATCATCTCAAGGTCCAAACCAAACCCTGCATCTTCACTTTCCAATGTCAACGAGTGTATGTCTGTCATAGGTGATGCGTATTTTGACAATAAAGCCAAAAAACTTACAGATAAATGGGGAAAAGTAGGGACATTTGAAGGAGCTAACCACCACTGCATGCTACATGCACAGCCGTTGCCGCTATGAAACCACGAGTGTTTTTACCAGAGTCATACACTTAAGGATCAGAGCTGTCACAGCCTGAACACATTAGCTCACCTGAATTAATGTTTGAGCACTGACAGCATTCAACCCGTAATGGGTATTTGTCCTCATCTGTGTTTTTCTTTTGCCTTGCAGGAGGAGTGCTTCCTCAACCTGGAGGCTCCCATCAGTAGGGTCTGTGGTTACGACACCCCCTTCCCTCACATCTTTGAACCCTTCTACATCCCAGACAAGTGGAAGTGCTTTGATGCAATTAAGAGGATGATCAACTACTGAAGCCCCATCAGGTAGTAAAGATCTGACAGCTTTCTTTGAAGGAAATTTATGAAGAGACATTATGTAATTTTCAAACACTTAGTGTATATTAAGGCCTGTCAACAATTGCCCTATAATCTACATTATTTATTCCAGTAATGTAGTTGTGACGACAGGAAAAATATAACTTGCCATCAGTAACAAACAACTGCATTACAGACAGTTTAATTGCATTTTGTATTTTCTTTTCCTTCTATTGAATATAATCCTCCCCCAGACATATAGATTATTCTTATCCAGACATCACAGGCGTATACACACTCCAGGGCCCTATCCAGACACTGTATCATATGTATCTGAAATGCAGCTCTAGTGACCAAATGGGATTTTATTTTTTTCCCAGCTCACATTAGGTTTTATCTGTGTAAAGAAAATAGAAGAAAATGCACATTTGCCCTTGGCCATATAGCATTTGTAATCAGGCTAAAAACTGTGTGTACGCTTTAAAACATACAGTATGCTCTCTACAAATTTGACTTGTGGTTAGGAGTTTGGAAATTACTGACAATGAATTTCTGTTCAGCCACCTGCAGTAAATTATGTAATAATTTAAGTTTCTGGGAGTCATGCAACATGCTGTCCAGGAGCCAACACCAAAGGCCTAAATAAACCATTAAAAGATTTGAGCAGGATGGAAAAATCAAATACAATTCTATAATTAAGCAAAAAATTTGGACACCACAGAACTAAATGGATCAACATTGTTCCTGCACTAAGGAGTACATTTTTAAACTACCGTTGCCATACATAACTCCAGCTCAGTTACAAATATTAAAGGTCCAGTGTGTAAGATTTACTGGGATTTAGTTGGCTGCAACTAACAGTCATTTTCCTTATCGATTAATCTGTCGATCAAATGATCATTTCATTTGGGAAACAGTGAGCAACAGTGAACATTTTTCATTATTTGACTTAATTTTACCCCAAGTGACGTCCTCAAATGTCTTGTTTTGTCCACAACCTAAAGATATTTATTTTACTCATAGTGGAGTAAAGAAACCAGAAACCAGACCAAACTGTTCCGCTCTTATTTTCAGTTTTCACCTGAAAACAAGAATCTTGTTTTCATTACCTTGGAATGAGCCGATTCTATCTAGAGGTTGCAGGTTCTCTTTAATGGCCACCATGTTGAGCCGCCATGTTTCTACACATTTTGTGTAATTCTGCAGCCACACAGGTTCTTGTACATGCTTGGAATGGGGAGAGTGAGATGCAGTGTTTGCAATCTGCAGTCTTACCGCTAGGTATCACTAAATCCTACACATTGGTCTTTAATAACATTATTTTTTAATAGTATTATTTTAAATCCATCTATCTAACATACCTTCCCATCTTACTTCTGCATAGCACAGGCTGGCTCTAGCTAGCAAGCTACAGAACAATTATCTGATGCAGTGAATGGTCAATCGAATAAAAAGATAAAATGTAAAAGTTGTCTTTGTCTTAGATGATGGTAAACCATCGGTAGAATGAAAAAACAAGCTGTTTAAAGGACCAGTGTGTTGGATCTTCACCCTCCTTTTCCAAGTGTGTAGGAGAAACAGTGGACGTCGCAAAACTTAAAAAATACAAAAGGCCGTATCTAGTGGCAGTGCTGAGTTTGTCCATTCTGAGCTACGGTAGAAACATGGCAGACTTTGAGGAAGAGGGCCCGTCATATAAAGTACTCATTCAAAGGTCACAAAGGCAATGATTCTTATTTTCAAATGATTTTATGTAAATGAAAAACACATTTTTGCGATATTCTGCCAAGAAATGATCAAAATCTTACACACTGGACCTTTTTGTATGTCGACTTGGGTTCTAGAAAATCTTTTGCCATTTTTCACTTTTTTTTTTCACATTCTATAGACCAAATTAGTCATCTGTTAAGTAACAAAACAAACAGCAGCTCAATCAATAATGATTGTTGAGACAGAAGGCCCAGCAAAATTTTGACAAATCGCTCAATCCTACAAAGCTGTCAGTGTGCTCAGGGATGTGTTTTTGTTTGCTTTCCTTATGTGGACATGCTTCGCTAACACTAAAGCCTCGGAGTGTTCAGAGGATTCCGCAGCATCTGTTTTGGGTGTATTCACACCTGCATTTAGAGCTGCCGACTTGTAATCAGACCACCCAAGTCTGATTTTAGTGCCAACTGTTAACAGGTCCTACATGTCATGGATATGCCCCATTTAGTTGTGTAACTCCCACTGCTATCTCATCCTGGAGGCATGTTATTGTCTTTCATTGGTTGCAGAAGTTGAATAATCCTTTGAGATGGGACAGTCAGTCAGCCAGGCTCTTTCATAATCCCTTCTTAATTCAGTGTCATCTTGAGTTATAGCCATTGTAACATTGGCCTCTATTAATAAGGTGGAAAGAGCCATTAATAAAACGTTTAATTGAATCCAACACGTCACCTCTCATCCCCGCTGCTCACCATCTCCATCCAGCTCTACTTTTCCTCCTCATCTGCCATCCCCCCGCAGATCGCCAAGTTATTCCCCTCAACTTCTCTCCTCTTTCAGAGCCAACTTCTGGTCGCCCTGAACTCCACACTCTCTCCCTTTCCTCTTCATTCATCCAATCACTGGAGATCAGCCAGGAAAAGACACTTTGTTGACCATCCAATCAGGAAGCAGTATCCAGATGGGCTCCATGTCCCTGTGTGTCCTCCAGCTGAAAGACTGTTACAGTACCTCTGGATCAGGGAACCTCATTCTGTTGCAAGGGAAAATGACCTCATCCGCTCTGTATGGTGAAACTCAACCTTATCGTCAACATAATGCACATGATTTCATTTCCTCTCACATAAGAGTTGGATACTGTGGGGATTATTTGGTTGAATTTGTGACTGTCCGCCTTTCTGTGCTGTTACTTTTGATTGAATGTGTAGCACTCTGCTCTAATCTTTATTAAGTTTGACATGAACTACTAATTACAATGGACCTTTGGGTTTTAAGGACAATAAACTAATCAGAATTGGTGAAAACATTTGGTTTGGTGTTTTGCATTGCTTTGAATTTATTAGGATTTTCCGGTGTATTTTGGCAGCAAAAAGCCAACAAGTTACCTGTCCCGAGAGGTTGCTCCTCATCGTCTATCAGCCTGGCAAAGTCTGCAAATTTGATAAATCTTCTGATGACGTCTGGGAGTTTTACAACCCCAGGACAAATTTTACAACTTGTTGAACACATTTATTGCATTAGCTTTTTATTTTTCAGCCAGCTGTTCACCCTGTAGGCAAAGCAGAAGAGCTTTTCGGTTACAGAAGCACTTTGATTTAAAGATGTAAAACTGTAAAACTGTCTGCGGAAAAATCATAGAATTTTACATCTTGGCCACTGTGCGAACTTTTGTCCTACTGTAAAGTTTTAAGACCTTTCCATTTTATCAGTGCTTCCATGAGAATATTGTCTTTCCTTGTTAAATGTCTTGTCCATCTCTTGCCATCTAAAATTTTGATATGGAGAGTCATGGAATCGATCAGGGCCGTAGTTGGAACTCTGTGTCCTGCTACTGCACATTGCAGAGAAATCTTGAATCATAGGTAAACTATTACCTCAACGACAATGAAAACTGCCTGTCAGGGGTTGGAGTTCTCCATTAGGAGACACTGGTGAGAAACAATGGCGTCCTCGACTCCTCCACCACTCTGACAGCTTGTTTGTGCAGAGAAAACACAAATGTGGTAAGAAAATAAGAGTAAAAGTGTAAAACATGCCATTAGATGGCATTAGAGAAGAGATTACAGAATAAAAGAAGGAAGAACAAAAGGACTCTTCCTCGAGACTATGAACTACGGAAGAGAACGGCTGTGATTATTTCATATAATGCTGAATCTTGAGATTATGAGTTAATTATTTCGTTATTTTGAGAAGACGAGATGCTTTTTCTATGTGATGCTCTAATGACGTAACAGCTGCAAACAAAACTACACTTAAACGCTAAAATTTACTGTTCAGTGATGAATCCTCCCCGACAGTCATGACAGTGATCCTGAAGGCTGAAATGAGGTGTGAACTAATCAACCAGACACTAATTTTTGAGTTCTCCATAATTATCGCATCATCTCAAGACAACATAGTTGTTTTCTCATGAAAAATTATCTTGAAAATCAGCAATTTGATTTTCTCGAGATCACATGATAAATTTAACCTGTTGTCATGAGAAAGCAAGCTTGAAATATCAAAATAAGCACCTCATAATCTCGAGATAACGTCACTGAAGAATAATTGCAAGCACAGTTATTCTCTGCTTCCATACTCAGCAAGGCAAGGTTCTGCAGGGTTCATCCTTTTTGGATTCTGATCATTTACAGTTTACAGTTTGAAGCCACTGAAAATCAGCCATACATTAGTTACCTGCCTTTCAAAAGAGATCAGAATCTGGGTTAATCATCAAGCTGGACAGAGTTCGTCTGAGGAGCATGAAAAGACAGTTTCTCTTTAGGGCGTATCCTCTGGGGTCCATGAGTACCTACAACAAATTTTAACCAAACCGTTAAACATTTTGTGTCCAAAGTTGATCATTTTGTTGTTGTAGACTGGTGCATTATTGCACATCCAGCAGATACAAAGCAACATTAGCATTCCTTTGGAGTTGTGTTTATGGCCACTTGATGAATAAAAGTCCAATATTCACCCTCCCTTTAACTCTGTTTCAGCCTGTTAATGCCTGAGAGACGTATTTGGCCCGTTAGATTCTCACTAATGCATTTGGTGTGCTGATGGCAAAAAAGCCGATGCTGTGTAAAACGTCAATAAAGGCAGAATGCCACGATTTGCAAATCCTTTTCAACTTTTACTCAATTGAACACAGCACAAAAATGAGACACTTAATGTTCAAACTAATAAACTTTGTTTTTTATAAATATACACTTATTCTGAATTTGATGCCTGCAACACATTACAAAAAAGTTGGGATAGAGGCGTTTCAGCAGTGTTCCACCGCCTTTTCTTTTAACATCGAGTGTTTGGAAACTGAGGGTACTAATTGATGAAGTTTTGAAAGTGAAATTCTTTGCCATTCTTGCTTGATATACGACTTCAGTCAACAGTCCGGGGTCTCTTGTTGTTGTGTTTTTGAGCGTCCCACAACTTCCCCTCTGTTGTTACTGCAGTCCCAACTTGTTTTTTTTTTTGTTTTTGTTTTGTTTTTGTTTTGTTTTTTTTTGGAGCATGTTGCAGGCATCAAATCCAGAGTGTATATTTACAAAAATACAAGGAAGTTAATTAGTATAAAAATTAATTATCTCGTCTTTATAGTGTATTCATTGAACATAGGGTGAAAATAATTTGCAATCCGTTGCATTGTTATTATTTACATTTTACACTATTCCAACTTTTTTGGAATCAGTCTGAGGACAGGTAGTGTACAATGTGTGAGGGTTTTTTTTTGTTGTTTTGAGAATAGCTGCTTCTGCTGGAAATGGTGTTAAGAGTGAACCAAAAACAGTTAAGTTGAAAAAAAGTGAGCTAAAAGAAAATTCTCCACTGAGCTAAAAGGAACTGCAGTGTTGGTAATAATTCTCTGAGGTCTTGTCAGTGCAAGAGCTTTTAAGTAGCTCCTCATTTCCTCGTCATTTTATAAATTAGCGTTACAAATGATTACTACTTAAGCACCTTTTGTTGCACCTTTTGTTCCATGCTTGCCTTTTTTTTTGTGTGTGCTGTTCATCCTATTTGAAGAGACACGTCACCTCAGCCCTCACAATGCTGCTGCCATCTCTCTTCTGGTGTCTCTTGCACAGTTTCAACCACACATTGACATAAACATGTGGAAACTGATGTTTGTGAAAAGTAAACCAAAACAGACTTATTTATTCCTTAATGTCGTATTGCATGTGCCAGTTTTTTCCCCATATGTTCAGTTTGCAAGCATTCGACTTGTTGTTGATGTAGTTGTGACAGCTCTCTCCTCAGTGTGTACAGTATTGCTGCCTTATGGTCATTTGCTCCTCACGCAGTTTTAAGCCTGCGGGGAAAGAATAATCAGCTCGCTAATGAAACGTTTACAGTGGAGGCACAAGACACACCAGCTAGTCCAGATGGCTCCGTGCCTCGAGGTCTTTGCTTTTAATTTGCGTTTCAAGTGCTGGACTCGACCCATCAGTGGAGTTTAGTGGAAAGGTGAGAACGACTTCAAAGTGTGACTAATAAATTAACAGAGTGATGTTTTCCCTGCGGCTCAAACTGCAGTGTAAAAAAAAAAAATAATAATAAGTTGAGAAAACTCAGAATTTCAAGAAAACTGTCTTCACAAGTTATATTTTGAAATAAACTTAAAAAGTTTTGCTTACCTTGAGATCACTTACTCTCTCCTTTATATAAACTCGAATCTTTGAGTTCATTTTGAATATTGTTCACAGTGAGGTCACAAATGCAAATTGTCATCATTCGAGTGCTTGAAAATTAAATGGTTGCAACTTAAAATATCAAATTATTAACCGTTATTCACTTTAGTGAGTTTACTCAGTTTTTGAGATACAAATTGTTTCATATCTGAAACTCAAAGATTCAAGTTCATCTAAAGAAATGTAAATTATCTCAACCAAAGACTATAGGAGAACTTTGTTTAGTTTAATTCAAAACTTAAAGGAGAAATCTGTATTATATTTAATATAATAAATCATAAAATGACCATGATATGTCCTCAGAGATCAAGGAAACATGTTAAGCTGAAATACTCACTTCTTTGATAACAGCGTTACAACTGAAATTTCTATTCTGGCCTGATGTTCTCGACTGAGATTTGTCTGTTTATGAGTTGTAATAATCTTTTAGAAGGAGTAGATGTTTATAACCATAAAATGAAGCAATACGTTAATGGAATCTGGCAGGCAGAGTGTATTTTCAGAGCAGCGGGCTTTTGTCTTCAGGATAACGGGCTTAGCTTTACATCGACAGACAACTGACAGTCATAAGCAGTTGATCAGTTTACAGTGCAGGACTCATTGTCACTTGTTATTATCAGTTTACAATGCTGGGCTCGTCTTGCACTCCTGCAGGCTCCTGCAGCCTGCAGAGCTTCCCCGAGTCTGGGGAGGATTGTGTATTAAGTTGGATTTCAAACTATTTTATAAGCAGTCTGCGGTTCCAACTCGCTGTTTGGCCTGCTGTACTCATTTTTGAATTAATTGTTACATATTGCTCCTTTAAGAGTTTGAGTTTGTCAGTGAGACAGATGCCTTGAAATCATTATTTGTCTCAGCTTTCTTTTTTTTTTTCTTCTTCTTCTTCTTTTTTTGACATCGTGAGCTTTTGAAGAGTACAGTGCAAAAGTCTTGATGTCTCGAGTATGATTTAAATTCAAATCTGGACACCAGAGACTCCCATGGTTTTCATGTAACGCAGCCATCTGGAAAATCTTCTGATAAAATCACGAACATTACACAGTTTGTACTTTTGGCTATTTCTTTGTGTTATTTGGAAATATTTTAAAGTATAGAGATCAAGATGTGTGCTGCGGCGTGCACAACGTGCCTGTTTTTCGGAGCAACTGCTTTCAATATGTCACTTTGTAAACAATTTGTGAAAGTGATGGAAACAGCTTTGTGTGCAGTAGAGGAAAACTGCATCACTGAAGTTTTTTGGGGTATCCAAGTAATGCGCTAAATGAAACCAGTTGGCAGCGTGTATTTTGACTTGCGGCTTGTTAAAATAAATACTTTCGGGATGGTTGTGATAGAACTGAACTGTTGTACTTCAGGGTAACAATGAGGAGGCCCCTTCTGCAGTACATACACGGCTTATCAACACGGGAACTTTCAAAGGGAGACATTTGTCAGTGTCTTCTTGGACTGCTTCAAAGCTGGAATGTAGTGGATTCATGCTTCAGCGCCAAAAGCTCTCTCCATTTCTCATGATCATATGTACAGTAACAGAGATGGGAAGTAACTAAGTACAAATACTTTGTTACTGTACTTAAGTAGACTTTTCAGGTATCTGTACTTTACTTGAGTATATATTTTACTTTTACTCTGTACATTTTAACACAAATATTTGTACTTTCTACTGCTTACATTTTCAAACAGGCTCATTATTTTTAATGTATTTGAGGGCAATTATTGATTATTTTATCTTGCATTATTGCGCACCACCATCCCAACATCAAGACTGAACACATAGAAAAGATGATTCATTACTGTACCCATCAGTGCATATCGCACACAACAGACGTAACAAGACAAAACAAAAGTAACAAGCCAAGATAACGTAACAATATGTATTATGACAAAAATGACATAAAAGACTTCACAAGAAAAAAATGACAAAAGAAGAAAATTAGATGAAAAGAGACAAAAAAAGACATTACATAATAAAAACAACATAAAAGAAGTAACCAGATGAAGGAGACGTAAAAGATGTAACAAGACAGAAAAAATGTAACAAGACAAAAGAGACGTAACATGAAAAAAACTATGTAAAAGACGTAACAAGCTGAAAGAGACATAATGCGAAAAGGATGCGACAAGATGAAAACCATGTAACAAGATGAAAATGATGTAAGAGAAGCAACATGACAAAAAAAAAAAGACGAAAAAAGGGCAATTTTTTCTTTTACACTTTGAGTACATTTCAGAGCCTGTACTTTGTCACTGTTACTTGAGGAAAGAAGCTGAATCAGTACTTCTACTGTTAACAAAATCTTTTTTTTTTTACAATAGTATCTGTACTTCTACTTGAGTAAGGAATGTATGTACTTTTGCCACCTTTGTACAGTACACAATATGTTGGAGACGCTCTAACGTCACCAGTGTGACACCTATGGTAACATCTGGGCAGTTTGCAGCACCCGGAATTATCAGTCCCAGGCAAAAGAGAGCCAAGATTCAGATGGTTTACCCTGTGTAAAAAAAATTGAAACAATTCCACTAATCAGCGAGTATCTGCTAAATCCTTGTAAAGTTTCAGATAGGATTCTCAGCACTCTCTGCCACAAACCCTGGTCAAAATGTAAAGATAAAATCATGTCTGTCATTTTGGTCTGGGTGAAAGCAGGGCCTTAAACCACGGCGGTGAGGCGGCCCCTTTTTTGGGCGGGGTGGCAAAGATGACCTCTGCTTGGTAGGAAGGCCATAATAGCATCTGTGCTCTGACAGTGTGTCATTACACACTATATTTACATGAAACGCAAAAACCCGGGGTGGTAGGTCACGACGTGAAGCTACGGGGGGTGAAGATGCTCTGGTGCATGTCGAACCATACAACCAGAGATTACTGAGGATTATAGAACCACTCAGCCTGTAATGTGGCCTGCTGTGCATTTTAATGGTTGTTGGGGCATGTTTTACAGCATCATTACACATTCATGGGATTGCTATGATTGTATTTAAACAAAATTCCATTGGATATTTTATTCTGATAGGTAATTATAATAGATGCAGTCTGGGATAGTTTGTCTTGAGGTTAAAGTGGAGGATTATGATGATGATAAAATGAAATTATGTGTGGCAGGCAGAAAAATGCCTTTTAAAGTTTTATACCGAATCAGTTTATTTCAGTTCAGCATCACTGAAGGTTGTCTGCCCTTTACTTACAGTGTTGCAGTAATTGAATTAGGAGCTCATTCCTGAGAAACATGCTCATTCTCACTGATAAGAGAAATGCTAGCGTGAAAACAGCAAATGAGCAGCACATCATATCACACCCACAGCTTTTGACTGTTCAGATTTACATTACCAAATTTGTGTTCAGCATACCTGCAGTAATGACTGCTGGCACTGACTTAGTCAGTCATGTCAAATCAAAAGTCACCCTGCGTTAGCCTTGCAGAGAAAGTAGTAGAAAGCTGCTCCAGCTCTTTGTAAGTTCATACTTAAGCCTATTTATTCTTGCGCCTTTGCAAATTAGAGATTTCTGCATCACTAAATTAAAACAGGTTTCACCACAAAACCTGTCTTGCGTAGAAACCAGCTTATATATTTCTCCAGATTGCCAGGTTTAACTGTTGCGCAGCTGACTGAACTAACTGACGAAATCTTTGTTAGCTTGTTACTTAATGCATGACCCCTTTTTTGTGTGAACCGAAAAATAGATAGTACGTTACGGTGTCCAGACGTCCCGGTTTCAAGCCGGGTGTCCCGAGTCCCACTAAAATGTCCTGGTTTTGAACATTCACTACCAAAGTGTCCCAGTTTTCACCATATTTAAAGAGGCTACGAGGGTGCAAAAGCATGCACTGTGCCCCACCCCCGTTTAATATGTTGCAGCCTTGAAATTTATATAATAAATGCCAAGTGCAAGTTGGTAGGTCTGGAGCATGGACTGTGCATCTGGGCACCTTCTGTTTTCTGTCTGTCTCTGACCAGTCAAATTACCGGTTTAATCACTCTGCAACAGCTGTGCCAGTCACAGTTAAATGTGATAACAGCAGCTCAGCAATATAAAGAAATCCGTTTGGTGATGATTACATTGGACCAGCACAATATTTCTAATGTAACTAAATGGTATGCATATTCAGGTAATTCACTGAAGGTAAACACAGAGAGTGGCCGTGAGCTTTTCACAAAAATAGTACAACATACTTCAAATTATAAGATGTGAGCTAATGATGTTAGCGAGGTTAGCTCATTCTAGAATGCATTATATAAACTCTGAAACAAATATTTCTCAAACTATGCATGTTCATTAAGAAAAAGCCTACATCTTACTGTTGTAGTGATCAAGACAACTTTTTTGAGCCTTGGTTTTGTGTCTGTATGGCCGCATTTTTATTCGACCTTAGACAAGGACTCTGGATTTTATTTCAATTTCCTATGCATTGTCAAATTTATTTGTCATACTGTCATACTGTTGTTGAATGTAAAACTTCCTTCAGGTGCAACCTATCATGTGATCAATTTCTAATTAAATCTAATTTAAATTTTTTGTGACCGTTACTGGCTGTCACCCCTCCCCATTCCCCTTTGCACACACTCCAAGAAAAAGAATATGGGAGACAGGAGAAGAAGTTTTGGCCGTCTCAGAGGAGATGTCAGCCAACTCCTCTGTAATAAAATCTGACTACACAACCCACAAACAGTTCATCTACAAAACAGCTTCCAAAAGAAAACACAAAGCAGCGTGTAAATTCTGCACTGTAACGCTTGCCGAGACGCCTGGGACCACCACAATTACTAAGTGTGAGTGATGCTAACAAAGCTAGTTAGCTAAGTTACTGCGTGTTTTTGCTTGTGATAAACATTGATGAGGCAGGACAGGTAGCTATGTAACTGAAATAGTTCCTTACCGGAACCACTAGAGATGTGACAGCACTTGGTCTTGACCCCTCAAAGTCTTGGTCTTGTCCCGGTCTTGATAACACTCTGGTTTTGATCGGTTTAGGTGGTCTTGACTAAAACACTGCTACAGAAACATTAGCAGTTAAGTGTAATGTGCCCCCCCCCAAAAAAAAAAAAAAAATTGTTTATGGGCTTTGATTGAACAGCTTCAGATATTAGCTAAGACAAGTTTTTAATTAACTCAATTTACTAAATTACTAGTTGAGACTAGCTAGTATTAACATATAGTTACTAAAAATGTAGAACCTCACACACAAACTTAGTTATGGTGCAGCCCTGCCATGACCACACATAACCTTGTCATCTTAAATATAGCATCTCTCTAAGGATTTTTGACTGACTTTTCTCTTTTTTATTATCATTTGGAACTGGAGTCTGACCTTTTTTCTTTTTCCTTTGTTAAGGTTGGGGGCCTTGCCAACCTTTAGGCCAAAACTATCCCAGACAGACTTGTGGTCACATGGTTTAGGTTCCCATCATTCAGCATCACCAAATTCAGAGGGTCCTGGAGCCCAGTTAGTGCATGCTAATGCTAAACAGGAAGTATATCATTAATATTATTGCTTCCTTGTGATGAGGAGATTTGACGCTAAGCCTTTCTTGGACTTTGAAAAAAGGAATTTGAGTTCAGTTGTATTGTGGTCAATTTTTCACACTGTGTTTTATAGAACTGAAGATTATGATGTGTTATTGATACAAATCCTACTCTTGAGGGCAGAATTATAACCTGGAAAGATTATATCATGTTGAATATTCAGGCATATTTACTGCCTATAAACTACTGCTCTTATGCGACACGTGTATTTGCCTTTAAAAACACAGACTCCAGTGTTTGTCTCCTAGAATCACAAGGGACGGATGGAGAACAGTGGCTGTTTTTGTTCCGTTTATCCAAAGCTCCATTACCCCATCAAACATTTACCTTCAAGCAGCGTGCTTTCATGGGTTCACACACACACACAATAAAGTATGCACTGTACATTAGTCCACTGGTGCCATAAGATGGAAAGAGTTCACTGCACAACATATACTGTTTGGGTTTCCAAGCTGTGGTCCACTGCTTCTTTAAGCCGAAATAGAGTGCTCACAACGGCACTAAAACACAAACACATGTACATCTGCCTGTCTGACTATCAGACCTTTCCCTCACACACAAATGAGCTGGATATTTTTAATTTTTCCCTCCCCCTTCATCATCAGCATCCGCTTCTTTAAAAAGGAAAATCAGGCGCTGGTTGGTTTTAATTCTGACTGTTGGGGCAGACAAATGGTTGCTAAGGCGAGAGGGTGGGGGTGGGAGACAAAAACACTCTTGGTCCAACGGAGGTAATTTTGCCTGGCTGTCAGCTTGACGGGGTGTTTGTGTACCATTGACATCCTGTTCTACACAGAGGGTAGCTCAGTCTCATCTGACGTAAGTGGTTCTAGTCTGTGTGGCAACGAAATAATTTCCAGCCCTAATTGAAGGAGCGTTGCATGTCAGGCTCACACGCTTGCACCCTCCATGGCAAACAGTCTGTTTCGAAGTCAGGGATGAAACTTTGTTCCCCATAAAACAAGAGCAGCATTTCTATTCTCCAGCTCAGGGGGAGCAACACATCATTGTCTGTGAAAGTTGATACGACACAAATGCGTACCATCTGTCAAAGTCCAACCGACTGCGAGGGGGAACATGATGTTTGTAAAGCTCCGGCTCGGAGTTGACTTTTGTGGACCCAAAAGGCTTTTGGTGAAGGAAACATCATAGTTATTGGTGAGATTATGTCATCATTGGTTGCAATAGAAACAGATTTAGGTCTATTTTCGAACAGGGTTTCTTCAGGGCAGGTAATTAAAACTGATAGATGTTTTGCCAGAAGACTTTTTGTATACAGTACCTACAGTACAAAGGAACACATGCAGAGCCTCTGACTGCCTGCTTCTTGAAAGCCACCTTTTCAAGCAAAGCCTCTTAAAGTTAGTTCCAACTTTAATATTTCCTCTCCCCAGTATTTTTACTTCATCTATGAAATGCACTCATTAGAGAATGGAGAAAATGGATACCAAAGCCTAAGTCTTGTCAGTTTTGTTGAGTTGTGTGGAGAAAAAGTCATCACAATGTTTGAGGGATTATTAAAAAAAACATTTTTTTGTGATAGCTAACATGCTTTGGTCAAAACTGAAGTCATATTGTCAAAACCCTTCATATAATAAGCAAAACAAAAGCCAATGTGGTAGAGTTGGGCGATATGTTAAAATTTTCCAACCAAGCATCATCAGCCCATTGATCGGTGATTGGTGATATCTTCATCCCCCCTCCCACTTCCTCTCGTCCTCTCAGGTCTCAGCCAATAAACAAAACAAACAAAAAAAAAAACCCTCAATATCTAGAAATTAAATATTCTCACACTTTCCCTTTCAAAAAGAGAAATACAACCGTACACAAAGCGTTTCTTTCTTTTGCCAAACTAAGACGACCTTCATTGGCTCATTAACTCCTCAGAAAACACTTCATTCAAACTCGACACGTAAACACATAAAACTCACCAAAGCCATCTTTGTTAGACTGTCCACTCTTCCAAAGATCACCATCTCCGGTTTGGTTGAATTAAATTCTTAATTCACCACGTGAAAAGAGTGAAAAAAGTGAAAAGAGTCTGACTCTGCAGGCTGTTTTCCTCTCACTCCTCACCCAGCTCGGAGCATTCATGGTCCGGCTGAGTGGGTGTGTAATGCGCCGCTGGATGAGAGCGCAGTGCGGAGCAGCGGCTGTCATTCTGCAGACCATTATACTAGCAAAATAAAATGACAAATATCACCCCAAAAATCAGCCAAAAAAACAACCGGCGATGGATTCAGCCCACTGTCAACAGACAATATATTCATCCAATTGCCCAACCCTACTATGTGGACTAAACTGTGAATCATTTTTCATTTCTTTCACACATAATGACCTATTTTCTCATTCATACTCCACCATCTGCAAAATATTTTTTTCAAATGCAAACACTATTTTCAAAACTGTTAAACACATTCAAAACAGAATCATACAAATAAGCCAGTATATCTTTGCTAATAATAGGTTGGATTCATGTTGACATGTATTTTCATAAATATTTTAATTTTGGAGGGGAAAAAAATGCCTGTTAGTGTTTTTTAGGTCAGTTTGTTATCAGTGACAACGTGTTCTTCCTGAGTGAGAATTATCAGTTTTTTTGGTCGAACAAGCTTATTTTGAGACGTGTATTGTGTTTTGGTGGTCTGAGTGAGTCTGAGTTTGAATTTTGTCAGAAGTTGGCAGTATAGGCTACGTTGCACATGGCTGTAATAAACAGAGTAGTAGAATTAGAGTCACAAACTAGAAACAAAACCAGTTGTTCGCCATCCACCAATAAACCTCAAAGAAGAAGAAGAAATGAATCCGGACACCTTGGTCATCCATGACAGAAAAGTTGAGAGGTCTTTAAGATTTTTTTTAATTTGAGCAAGTTGTATTTATTCTTTCATGGGAAACTGAGGTCAAATTTCACCATTTCCATCAACCTGCACATATAAATACATTAATGGAAGGATGACTAATGAGTCTTTTCACAGAGAGCTCAATTTGCATGTTTTCTACCTTCCACTTTAAAACAAGTAGAATTTCAATAACTAATTCAACTTTGGGATGATTGGTTGGTAAAAAATTAATCTCCAATGCTTAGCTCGAATCTTTTATTTACCCTATTAGCAACATGCAATATAGGCCTAAAGGACTTTCAGCTAATGTTAGCAGGCTTCTCATTATCCTCGCCAGGTGGAAGCCGGTAGGGGATCATGTGATGATCAACATGATCAACAACGGACCTCAGCTTGTCCAAAGCGAATCTCAAATACTCACTGGACCCATCAGCCTAATTTTTGTGAACATTTGTGACCGTATGCTGAAGGACCTCTGTGATTCACAACTTTTGTCCATGTTTTTGGGTCATCCCGGCTTCTTGTGACCACAATATCTGAAAACACTTTGAGGGAATTTCCTCAAATGTGGCACAAATGACCACTTGGATTAAAGGATGAGCTGGTTAGATTTTGGTGGTCAAAGGTCACTGTGACCTCATCTCCGTCCCATCTTGTGAAAGTGATATCTCAGGGATGCTGAGAGGGAATTTCTTCAAACTTGGTAGAAGCAGCCACTTGGACTTGAGGATGTACTGATTAGATTTTGCTGGTCAAGGGTCATGGTGACCTCACTAAATACTTTTTTTTTTTTTGCCAAAATTAAAAAAACTAATTTACTAATTATGATGAAATTACACAAATATCCAATAGCATAACGTGGTTAACGTGTTAATGTTGGTGGAACTTTGCAAATCTCTGCCGGTTGCATCTGGCAGTTGGGGTGACATTGCAATAGGTGCTTCACCATCTGTCGCCTAGTGGGGATCTGCATTCTACTGAGTGACCTCCTCTAGTTCTCAAATGGAACTGACCACCACTTTTATTGGATTTATTGAATATTGACTTAAATGTCAAACATCATTATGACATTAGTTTGGAAGTATTAGCTGATGGCAAGTTTACCGTTAAAATCTCCTTTAGATATTGTATTAGTGGTTAAAATTCACCTCTTGGCCTTTCAGCTTATTGGTGAAAGTTGTCAACGGGCCATCCTGCAGATGCACATGCACGTCCCTTCAGATGGTGAAAGCCTCATTTAATGGAGAAAAATCCTGCAGAAAATCCTGCAACTAGTTATAGTTTTCCAATATATCCATTGATTACAATGGCATGATGTACAAAACACATCTGTGAACTCCACAGGGAGTTTTGAGCTCATTATCTTTGAAGCCATGATGTTCATATCAAAGAGCGACAAAGAGGCATGATGGGAAACAACTTTTGAGTGGAGACAATGGTGTGTGTGTGTGTGTGTGTGTGTGTGTGTGTGTGTGTGTGTGTGTGTGTGTGTGTGTGTGTGTGTGTGTGTGTGTGTGTGTGTGTGTGTGTGCTGATGTACTAACCACTCATCCCGTTGCCCATTGCAGCATCCTCTAAAGCACTCTGCCCTGAGGGTGTGAATCACTGGAGGGGCAACTTTGAGAATAAAAGTTGCTGCAAGATGGACCGAGTTCTTGGCGAGTCAGGGAGTTTCACAGGACAACTGACTTCCTACGTGTTGACATTTTAGATTATAGTGTCTTTAAGTGTTGGTAGAGTTTATGTGTTACCTTAGCACTCTCATCTCAGAGTCTTTTAAGATACACTGGGAAGAGCCAGACTTTTCAGATTTTTCAAATTTCTCACTTTGTGGCTTTAAAACTGATGCTGTCACAGTCAGTTTATCCCACATTGTTTTGTCCTCCCTTCTGGCTTCTTCCACCATTTTTATTAGACGCATGATGGTTCCACCAGAACACATAGTGCAGACGTTTCCACCATTTCCACTTTGGCTCATTGATCAGCTGAACTCAGTCAAATGATAGAGTGGGGGTGTCTGGTCCTATGTGAGATTCCTTTTGGGATTCAACTGTAAAACACTAGTGTGTGTTTGGGTCTGGGGTTTCAGCTGGGGGTTATGACTCAGCGAACAAATGTCTGTGAATGAAGCGCTGCCAGGTTTTAAGTATATTGTGTTTTATGTGTGTATACAGTCTCATTTGGTACTCTATCTGCTGTGTGTGGTCAGCTGGTGCTGACTCTGCTCAGCAGCTGCTTGGAGCAAAGTTCCAGATAGGTAAAAGAGTGTGGAAGTGCTCGATCAACTGGATCCCGCACGGTTCATCTCCGTCCAACACTTTGATGTCCATCTGTGGAAATGCTCAGGATGAGAAGGACAAGTGTAAACCATGAGTATCACTCTTCACAAAATGCTGTTTTGATTTTGGTTGCATGTCCAAGATTTATATTTGCAGATGAATAAAGCTGCATCTTTTTTTTTTTTCTTTTTCCTGGAGCATTCCAGAAGATAAAGAGCCTCCTCAGGGAAACAGACTAATTTCGGAGTGTGCAGTTAATCAGTTCATACGTTATCTACAAAAAGGGAAAAGGTGGGGTGAAAAGCTCAATTTACATTAGCAGTCACACCATCAGTCTCATTTTATGTTACCTTCTGTTTATCATGTGCAGCTGCTGCAGCTCCAGATTGCACTGTTCTCACTATGTCAGTGTTTTATGAGATATTTTAATAACGCCCAGCAACTATCACTGCACAGAATTTATTATAGCAGCAGTTAATTATAATTTGAATCAATCAGTAGCTTGTAATGGCAGCATGGTAACACTCTATTTGAAGGGGTGTTCATATAACTGTTATTACACTGGCATAACCTTGTCATGACACCTGTTATGAACATTAAGGCGTCTTTATAAATGCTTATGACTGCTGACAGTGTTTTTCAGTCAATTATGTCATTTTTAATCCAAAGTTGACATTGCTTTTGACCTCAAGTAAAGTGGCACATTTTGGACTTGTCATAGTGATGTCATGAAGTTTTCTTACACTGTCAAAGCTGGCTAGCTTCACAGCTAATCAAGCTAACTAACTAACGCCAGGTACAGGTAACAGCAGACAGCAGTTAGCTTACTTTAGCAACATCTAAACTAGCTAACTGCAATCTGTCCATCAGCTAACTTTGTAAGCTAAACCACTTTGGTACTGTGTTCTGTCGTCCAACTGGCTTCATATCATTTAATAACATCGTTATGACATTTCCAAATGGTACCACTTTACTTGAAGTCCAGGATATTGTTCATGTCACCTTTACAAAAGCATTTGACAGCGTAATAAAACTCAATGACATCTTTATGACAAATTCAAAATGTACCACTTTTTTTTTAGGTCAAGGAAGATATTCATGACATTACTGTTTGATGTTTAATGTGGTGTTAAAACAGCTGAACAATTTGATAATGTCAAGTTGTCATAACAGACACTGACAGGTTTTGTTGTCTTGGTTAATGTCAAGTTGTCATGGCAAAGATATGTCAAACAATTTCAAATTTGCATTAAAATTTAGATAACTGATCAAATGACACTTATTAATGATAACAGTCATGAAGATTCATAAAGACTTCATGTTTATGACAAGTGTCATGACATGCTTTTGACAGTCTTAGTTGTTGCTGAAGTAAGGTAACAAACTGGTGTTATCTGAATCTGTTATCTGTACTTACTACTTACTTGGCTAGTACGGTTAGCTGTGGAGCTACTTGCCTTTGACAGTGTAATAAAACTTAATGACATCTTTATGACAAGTCCAAAATGTACTACTTAACTTGAGGTCAAGGAGAATATTCATAACACACTTATGTTTTCATGATGGCCAGTGTCAAAAGCAACCACATACGACAGTTTAATGTAGTGTTAAGACAGAAAGCTTAACAGATCTTTCAGTTTGACAATGTCAAGTTGTCATAACAAAGACACTGACAGGTTATGTTGTCTTGGTTAATGTCAAGTTGTCATAACAAAGATATCTCAAATATTGTCAACCTTGCATTAAAACTGACAGAACTGAGCAAATGACACCTGATGACAGCAGTCATAAACATTCATAAAGACTCCTTTATGTTCATGACAAGCATCATGACATGGTTATGACATTGTTATGACAGTCTTATGCACACCCCTTCAAATAAAGTGTCACCGGCAGCTTGGTTAATGTAACCATTAACACAGCCTAATATCACCACATGACTCTGGGTTAGCCTCACAGTCAAACTCATAAATGTGCTCATATGCGTTTTAATTTTTGGCTGCTCACATATTTCCACAGTTTGAACATGCCAGTCGGGGCATGCGGCATGACTTCCATTCTTCAGCCCTTGACGCACTCTCATTTTTCAAATACACTTGTAGACACAGAGCACTTAATCCACTCTTGGTTCCCAGATGTGTCAGATGTGCTGTTGAGCGGCGGTGCTGAAGGATCTCAAGGAACGCTATTTTGCAGGGAGGGAAGAAGAGAGGAGCCATTCGAGGTCAGCGAGGGGGAAATGTGTGAACAGTAAAACATTTCACCTTCCCAGCGGCTGAGTCAGAGCACTTCTATCTGAGCCGGGAGCGAGGCAGGAGTGAGGGGGACACCGGAAAAGTGATGGCAATCAGCTGACCCATGACACCACTGAGATCGCACTGGAGGACTAAATGAGATTATTACCCTTCTGCTACTACTCACAGGCAGAAACATGAACACGAGTCTCCTGGAGAGACGCTGGAGAATTGCATGCCTTTTCTGTCTGAGAATGCCAGGATTATTGCTGGATTTTGGGTGTAGCAGTGAGATCCATATATAGCTGTTGTTTGGGTGAGAAGGCATCCAAATGTTTGCAGATAGATATTTTAGCCAGAAATTTGAAGCTTTCCCAGGGTTAACGGTTTCACTTGAATAATGTATTGGTTCGGAAATTCAATTTAGCTGAACAAATTAGTAGACCTCCAGACATACTTTGGTATGCTCCTGCTAAGAATTTCTTTATCATGCAGCACCAACTTTCCTCAGAGGCATGTCATATGAATTTTAATCTGACGCTGGTTTACAGGGATGCCTCCTGCATAAAAGAATTTTGCACTTTCATAATTTACTTGATATCTCAAAGCAGATGATAGTTTGTGAATTATTTCCTTTTTGTCAGGGGAAAAAGTAGAGTGATATTTGTGCAAAACGAAATATATGGATATTAAACACAATTCGTTTAATATCACTATTTAAAATAAGTAAGCTTTTAAAGCTGCAGTGCAGAACTTTAGTCTCACCTTTCTGCTAGTGAGAGTAATTATACAAACACTGTCAAAGTGTGGTCATCAGTCCCTCCAGGAAGTTGAGATGTTGCAGTCACAATCATTAGCGCCATTTCAACCAATTCCTGCGAATTTTGCACAACCTTGCAATTTTGTCCAATCACCGTAACTTTTACGCAAATCATCGTAGCTTCGAGTTCCACCAATTCTAGCAGTCCCCCGCGCAAATGTGTCATCTCAGTGTTGTATTATTAACTTTTTCCTTTTCTTTTTTCTTTTTATATCTTTTATTTTGTCATGGGTACTGAAAAGAATACAAGGTTTATTATTGTTATTGACATCTGTCAGTGCTGTTTGCACCTTTATATTTTATTATTTTGCACTGTTTTTACTGAGTTTGAGCTTCACCCAGGTGCACTCCTTCATTTTCAAAAAGGCAAATGTATTTTGTTATAAGTTTTATAAGTTACTTAGAACATAGAACACCAACAAAATGCAACTTTTCTTTTGCAATTTTCTGCAATATGCATCACAATTTTTTGGACAAAAGCTGCTGTGAAATTAGGCATTTTAGTCTGCAACATCCCCCACAAAGCCTGCGAAATCCTGGAGGGACTGGCTTATGAGGCATGCCTACACTTTTCCACCATAGAGTCCACCATGCTGCAGCCTACTCCATTGCTATTGCTCCTCCCTTCAGCTCTGACAAACCAAAAATGCATCACGGCTGTCTGTTACGTCAGTCAAATGTCGCCGCACATAACAGATTTTAAAAAATGCCAATATACTGTGAAATACAGAGAGAGACCTGGTGGTGACAGGCTTAATTAGGATTGTTTATTCATTTCACAAGTTTTGAATGTACTGCAGGTTTAAAGCTGCACTATCAATATATGGTCGAACCATAGAGTGGGACATCTACTAGCTAAAGCTTAGCTTATGAAAATTGTTTCCAATATTTAGGAGCATTGCATTAAGCCTCTTAGGTTGGGTAATACAACACATACCACTTCAGTTACCATGGTTACACTTCACTCACATCATCATCGTTTAACGTTACTTGACAGCATTATCGTTAGTGCTAGCTAGCCTGGGCAACAAAGAGAATATAAAAAGAAAAAGAACGCCAAACTGGACAGAGGATAGAAAAATTAGAGGAACACGTACATGACGGAAAGTAAATTTAACCCAGTCACAGAAAATATGCACAAGCAAAAGATGTGGTAAGAAGTGAAAGACATGGAAATGCCAAAAGGAAAGAAGAGAAAACATCGACAGAAGTCCACAAAAACTGGTAAGTTTCAATAAAACGATATAGCTAACGTTACTGTATGAGAGAGTTATTGTAATGTTAGCGATATAATGTTGACAATAAATGGCAGAAGAAGGGACCAACAAATGATCTATTATACTGAATATTTTATTTTTAAGAGACTGGTATGCATTCCTCAAAGGAAATTTGTTTCCGTGGACCCTCCAGCAACACATAAAAGAACACCTGAGTAGCTACGGGGAAACACATTTTTTTTATAAAGCATCCTTAGATGAAAATTTAACCTTAGCCTGAGTTGTTCTATGCAAGTGGGCACAAATATTTCCCTCAATACAATACCAAAGCAGAGCTAAAAGCAGAAAGAATATTTGATTTACTGTACATTCATCCAGATAGCCTCCAAATAAATGCTAATGTTACTTAATGTGTGCTGGATGCTATAAATAGGCAAATGTTCGCAAACTAACACATTCACTATAGTAAAGGCGACAATATGTCATTGTTACGATTACAGCATGTTCTGCTGGCCACAAGTGTTAAAAATGATGAATACTGCTTTAAAATTATACACATTGTCATAATTTAGAGACAGGGTGTAATATTGTTTTACACAACCTTCTGCTAAAATGTACCTCTTCAGTTTAGTCGAGTAATGTGAGCGTTTACGATGTGAACTGGAACCAGGTCGCATTGTTGCAGTGTGGCCAAAATCTGAAACTGGACATCTAAACTGAGCCATTGTAAAACAAGAGGAATGACCGTCACTTGTGTCTAATTTCTCCAAACTGCTTCGCCTGCTTCAGTGTGACCTTTCCCGCCTTTTAAAATCGCTATTAGCTCCGCAGTCACGTTCTCAAAGCCCACGACCACACAGCTTCCGTCACCGCCGCCCGTGCTCCTCCTTCAATAAAACAAACATGCGCAAAAAGTCACCTTTCCAGTTATATTTGACTTTTTTTTTTCTCCTCCATGACCTTCTGTCTAAATGTTTATAATTTTCCGTTTGGAAGCTTTGTTTTTGTTTTGGTATATTTAGCCATTCCTCGTCCTGGGCTCAGTGCCCGCTTGACAGACAGTCTCTAATTAGCACGGCAGAAATACATATTTAGAGCTGTGTGGCTTTGGAGACTCTCTTTATTTAAGTCACCAGGGAGAACAATGGAGGAAACAATGGCCGCCTGCACCAGGCGAGGTCTTCACAGCACTGACTCGGTGCAGATCTCTTCAATGTGACAGTCCGGTTCAAATTGAGATACTGTAAAACAACCCACTCATTGCAGGGCTTTATTTTCTTCAGTGACAGGGAGTTGATTGTTGTGCTGCTGGGCTTTACACACATTATGAATAGCTGTGGTACCATGTCTGGTAAGGATTTAGTTTAAGCAAATGTTTTTGGCACATTCGTTGCATAAATAATAATGAATCATAGCTTAAATTATGAATGGTGTGGCTGCTTGTAATTAAGACAAGTGTTTGTTCCCCCCAGTCATGGGTGACATGGGTGATTTAAGGCGTAATAATAGACATTTTGGGAACAAACTATTTTAATCTCCCTGTGGCAGTGTTGATAAGAGGAAGCTGTGTCTTAATACTGATGGCTGTTTTGGGTTTTTGGTCCTCCATGGAGGCAGACTTGTGCAGGAAGTGTGGGTGCGGCCGGCGACATTTCCCCTGCCCTCCTCTGCCCCCCCACCCCCCCCCCCTCTGAGACTCCTTAAAAAGTGAAACTTGAATCAAAGCCTCTACACATTCACTTGTCTGCGGTCCACAAATGAGTAAGCAGTAGGGGACTCCACTTCTGCTGCACTATAATTTGGGGGAATTAATTCACATAAATTTTAATTTTCCTGAAAACCGTATGGCAGCTGTGCAGTAAATGATACCCGAGTGAGAGCTTAGATTTCAGCCAGAAATAAAAGGGTGTCAAAATAACAACGCAATGTGTAGGTGGCGGCATGACAACACAATTCTTCACTCAGCAGCCTCACAAGTTTTCCCACAGCTTTGGCTTACCGCACCCAAAACGTATTAGAGTATATCACTACTTATCTTTCCTTTTAGTTTTCCTACAGGAATTTGTTGGAAAATCACTCCTATTAAAAAAAGTATTATACCGTTTCTAAAAGATCTAAAAATAATCATGTGTTCTTGTGATTTGGCAAGTGACATGAGAATGAAGCAATAATTTCTTGGCTCAGTCATTGTTCATAACCTTGTGGCGAGCATCCAAAAAATAATCTGCATGGGAGACTGTTTGTCATGGAGTCAACATGGGTTGATCCCTTATGCCTCAAAGCAGTTTAAAGTTCCACAATAACCTTTATGCATAATGTCATTCAAGTGGTCTCAGAGAAAACTCAGTTTCTCCACTTGACTCTGTTTTCTGTCTTTAGAAAATCAAGCCTGTGACCGGAGACATTGACTAATCGCAGGTCAGTTTAGTCTCATTCCCAAAGTGCAACTATTTCGCAACCTGGAAATGAAATCACCAATCCCCAAATCCAATGTCCATAGATTTTTTAAAGAGTCCACTGCCAGCTCTGTGAGGCAGTACATATTTGCAGTAGAGCTTTGAGCTTACGGCTAATATCAGTATGCTAACATTCTCACAATGACAAGGCAGACATTCTGATGCTGTACTAATCAAGCATAATGTTTAGTATGTGTTAGCATTTTAGCACCAGAAGAAAAGTCAACATCAACAACAACAAAGTCAGTAGGATTCAGCTGGCTGTGTAAATCCAACCAACAGTTTATTGTACAATATTTCAGTCTGGACCAAAGTGATTAATTCACCCTCCAACAGACTGACATCCATCCAGCTGCTGTTAATAGAGCTAACAAAAGACCTGATCCTAAAAGGACTCAAGGTCAGTCAGACTTGCTTTAAGTAGACCCTGAGGAGAGTAAGACCTGATCAATCAACCCCGACTGAGCCAAACAGAGAGGACAAACATTAGCGAAAGAATGATGGTCCATCATAGCCTGGCATCACCGGACTAATTCACAAACCTAAATTATTCTCGGTTCAGTTCTTTTTTTTTTTATTGCATCTGGATGCAACTGATTAGACCCACAACAAAAGGTGTGACAAAACACTGGGGCAGTGCTCAGTCCACTTTCAAGCAGGACAAACTTTCTCAAATTACAACCAAACAGCACACTGACGTGTATTTCTGAAAACATCTGAGGCAAGAAATAGGCAATACAGTAACAGAATCTTGATTCTTATTTGATCAGCACTGCTTAGTGTCACAGTTTGATATGTGTGATGTGAACCTGCTGATTCACACGTGACTTTTCGAATTTGGACGGGTGAGACTCTTCTGTCAGGCATTTATCAATCCAACCCCATGCAAAATAAACAGTTGTGATTGGCCCAACAAAAGCCAGGACTGGTGGAAATGTCTCTGAACAGGAGGGGGCCAGAGGTATCTACCAGAGTAAATGAAATAAGAGCTCGCAGGTTCGTCTGGTTCCCAGGCTAGCACCATCAATTAATTAGCAGTCAGGTATTGGCACACAGACCCTGCAGGACCCACTAAACTCAATCTGACTTAATATCATTTGTATTTGACCTCAGTCAGGTCTCAGAATAGGTATTGGATACTAAGAACCAAGTGGACCTTAATTCAACATTTACCCTTGCTGGTTGTTTTTCGCCTTGGCTCATCCAAGTTTGTTTCCTGGTTGCAAGCAAATCTGGCTTTATATTATAGCACACAGTTTTATTTACAATATATGTAGGGTGTACATCTGTGGACAGATGGTCAAGGAATGCCAAAAAAAACCCAAAAACTTCTATATAAAAGTAATACAATCCTCTATGATGAACGGGTTAATGTTCTCAACTTTCGTGAACTTTCCAAGTGCACAGGGATGAAGTCAATCATTGTTTAAAATAGTCATCTTCCACTTAAGAATGGTCTGTCTTTAAAACAAAAGCCGTGGTATTTCCAGAAATAAATGTCTATAAACAGTGCACTTTATTCCAAGTAATTTATCTTTAAATTACTTCACTCTTACTATGTTCATTGGCTGCCACAAAACCTTTTGGTCCGCACGTGTTTTCAGTCCTGAATGAATTTGTCCGTGGTGACCTCCCATTTTCTTCCTCCATGTTCCCCGTCTCTCAGCAGACGGCGGCATGGCCCAGATGTGTAGGTGTAAACATGCTGGTAATTAGGCCAGAACTCGCTCTGATCTCCTTTCAAAGGCACTGACTCGCTACAGACACACCTTCTCTCTCCATGACCCCAACAGCCAGCCACTGAGCAGCCCTACACCCAAGGCAAATATTTGGGGAAATAGCAATGAACCCTGTGTTATAAACACACAAGCACACACACATGCATGTGTTTGTATTACTACACTTGTGAGAACCGTCTACTGGTCATTCCTTCATCCCAGACTGTGATGTTATTCTAACTCTAAACCCGACAGCGGGATCACTTAATCTGCAAGATCATCAGTCATAAGACCCATTATATATTATTAGATAAATTATAAGAAACAGTGTGCTGCAAATGAAAAAATCACTGGTTTAGTGCATTATGTTGAACCTTTTAAGCTGAGCCATGTGGTGGCGGGGCCTTCGGGACGGATAAGATAAGAAGACTTTAGTGTCTCAGAGGAAACTTATCTTAGAGACATAGAGTACCTACACAAACTGTCCCTAGTCCAC
This sequence comes from Lutjanus argentimaculatus, assembly GCA_034769285.1. NCBI lineage: Eukaryota > Metazoa > Chordata > Actinopteri > Lutjaniformes > Lutjanidae > Lutjanus > Lutjanus argentimaculatus. The sequence goes on along the minus strand of JAWZSL010000025.1, from coordinate 8,496,707 downwards.
ACACAAACACGGTACCTACAGTAGCCTAGATGCACAAACTGCCACCAGCCAACAAACTGCTCACTGCTCATCTGTTTGCTTGAAGTTCAGTCAGTTTATCAGTTCCTCTGTTATTCAGTTTTGCTGGCTGTCTCTGGGCTGGACACCTGGTCTACAGTGGAAAAACTCAAGTAAAAGGTTAGATTTGCATGAAATCTGATACAGACCTATGATGACTTTGGGGATTTCTTTGCTTTTCAAGCACGTGGAAGCAAACATGCATTCTGTATTACTACACTTTTAAGTTTGCACTAAGCTCAAAACAAAGCTGAGCCTCAGTACAGTTTTGAGCCTGAAGTGAATCAGCTCTTTTTTTTTAATGATTAAAATTAAGGATTAAAATATATATGACAAAGCACAAAACAGTGACATACTATGTATACATACTGTTAGACAGTGTAAGACAACACTAATCGTTCACATATACAACAGTGTACAACAGCATGTGCAGTATAAAATCAAAGAGATCTAACAGACAAACACGCAAAGGGGTTGGGGGTGTGGAGGGTGCAGCACAACTGCAATACCAGGGAATCATATAGCCTATTTTCCAAATGTGCTCTGCCAGGGTCCATAATTTCCATGGTTACATTCAAAGAGGCCTGAGGCTGCCCGTTCCATTGACAATAAATGAAGTCTTTTAACCAATTATCGATGCTAAAGTAATTTGGTTTATGTAATTTCCAATTCATCACTATAATATGTTTAACAGCAAATGCAATTATGCAGTGTGTGAGTGTTGACTGTATATTTTCTACCCTTGTGCCTGAGATGCAGACTAACAGACAATGGGGTATTTTCACATTCAGAATAGAAGATAATCTTAAAATCACCCTATTCTAAAAGCTCCTCACTGAAGGACAGCACCACAACAGATACTTCAACTGTTCCTACCTGTGCCCAGTCATCCAGCACAAATGTGAAAGGGAATGATCCATTTTCTGTAATATAAGAACAGCTGATCAGTTAGAGTAGGTAACAACAGTAACATGGTACCAGCCTTACACTCAGATTTTACTTTTGTTTTTTGCATTTTTGTGCTACCAGTGATAACAAGTCAGAATTAGTAGCAGCAGCAACAATCCAGCAGTAACAGCAACCTCAAAACGAATGAACAAATTCTACTCTGCTTCAGCTGTACTTTGAGCTTCATGCTAAAATACTGGTCCACTGCTAATGTTAGTTAATGTAATGTTAAAATGTTAGCGACATGCATACAAGCTTTTTTTTTTTTTACAAGCTAACCCTCAGCATCCTGAGATGGTAACAAGCATTTTTGATAATTAGCATCTTAATATGTGAGCATTCTCACAAGTGTAAACTTCCAGGCTGGAAAATGAAGCCAAAGTGGCAGTGCCAAAAACTGCAGTTCATCAAATGGCCACTTGAGGCTGGCTCCCAAGGCAAGTCAATCCCCATAGGCCCCTTAATAAAATGTCCAACTTTACAGCAGATATAAATATGTTTACAGCATGGTGCAAAAAAAAATTGTAGTTAATTCCTCATTCATGGTAACTGTACTTAAAGTTATGCATAATTAAAGGTGTGCTCACTTTGAGTGACAGGTGGGTGCCATCACAGGTGGCTAGCCACAAGGTAGCCGCTTCATTCCACCTTTTTACCCATTTTTGGATTAGTCACCTGGAACCACCGCACTGAGCTCTTCAGAAACCTGTCAGTGGAGTCACAGAGACCACATCCATGTTTAATACAATCTATGCATGCTTAACATGAGCTAATCACATTGCCATTTCTCTGGCACCACTCTCGGGCCAGATGTTACTTTTTTGCATTTTTCCTTGCAGGAACAAGAATAGCAAGTGTTGTGGTCCAGTATCCAAGTGAGGACAGAAGTAGAACACATACTGTTTCTACGAGCATGTCTGTACGACCGGCTCCTCTCCAAGGGGAATTACTCATGGAATCCAGTGAAGCCTCAGGGTGTCCCCAACCCAACAAAGATGCCACAGAAAGATAAGTTTAATGTCTCTGGAGATGCCTGCCAGTCGGACTGATTGGTATTAATACCACTTGTGTACAGCTTGTTTGGGATGATGTGAAATTGGATCAACCAGGCAAAGCAAAGCTCGCCAGTTCAAAGGGGTAAGTGCTGAAAGAATGAAAATAGAAGCAGATGAGAATTTGTGAATTGAATTCAACATCTAACAAGGGTCTGGCTCTGCAAATTAGTTTCAGATGGATGTTTTATATACATTACATCTGTTGCACGTGTTTTTCTGAAGTAATACGTATCTGCATTGTCACTGTTGTATGTATTCATATGTTATGTAATATGAATACATTATTGCAGCAAATTGAAAAAGCTTTAAAATGGAAATGGACATTGTTACAATATATCATCAGATTAGCATGAGAAATTCAAAATAAATCAAAGCCACTAGTCAGCTGCCCCATGAAGAAATTAATACTTTTTTGCATGTTCAGTTTACTGTAGCGTGATCACTGGTTATTATGAGACTATGATACCTTACAATGTCTTGTGAGAACTGCTGTTATTTTTCCCCCCAAAGCGAAATAGACAAATATCTGAAGAGAGCGCCAAGTCTCATCATCACATCAGCTACAAATCCCCAATGCAAGAGAATCCTGATCTCTCTCTCACACACACGGGCGCGCACGCACACACACACACATCACAATCAAATAAAGCTCATTTGTAATCATTAAATCTCAGGACTGTTTATTTTGTTTTGACAACCACAGATTTCAAGTTCTCAGGATTCCAGTGTTTGTGGAGAGCTGGGTGTGTTGTCAAATGTTGGCTCGTCTTCGTGTCTTGTACTTTATAGCACATGACATTTTGCTTTCCAAATCTCGCTTACCTAAATCTTGATCACCATGCTAGCCAGAGCACTCAGATTTAATTATCGTTCCACAAAGGAATCCAATTTATTGACAGCCAAAGCAGAAAAAGCACATGTGGAACCATGAATAGCTGTGTTCCAGCAATTATTATGATGCAACGCAGCTATTAATGATGGTATTTCAATGAGGGGAGACTAATTGAAAGAAGGAGAGTAATTAAATGAATTTATTTGATATAGTGTGCACAGCAGGAATAGTTGCAGAGACATGTGACGTGTCATTTAGGGGGTTGTGGCACAAGAATACCCCCGCCCCCCACCCCCCGATGTCATGAAGACACTGGTGTTGGAGGAACAGTCTGCCTGAAGATCTGGATGGATGTGACGTGTGATGATCTCCCTGGAAACGCCCATAGATGAAACTGCACTGATTTGACACTGAAATGACAGCTAACAACAGCGGAGACAGGAACACTACTAGAAATTTGTCACAGCGAGATCACTGACTCACAGAGGTCTTGGCACCCTTCGGGCTGCATGCACAACTGGGGAATACATTTGAAAACCATTACAGTTGAGAACTCAGGAACTGTGTCTTTTATCGATGCCAGCATGTTTTTTCCTGACAGTTGCACATTGCAAAACAATGAGAAGAAAGAAGACGTCATAGTGGAGAGAAAGAAACGGTCCAAAACGTGGCCCCATTTGATGAAGAAAGATCACAGCATTGCAGTTGTAACAGCTGTAAAATGAAGATTTAAACACCAGCAATGTGATGAAACACCTCTCTACACACAAGGGCTTAAATTCCAGGAATGCCATGCATTTGACACTCTATGAACAGGTAACCACTGTTTCCCAGCACGTGCATTACCAAGAATAGGTATCCTGTGTTAAAATAACATTAGCACTACGCAGGCAGGCTTAGCAGATTTTTTCCTTGACTAAGAAAATCTAAATTTAAAACAAATGCTGTACAATTATCCTCTCATTTCATCCATTTTAAAAGATGAGTCACAAGCATGCCTTTCTCACTACTGTTTCTAAATGTGTTTTTACATGTGGCCAGACTTAAAGATAATAAAACAGTTGCAGACGTAGAAAACTTTTGTAGGTCTACTTTTTGTCCCACACAAAAAAATCATCAGGGATCAATAAGGAATCAATAAAAAAAACTAGACTGATGCATAGAATCGATAATGGCATTGGTATCAGTAACATCTGGTATCAATAAAATCTTATCAGTTCCCATCCCTATGTACAAACTCCGCCAACCATGACAGTAGGACAGTACAGTCCTACAGTGAGAAGTCTGACTCATCAGATGTGGACTGTGGGTATGAGCCTGCTATTGGACACGTGTTTCGTGTGGCATACGCCATATCTGTTATCTGCGTTTTCAAGTTCCCCGTTGCTGCAGGAAACAACAACCACCTCAGAGTTACCAGCCTACATGAAAGTGACACATTTGCACCTTGGTCGCTAACAAAATGCATGTAATCAAGTAGAAGCCTTTTTCTTTTCCAGGAATTATTTTGCCATTTCAATGCCAGAGCTCGCCTCCTGATGTGCAAATGTTCCACCAAAACAAAACCCCGCCCCCCGACACTATTTTTTTTACAGGTTCGCTGGCGGTGTATCCTGGTCTCAGCGCTGCCCAAGGCAATTGTGATTGGTTTAAAGAAATACAAAACCAGGCAGAATGATGTGTGGAGCCAGACCTTTCTCTGGCACTGAGTTTACTGTCCCTTACTAGGGCAGTGATTCAGTACACAAATCACTGCTGCTCATTAAGCTTAATCTCTGCCAGAGCATGGCAATAGTTAAAGGCGACCTAGATGAACATGATCAATTCTTCTCCTCTCTCATCAGGATTTTGGCAGCTGGACAGTCAGAGGACGCTGTTTACATAGAGGACATCAAACCAAAGCTATTAAAACACTAGATTGTTGCCTTTGTGTCTCACTGTCAGGGCTTCCTGGAACACTTGGAATAGAACAGTCATCCTTTCTATCAGCAACACCTGTGCTATTCCTGCTACCCCCTGCAATAGATCTGTGCCCCCTCGACAAGAACCGTTGGCTTCAAATAACTAAAATGTCAACTTGGTAATTTGTATCGCTAGAGAAACTGATTGGTATTGTTCCTTCTGGAGCCTGATACTCTACTGACATTCACTTGCTGCATGATCTACTTGCATGTCATCTGTTTGACAGGCTGTGAAGCCACTGCTAGTGAAGAAATCATTGACACTTTTACCTCATTTTTCACGTCACTTAAGTTCCTCTTTTTCAGCATGGTCTTTAAGTCAATATATGTTTCTCTAAAGTGGTGCCATTATGTTTTCTCACAGTAATTAAGGTCCCTTTTATATGTAGTTACACACTGACAGTGTTCATGAATGAAACCCATTGATGTCTTTCTTTTCTGTGACTCCCACTCGTCCTCTCTGTCTGACTTTCACTTTACTCATGTTTTGTTTTTGTGTTTGTGTGTTTATCCACCCATTCACCAGGGTTACTTGCACTGAAGGCTGTTTCTCATCTCCACTGTCCCTGTTTGACACATGGCTAAATACAGCTGAGCAACTCTGCATTTTCAACCCGGTGCTTTGTCTGTCCACTCTCTCATCCTCCGTCCTCTGCTTGTCTTCAAACTTCCTCTTATCGTTGACAGGAAATGACATGAAAATGCAAGTTATTTTGATCCAACGCGCACACACACGTTCAAATGCACCTAAGGAGGGACCACACACAGTCAAAAAGCATGTGTACATGCAGTGTGATTGATAGTTTGATTTTCATGACATCAGCACTTTCCCAGCAATAATCTAGAGCCTATTTGCAGAACCTGATATCCTAAAATACTTTATTCATTAAAGCAGGGAAAGAAAAATACAGCTTTCAAATATTCTCAGAACTCAGTCTTTACCACCAGCTGAGAGGATAATGTGAAAATACTTTTGAACTTACTGTATGATTTAGTTTTATAGTTTCTTTCCTTGACCTTCACATAGATTTGTGTGTGCCTCCCTCGCTGAAAACTCTCCCTGAAGTTTCCCCTTAATTGATTCTCACCACATTCCAGCGAGCTGCACGCCAAGTGGCCGCTCTGATTAAGAGCACAGGTAGGATCCAGGAAAGAATCCAGTGCTGCACTGCAGGTTTGTGAGAATTCGTAGCTGAGATCTGGATCTGCGTGCTGCTCCTTCCAGCTGGAGGAGCAGAGGAGCGTACAGTGTCAGAGCTGAAGATAAACTCGCTCTGAAAAACCTACAATTCAACATCAAACCTTGGCAAGATGATTAACCTGTGAGGTCACAAATTAAAGACAGCAACAGAGAAAAATCTGAAACCACAGATGCCAGATCCCTGAACTTATAAACTGTCTTGCTTCGGCCTCAAATTGCAGCTTGATTCGTTATTATCAAATTAGCATCAGTGTACTCATAAATCAGAAATCCCTTGTGTCAAATCAATCTTGTGCGAGCGTAGTATATATCATAACGCCCATGTTTTTAAAACTAATTCGAACCCTTATCGTATTTTAGGGAATTGACACAGAATAACTGGAGTGGAATACAGTTGCAGCAGGTATTATGACTCACTCTGTATCACTCATTCCTATTACTCACCAGACAGCCTGCGAGACACGGCATCGCCCTCTACTTTCACGTCCCACAGGAAGCCTTTCCCCTGAGATCAATTGGAGAAAGATATGAAGACGGTATTTCATTTTTGCTGTTCTCTTACTGGATGCTGCGAGACTCTTGTTGTTCACAGATGTTTGGAGAGCCATTACTTGCACACTCTTTGTGCCTGTGCATTGCTCATCCCATTTCACATTATGAGACCTTGAATAGCACCATTCTGTGCTAGTAGTTGTGTGCCACAGCACTGTAAAAATAATTTGTTTTATCTTTAAAAAAAAGTTAGTGTCCGAGCTGCCTTAAAAATAACTGAGGTCATTTTGGAATCATTCAGAACAAATAAACTTTTCTAGTTAAATAAACAGATAGTAATTTAGTTGGACTTAAGAAAAACATGTTCAATAAACTTAAGATATTAAGTTGAACTCTTAAGTCACATTGATCAACATTGCAAACAAATTTGATTTCCTTTTATATTTCAATATTTCGAGAACAGACTTAGGTTACATTTGTAACTGTCAGAACTGTCAAAACAGTTGAGCAACAGTAGAAGACTCATCGTTGCTTGTTATTGTCCATTGTGCATTGTCTTGTGCTCCTGCAGTGTTCCTGCAACCTGCCTGAGCTTCCTGAAGTCTGGGGAAGAGACAGTGGGGGGAAACAACTCACTTCAACCTTTGATTGTCTATTAAATAAGTTTTTAACCTATTTAATATACAGTTTTATACTCAGTATTTGCACTGCAGTGCTCATTTTTGGATCCGCAATTGTTACATATTGTTAAGTTAATGAGAAAAAAAAGAAAATTTCTGTATGATTTTTTTTACATTGAGCACATGTCCTTATGTGACCTCAGCAGCACTGGTGATATGGCTTCAAAGTGCATGGCACTGATGTAATTACACATCTGTTGTTTTTTTTTATCCTCTTTTCATCCTTAATTCCCATTTTTGCCACATAAAATATTTACTCAGGTCAGTCATAATCACAGTGTCACTGGTGTGGATGCTGACCTACACACAGCTCACCGCGCCCCCGGAGTTCAGCATATTATTTTCCTCCAAAGATGTAGCAAAGGTACATCTATGTGTCGTCTTTGACTCATCGGTTTTGGAGGATGTTTGGATGAGTGGAAACTGCAGCATGGCACTATATCACGAGAATTTTGGTGTCATCTTCCCTCCTCTACGCAGAAATGCACCCTATCATTTAAGCCTATTCCCAAGATCCCCAAGATTATATCATATGAAACTGTATATAGCTCTCTTTTCCTGTTTTGCATTCTACTATATGCATCAACTATGTGCTACATCCTCTGTATATTATACTTGTGTTACGAGGCATGCACGTCCAAACATGAAGTAAACCCTCGTTTCATTGTAATAACCTGCCTCAAACGGACCCGCCAACAGTAGCTCTTCCCACACGCAGTGTTCAAAATGGACCTTGAACTTCTCGGCCCTCCGGCTATGATCAAGTATGCAGGCAGCAGCCCAAGACAACGCTATAGCAAAACCGCAAGTACGTACCTCCCTGTGTGTTCCTCGTTCCGTCCATGCCGTCCCTGCTGAACCAGAATGACAGCTGCGCCTTCACTTTCTCTGTGATTTCAACCTCAGAATTCGACCATAAATTGGGTTCCCATGTGAAGGAAAACGACATCCACCCCATGCTGATGTAACCCCTAATTACTATTGATGTTTTTCCATGGAGTCTGACCAAGATGTTGCACTGCAGACTTTGCAGATGGACAGTATGTGGAAGGGAATGACGATTTATGTTGCCGCAAATATAGTCCAAACCTCCAACAGGATTCAAGACAAATGCAGTCCCAGGAGATGATATGATTCTGATTACTTATAGCTGTCCGCGGTGTTGTACCAGACATGATTTTAATGTAATCCTACACCCTGAAAAAAATATTCTGAATACATATTCTGTTGTACATATTCTTGAACCCTTTTAATCTTTTGTAATTCTTTTAAGGCTCCAGTAATCAAATTTTCATATTAAAAATAGATCAAATAGTGTGGAAGTGGCCTGTGATAGTGATGAACCCACAGAGCACTATCACACAACACTGCATTTCCTCTCAGCTCTACAGTGTTTTATTGTCGTTCAGCTCATTGTTTTTGTTTTACGGTCAGTGACTTTGTTTCGGTTCCCTTTCACAGCTCTCATCAACCTTGTTTCCTGTCATAGCAGGCGGCTATTTTCTGGAAACGCTCAGATAAACCAACGCTACCTTCATCACCAAAGTTAGCAACTAAGTAGTAAACATAGTGTGTCATTTAGTAGCGAAAGAGAGCGTCCTCTCTGTACGTTCACAAAATTTGTATAATACCAGTTCTCCTCCAGTCAGAAGTCAACATCGACAGAGAGTCAAATTAGCGCGCAATAAACAGTCAAGCATGGTCGGCTCTTCCGTGGGTCGCTGCTGCAGACAGGTTGAGAGGCAAGAGTGAAGATAAAAATAACCTCTGAGCTCTCCTCTCTCCTCTCGTCGGCTCCAAGACTCCTCTGTGGTTCACTGCTGTATTCACGCTCAGTGATGCAAAAGAAGAAAATTAAATCTTACACAGAATCAGATTAGATTTCAAGCATCCCAGGCAGAACTTCTTCTTTGGCTATGTGACACTTACATTCTTAGTCTTAGAATTTCAGCCTCTGTAATCTATCTTAAAGCATCTAATTGATCGAGCTTGTATGAGGTAGTCGCCTGGGGGGAAACCATGTCTGAGGGACTTGATGGCCTGGTCACACATGCACGGTTGCAGGGGGAGTGGCCATCATCTGCTGAGGCAAACAAAACACACGTCTTTCCTATTAGTTGAGGCTGTGACTCCGCCCTCTTAAATGTCACCAAAGTTGAACTGGAAGCGAAGAAACGACGCAAATTCACTGTCACGTTTCTGAATTTGCGCATGGATTGACCCCAGCCTAACTCAGGGCAAAAATGTTAGCCTGCAGGATAATATAATTGTGACTGGCCACAGTGCAATTATATTTTCTTGTGTACATCTCCCGCATATTGTGTCAATGACAATTAAACTGAAGTGAACTGAAACGGGGTCTCTTACTTTTATACAAAAGGGGGAAACTGACAAAAATATGTTTCATCCATGGTGATAAAAAGGGCTCATTCTAAGGTTATGAAAACACAGTGATTCTCATGATCATGTGATTACACTAATAAAAACATACTAAGGAAAGTTGTATTCCTCTTTGCCATATTCTGCCAAGAAATACCTGTAAATCTTCCACACTGGGCCCTAGTGCACTGCACCGCTTACACATTGATGTTTGCGCCTGTGGACAAAGCTAGATTTCCATGTGTTAAATCTTTGCCTCTGTCATTCCCCGCTCTGAGTTACTTCTTACAGCTTTAATTACCTAAAAAATCCTCCTACAGGCTTTGGCTCTTTCATGAACACACTGACTGATCTGTTTTCTGTTCCCAGAGTTCAAGAATATTTCAGATTCTCCAGAGGGCTGACTTTTCTACTGTATGATATGCCACTGCACTGTGATTCATGCATGTAAACAGACGTCATAAGGGCTGATCTTTGGCTGACGGTGTCGTGCCACGGGTTGCCCGTCTCCGATACGAGGCAGCACTTATTAATTCCTGTCTCTTGCTCTTTGACTCCCTGAGTGACGTCATGTGTCCCCAGCAGTGCTCTGGTGTTGACTGACATTGTCAACGTCATGAATTTGTGACGATGTGAGGAAGTGAGTCACAGGAGCGGGGGCATTTAGCCTCTTGTGACCAACAAAGTCGAGCACTCTGGATTTCGAGATAATCAGATGCTGTCGTGCTGAAAGCAGCATGGACAATTATTCATTGGTCATATCATGATTAAGATGAAATGATTTTGATGTTACAACATGTGCCTGGAAAAATTGGTCCTCTAACCCTTTGTTCATTCATTCATTTTGGTTTTATGCAGAAGAGGAAAACAGATTGTCACCATACTTTTAAAGAGGATTGCGTGTTCTGTTTTTTTTTGTTTTTTTTTTTTTGCTTTTTTTTCAAAATCTATTTATAATAATTTAGATATTGTGATTTCTTTACTATTAATCATCAATTGTTAAAGGAATAGTTTGGATTATCTGAAGTTGGGTTGTATGAGATACAATGATGTACACCTGTACATAGTCATTGTATTACCTACAGTAGATGCCAGTCGACACACACCCAGTTTGGAGAAGCAGAGAGGAGTACCAGCTCGGAAGCTAAGCAACATACTGCTATGGAGAGAGTCATCAGTGAAACATATTTTATCAACTTAAAGTTGTTGTTTTTTTAATTATTTTTCGGGGCTTTTTTGACTTTAGTGGATAGGGAAAGCTGCAGAGTAGACAGGAAAGAGGGTAGAGAGAGGGGATGACAAGCGGCAAAGGGCCACATGCAGGAGTCGAACCAGTGGCCGCTGCAGAGGACTGACAGCCTCAGTACATGGGGTGCATGCTCTACCAACTGAGCTATAGGAGCGCCCTACCACTTCAAGGTTAAGTGTGTAACATTTGGGAGGATTTATTGGCAGAAATGGATTATAATATTCATAAAAAATCACAGCCATGTTTTCACAGTAGTCCAGGAGAACAGACAAACTAAACACTGCCTTGGCTTACACATTGGTCCTTTAAAAGAAGGCCCATCTAAAAAAATCAGTATCACTTTAAGTGTATGTTATATATAGAATGTTTTTACCACTTAACCATTTCATCAGAGTGCCTTTTCTGTCAGGAAACTGCTGTTATATAAGCCACATATTGCTGTCTCTCACTTAACCAGATTCCATTGGAAAAATCAGTCATTTTACCTTGCAGAACACGGGAGTTGCTTGTTTACCACTGCCTCAATCAGTTAGTTTGTTTGTCTTTTTGTGTGACTTTTGTGTTTTGAAAGGTGATTTTTGTCACACAATAACACCAACATACCAACAGATCGAGGCAGTGGTGGACCAGCACCTCCTGTGTTCTGCGAGGTAAAATTACTGATTTTGCCAGTGGAGTTTGGTTGAGCAGGACAGAGTGATATTTGGCTTATTAAACACAGGCTTTCTTTTGGAAAAGGCTGTCTGGCAGAAAGGTAAAAGCATTAAAATATTCTAAATTTAGCGTACATTTTACCTGGGCCTTTTTTTAAGAGCCTAAAACACGGCGGCTGCTGTAGATGAAGACCAGCACCATCTGTGGATACAGAGGGCTCATTCTAAGGTAACAAAAGCACAAGTTTTATTTTCAGGTGATTATACATCACCTAAAACACACAAAAGAATTTTATATTCCATTTATGCCATTTTCTGGCAATATATCCCCCAAATCTTACACATTGGACCTTTAAAGCATGATAATGAACATTAACTTATGCACATTGTTTTGACTGAGGACACATAATATTTTCCATCGCACCGTCCTCCTATGATCTATACACTTTCACATGGTCTTGGTTTCGCCCAGATGGATCTCATAGTCTGAGCTGACTGAGACAGTCTCCTCATCCTCATGTCTCTCTGTTGTTATAACCACTTCACCCTGTTCCATAGTAAAAAAAAAAAAAAAAACACTCCTCTGACGCAAACCAATGTGCTGTCCTTCTGCCTTTAAGGTAAAGCAGTGTTTTTATGTTCTTGCCTGCTCTTTGATGTTATTATGGTATTATTTCATGTTAATTGAATACTGGTGCTCCCACACTGTGTTGATATCGAGTCCTGCCTATTTAAAGTCTTCAGCCTAATGTCAGACCTACTGTTTGAGTCAGCATGACATCTTGTTGATCTAGGCCAGATAAAACTGCAAAATCGCACTCAGCCAGCCCCTGTTCGTCAAATCAAATGAGGTATCCGCTGTAAAAATATCTCCGGCCTGCAGATACAAACACCAGTAATATTTTATTATTCATACACCTGATGACCCCCCCTTTGTGTTACGGGAGCATTTAATCACAAACAACGAACTCTCTGGGCAGTGGAAGAAAGTGCACCAGCGGCTATAGTGGAGATGAAACATCCAGAGAGTGTGATACACATGTGACAGGGCCTGCATCCAAACAAAATAATGATGTGCTGGCCTGGGCAGAGGCGATGGAAAACAGCTTGTTCTGGTTAGTTGCTGACCGGTGTGTGTCCCTCCATTGAAGCCAGAGCCGTGAAGAGTCAACAGCAGCCGCACCGCTCGCAATAAGACAATAAAATAGCTCATCCATCCACTCCGTCTCCAAAGTGATAATCAAGCTCAGAGGAGCAGCAATAAAAGCAGCAGCAGTTGGAGAGTTTGCAGTTGAAAGCATGGACAGAGAGGAACAAGGCAGACAACAGCAGGGCACAGTGGGAAAGAGACAAGTTTTATTTTGTTACTGTTAAAGAATTAATGAATGAGGACAACTGTTAACAATTTAAATAACTGTCTGGTATATAATTATGCCTGACATGTGTTGACCTGGCCTCAGTGTCCTTCAAATTAGTTATGTTTCATGTTTTATCCTAGGAATTCTAGTCTGTCTGGTACACAGATATTTTACAACTCACAATTTCATTTAGCAGATGCTTTATCGAAAATGATGTACATCTGAGAGCTGACACGACACAAACAAGGATTAAGTCAGGAAAAAACAACATGAGTAAGCGCCATAGCGCAAAGTTCAAGTCTGATAGGATGAAGGTGCCCACAGGCAGTGCAAGAGGCAATACATAGAGTGCACAGGATGCATTGTATTTTTTTAATATGTATATTTTTTGCAGTCAATCAATTGCAGAGATCTTCACTCTGCAGATTAACAGTTTGGTAACTCGTTCCACCGCCAGGGAACCTGAATGAGGGAGTTCAGGTAGGCGGGAGTTGGTTTAGTTGCGGTTTTGTAGGCAAGTGTCAGGGTTTTGAATTTGATGCGTGCAACAACTGGAAGCCAGTGGAGCGATCTGAACAGCGGGGTGATGTGCTGTTTTGGGCTGGCTGTAAACCAGATGTGCCATCACATTCTGGATCATCTGCAGGGGTTTGAATGTACATGCGGGGAGGCCTGCCAGTAAGGATGTTATACAGGGAAAATTGACACGACCAAGCCATTATTGTCATTTTCTTTTCCTGGAAAAAAAAACATGTTATTGTATTTTGCGTATTATATTACTGTTCTCACCCGCTGCCCGCCCGCAGTTAGTGAATTTAATGGATTTATAATATATTTTTTACCTATGACACAACTTTAACCGGGTGGGTACCTGTCCCACTGCAGGACTCTAGTGTGGTGTAGGATGTGGGCTAATGGCATCTAGTGGTGAGCTTGCAGATTGCAAACACATCATCTCACTCTCCCTCTCTAAGTGTGCAGGAAAACCTGTTGTGGCCACAAAAACTTGCACAAAATAACAGCCATATCTAGAGCGAAAGTTTGGTTTGTCCATTCGGGGCTACTGTAGAAACATGGCAGTGCAACTTGGCAGACTACATTGAAGAGTACCCACATGCTCTGCAGATTTAAACCGCTCATTTTAAGGTAACAAAAACACAACAGTTCTTATTTTGAGGTGATCATACACTCACGAAAAGCTACTTATGAATACAGTGTTCCATTTCTGCCATATAGTGCCAATAAAGCCTCATAAATCTTACACATTGGACCTTTAAATGTTTCACACACATTGCTAAATTAAAGGCAGACCATACTTTTCACCATATGGATCGCATATTGTTTGACTCAAGACTCACAATCAAATGCTGTTTTGATCGGAGATACTGATCTTTATTGTCACCCAACCAGCCTTGCACCCTAATGGTTTCAAGATAGAGATTATCAAACCCATATGGCATTTCTTCCAAAACATGCAAAGAAATATTTTGTTTTTTTTTCTCCAACTACTACTCATCATTTGTTAAAATTCCCATATTGAGATCCAGATCTCTCAATGTTATAGTTACCAGTCAGAAAATAAGACCCCTCTGCTTGTAATCATCTTACATAAATATCAGACTGAACTTGAATCAGCCAAGCATTTTATTAAAATTCTAGGCTCCCGTCAGCTCAAGAGTCCTGCAGGTGCTAAGGGATACCTGTTGGACAGGAAAACACGAGTCTGGTGAGGAAACTCAGGGAGGTGAGGAATTTACAGTACATCATACAGTATTTTATCATCTGGAAGCCATTTAAAATGCTGACACTATTTGAGTATGAGTAAAGATGGTCTTATATACATTCATCTTAAAATCAGATGTTTGTGTAAATTGGAAACAGATCAGTCAAGTAGTGCAAGTCCAACGCAGGAATATCTTTACTTACATCTTGTACATATTGTATTTAGATCTATCTTTTTGGTAGAAGCTCTGCAGCAAATATGGAAAATACTTTAGCCTGAAACATGGTTCAGTAAAAGACAGAGCACTGAATAGGAAGGGATTGTACATGTGATAAATAAAAGTAAAGATCAATTTGAGCCAGTTTAAAGTGTCTGATACCGTTTTTTACACCAAAATTAGCACATAAATGCAGGTTTTTAAACACAGCTGAACCTGCTAAAAATATGTGATTGAACCTTTTCCCTGTTCCCAGTAGAGACATTTTTTCCTGATGTGTGCTGGAAAGCCGAGACTCAACTCATGTCTGCGCAGAAGAGCAGAGAGAAAGATGTTCTTAAAAGTCTCTGTATGTACAGCTTTCAGTACTTTTGTATCTTATAACTGAATCTCTGTGGTCTGAAATTCATTTTGCTTTGTTACTGTTTTCACTGCCTCCCCGAAAACTGCAGATCGGAGTCGAAGCCAATAAATACCAGTGACTACTGCAGTCATTTAACCTGGGAATGATTGCCGATTGTACCCTTTCCTACTGAAGACAGAAGCCAGGAGTTATGGATGTTAATAGGTTTTCTTCCAGTGTAAAAGGGGCTTTATTAAGGTGGTATGCCAGGGATCGGGTACCTGCAGCTCCATGTGGCTTTTTTGCCCCTCTCCAGTGGCTCCCTGTGGTTTCGCCAAAAAAATTACATGGAAATGAAAAGCAGCTGTTTTTATTAAAGTCCATGTAAAGGAAAAAGGGAGTCTTTTTTCACCTAATTTTATATATTTATTGATTTCTTTCAATCATTCAGATTTGGCTGGGTGGTCAATAACATGTTGATGTGGTGTGACAAACTCAGAACACACATGTATTATTGTTTGATCTTCGACATTATAATTTTCATCAATGATTGTAGTAGACCTAAAGTGATTCTTCCATTCTGTACTGTAAAAGCAAGAAGCCTATACACAGAAAACTTTTTTTGATATTTCAACACTAAATTATGCGTCATAGCCTATGTCTATGCCTTAGAGCCTTTTCCTCGAAATTTTGCAGGTGGCCAGCCATGAGACTCGAGCCTTGGACGCCAAATCCAAAAGATGAAAAGTCTCAGGAGGAAAACAGAGAGTTTAATATTTGGGCTTCCAGATCTTTTTTGTTTTGGTTTTCTTCCAAATGGCTCTTTTGCGTGTTAAGGTTGTAGACCCCTGTGTTAGGCCACCATGCGTCGCCAGCACAGTTTCAGCTCTGCAGGTCTCTGGAACTCTACTGGAATGAAGACGGCCATTTTTAAGGATATTCCCTGATTTGGTATTTTAATGATGGTAGTTGAGAGTCCAAGGTCGTGTTCAGACCTTTTTCAGCCCTGTGTGAAAAAAAAAAAAAAAAAAAAAATCCAGCTTCCTCGTTCATTTGAATGACACCAATCTGTCGACACTGTGCGGATGCCAATGCGGAGGGACTCCAGCAGAAGAGCACGGTGTCATCCAGCAAGGAAGTTGGCTCTATTTTTTCTGGACTGCAACACCTCTTCTGGCGAAATGCGTTGGCTAGTCAAATCCATGCAAGCTCACAATCCTGGTATGCGACTGTCTTATGTGAACTCTGTATTTCTAATGCTTACCTGCTGATGGTTGCGACAAAAGATAAATTATTGCTGCCGTGTTAACTATCCAGAGCTGTAAAATCCTGTCTCAGACTTTATAAAATACTGTGCAGTATTTTGGTGTCTGTTCTGCTCAAACTCATGAATCTACTGCTCCATCTGGACTTCCTGGATTTGTATTTCATTGCATAACCAGTAAGTAGGGTTGGGTACCAAACTACCGAGCACCGATTCATGTTGAATCAGTGTGTGCCAAATTTCGGTACATGAGAGTGCAGTGGGTGAGAGGCAACTTAGAGCAAGAGTCTTCAACAGGGGTCTCAAACCCCTAAGGGGTCCTCAGAGTTATTCCAGGGGGCCATCCAAATTATTGTTTTATTTTTTTGAGAAGAAAAGATCCGCACACCAAAAGCTCCCATATGAAAAATTACTGGTGTGATGTTTCGAGTGATCAGCTCTTCCTCAGACTGCAGATAGACTGTTGATAAAAGCACCAGGAGTAGCTAGATAAAACACTTCAGGTAAGATAAGATTACAAAGGACAGCGAGACTGGTGTTGATGATGAATATTGGGCAAAACGAGAGCAGATTCACACTAAACTACAACAAACCTACCACAAACTGAGACTTGTAAAATTATCTTTTAAATTGAAAAATACCATGTCTAAAATGCATGGCGCAGTTACAGTTCACCATAGATTACGGTTCATTTTTTCTTCCGAATTTAGGTCTCATGGGGCACACCGGAAAGGGCGTGACTTAGGATCTCTATGTATGCGAAATGCCATATACAAGCACCGCCATAGTACAGACTACCTGGTGACAGACTGAAGGTTGTAGGGATGGTTTTGGGAGGTGAGGGGGGAGTAGGGAGGGATTTTATTTTGTGTGATGTGTAAAATGTTCGAAACAGTTTTGAAGTCTGTATTTTTTAACAACTCAAGATTTGTTAGTACAAAGAGTACAGATACCGGTACTGTATCTGTAAATGTTAACGATACCCGTCCCTGGTCTGCAGCACCTGGAGCAACACCACCATCAACAGAGCCCTTTGCATTGGCTGTTTTGAGTCTACATGTCCTCTAACAAAATGGCCGAAAGATTTAAAGCCACTGTGATGTTTTCATCCGAGAGGTCAACTGAGCTACCTTAACATACACATCATAGAGCAGTGTACTGTACGAGTGCACTTTGTTTTCCCACTTATTAATTTGGGTTTTCTTCTCATCAAAATTTAGTCATTTCTGGTAGCTACTGTATTTCTTCCCAACCCTACCCCACCCCTCACACTCAATCCCAAATTGAAACCTCCTCACCCTGACAACAATGTACTCGTAGTCGTGCCCGTCTGTGAAATCTCCGTGGACTAAATTCACAAAGGGTGAGTAAGCGGACAATAAATTTGTCAGACTTCTCTCCTGTGGCGATGTGTTGTATTTCTGGTTGTGCGGTCAAATGTAGAGTGGATGCACAAACAGGGTCGTGCGATGCGTTGGCACAGGCCGCCACCTGATAAGTCATGCCGGCTGAAGTTTGCTGTAGGGAGAGGTGGAAAGAGGGAGGGTGGAATATGGCCAAGACAGGCTTCCTTTTGGCTTATCAAACACCACATCAATCTTAGTTATTTTATGGGCTGAGAGCAAATACCTCTCCCTCTATGTTGGCTCATGTTTTCTTGGCAATATTACAATCTATTCTCAGAGAAATTAATCCATTCTGTTAAGACCTTGGATGGGGATTGGGCTTCCTCGGGCAATCAACAGTGTGGAAGACAATTGTGAACATCAAACTATAAAATGACTGTCAGTTGCATTTTAATTCAGCAATGATTTGTTTTGAGTGCAAGTCAGCCTGAAAGTCTTATCCTACAAAAGCAGCTACAGTACAGACATCGCCCGAGGGCTTGTAAAGCTCAATTCTGATTTATTGCTCAGATTTGATTTTTTTGTTTGGCTGTTCATATTATTTTTTAAATGTGGCCAATATCAGATCCAGGGTGAACTGGTCACGGTCATGAACTGACCCTCGAAAGAACAATAACGTCATCCGTTTTTTTACAGTTTCATTGAAGTTGACATGCGGTGGAAGTCAGAACATTTGGGAGTGGATAAGCTTGGATAAGGAGAAAGAGATACATTTTTAATTGTGGATTTTTGTGGAGCAGTGGCTGCTACGTCTTGACGAAGTTGTGTGTGGATGTAGAGTCTGAGTTAGGAGTGGTAGGATTGTTACATGAATGTCCAAATTTCATCCAAAATGTCAGGATGTTCAGGGCTACTTTTAACTAAATCTGTCAATGTCTCTCCACAAGACTCTCATGGCAAGACACCACGGCGCTGAGAATTACAAGGCGACCACTTCTGTCAAATTTCGTACTGCCTCCAGTTCTTGAGATGGGTGTCTTATAGAAAACACAAACAAGTGTTGCTCTTGGTGGATTTCTGTCATTTGTAACTGCAGTTGCAGCATTGCGCTGACGTGGTGGTGACGTGTGTGACTCTCTTTCAAGAAGCTCAGTTCCTCCCCTGTGGATGATCTTTTTGATCTGTTTCTAGGTACTGAGTATCAAACTAGTATCGTTTCAGTTTCAAGTATTGTTTTGTTATCGAGTATCATGATAAAAGTTGCATGAATTCCAATATAACTGATCACACTTAAGGCTGCATTGCCAAAAAAAAAGAGCTGTATCTGATTTAGGATCACATATTAAAGTGGCCCAAATCAGAATTGGAAAGATTAAATGTGATCTGTGTAGTTCACACTGTCATGAGTCACATACGAAAAAAAAAAATCTGATTTTGGCAAAAGCACAGGCATTATTAATAACATTAGCGATGGCTCCCAGTAAACCATGACAGTGTGACAGAGAGCTGACATGAACCAGAGCCCTGAAACTAAAGCAGCAAATGGATCACAATTCATTTTTATTATTGACAGCTGTGCCTTTCCAATGGTATCTTCCATAAAAGGATCTATTGAAAAGCCAACCATTATGCGCTGCTTTTTTAAATTAGAAGTGGGGAAGTCAACCCGATACACGTGATACTAACCACTCAGTCAGCCTTGAAGCCTCTTCTCTTGTAAAACTGAAAAGTACCATTTGAAAACATCATAAAGTAGCTTCAAATATGTTACGTGCCACAGTGTATATGTGTTGCTGAGCTCTCCTCTGCCCAGGTACTGCACCTTCCCCAACTCCATGCAGCTGCAGTGATTGGCAGCAGCTGCTGTCAATCAGCAATCAGGGCCTGGTGCTTAAAAGCTGGGAGAGTACAGCCCGACAAGGCCAGTGGGCCATTTGGCAGATGGAGGTCTGCATTTCAGAAGTCTAGTTCTGCAGTGACAGGCTAGACTGCTGGTAGTTTCATGTATGTGCTCCCCAGCTAGCGAAAGCACTTGCGTTTGTGTGTAATATGTGTCCTGCTAGCTTCCTCAGTTAGCAGGATACTCGTTCGGGCGCCCCATGTGCTTTGTGAGCTTCTCCAGCTTCAAAGTACCCGTTGTCTGTGTCCGTGTGTCTTTGTTAGCCAATCCGGCAAGCAAAAACACTCGTCTTGTGCGTATTTGTAGTTTAATTTAGTAGGTTAAGTTAACCTTTTGTTTTATTTAATTTGGTGTTAACTTAATTTTACCCTTAATTTGTCAATAAAAAGAACCTTTGTTACACTTTTGCCTCAGTTTTCCCTTATTCCTTTTTCACCCGGTTATATTTATTTATTGTTACACCCCTCATCTCCTAGCCCAAACTTGGGGGTCGTAACATAATATTTTGCTTAGACATCATGTGGGTGAGGGTGGACTAAATATAATAATTAGAGTTCAGAAACACTTCTTTGTAACAGCACTACCAACAGCCTCCAAAATGACCCTAAAGTTGAATCAACTCCTCTAAAACAGTTTAAGCAAGAACTGAAAATCATAACCATCATGAAGGTAAAATCTACTGCAAAGCTGTTGTAGTGAACTGAATTTATTCTCAGTAGGTGTATCTAATAAACATGTTGGGTTACTAAGTGTATCGAAAAAAACATTACTCCCTGTTTGTATTCCTTTGTGTTACTATGAATAGAAAATGTATTTAAATTTTGCTACCTTCTGGTGTGGATATCACTACATTGCTAGTGCATTGTCTGATTTATTTAACATCATTGCCTGTTCACTACATCAAACTTTTATCAATACTTAGGAAGCATAAAGAAAGGTGAGTTCAGTGTAAGTAATGCTTGCAAAGCTAGCTAGCCAAGTTACATTTTTGCTTGTGATGAAACAGTCCATATAAAGCTATACAGCAAATATGTACAAAGTTATGTTATGTATGACTTTAAGTCTGCCATCATGGATTAATTCCCTATCAATATCAAGCATGAATTAATATTTTTAATTCATGTGTTTAATTACCACTGTGGATCAGATCCATATTTTTGCAGTCTGGTACTGTTATTTCACAGCAGTACTGACTGTACAGCTGCCCCACAGACCTCAGACATTAGTGTGGGTGTTCGGCAGGCAGTATCAAAACCAATAACCATAACCACACATGTACTTAATAATTAGTTAATAGCCATGTGCCTCACCAAATCAATAGCTAATAATTCATTAAAACAGATGCTGATCAGTTGCCAGTAGCTAGTTAAAACAAAAATACGGCTTTGATCCATTGTGGCAATTATTCCCACCAGGCGTAGGCCGAGACAGGATCATTTAATCACTTTTGTGTGAATGTGTGAGTGATCACTGGACTTACACCTTGTCCCCAGCTAATCTGGAATACTACTGGACCAATCAGCCTATTTTTTGTGAATATTCATGACTGAAACATAATGGGGAAAAAAAAGAAGAAGCACAGATCCTAAATGCTTTTTTTTTTCTTTTTGGCACTGACTGTAATGTTTGTGAGTGTTGACATCTGTCAAGTACTAAAATTTCACATCAAACTGCCAAACACCAGATAACTGAAGTCTTTGTTAAGAGAATTTAGGGATTTTTTCTTCTAAACACAACTAACATGTAACACATATAATGTTCAAAAATAGTTGCTGAAAACATGAGAAAAGACAGAGCTATGCTGTGGAGATAGATAAACTGTTGTTCACGATTTCAGTGTTCCAGATTTTTTGAGCCGAGCGGAAGTATGGCTCGGTGACGTGCTGGAGCCATGATCCCCAGACACTGTATAAGCCATTGGTGTTTCCTGGTCCTCCTCTGATGTTTCCTGGACCCTCTTTGGTGCATCAACCTCACCAGTGACCTCCAGCAGTGTCCGTCATGGAGAAGGCCTTTGTAAACTGCTTGCGTGTTTGGATCTGCATCTGTTTGATGAGGACCACCTTGTCTTCAGCACCCGATTGGCCTCCTCCTGAGCTTTCAGTTTAGAGCCCAGCTTGAGGAGTTGGTCTATTACTCTGGCTGCCTCTTTAAGTCCTTAGCTCAGTTGTCAGTTTTTCTCTGCAGTCTTCTTTCTGCAACTTCTCCATCTCCTGCTCAAGTGCTTCTTTTTCAGCTCTCAGCCAGGCCCTTGGAGACTGCTAGCTCAAAAGATTTCCTCTAGTTCTCTCCTGTCAGTCTGAAGCTTTTCAGCCTGAACCTGGTTTTGCAGCTCCCTCCATTCCTTGTTGAGTTCCTCCTTGTTTCTGTTAGTTCAAGTAGACTCTTTAAGGGGCTCAGCTGAAAGACCTCTGCAGAACAAATGTTTGGTATGTTCTTTGCACATCCTCCTGCAGTTTCTTCTCTGCCTCTTGGAGCCTGGTTCTGTCGATGGTTCTGTTGTGCTCTGCCATCATCCTCATTTGACTTAACTGCTGGAGAAGGTATTTGGTTTCCTGCAGGCAAGAGTCTGCTCTTCTATTCAGAGCATTTGACGTGGCGTCTTGGCCGCACTAGACCAGTTGGGGCCTGAGACTTTGATTCCTGGGGGACATCCGTCACCTCTTGGCGGAGAGTGGTTAGCTTCTGTCTCCAGAGCAATTGATGTGGCTGTCATGCTTGCACTGGACCAGTTGAGGCCTGGGACTTTGGCTCCTTGTGGACATCCTCCACGTCTTGGTGGAAAGTCTCGGCTTCTGACAGGGTGGGGAGCTTCTTTTCTTCCTTTGGCTTGCTGTTGCTGAAACCATAAAAGAAAATGACTCTTATCTGCTGACATTTCTTTGACAGAGCCTCAACCTCCCTGTTTACCCACACCTCGAGACTTGAGAGTGACTCTGTTTCGTTGTGATGCTGTCGCCCTTTAAATAGTAAAAGTGCGTATATGCATGCATCCACAAAGATCCGAGTCAAATAAACACTCATAACTATCAGAAAACCTGGTTCAAAAAACAGCCCATTTTGCTGTTTAGCTCATTTCTCAGACTGTGTAGGCAGCAGATCACGTTTGATTGACATCTCCGTCAGGAGTGTGGGAAGTTAAGTAATGAACTGGTGTGGACAGGGTCAGCAGCAAAATGTATTTTAGATAACTAAAAAAATGTCAGTTTTAAGTGGACCCTATATTAAGAACATTTTCACTACTTTGCCGTCACAGTCTTTTTCAACGGGGAACTGATGCCACTGTCTACGCTGACTTCAGCCACCAGACTCCTTTAATAAAATCACTCATTTTGCCTCTCAGGACACAGGAGTTGCTGGTCGACCACTGCCTCAATCAGTTTGTTTGTGTTATCGCGCGACTGGTCAATTCTGAAGCGAGCAGCAGCCTGCTGATCCATAGACACTATACGTAGAAACGGACAAGACGAGTGGTCTAAAAGTGAAGCCAAAGCATCTGGACCGCCTCCTGGTGGCTGGCTGCAGTACAGGTCATAAATCCTGTCTCCCCTTGTTAATACGTGGGACATCGGACAAACTAAAACATCCAAGTACATGTCGAATAAATTTTTCCCAAAGATGTTGTTTTAAATAGTCAGTTTGTTAATCAAATAGACTCTTTACCAGTTGCAGATGCGCCACACTAACATTACAACATGAATGCATGTCTCAGTTCTTTAAGAGTCTGTGTGTTAACCTGTGTTCATTAACAACTTGTGTCATACTGCCATCATGTAAATAAATTACAGTGTCATCCACAAACATTTAGATGCTGGTGTCAGGATATACAGATTACAGATCATTGATATAGAATGTAGATAATGGGGTCACATACCTTCTTGAGATCAAGAAATACAGCTCTCTATCCAGTAGAGATTTTTTTTTTTTTTTTTTTTTTGGTGAAATAACAGTTAGAATAATTGGCATGACAAACTGCACTGCGTGTAGCGCAAAAGAACGGGTACTCAGGTGGCAGATGATTTGCACAGCTGCCAATTTCTCTGCAACCTTTGACACTGTAGGTTAGATCTTGATGGGCCTGTAATTACAAGCATTGGAGCAACAACAGCTGACTCCAGACATTTGGAAACATGCTCTGACAAATTGGGAGGTTAATAATGGTTGGTGATAGGATTAGTTAGTGTATATCCTTTGCTATGGACGGTTTAACAGATCTGATCATCAGTGTAACCTCTGATTCAGTGACATTACATAAGCTCAAAGCTGGCTCCGTTGTATTATCACAAGTTATCCTTATTTTTTATGTCTTGGCATGTATATTTGTAAAGTTATGAATGCATTAAGCACACAGGGTTTGTGCTGGTTTCTACTCAAGGTTCTGTACATGTTTATTATACCATTATTAGCAGCATACTTCTTTGAGGTGTGTGTGTGTGTGTGTGTGTGTGTGAAGCTGTAGTCAGTGTCTGTAAGAATCATCTGTATCTGGATAATTACAGTCTCCTCAGTTCTCTGTGTGCATGCCAAACGTTCCTCCATTGATTACTGCGTCCTCCTCTCACCTGATTAAAATGCTTCCACACCCACTCTGCTGTAACCGTCTAGCTTAATAAAAACAGTCTAATTAGTACAGCGAAAACGACTGCTAAACTGATACTACCAACATTACGGCTACAGCTCAGTGGAGCAGCAAACAAATGCTGATTGGCCGAGCGGGGGTTGATTTCCAGTAGCATTTCAGAGGAATTAAATAATGACTCCCCTCAAGCAAAGAGGATACTGTCATGTTTGTGGTATCCATTTTCATTTCCATGAAGCACAGTAGTCCAACAAATGAAGTGACTTCAGAAGCCTCTGAGTTTCTGTTTTTATTTTTGTCCTTTGTTGTGTATTTTTTATTTACAACCTGCATTTAATAATTTCTTTGGGCTACTTGAAAAGAAACACAACAAGCTGTAAACAGAACACAGACATTTCAGCTTATGAAGGTAAGATGGCAAATGTGTTAGCGAACAGTTGCAAGTTGCAGGGCTGCAACTAATGATTATTTTCATTACCTATTCAATAATGAAAATAATGAAATAATCTGGTGTTTATTTTAATTTTAATTAATTGTTTAGTTTCTAAAATGTAAAAAAAACAACAACAAGAAACTCATCAAAAGTGATGTCTTCAAATTAATTCTTTCATACAAGCAACTGTCTAAAACCCAAAGACTCTTCATTCACCATAAATGACGAAGAAAATAAAAGCTGGAACTAGCAATTATTTGACATTTTTGCCTGAAAAATGACTGAAACGATTGATCGATTATTAAAATTGTTGGCAACTAATTTTCTTTCAATCAATTAATTGCATAATCTTTGCAGTTGTAGCAAGTTTTGTTTCTGACCACTTGACAAATTTAAGTCCAATGTTATGTCTTTTGAGCTCTGTTTTTGGTATCCACCATCTCCCGAGGGAGACATGTGGCTCTCTAACCAGCTCACTTGTTTTGCGGCTGTTTAAGAGCTGTGTGGAGCTGCAGAATTGGTGATAATTATTTGTAATTTTGTTACTGTGAGCAACCCCTTTCATGTTTTAAATTGTAATATTATTTGATAGCAGAGAAGATAAAGGTGACTAAAAATGAGAAATAGAAAGATGGGGCATGTCCTGCAGCAAAGGTCAACTCGAATCTCCGAGATGGCCCAGTTCTCTGTGGGATATTTAGTGCAAATGCATTGATTGCGAGCAATAATGGAATAATATAAAAGATCTTCAGGATGTTGCAGAAAATGATGAAGCAGGTAGATCTGCAACAATGAATAAATTAATAATCAGCTATTAAATTATTTGGCGACTATTTTGATAATCAGTTAATCGTTCTGAGTCATCTTTTAAGAAAAAAATGTTAGAATTCTATGATTTCTGCTTCTCAATGTGAATATTTTATGGTTTCTTTACTCTTCTCTGACAATAAGCTGAATATATGTGTGTTGTGGACAAAACAAGACATTTGAAGACTTCACCTTAGACTTTGGAAAACACCGAACAACATTTTTTTACAATTTTCTGACATTTTATGGACCAAACAACTTATCGATTAATTGAGAAAATGATTGTAATATCAATAATTGATGAAAATAATAGTTAGTTGCAGCCCTACAATCAGACAGATATGTTTATATCAACCTTAATGTGTGGACCACAGTATGTGTAAGTATTTAAACAGGGACGCTTCCAGGCGTGACTATAATGCTCCAAAAAATTTCCCCTAATCCTAATCTGAGCATCAGCTAACCAAAGATTTAAGATAAATTCTGAGTTTGGGAATTCAAATATATCAACATGGACAATACAGAAGGAAAGAAATGCTGAGAACAAGGTAGTCCAAATCTAGGAGCCTATGGGCATACAGTGATCATTTTCATATGACATGTTTACACACAATCTGTCGCAGCTGGTGCCAAGGCTTGGCTGACGACGCTGTGGTTGAGATAAAACATTGATTCTGTTTCCCATATCCTCATTCCCCAATCCCCTAATCAAGAACACCACAGAGCATGAAACCACAAATTTCTTCAACATCACAACAACGTGGTGGAGTTTTTTTCCTCAAAAGAAATAATTATTGAGTTGCCCGTCAGTTTGGCGCTGGATGAAAGAATCTTTATGACGTAGCTGAGCAGAACGCTGCTGGTTCTGATGTACTGTGATGTTTTGTTGACAGGATGTTGAAACACAAGTCATCACTCTTCCAGAGAGTGTCATGCCAGGTCACCGAGGGGAAATTTATTGAAACGCTTTAAATTTGCTCAAAACTTGTAAAATGTCTGCTGTGATTTTCATGTGATGGATGCTTTTCCCGTTTCACCAGTAAACTGCCCTTCCTGCAAACCATGCCTCCTAACCCTGACAGCTTCAGTGTCCTGATCTGCCCTGTGATCGTCCTGTATAGTTCGCAGGATCATCTCGGAGTCTGCACTCATCAGACACTTCATTAAACATCCCCTCGGGGCATAAACTCATGGACTGCTTCCCAAGCTCACAGTGTTGCATATGGGACTGAAATTGATTTGGTTCCCTGTCTCCAGAAGCGGCCCTGCAGCAGTTGTGTGCTCAGCCTGACACTTGAGTTACCTTATGACATGTATAAAATAATAGCCCAAAGCGATGAAGGTTATGATTGGCTAATTTGACATTTGTGATAGCCAACAATAATATAAGACTGGTACAAATGGTACAATAGCTTCATCTATCAGAAAAATATTAATATTAAAATATAAAACTAGTATTTGTTTTCATAATTTGCACTATTAAAGCTCTATACTTACAAGATTAGTATTAGCTGGGGACCTCTAATAGTTTGTAATAATTCTGGAGGTCATATGTGATCTTGATCCTGTGCGAATTTGCCATGTCCATAATTTCTAAAGTAAAAATTCCACCGCAAATTACTTAACCATATTTCGGCAAATGCAGATGTCATTTGAGTCTTGTGTGAATCGGCATCTCTGTGATTTTGGCTCCTATTTTTTTTAAACATCTGTTTTTTGTTGTCAGACAACTGAGCAAATATGGAATTCGATCGCAGCTCTTAATATGTTGAACAGCAGTCAACAGCTGTGCTGTGAGATCAACTATATTGACGTTTAAAATGAGTTATAATGACAGAGGGGCTTAGGAGCAACAATAGGTTGTCATATTCAAGAACAGTCATAACGCATCTGGTACTTTGTCTAAATGAGCTGCAAATGTGTATGTTTGTAACACACACAGAAAGTGGGAAAAACACCCACAAAACAACATTTTTTTTTCACTCCGCTTCTGAAACATCAGTGTTTTGTGGAGGTTCAACATCCGGCAGATAATGTCAGTGAAACACACACCATAAAGGGTAATATCTAAATAACACGAGGTCCTCTGGTGATACAAAGTACTAATCCTGTGCAAACTGGGCTTTTGTTTTAATTCTTTAAAAAATTTGTCTCCGCATTCTGGGAATGTAAACTTGTTTACCCAATTTGGGAAAAAATACTAGAACACATAGGGAAGTGGTTAGGTACTACAGTACCTGAATCACCAAGACTATGTCTAATGGAGGACCAAACACAGCTTCCACTGGTATCAAAATATGACTTTGCAGTGATAAATGTGGGGGTTGTCCAGCTGCTGTAGTGATCCTCAGATTTTGGAAGAGTACTTCCCCTCCAGACTTTAAAAAATTGATGGAATCTATGTTAGAAATAAGATCATATGAACAAATGTTAGCTAGAATCAATAATGAAGGTGAGAACTTTAAGAGGTCATGGGATGGCTTTTTTGCTCATAGCATTGCTGGGACACTGTAATGATGTAGCTGTACTGCTGTGGTCTTTGAATTTGGAGGTTGCTTTCCCAAACCCTAACCCCTAAATTTCAACTCGTGAAAATGATACATGAACATTTTTTTTTCCAGATTTTTCCATTGCTGTTTCTAAAATATCTATTTGATGTTTTTTGAAAGTGAAGTTAAAAAACAAACAAAAATTATTTTGTATTTTCTTTGTATATCATGAATCTTTATGTAAATAATGTTGCATTTTCATGTCACTACCGAAACATGTCAGTGTCAAAGTGTCATGTCATGACGAGTGCTGAGACTGATTTTAGTCACAACCCTGCACTTTTTTAAAATGTGTTTCAAAAGTCTGAAAATTAAGGTGTAAATTTAAGGAACCGTACACAATTGTACATCCATTTTCTGGAATTAAGGAAACATTTTTGGTTTTTTAATTACGGAAAACTTTTATAACTTTTTGTGAATGTACAATTCTTCAGAACTGTGCTAGCTAACCATGCTGACTAGCATCTTTGAGATAAGCTCAAAAAGC
Organism: Lutjanus argentimaculatus; assembly: GCA_034769285.1. NCBI lineage: Eukaryota > Metazoa > Chordata > Actinopteri > Lutjaniformes > Lutjanidae > Lutjanus > Lutjanus argentimaculatus. Next base: position 8,468,194 of record JAWZSL010000025.1, on the reverse strand, counting down.
ATCACTACTGAGTCGGCTGATCTCCTGCCCTACTCTAACATGCCTTCACCATCCTGGGAAAAAAGTATTGCTACTGAGTCAGCTGATCTCTGCAACTCTCATGGTCACAGAGAGTTGCAGTTTGTTAATTTTGAGACTCAGTTTGTATTGATATCAACAGTCCTCGCCTAAACCATTCGGATTATTTCCAACATGTGAACACACCTGACTTGGACCATCTCCTAATCCGTGCTGAATGTGTAAAAGGGCACACTCGGACCATGTCCGGATCTGATTCTCAAGACGTAGTTTTGATGTGAAAAAAAAGCTTAAATGTTGTTGAGATGTTTCAGTCTGGACCGAAGTGGTGGACCGATCAAGGGACCAGACCTGAGGAGAATATGGCTGTCATATGCAATTACGCAACGTGTTTGTCCATAGAGCAGCAGGTCGTAAATGTCAACGTTTCTTGGCAAACATCAAAATGATAGCAAAGAGCTCAGGAACTCAACCTTTCAGGGGTTCCTTGTGAAAAAAAAAAAAGTTTATTCTTCACATATGACGGAAAGGAAAAGAGGGAAAAGCACTTTGAGGTGAGTGACAGCTGAAATTTAGCAGGACGTGCATTTGACCAGAACTCAAAGAGTTTAAACTTTGCGCTCAGATATGCAACAAATTCCATCAGGTCATCAATCATCAGCTGGGCTGATGAACTGCTGCCTGCTTACTGCAGAAAACACTTCCCAACACATGCAAACGTGCCAGCACACACACACACACACAGACACACACTCACACTCACAGATGTTTAGTCAACAACTTCCCATTTTTGGCAGTCTGGTTTCCACTCTTCACACTGACCTGCCAGTCCTGGTTTCATAGGGAACCTCCTCTTTAGCTTTGACAGACTGTGTAATTATGTCAAAGATGCTTTCAGCCTGCTTCACAAGATGCCTCTAAAACATTTACACTCAGCAAAGGTGCATATTAGTGTCCCACACCTTGCAACATTCACACACACACACATGCTCACACACTCACATAAACTTTACAGTAAACCTCAGCCTCGAGCCAGCCCTGCTAAGCCCGCATCCTGTCATCCTCTCCCCACCGCAGGCAGGCTCAAACATTTGGAAACGTGCTCTCGCTGTTCCACGGAGCATTCCCCAGATTCTGCCTTTATGGGAATGTTTGATGTGCGGGTCCACAAGGAGCAATCTGTTAACCCCACACCTAAATACAGAGACCCGACTGTTTCTCTAAGACCGAAATGTTAGTTTATCTGCGAGCGCGTGTACGTGAGCGTGTGTGAGTCCACACGCACCTGCTCTTCTGCGTGTAAGTGTATATTGTCCGCACGTCCGCATAAAGAGGATGATATATTCATTCAGCGTGTTAAAGCAGCCACAGGGTAAACTTACTGCAGGTCTTTGCACTGGACGTTTCCTGTACAGTAAATCTGGAGCCCCAAGATAGACTTCTTGGCTCAGGGCGAGCCTCCCTCCTCCATATTTAAAAAACTCGGTTCACAGCTGCGCTTCAAAGGATGACATGCTGTGCAGGGCCTGAACTGAGCAGAATATGCTCTCAGTTATGACCACATTTAGGCCGTTGAGCCCTGTTAATCAATTCAAAACACTGTGGCGAAAGATTTCCCTCTGTCTCCAGTGATCCCTAACCAGAGGTACTGGTACCCCTGTTGGTATTTAAATCCATAAAATCCATAATGTAACTGCTGCATTCATCTGAACTGGTTTGATAGACAGCCAAACAACACAGTATAAAGAATAGTGCAAAAACATGTCAAACACAAGTACTAACATAAAAGTAAAAAAGTGAAATTAAAAAAAAAAAGAAGAAAAAAAAACATGGATATTACTTTACTTTGTTTATTTGATAGGGACGGTGCACATTTATGAACATCAGTATATTATTTCACCACCACGTATCTCACCACTGTCAGAAGCTTCTTATATTTCTTATCATTTTTATCTTCAGCTGCACAATATTGATCTAACAGTACAGCCATTTTGTGCAGTAATTCAACTGTGCAACAATTTTGCAGTAGTGCAATACACAGGTTACACTGGCATCATTACTGCATTCATTTATTCATTTATTTATTTATACTGTGCATGTCAGCCAACTTATACTCAGTACTATTTATAATACTCTTGTATTTAACACACTTATTATATCCTCATTTTCAGCATTAATTGTTTTTTTGCACTATCATGTGTACATTGTTGTATATATTGTTGGATTGTTGTATATATCATGTACATATTTTTACAAGTTTCTTATTTTTTTGTATAATCCACATATTTTATTGTTTAATTTTATTACTTTTATTTCTACTTTCTTACAATTTCTATATGCTTATATATTACTTATATTCTTGAATGTGAGCTACTGTAACAGAACTGATTTCCCTCTAGGAAGCAATAAAATATTTCTGATTCTGCTAACAGAATATCAGATGTAAACATGCATTGTTACGATGACAATGTACAAGTATAAATATACAAAATAGAAGTAAAAAAAAAACCAAAACAAAAGTCACAGGTGATCACAGTTTTTGGTTTGAGATGGATCTTAAGAGTGGGATATTTATTTTATTGCAAGAGGTACGTCCCTTCACTGACAGCACAGCTTCAACACAGCACAGAAATTATAAGTCAGGCTCTAAGTTGTAAAGAAGTATTGTGCTGTGCCAGACATAGCAGAAAATGTAACTGTGAATCCAGTCAGCAACTTAACTGCGACGTAGTTTGTCAAATTTTCAGCTGCTGGGTTTAGAACGTAAAACGTGTCACCTGCTTGAACCACCTATTAGTGAAGTCAGCTGGTCAAGGCTTTAGGCCACACTCAGACAGAATCAGGCCTTGTGGCGGTTAGTTGCTGGGTTGTGCGGCAGTCTGGGGGTTGTGCAGGGATGCTTATTTGTGCTTAGAACATGACCGCTGTGACACATCAGAAAATAACCTTTTATTTCTTTGATTCTCCGCCTTTCTCGCTACCAGTGCTTCCTCTCTTTCTCTTTCCCTCCCTCACTCCATTCAACCACACTCCCTACACGCACACCGTTTCATCAATACTGAGATGAAACTGTAGCAAGTAACTCGCTCAGTCACTGCGCTCATTCGTATTTTAAGACACTGCAAATTATATCCAGCTACAAAAAAAGCCCGAACAGTTAGAATGGAAATGCGGAGAATTCGTGCGATGTAGATGATACACCGTCTGGTCCAGTCGTATTGGTATAAACTGGCAGGTTATGAGAACATTGCAAAGCGGCATGCTGCAAGTAATTGCAAGTTTCAAATCATCTCATCATGAATCTTTCTTCTGAACTTGGCTAAAGTCTCTGGCTGAAGAGACTCCTCTTCTCAACCAGCATGTTGTAGAGCGGGTGGGAGATGTTCAGGATGCTCACCAACTTGGACAGCATCTTCTTCTTCATCACCGCCTCCAGAGGGTCATTACTGAGAGTCGGCCGGCTTACTTTGCAACTTTCTTGCTAGATTTGACACCTCGTTTTTTTTTTTGGAAAAAAAAGTGCCAAGTGACAAATCTAGCAACTGAGCACAACTCAACTCTTATGAAGAGAGTCACCAGTATTTCTCAGTGACTGTCCTCTCATGTGTCTGCGTCTCTCTGGACTGACTGTGTTCAGTGAGTGGGCTCATGAGGAGCGGCACGTTCAGTCAACCAATCAGCAGACAGACACAAGCATGAATGAGCTGTGAATGTGTGTACTGTACCATAGTGACACTTCTTCCCCTTTTTTTCAAAATACACAGGGTTTCATGTCTGACTTGATTAAAGCATCTCAAGTCTATACAACAGCCCTCATAAAAAGGAATTTGAAATTGAGGCAGATTCAGATGCATATTAATGAGATGACAGACTGTCATTATTACAATGAAGCTTGTTGATTAGCAAAGTTTACCTTAACTTTTTTTTACTTTGAAAGAATCTTGTATATGTAAATACTTACATCTCGTAACTTTTCAAGCAAACTTGAGCTACTTAGATTGAAAATAGTTGGAAACACTGCAATTTTCTTGAGTGTGAAAATAAACTAGCAAGCTAGCAGAAAAGTGGAAATAAAAGTAACAAGTAAGCAGTTTAGTTAGCAAGGAGAAGACAAATATTTGAAAAAAATTAGCCAAAAGTAAAAATTAAAATAAATACCTAGAATTTATGTATAAACGGGCAGAATAGTTAAGTGTAATTAGCAGTTTTTTGAGCTGTAAACTAAATTGTATCACTGTACAGTGATGAAACACATCAGTGCTGGTGTTAATATTGACATTTCTTTTTTTTTTGTTAAAGATTATTTTTTGGGCTTTTGCCTTTATTCTGATAGGACAGCTGAAGATATGACAGGAAAAGGGGTAGAGAGAGAAGGGATGACACACAGCAAATGGGCCACAGGTGGGAGTCAAACCAGTGGTCACTGCAGAGGACTAACAGCCTCAGTACGCTCTACACACACGCTCTACCAACTGAGCTATAGGAGCGACCCAATATTAACATTTCTTAAGAAATGTATAAATATCAGTAATTCATGGGTTGATAATGTCTCAAAACACCACCCACTGTTTTAAACCATCCTGAACCTTGCAAGGCAAATGCTGAGATAGAGTCAACCGTTTGGGACTGGTCTACATCATGAAATGTATATTTAATGTCCCCTAATCAGTGGCCCACCTCCCCCGGCCCCTGAGTGGGAGTCTGTGGAACAGTGCTCATTTTTAAATACATACTGTATGAAATTCATTGAACTCTCTAACATAGTGTTTTTACATTTTGCTGCTTTTGGTGGCTGAAGAAGCTCCACCGGACTGCATTCAAACACATACATACACATGCAAACTCAGCTAGTGACAACATCTGTGCTTTCAGTGTTTCTCAGCGGACACGGAGAGTCTGACAGCAGCTGTCCATGGTCAGTGAGCGGTGTTCAGTCTGTCTCTCTGGTTGGTGTTGTATCCCCGAAGATGCAACCCCTACAGTGGTTGCCCTGTGCACCCCCATCCCAACCCTTTCTTCAATCCCGTTCCCACCTTATACCATTTTTCAAAATTATGCAGTGGGTGGAGTTAGGCTCAGGCCTGGGGTGCAGTTACACTTAAATAATTAGCTAAAGATAATGGATAAACAGTTGTAATAGTTAGCTAAAAGCAGTGGTTCCCAAAATTTTTCTGGCATGCCCCCCTTCAGAAGCAGAAAAAAATTCACGCCCCTGCTGATCCCACAATTATTACCTCACATTAATAATAACTGGGGGGGCAACTGGTAAAAATGGATTCAGGTTGAACTTCAGTGACATAAAGGTCAGCATGATAGAATCAGCAAACTCTCCCCTACATAAATCATATTCATTTAACTTTGTTTCACTCTATATTTCTCCCCTGGTCATTCATGTCCCCCTTGCAGTAGCCCCAGGCCCCCCTGGGGGCACCCACCCCCCAGTTTGGAAACCACTGGCTAAAAGAAACCATTGAGATAGCTAAAAGTGAGCAGTTGAAATAGTTACTGTAGCTAATAAATGGTTAAAAGACCCCTGTTACACCACTCCAAGTGGTAGAAGCCAAAGCAGCCTAAACATTGACAGTTCAACAATATCCACTTGTATCAAGGATAAAATGCCATTCCCTCTGTCTCCCCTGTCTTTCCTGTTTCTCTCCAGCTATCCAGCATAAATGCTGAAAAAAAATCTTAGAAAATATATCATGTCACATGACAGGTGGTCTTAATGAGGGGGTATTTGAGCTTATCTAATCGGGATGTATGGGTACAAAAAAGATTGAGAACCACTGTTCTAAACTGTGCGTCAAGCTTCAACCATAGCATTTCGGCGGGGAAATTGATGAGGCTGTTATTATGTTCCTCAAATATGGCATTGATAGAAAGTTAGACGATGGTCAGCTGTGGTCATAATTCATAAAAGCTCTTAAAAGCAACATCTGACTAGCCTCCTCTCGCCTCGTCTTGCATATGGGACCCTGCGTCGTGTTGTTTTGTTTTCTTTGGCAGGCCCGACAGTCAAAGCGGCTTTTCAGCAGCTGTCCTCACATCCCTGTTTGCCTAAATATTAATTTGTCTCACAGGATTTGGTTCCTTCCCGCACAGCCAGCACACAGCAGCGAGAGCCAGTATAGTAAAACCCCTCAAGGTTTTGCAGATAGCTTGTGACGTCCAAGACCCTGTTGAATGTGAGAGCAAATGACCGTGAGAGAACAACGGTCCAGACATTCCCTACCTGGGACAGTGTTACATTTTGTGCGGTACATCCTGCCGTCCTGACAGAAATGATGAGAGGTACCTACGGGGATCAAGACTTGAAACCAGTATGACTCCCAGTGCTCTTGTTAGTGTCCTGGACGCTGTGTTACAAACAGAAAAAAACTTCTGTCCGTCCATCTGTTACTGCTGCACAGCAGTGTGTCTTCCAGCTCTGAAAAATAAAAGAAAACTGCAAAATAATCAGGCTTGGGGAGTAACAGATTACATGTAACAGGATTACGTAATTAGGATACAAAGAAAGGTAACTGTATTCCATCACAGTTACAAAAAAAGAAGAGGTAATCAAATTATTGTTACATTTAGTAATTTTAGAATACATTTTAAAATGAAGAACATATACTACCATGTGCAGTGCGCACACATGACAATACCACTCTGGTCTCAGTGACACCAACTAATCTGACAGTTACCAATTCATTATCTCTTGAGAAAATGCTTTCACTCTGTGGAAATTTCACTATTATCTTGTCTCAACATCTAACTTAAAGAAATATTTACAGGTAAGAGGAACTGCTAATATTAGCTTGACAGACCAACCACTAATGTTAGCTACACAGGCTAACTACTGATGTTAGTTACACAGACCAGGTGCTAACTTTAGCAACACAGACCAACCTCTAACTTTAGCTACACAGACCAACTGACAGCTACACAGACCAGGCACTTACTTTAGCTACACAGATCAACTTCTAACTTTAGCTATGATGTTAGCTACACAGACCAGGCGCTAACTTTAGCTACACAGACCAACTGACAGCTACACAAACCAACCTCTAACTTTAGCTACACAGACCACCTAACTGCTACACAGACCAGCACTTACTTTAACCACACAGACCAACTGACAGCTGCACAGACCAACTGCTAACTTTAGCTGCACAACAACCAAACTTAGCTACACAGACCAACTGCTAACTTTAGCTACCCAGACCAACCGACAGCTACAGAGAACAACTGCTAACTTTAGCTACACGTTACAACTGCTAACATTAACTACAAACAAACCACTATTGGTAAAAGTAAGTCAAGTCAAGTTACTTTAACAGTGTGATACTTGGCTTAGGTTACTGACTACACTTTTAAACAGGTAATTGGTAATTGTATTGGAATACTTTTTTAAAGTTATTTTCCCAACTCTGAACACAATGCATGCACTTTTGCCCCCAGATGTGTACAAACAAACACACTGGAATATGAGAAAGTGTTGCCTGAGTGAAAATTGTGCTCATATGGAAATTATTTGTAATGGATAAGCCATTTAGCATGTGTTAGGGTACACTCTGGTTGCATGTACTCATAACAGTGGAACCTAGCAGATGCCATGATAAGTATGTAATTATTTTTGTTTCCTACATGAGACATTCAAAACTGAGTCATCAGAAGCCAATGAGTATTACATACAGGTTTTTATGCTGCTTGTCCTAAGCATGAGCAGCACAGAGATCATACTGTATAGCCAGTCTCTTGCACTTCATGACAAACATCTGGGAAGTGTTTCTGCAGCTTCAGCATCTTGTTTTGCTTTGGGATGCTGGAATGGTAGGAGAGCCGGGGTCTTGTTATAACTGTTTTATTTGGTAAAGCCCAATGGAAGAAATGTTTGTGTCTTGGTGGGTTGGATGTTGCCAGACCTCATCAATACTCTCAGCAAGAACATAAAAGTAACACCAGTGAGCCATGGGGATCATGGTTTTCACTCAACAAAAGGTTTGCGTTTCATAAGAACAGTGGATTTTGAAAGCAATACACACTCTGATTAGAGGAGAGATGATCTGACACCGTAACACAGATAAATCCTGACTTAAGAAAGCTCTCTAGAATCTCTACAACATGAACTTGAAGCCTGTGATTTACTGCCTGAGTGTGTGGCACATGCTCATGAGTGTTTTTAAATAAAGTGGGCAAAGCCGGGGTGAATCAGTGGGCATGAATGCCACACAGATGAATTCTGGAATTAAATAGACAGTGCAGCCTCTCATCTGGTTCCCATGTCTCTTGGAGAGCCTGTAAAGAAACATGGGTAAGTTTGTCAGCAAGCACAATGACTTTGAACTGTCTCCATTAATTACTGCTTCGGACTTGGATGATGTTCTTCACCACTACAAAATGCTATTTTTGCCTATTACCGCTTTGCATTTTTTCCACACCATATCAGAATCAACAAACAACAGACCTCAGAAAGAGGCATTATTTCATTATTTTTTAAAAAACTTGCTAAGTGATTGTGCTGCTCAGATCACTTACATAACATCTGACAAAGTCTGAAAATGATTAAGATGCTCAGCGAGCCTGCAAACTTAAATTTGTGTTTATTTACCGAGTAAATATCACTAAGTAGTTTGGTCTCATTCCACCAGTCAGAACGCTTTCAAGTAAATAGAAATGTTCATACGTTAAGATGGCCGGCGTACGCAAATAGCTGTTTGCTATCCGACCTGGTGAGCAGATGATGGCGAGGGATGGAAAGCCAGAAGATAGGAAACAATTACTGCTTTCACTAGTGTTTATCATTACTGCAACCTTATAAAGACTGTTTCCAGTCAGCTGTGAGGTTCTCTTCTTTAACAAGACTCTTACTGGAGATGATGTATTAGAGTGCAATGAAACAAGTAATTTAGGTCACAGCTCGCTTCTTCTGAAGGCTTCTGTGATGGCAGTATCATGGTTGTTTGCATTGCAAAAAAGGTTTAATTAAGTGCCAAAAAAATGTGATACTTGTCATCAAAGATTTGTGAACAGAAATTTAATTTCACGCATGTGTAATTTTATATATTTTAGTACAGATAAGCCCAGCTGGCATTGGACATCAATTTGACATAAGAAATACATCTGACTGGGCTCTAACGTTGAATAGAAATCAAAATTTAGATATCTGTCAAAACCCAACATCAGGGTGACATCGATGTCCACCTTTAGACAGAAGTTTGAGTGGACGTGAAAATCAGGTTGATGTAAAAACCTAAGTTGATTTGACATTAACTCCCGGCATGGGGCAGACGTCAATGTCCAACATTAGGCAGATGCTTAAGTTCGTTTGGATAGGAAGAACGAGTTGACGTCAAAATCCAGCTTTAGACAGATGTTGAATTTTGGTTTGAAATCAAAACTGGATGGAAATCAAGCTCCAACATTAAATAGACATTGAATTTGAATTAACCCCCTGAAAAAAACCCAACATTAGCTGTCATATCCTGACTTTAAAGAAAGATGTTGAAATTTGGTTAGTATGGATTTTGTTGGCATGATGTCAGAGTTTTAAAATATTATATTTGTGTTGTAATTTTTGTGTACCAGTTTCTAAAGATTCATAATTGGAAAAAAAGGTTTTGTAAAGTTAAAAATATTTGTGAACAGAAAACTAATTCACATTCATAGAATTTTATACATAAATTCACATTGGCTATTTGTGCTTTTCTCAGTTTCATCCTGTCAATGCAAGACCCAGATAATTTGCCCAAATAATGTTGTTCCATGGGAAGACATAAAATTCGAAATGGTTTGGAGAGCCAGAGCTGTCCGCCCAGCTGGGTCAGGTCACATGAGTCACTTACATACTGTAGAGTCAGCGCTCTAATTTACAATACAGTGATCTAAGATGTGAACGTGGTGAGTTGCTTCGTCTCACTACACAATGAAGGTCTTTCACACTATTTGCAATTTCATTTTTATTTTTTACATTGTATAAGCTTTACTAAACACAGGGGTCATCGTGCATGTGGTTTAAAATGGAAGCTGTGGATGAGTAAATGGATGGAAGGCAGATAACTTTATTATGCTTAAAGAGAAGATCGAGAAGCTTCTATGGGTGTTATTATGCTTTATTTTCACCATGAAACTGGGTCAGTCCATTGTAACTGCTGTGAACCCAAGCCGACACAGCCTTCACCTCTTCACCATAACCATTTCAAAGCCGCCTTTCAAGTCTACACGGGGCTTAGTTTCTCAAACCTTAAAATTATAATCCTGGATCTAAATCCAGGATTTCAGTCCTGTTTGATTTGGCAACACCCAGAGTTTTGTTTGAAATGACTCATGTATCTACCACTAGAGGCAGCAAATACATTTTGGGTGGGCTGCTCTGTGCAGCAGAAGAAGAGCGACTCTGAGACAAAAGAAGACTAAAGAAGGGAACCAAGAATCTGTTCAACACTAATAGTGAACTCATGAACTTCTGAACAGACCACTTTGAGCTTCAAGGTGAAAGTGAAGTGAACAATGAGGATAGTTGGGCTAGCACTACCACTAGCATGCTAATCTGTTAGCATGTTTACTGTAGCTGGCTGTGAAATTTTTATGGAGAAATTGAGCGGGTTGGGATCATAGGAGTTGTAATCCTCACTTTTAAACAACTGCCATAGCTGATCAAAATCTATTTGACATGACTCAGGCAGGCAGAAATATTGTTCATGAACAAGCTAATATTAAAGTGTTATTCAAGTTACGTTTAGTCGCGTTCACAGACTTTCTTCCTCAGTCTCTGACGCATCTGACATATCCTGTGTTTCACTGGAAGTTATAGCAACTAGCAACGGCAAGGAGGAAATGCAGCGTTACCTTGAATAAATTATGGATTTATCTGTGTCGGAATATCGTTGGAAACATTTTGGATAATATAGGAACAAAATACTCAACAAAATGTAGAATAAATGTCCAGTGTTTTTAGACATTTTAATGCTCAAATGTTACATATTATACAAGTATAGAACTAGCTGATGTCAAGGCGCAGCCAAAGCGAGGACAGAGTCTGGTTTTGGACTCTCAGAATTGCATCGCTGCTGTCCTTCAGCAGGCCCGGGGTTGGTTTGCAGCTGAGTGCGAAGAAGCTAGGTTGAGAGTCAGAGCTTCAAAGTCTGAGGCCATGGTTCTCTGCTGTAAAACGGTGGATTTCTCACTCTGGATGGGGAGTGAGTTGTTGCCCCATTGCTGGCCATTGTACCAGACTCGTGGTTAAGGACCGGAGTTAGCTGACTTTCTATGGAGATTTCCCAGGCACAGTCCACACCTCAGAATCCCTCAGGTGGTGTTGGAAAGCATAGCTGGTTAAAGGGACGTCTGGATCACCTTGCTTAACCTGCTGCCACCACAACCCTACACTGGATAAGCGGAAGAAAATGGATGAATGGAGCTAATTGAAAATTATGTTGTTGTCTTTTCACTACAGTGGCATTGAGCTGTGCACTCATCATTAACTGGTATTTCTCCAGTCAGGCATTCTGAACAGAAGTTGGTGGAAAATTCACATATTAAAGAACCTCTAGGAAATCATTAGGTAATTTATTTTGAAGGCATCCTTCATGAGGGTTTCAAAATAAGCTGGAAGTTGTGTTTGCATAAATATCCATGAAGGGTATAACGTCATACTTTGGGATTGGCTTGTCACAATTCTAGTTTGTTTCTCTCTAAAATCAATTATATCATTGAAAACTCATATTGTATCAATAAGGTACTGCTTCGTCATAACTGGAGGGGGGGAAAAAAAAAAAAAACAAAAAAAAAACACAGCACATCATTTTGTGCAAGTTCCATGTGCATGGGTAAGCAATATGAATCCCACATGGGGCACAGAGACAATTACTAAATGCACATTGAATGGCTGTAGTGGAAAAAGTGACAGCCATATGTAAGTGCTATCAAAAGTGATATAATGAAAGTCATTTAGGATAATATAACTTGGGGTGGAGTAAAGGCACAGCAGTCTGCTCAGTGGAAGCATCAACATCTGGACTGGAGCAATAACTAAATCTGGAACCTGCAATAAATCTTGAACTTTTTGTAGCATTCCCCTAAATATCAGTCCAGTTTAGAGCAAAAGCCATTTCCTATCACTGGAACCAGTTCCTTTTTTTATAACTGGCTCCAGTTTCACAGTAATGCATGACTTTGATTTCTGGCCTGTAACTCTGGTTAATCTATGAAAGCTGTCTATTGATTTCTATGGCAACCTGCTCGCTTGCGTCAGCCATTGACAACAGACAGGACAAAGTCATTCATGAGGTCGGGGAGATAATGTGTTTATGTGTGAGAGAGGATTAGAGAGCATCTTTACAGTGTGTGTACACATATATGCTCAAGTGATTTCTATGCATGAGTGTGTGTGTATATGTGTGTTTCCAAGCAGCGGAGAAGCGAGGCAGAAGCTGACGTCAAGCAGCTGACCTTGGGTCTGGATGTGTTTACCGCTGTGTGAAGTGTCTCCTCTGGCCAACGGTGATGCAGCCCATGAGCCTGTCTGGAAAACACTGCTGCTGCGTGTGTGTGTGTATATGTGCGCGAGGCCACGCTGACATGCCAAGCGAGTAAAGCACACACTGCCACCAGCCTTGTAGGGTGTTAGAGTGACGCCTGAATATGAGCGGCCAGAAATAGAAACACACAAAGCTACCTACGCACACACACTTTCATATCTCACACTTTCAGCTGAAGTGCTAGACACACAGTCATAAACATCCAATTACCACCAGGGCTTTGTTTATATCCTGATTATTAGGAGCGAGAATTCGTACTTTCCTGCTGAAACTCTCTGTTGTGGTTGCATTATTGATGACTAGCTGGGTGGCTGAGGAAGCCAGTGGGGGGCTTCTAACTTTATTTTGTTGACATTATATGGTATGCCGTTATGTCATACTGTAGATCACATCTCCGTCTCTCTTGTTGCTGTTAAGTTCCTCCAGGTGACATCACTGGAAAAATTGCAAAATGCATCAGTTGTCAAGTTACCACAGGTGACAGCTATTTTTTTTCCTGCTGATCCACAGGGGGTAAACAAAAGAGCAGAAACAACATCCCTGCAGCAAATACCAAGCTGTCAAATAGGTGAAACTTCTGATATTTGCTTTTGTAAGACTTTCACAGGTGCTAATTCAACTTGAAGGCAATTTGCGAGGCTGCAGGTTGCACTGAGAGGTAGCGGAGAGTCCACCTGTGGCTACTGTTCCTCTCTGTCAGTACGGGTTTCCTGTGTTTACCGTGTGTTTTCATGATTTTTTTAGACTGCCTCCCTCTTTGTTACATAACATTCCCATCTAGTGAAAGGAATGCATCTCCTTATTTTAAGCTTAAGAGTAAAGGCCTTTTCACACGTTTTGTTTTTTCATAATTTGAGACTAATGCAACAGTACATGTAATTCTGGCAGTGATCATCTCTTTCTGCCTCTGTACTAAATAAAACTGCCACAATACTTTGAACTAGCACAACTGACCGTTCACTAAGCCCTGCCTCCCCCTTAATTACCTTTGCTACACTTGTAAAGCTTTCCGCTCTAGTGTGGCACATATGCAGTTTACGGTGCTAAAAGTGTCAGATTTTCAGTAATTTTAGAAACAATGGGCCCTTCATTTCAGGCAGAGGTAGACAAGAGCAGGCTTCTCACTTCTATTCAGGAAGTTTATTTTGTCGAGTGAAACAAGGTTCAAGGTTCAAGGTTCAAGGTAACTTTATTGATACCCGTAGGTATAGATTTGTTATGCAGTCTGGAGAGGGCATCTCAAACGTTATGCACAAACATTAAAAACACAGGACACAGATTAAAAACAGCACAGACCAAAGACATTGACAGGTACTCCCAGGGCTCACTGATCATGGTTAAAAAGACTAAAATAAATAAAAAAATAAAAATAAAAATAAAAATAAATAAAAGTAATTAGATATCACTAAAATGCCAATATGAAACCTGTTAAGAGCATGCTAAACATAAAAGCATGATACAAGGGACAGTAAATTAATAATAAATAAATAAGTAAGTTAAGACCACGTTAAAATAAGACAGACCACATAAATGGAAGTAAAGTGCGTCAAGACTTAAAAGAGAAACAGCAGCAGGAACAAAGCTGTTCCTGTAGCGAGTGGTCTTAACTCTCTGAACTTTGAATCTCCATCTTGATGGTAGCGGCTAGAACTCACTCGCCAGGGGATGGGAGTCATCAGGGAAATGGAGCTGGCCAGTCGCTGTACCTGTCTAGTGTACAGCGACTGTAGGCACAGCTGTGACTCCCCAATGAGCCGACCAGACCATTTAATGATCTGGTTCAGTGAGTTCCTTTCTTTTAGGGGCAGGTTTCCAAACCATGACACAAGTGAAAAAGTCAAAACCGACTCAATAAAAGCACGATAAAAAAGTGTCATCATGCTCCTGTCAATGTGGAAACGGGACAACTTCCGCAGACAGAATAAACATTGGTGTCCCTTCCTGCTCACAGCTTCACAGTTTAATTTAAAATTCAAAGTAGAGTCGATGATAGTCCCAAGATACTTTTAAGATTTAACTTGTTCAATGGCTTGTCCCTTGATCGTGATGAGTTCAGGTGTATTGGCATTTTTCCTAAAATCAATGGCCATGTCTTTTGTCTTAGATTCATTGAGCTGTAGGTGTGAGTCCTCACACCACTTGACAAAGTGGGACTTTCATACCAAAAGGACTTTAACTACATATTTAATTTGACTAAGAATGGAATGTATTTTTGCAGAGAATGACTGTGAATTGTGTTGCCCATCATTGAAAATACATTACGAAGGGATTTTTTTTATGTCTGGTATAAACATGAGTAATGATTACAGCAAGCAAAACCTGTTTTATTGTTAATATGGGGATCTTACTAAGCCTACTTGAAAAGCTGGCCTTTAATGTCCAAGATTCTCACAAGGCCTGTGACCACATAACGGTTTTTTTCTGAGTGCATTGTTTCTCAAATTTTTTTTTTTTTTTTTGTGAGCAAATCGGTCGAACACAGAATATTGCTGGTGAGTATTGCAAACTTGTTATTAGCTGTGCAGTCAATATTAAGTTAGCTTCATAGCTGTCAATCACAATATCAAACCCAAGCGTAGCATTTTTTTTCCTCTCATCTCACACAAGCTTCATCCTGGTGCTCCGCAGTGCCTTGCCAGCAGTTTTCTGCCAGAAAAAAAAAAAAAAAAACACTATGTGAACACGGGCCCTTACACACACTACAGTATATCACTGTAAGATTATCCGCCTCTTCTTCACAATCATGGGAAAGCCAACTGAGTAAAAACAGTAAAAGTGAGAAACTTTCACATACTTCTTACAAGTCTCGGAGACTCTGAGTCTTTTAAAGAGGGTTTTGGGGTTTGCTGTGCCAGTTTCTGGTCATATGAAAGTGGTTTTACTGAATCCATATAGAGCTGAAATTCTGAACTCTGTGGCCTTTCTAATTTTATACAGGTTTCTGCTGGCATGCAGTGAACGCATCACTGGCAAAAGCGTTTCCATGTGAGAAACACTGTAATTCATGCATGGCTTAGGTCTTGGCTTATTGTCTTACTACAATCTTTTTATGGTTGTTTGTTCATTTTGGGAGTCTACAAGCTGTAACTATGTAAGAATTTGGCTTTTGACACTGAATATCTTGAGAGTAAAAATTCACCCTTGCATCTGCATGTAATGTTCATCACATATTACACAGCCATTGTATCTAAAGACTCACTTTATAAATACAGTCAATTATATTATTATCAGATCTTTGCGTTTCCTTGCTTTATGTATGCCGCTGAATCTTCCATGTCATGTTTTTGTTATCAGTAACTCTTTTTAATAAACTTCTGAGTAGCTACCAGAGAGCAATACATCTTGTTTCGGAATCACACTATTTTTTATGCAGTCTTGTAGTCTTGTAGTCTTGTGGTCTCAGACAAAGACGGCTTGGGATTTTATTTCAAGACCAGTCAGAACCTCAACTGTGGAGATATCACTACATTGCATCTCCATTGTCTGGTTAATTTGTTAACATCATTACTGTGATTGGATGTAAAACTTCCTACTTCAATTGCAGCCAAAACTTATTGTTTTGGCTGCAATTGAAGCAGGAAGTTTGAAATGTTTGTTACAGCTGTCAAACCTCTCCCCATCGCCCTTCACACGCACTCCAAGAAAGTGGATATGGGAGATAGGAGGAAAAGCTGTAGCTGTCTGGGAGGAGAGGTCAGTGAAATCTTCTGTAATGAAATTTGGCTCCTAAACCTCAAAGAGTTCCTCTGCAAAATGGCGTCCAAAATAAAACATACTGCAGTGGGTAATGTGCAGCGATTACCGAGACAGCTGAGACCACGTCAAATTTTATGAGCACTTAGCACTTAGCACCCTGCCTTGGTCTTGGTCTTGCCTTGGGTCAAACCCTCACAGTCTTGGTCTTGTCTCAGTCTTGATACACTCTGGTCTTTTTGATGACTTCATCTTGATTTAGGTGGTTTTGACTACACCACTGTAACAGTCAGTACCTGCCCCCCCCCCCAAACTTGTCACAAATCAGGCTATGGTAACTACTAAACTTCACCAATGAGTCATAAGTGATTCCTACTTCATGCTTCACACATTACCCAGACTAAACACACACACAGACAGGCAGTTTGGAGAGTATGAGGAGTCCTGAGAAACTCTCTCTTCCTGTTGACTGGCGCTGTGCCCAGAGGGGTTTCCATGTTTCTGTGTCGGCTGAGGGACAAGTCTGTGTCGACACATCTGAGGACAGCATGGTCCACACCTGGACATTTTTGTATCATTTAAAGTTAAACTTAAGCACTTTTCATGTCAGTCCAGTCAGTGTTGATGGTAAATGTAGTAAATCGAAGCAATACATTTCTCAGTGTGCTATGTTGTCTGAGAAAGCTGACTTGTTGCAAAATCTGTTGTTCTTCCTGCATCCAGTGATGTCACGGTGATGTAACTGGATGTAGGAAGAACTACAGGCTATTTCAGCTTGGATTTATAGTCTCCACATCTGTGTATGTAGGAGACATGCTAGATGAGTATTTTTGCCACCTAATACTATGTTCTGGTCAACAAATTAACAGCTATATGTTAGGGTGACAGCAACATCTCAATATCTGGGCATCAGAAGCTCACCCACAATGCATCCTGGTAGATGTAGGCACTGCTACACATCTCTGCAAGCATGAGAACTCAGCTTTCTTGGTCAGTATAGCAGGCACTGAGGAATTTATTGCTTCAACTGACTACATTTACCATAAACAATGACTGGACATCCACATGAAAAGTGCCAAATTTCCCCTTTCAAGTAACATCACTTCCACTCGATAAAACATAGCCTCCTAGATGCCTGTCTGGGTAATGTTACAGATACAAGCTAACACAGTGTTAAACGTTGGGACATTTCTGAACAATATAACTTCCACAGCTGCCTGTGTTTAACATCTATGACATGGAACACTAAGTTTACTTCTGTGCATTGCATAACTTAAATGAGTTTTTGATCCTTAGTAGACCTCCTAAGAGCAGATTAAAACCAAATCAGATAAGTAAATCAAATTTAGCGCATCATTTAGCCAAGGATTCTACGTTTCATGCCTGTAAAAAAAGTAGTGACTGGAACAACTCTGTCATTTTTGCAGTTTCAGAAACAAATTATGCCCTATTGAGCAATTGGTTTTAAATTACCAAGATTAGTCTGACAGAGGATGACTCCCAGGTTTGTTGCTAAGGGTTTGGCTATTTAGTCTAAACTTTGGCCTGGCTACAGCACTGCGGAGTCAGATCTGGCTGTCAGTAGAGCAGTCAGCAGTCCTCAGCTTTAATGCCAGGTCATCATAGCCCAGAGAGCAGGTCTACTGAGCCGCTAATGGGCCCACACTCTTACCGTCACCTCATCGGTCAGCTTCTGGGAAAGCATGGTTAGAAAAAAAAAACGTGAAATCTCTGTTAAGATTTCCACCTTAACAGGAATGCTCACTATCATGTATGTTCTGCTGCTGATGATCACTGCAGCTATTTAAGTGATGTAGTAATGCTCCATGAACTCTGTTCCCATTTATACTCATTGTGTTTTATTTTATCCTCAATTTCCCTGTACAAATCATCCAGGTCTCAATGTATATAATCTAAATATTGAATAAATAAGACTAGAGTCCATTCTAGTAGCTCTACAAGGCTGACTCAGGCACAATGGAGCTAAATGCTAACTTTAACATGCTAACAGTGACAGTGCTAACATGCTGATCTTAAAGCGATATTCCACCCCAGAATGATAGTCCACTCAATATGTACTCACCCCTATGTCAGCAGGATGGAGACATTTTGTGTTTGTTTTGTATTCTTTTTTTTTTTTTTTACATTTTTTCCGTGGTCACCATTCACTGCCATTGTACTGGATTTGGCTGTTTTCTGCTGAAACTCCAGGATTATTTTGTGAACTGAAGATCTTCACTCACCCTCACATCGGCATAGGATTGAGTACATATTGAGTGGATTATCATTCTGGGGTGGAATATCGCTTTAAAGAACCAGTGTATAGGACTTAGTGGCATCTAGAAGTTAGCTTGTAGATTGCAAACATGTTGCCTCACCCTCCCCTTCCTAGTGTGTAGGCAAACCTCCAGTGGCCACAAAACTTGCAAAAAATGCGAAAGGCTGTATCTAGCGCCAGTGTTTGGTTTGTCGATCGTGGGCTAATGTATAGAAACATAGCAATGCAACATGGGGGACTTCATGAAACAGGTTGGGTGCCCTCCGTAGCTATAAACAGCTCATTCTTAGGTAATGAAAACAGAGTGATTCTAATGAAAACATACCTGTAAATATTCTATTTTTGCCATATTCTGCCACTAAATCTCTGTACATCTACACACACTGGACCTTTGAGGTATAATGTTAGTGCTAAGCTAATTAACTACTACTAATTAAATCGTTAGCTTTGCAGGAATTTGATCAGAGAATTGTTGTTAAAATTATTTCTGCAGGGAGCGTGAATGTATGTAACATACCAAATTTAGTGGCCAATATTTTTAGAGACATCTAACACGAAACCAACATTTTCAACCTGATGGTGGCACTTAAAAAGTTATGTGATCATCTAAGTCAGTAGGTTTCATCCTCTGGGGAGAACAAACGTAATGCTTCAATCTTTGCTGAGAAATTTCAGTCTGGAATAACATGGTGGATTGATTAATGATTCCCCAGAGCTGCACATTTGACCTTGTCATCTGTACTACCGGAACCAAAGAAAAGCTATACAATGCAGAAAAAAAAAAAAAAAAAAAGAAGAAGTCTAAAATTGCTCAAATGCATTTAAGTTAAAGGTGCTTTTCCCGTTACCTTTTGCAACAGATGTCAAAGAGTGAGGAAAGAAAGTCAGTGAAGATGACTAAACGTAAGGTGAATAAAACTTTATTGCCTCATCCGTAAACAAGATTTCTGCCTGAATCATGTCAGAAAGATTTTCATCAGCTATGGTGGCTGTTTAAAAGTGAAGAAAACAACTCATTTAATCCCACTAAACAATGTCATCAAGCTACATATTTTATTGTTTTAATATGAGAGAGGCTCAGAGTGGCAGAATTTACGGTGTATTTTGAATGACAGCGAGTTTAAAGCCACCATAACATTATCATAATTAAAACCAAACATCTGCACACCACAATTCTTTACATACATATGGTTTTCTAAAACTTGTTAATGCAAGCAGACTAACACTTCCCATCTTGAATATACTTCTCAAACAGTATATGGCATAGCCATGTGTCATAACACATTAATATTTTAATTTCTATTTACTGCTTTTATTTTTTGGTTATGTAAATGGTATCCATTATATGTAAGAATGGTTCACATCAGCACCCATTACATTTTTCCTGGACAGCCACCTGCTCTTCCATTCCCACAGCACTCTCATGGCAGGTCTGCTCTCTCTCACTGTTGTGTGCCAGCTATTTGTCTAATATCAGATAATTTATCTTTTTATGAAAACCTTCAATACTGATGCCTGTTTCTCTCCTTTGAAAAGGCAACATATCAAGCATGTGTTTTACATACAGCCAACTCTGAGTGCGCGTGTGTGCCCCGACCCCTTTGCAGTTAAAGGGATAGTTCGGATTATTTGAAATGGTTGTATAAGCAAATGTAAGTTGTCTGTCACAGTAAAACTAAGCCCGTTATCCTGAAAACAAAAGCTCACTGCTCTTAAAATACACACTCTGGACTAAGTGGCTGTCTGTCTCATTCTCTGCCAAAGTCCATTCACATGTTGCTCAATTTAACTTTTATCAACATTCTAGAAGCTTATTAATGATTTCTTAGGACTCATAAACAGACACTAAATCATTCGGGCAACATTCGGCATTAATTTGAACTCTAATAAACCTGAAATGGGCAAACAAAAAAATATTCCAGCCTGGAACAGAAATTTCAAAGGGGCTGATGTCACAGAAGTGACTATTTCAACTTAAAATGTTTCTTTGAATTTTGGTGACATACAACCGTTGTCATATAAGCCAAATATTGCTCTATCTTGTTCAGCCAGAGTCCATTGGCAAAATCCATTATTTTATCTGGCAGGACACAAGAGTTGCTGGTCTATCACTGCCTTGATCTGTTAGTTTGTTTGTATCATTTTGTGACTTTGGCGAATCCGAACCAACTTTTTAAAACCAATAAACCAAGGCAGGGGTAGACCAGCAACCCCTGTGTTCTGTGAGATAATTGTAGATTTTGCCAATGGAGTCTGGGGGAGAGAAAGGGCAATATATTAGTTTATATAATAGCAGTTCTCCATCAGGAAAGGCTGTCTAACAGCATGGCAAAGCAGTGAAAATATTCTAAATATAGCGTACACTTAAACTGATATTGATTTTGTAGATGTGACTGTGGGTAATACACTGACTATGGATAAGTACCTCATACAACTCCACTTCAGATAATCCAAAATATCCCTGCAAGGGGGCACTATGTTCCCTGAGCAGACAAACACAAAGTATCATGTCTAAAATTTAATAATAAACCACAGTTTTTATTTTTTGGCAAATGTGGCTCTGTGTCTTGATTTATTATGTGAGAAATAAAACAGCAAAAGACTGGTATCCCTCTATAAACAGAGGAATAATCAACCAATTTCAGTCTGGACCGAGTTTGTTACTGCGTGCAGGGCAAATTAACGGAGGGAACTTTTATGTAACACCATGTGACAGTAAACGTAGTGACCTTTCATGACAACAATGCAAATGGCACACGGGGGACGGGTAACTAAATAAACACAAAGAGATCAACGAGGCCAACGAGGATGAGAAAATGAGTTTTTGTTCCGACAGTGACCTCTCCATGATCAATCTGTCTGTTCTGTTCGTGATTTTTTTTTTCATGCAGCCTGACTCTCTGCCTTGTCTCTACATGCCACATAGCTAACCCCATGTATTTACTGTGTGATGGAAAAGTCTCATTTCCCCACTTTTTCTCCCTGCTTTTAAAATGCAGACAGACAGCTGCACTAATGCACCTCGGGGTTTAAGCTCAAGTTTAAGTATGGCCTTTTTAACCCCGTGAGTGCTCCTTTCCTTTAACAATTGACACCACTATCCTTATCTCCCTCCCAGGGCAGCTACAGCCCATAGAGAAGCTTATTCCCAAAACAGGGAACAGTTACAGGATCACACAGGGACTTCCAGAGTTTTCCAAAGCAGGTCCATGCAAGCTGTGTCTGACTCATTCTAACTCAACAAAATCAGGTGCAGCTTTCACATGGATTTATACTTTCTTAGCTGGAAATAAAGTTTTGTTTCTGAAGTTGATGTTTTGGACGACATCATGTTTCATGATGTACCAAAAGTTAAAGCTATTCCTTCAGTGTCCCAGTCGAGCTCCGCTAGTCGAAACACCTCTGGCCAGAATAACCTTCCTCATCCATCTTCCTTTCTGGCAGGAGACACTTGGAAGTCTGCGTCTGTGTCTGCCCCAGTAGTTTCCCCTAATCTTAGGGAGTTACTGTAGTAAGTTAGCATGCATGTTGCTGTGTTTTCCTGGTGTCTACAGGCCACTGGGTTCATTCACTCTATCATGTCAGCGAAGCGGTGCGAAGGTTAAGTGTGATTACGCTATGGAAGAAATGACATTATTCATCCTGTAACGTGTGTTTACTTTTAACAGTGCTACTGGAAGAAGTCATGTTAGCACTGAAAAAAAAAAAATTCAAGTTCACACAAAGTTTGTGAAGAATTTTAGCCACCACAGGCTCCATGTGTTTTGCATCTTAAATACTAAGCAGGGTTTGGAGGGTTACTTTAAAATACATACAAAATACTTGTATACTGTTACAAGTAGTAATTAACTGTGGAAAATTGTAATTACCTAATCCAAGTATCACAATATTCATGTAAAGTAACTTTATTACTTTCAGTTACTTTTGGATTACCTCAATACCAAATATAATGAAACCGTTTAGCTTAATATAGTGTTTTGTGGTTGTTGTTAGATTTTATTTATTTATTTGTTTGTTGTCCATGCAGCTCTTCCTTCCCTTGTTATGTACAAATGTGCGCTTAGCTTGATACAAACAGCCATTAGTAGTAACAGTGTTGACACCTTAGCTAGTGAACTGGATTTCCGTGTAGCTAACATTATCAGTTGGTCTTATCTGCAAATGTTTCTTTTATTTAGGTGTCGAGTCCTGGGATGATGACAGCATTTTCACAGCTGGAAGGCCGAAACTTGCACTGAGGAAAGATATGTCCAAAAAACGTCTTTTGAACATCTTGTTGTAAGTTGAGCTGAAATGATTTTTTTATGATGTATTTTAAAACATCTTCTGAATGTCCAATTTGGACATCAATGGGAGGGTTACCCCCTTATATAGGCTGCAAATGTCACCTCAGCTTCATGCTCGCTTGACAACAACTCTGTTTTGTTTGTGCATTTCCAAGAATACAGCAATAAATGAGCAGCTGAACTTTCTATCTAATAGTTTTCTTTCAATATTTGTGAATATTCCTTACATATTTTCCATCAACATTATGCATGGGCACTGCAGTGTAAGTGTGTGTTTGTGCACAGTGAGTGAGCAAACAAGAGAAAGAAAAAAAGAGAGTTTTAGTGGCTGCGCTCAGAGCACACAAATGTTGGGGACCAGAGTGGAGGCATTATTGTTTAGGAGTACAGTCGTCTAGAAGCAGTAAATGTACAGTTCGCTCAGGCAAACACTGCAGAAAAAGTTCAAGAAGTACC
The DNA here is from genome assembly GCA_034769285.1 of Lutjanus argentimaculatus. Lineage (NCBI taxonomy): Eukaryota > Metazoa > Chordata > Actinopteri > Lutjaniformes > Lutjanidae > Lutjanus > Lutjanus argentimaculatus. The sequence continues at coordinate 8,444,942 of JAWZSL010000025.1, read as the reverse complement.
AACCTTACGCTTACGCACATATTGTCAAAAAAGTAGTAGACAGTAGACATGATCTGCACATCTGACAGACATCTTATGAAACTGTAAATAGTCCTATGTTTGCGGGGACTGTGATGTTGTTCCTCTTTTATGATTTAAAGTCTAAATAATGGAGAAATTTCCACCAAGTTAAACAGCTTGATAATGAAGTAGCAACTGTAGGAGTGGCTATGGTTTCAACCTGAGACCGGAGTGGTGCTGTGAGACTTGTGAAGTGTTGTTATATGTGTACACTGAGCATGGTAATATATTGCAATAATCCCCATTTACTTTACCACATTTACTAAATGTAAGCTATATGTAATCTGATTGTCTTTTCTGTAACTTTACCTTTTCTGTATCCTAATTACTAAGTGACATGTAATTCATTACTCCCCAAGCCTGATAATAAGGTATACTGTGTGCAGCAGTATGTCAGTAATAACATGAAAGTCAAAATGGTTGAGGGAGTTTTCACCAAGCTGTAAAGCTTACACAATCCAAAAAAAATTTCACGGAGCAACAGTGCACATCTGCCATTTTTCACTTTGACTTGACATCTTTTCTGTCTCATTCCCATATTACATTGATGGATGATACCAATTATTTTCTGGAATTTCTACCGAAACTCCAGTAATCTTCACACATCACAGACCTCTGGTGTACAGTATGAACGCTTTTTAAAATGAGATTAATACATGAATACATTAGGTGTGTCCAACCCAACTGTCATCATTGTCATAATATAAATACGTTTGATTTACTGTCCTGTATATTGCCTGTTGATATCAAATATTTGTACCACAGCCAAGACAGGCAGGTATCCACTTGAACAGGAGTGTGATGTACAGTAATATGAACTGTATGGGAGTCTGTGTGGGTACATGCACTGTATGTCTATGTGCATTCATGCATATATGGGCATGTGCACACCAGTGATATCAGACAGTGAAGGTGCAGGCAGGGCTGGTCCTGACCCCCCTGGGGCCTGCAGCAAAATTCTGCTAAGAGGCATACCTGACCCCAGTGCTCCCACTACAATCCTCCCTCCTTTAAAAACGGTTTGCCACATCTGTCAGCCTAAGAATACAAAGATCTATACAGAACAGGTATAAACAAACAATATTTAATAAAATATTTTCTATAGAATACTTAAGATAAATGGATATTAACATTAGCGTGCTGTATATATAAGAAATTGAGTTATCAAAGAGATTTGTGAACTGAACTGTCTTTGTAAAACCTAAAGAACAGACACACAGATTATTATTAAGTACATATTTTTGGTTGCCAGGCTGGAAAAAATGCCCTTCACTTGGTATTTATTCTTTTTCCAGTATACAGTCCCTATTGCCTTTTCAGCTAGCAGAAAGACCCATCCAATATTCTGTTTAGCCACTTACCTGGGCTGCAGGGAATATTGAATACAAGCCTTTTACTAAATCCTGCATATTTACAATTGCAGACCTGAGCTTGTTGCAAAAAATAACCCTTTATTAATGACAGGTTATTGCAACATGACGCACACTGGCCCAAAAAGAGTTTTTTCCCAGACACAATCATTAGAAAAGGAGCTGCTGTAAAATGGGGAATGCATTATACTGAGCATTGCAACCCACCTTTTTATTATTAGAATTTGATCTATTTCGTCCAGTAACATTTGGAATGTCTATGGCGTATGAACAAGAGCCGTATGATTAGTCACCAACCCAAAGCATTAGTATTTGATCACCTGGGAATGGACTCAACGATCAACTATCTTTCTCCATAATTGCTTGTAGCAGCTTTAAGATATTTTATCCCTATTGTGTGCACGGGGAGCCAACAGGAAGTCAGCCAGCTCGGCGAGCAAAGGTCTCAGGCATGCATGCTTTCAACTGGCTTGGCTGGAGAAGGACTCCATACTCCGTGGACCCAAAACTGCAGAAGCATGAAGAACGGAAGTCTGCTGGGGCTTTTTTGGTATATACTTTGACAGGAACACCGCCATATCTTTGAGTGCGGTACACAGCTCTCCTTGATACATCCGTGATGTAATCACGCAGCAGAACAGAATAATCATTTGGATCTGTGTTTCTGGCCACCTGCTGAATATCAATCCAATATTCACTCTTATTTTAGCTCTGTTTTGGTCTCCTCCAACTCCTCAAGGAAATATCTGGCTCTTTAGCAGCTAAATGCTCCACTATGGTCGCTAGCTAGCTTGTGGCCTTTGGTACTGAGTAGGTAGCATTAGGGATGTTAATGATTTGTCATTAATAGATTAATCTCTGTTAAGAATTTAACTATGCATTCATCAATAATTAATTGATAGTCTACAAATGGCATTAATTGCACCTCATTTGACATTGTTTTGTCTGGCGGAGCCATTTGTTGAATAAAGACACTTAAACTTAAAATGAGAGAAAAAAAGTGTGTTTTGTATCTAATAAATTATTATTCATTAATTCATAAATTGTTAATGTTTTCAACTATCAATTAAGGAAAATGCACAGAATTTGCAACCCTAGCATACAGATGGTTTATCATATTTTTTTCATTGACAGCAGACAGCTGCTGTCAATGAGTTGATGAGAGCACTGAGATTGAACCAAATATAAAGTTGTGAGCTGTAAAACCAAAACAAGAGCTGAAAGACACTAAAAAGCTCTATAGAGCCAAGAGGGAACTGCAGAGTCAGCTTGAAAGATCCTTTATGAACGTCCAACAACCACAGAGCACGAATTGGACAAAACATCATTTTCCTTCAGCCAGTAGCCTCACTAGAGAACAATGCACTTACAATAAGTGCTCACAGACTAAATGTTACCACTTAGGAGCTGTTTAAAGTATTCTGGGAAATGTCACTGACAGGATAGATGATACAATGTGAGAAAAATGTAGGTAACACAAAAAATATTAAGTGCAACAACTAATCAGAAAGAGAGGTGAGGAAACAAAGAAGATGGATCACAGTGATTGAATTCTGAATGCTTTCACGACACTGTCGGCATGAATTTGTCACACTTTGAGGATACAGAAGTGGTTGGCTTTCCCATGAAACCTCAACTCCCTGCAGTGCTGGAGCACTCTGATATTTTCAGTTCCATTTCAAAGCTTCTGTTTTCAGTGCCAGGATTCGCATTACACAATCTTACGGGCTGAAAGTACCTGACGAAGACCCAAGAAGCTGTCTTGATTGGATGATTGTGAGCAATAATGTTCCTCGGTTTGGAAGTGCCCCGTTGGCCGGGCCTCGCTGTCTAGCCACTTGGGTACAAAGTGCTAAACGTATAAACCGAGACTCTCCATTGTGTTAGGCGATTCCCATGTTTTTTGTTACGTCTCCATGGGCCCATCCGCAAAGCCGCTGCCATGTTTAACAAAATTCGATCTGTGAGGCTGAAGGTTTGCGATCGCAGCCAGAGATTCTGTATTGGTTGGCTAATTGTAGGTGATGGTGTTTCCTGTTGTGGGAAGGGACATGCTGGCTTGATCACACAGTGCAGGGTCATTGCGGTCACGCCTAATAAGAAGCAGAATTAGATTCCTCACATGTCTGGAAACTGAGCACACGGAGGAGTCATACAACAGAGGGAGGAGGAGGATAGAGGGAAGGGTAAAGTAAAACAGGTCAGCACAAATATTGGCATGAAGAGGAGAAGAAAAGCAAGGCATTGATCCCCTTATTGTTTCAGCTGAGGAGCATCCACAGCCAGGAAGCCAAAGACAAAAGCTCTGCGGTGGGGCTAAGTGTCTACAATTATAGCAACACATCATAAAAGAGAGGCAAGAATTGTATGCGCGGTTACACATGTCAGGAGAGATGAATACAGTGTAGCACCCATCCTCTGTCAGTTTTATGTCTCTGTGGTTATTGCAGGTATTATCACTGCACAAGGAGGCAGTCAGTCGACGCCTGTTCTCACTCCATAGTGGTTAGAAGAGAGGGACCTGTGTCCAGCAGCGACATTTCAAACAAAGTGAGTCAGTGAACTTAAGGCATTGCGCAGCCAAAATGAAGAAAAGTCTGTTCCAATGAAAAGGTGCAGCCTAATACCTCAAAAGGACAAATATTGTCTTAAGTTATAACTTTTTTGTCTAACTTTGCTCAACAAATAATTGTTCCTTAGAAGTTCTCTAGCTTTGGAAATACACTCACATCCTGGGGCTGTTTTACAGAAACTTCCCATCTTAAGTCTTAAGAAAAGAGTTGAAGATTTTTCCCTGGTTGGTATCACAGAGGCAAACCCTAACTAACTTTAGGAATCCTGTCTTATGTTACTTGATCCTGTCTTATCTCAGGTTAGGAATATTAACTAGAGAGGCGAAGTCCCACCCCTACGGGTGTGCTCCATGAGACCTTACTTCAAAACATGAACCGCAGTCAATGGCAAGGAGACAATTTTTGTTTTGTTCATTTGAATTGTATCAGGAATTACACACAATATTCAAGTCAAGAAAGTTGCATTTGTGTTTTTTGTTGTAGTTTAGTTTAGTTTAGTATAAAACTGTTAAGTGAGCTACTTCTCTCATCTTACACAATATACATCATCAACAGCAGCCTTGCTGTCTCTTGTAACATTATCTCACCTTAAGTGTTTCATCCACTGACTCCTGGTCCTTTTATCATCCGTGAAGCGAAAGAACACGTGAGAGTCGTTACTTGTGTGACTACGTCCTGGAATGAAAACACACAGGCATCGTAGATTCAGTGGCTAAAGTTAGCTTTTGGAGGAAGAAAGTCATGGCGTCACTTGAGCAACTTCTTGGTGTGTCGTCTTTCTAATTAAGTATCTTCACAGTCTGATACTTTAACAATTTTACAAGAAGCGGCAACTTTCTTGTCAAACAGAAGGGCTGTGATTTCGCCTCTCTATACTCAATCTAACATTGCTTAGCAACTTTTATGTCTGTTACCTCGCAACTGACACTGTTTCATATCATCCATTATGTAAAAGCAATAAAAGAGCAACCATATGGATTAAACTGTTGACTAACTAACCATTAGTTACTGTTAGTGAACACTACTCTTAGTGAACACTACTGTTAGTAACTATTAGCTAACACTATTACTAGTTATTATTAGCTCATTACCATTGACTACCATTAGCAAACACTACTGTTATTCACTGTAGCTACTTTGTAAGTTAGCTACTACTACAGGTGGAAAAGTGAAAATTAGGACAGTTTAACAGTTATCCTGAAGTAAGGAGAGTTTATTTAAAAAATTTGGGAAGTCATCATGCTTGTGTAATACATTTTTCCTCTCTTAACTTAGGAAAGGAGCACTGACATATCAACTGTAAATGCTTTTTTCCCCTAAACCTTAACTACCATGCGTACCAATCAGCAAGTTAGTAAATTTATGTAATTTGGGACTGAATCAATGGGCCTGTTAGCGAGTAGATGTTCCTCCATGGACTATAACCCTCCTCGCAGGCTGAATCATGCACTGGTTTATGAGGCAGAGACTCGCAACACCAGAATAAATCTGAACCCCAGAAACTGATAAAACGCTTGTTTAGCTCTTGGCATGGCAACCACCACCGGACAAGATTTAGACGCCGTTGGCTCACTCTCTCTGTTCTCTCTCTTTTCTCTCTCCATGTAGAGTCGTCTGTAATCTCTCTCTCTCTCTCTCTGTCTCTCTCTCTCCCTCCCACTCCCCATGTTTTGCTTTCCAGATTTTTGTCTGGAGTTGTCAACATTTGAGCAGTCGAGGACCAGCACGGCTGGATCCCAGAACAACAGCAACAGTCACATGAGGGCCTCAGCATGAACTGGACCGGCCCATGACCCGGACCGGGACTGTAACTCAGATACAATGACCTCATGAAGCACAGGGGAGAAGGCCTGCTCTGAAGCAAGCCACGCACAGCACTAAGCTGAAACTATTAAGATGTATCATCTGGAAATAGCTTCAAATGCAATAAAAGCTAGAGGTATAATTGACACGCTGCTTGCTGGGTGTTATTATTAGAGATAAACTTTTCATCGACCTTCTAATGATTATGTTGAAAATGTGTGATTTATGGGATTACCCTTTAAAAAACCTGTGTGCCTGTTAAGAAGGATTAAATTAATAGTTTGACTCTGACAGCTTATTCAAGTTCTCTGAGAAGATCCAGACCACTCTCATGTCCAGGGTTGGGAGGATTACTTTAAAAATCTATTCAAATACAATCACAAAATACCTATTAAAAAATTATTATTAAAGGTCAACTTTATTGTCACATGTACAGTTACACAGAGTACAACATACAGTGAGATACAGTCTGCATTTATCCAATCTTAGTATCAGGAGCAGTAGGTCAACTCCAGTTCTAAGCTACTGGCTTGGTCAGGGGTACAAGAGACCTAAGATACCTAAAAAAAATTGATCTAACATCAGGGAAACCAATCTAACCCACCCATACACCGAGCATGCTAACCACACTCAGAAAGACCCCGCCCAAACCAGGATTCGAACCCAGAATCCTCTTATTGTGAGGCGAAAGTGACAGAGACCTCACACTAGAGGCTGACATATTTTCAGGAGACGGGATTCCTGTTGGAATCACACGGGATGTGAGTCAATTTCAATATAATAATAAGTCAATATTCATCACGGGACTGAGACAGGAAAGGAAAAAAGCCAGTGTGAGGATCATGAGAGGATGAATCATGATAACAACAGATCAAGTTTTTTAAAGCTTATTTTAGGGGCTTTTTAGGCTTTTTAGTTTGATAGGGCAGCTGTGGATGGACAGGAAATAGGGGAGAGAGCGGGGGTTGTTAGGTTAGCTTGGCGTAAAGACTGGAAGCTGGGGGAAACAGCTAGCCTGGTTCAGTCCAAAGTTATTAAATTATTGCATCTTGTCTGTGAAAGAAAAATAAAAACAACAGAGCCCTGCTAGCTGTTTCCCCCTGCTCAGCTAAAAATATTTGTGGCCTCCTAGCTCTAGCTCCATGTAGTGCATAGACATGGCACAGTTATCGAACTTACTTGAGTTATATCTAACTCTTGGCAAGAAAGCAAATAGGCATATTTCACATATGCCCATTATTTTATAACATTTTATCAGGTTATCCACATTTTTGATTCATTCAGAATGATGCCTCCTGGAAGTTTTCCCAGTACCAAGAATTAAAGCCATTTTCCTCCCCAGTGGACATCTATTTCCACACTCATTCATGGTGTGGAAGCATCTGTCATTTGAGCTGAAGAATTGTTGCACTGCAGGAGGGCTGTACTTACCTGTGCTGGGGCAGGTGTGCACAGTGTGGTAGGGATTCCGCTAGCACAGGTATGACGATGGAAAACCTGATAATTACTGTCATCTTTATCCTGGCTAAGTATAGCTGTGGCTCACCGCTTCTACATCTGATTGTTGCTCCATTGCCGGAGCACAGAGGCTTGTCCAGGGAAACAGGAATGACTTTCAGGAGCTGCGCTTTCACCATCGAGCTTCTGCGATATGGCGGTTTATAAGCCTTTAACTGGTGTAATTTTAGCTTTAATGAGCACTTGAGGAGAGAGGTATGCTGAAAATTGGTACTCTGTGCCAATAAAACATTAAAACGAAGCTCCTGGCAGCCGTTATCTTTAAAAGTCTCCGTCATTGCTCCACTTGTAGGCTTTTCAAGTGTAATTCCTTCACTGTGGTGGCTGCAAATGTGCAGAATTGTATTGTGGGCGCCAGAGCTCGCTGTCCTGAAACTGAGCATTTACACCCCCAAACATGTCTGTCGTTTAGCACCCACAGAACATGACATTAAGTTAAAAAACCGAAAGATGATTTCATTCTGTCAGGAAACTGTGGGAGGCAAAGGGGCAAACAAACATCTAAAATGGAAAATTAAGCCCAAGTTCATAAATCTTGAGTGTTGAGAGGCAATAAAGGTAAAAGTCTGGCTGTAAAATGTGCTGCAAGGCCTAATAATGAAAAACAGTGCTGGTAACTAATCTGTTCTTGTTTAACCGTCGCTGTCCTGTATTGAATGTAAGTCATTAGTTCAGTTGTTTTTGTTGTTGTTTGTGGGTTTGGAATGTCTGTTCTTCACACAAAGCACTGCTGAACTGACAAGTCGCATTAAAAGAGAATGAAGAACCATTTAATTGATAGTTAATTGATCTGAAAGACATTGTGAAAGTAAAGGTTTATCTTACTGAGGTACTTGCTTAAAGGTGCAGTGCCTAAGATGGAATTTTAATTTTAAATGCTCAAAAGATTAACTAAGATTATCAATAGAACTTCAAGAATAACCAGTCACGTTAAAGATCTCATGTATTGTATCACAGAGGTATCTACTGAAGATAGCGTGCTAACAGGCTAGCCTTGGCCTGTCTTGTAAAAGACAAAGTCAAGCCCCTGGTGGACCAGCATAGAAACTAAGTTGGGAAAAAAATATGAACTGTGGTCAACAGTGAGAGAGAAATTATTCTTTGATCCCGTTTGAAACATAATCAGAAAGATTGCACACCCAGAAGCCACGTAAGTGATGTCACAACTTTCTTCCAGCAAAAGCTAACATTAGCCGCTGAAGCTACAACGCCTGTGTGTTTTTGTACCAGGATGTGATCCCACAACAACTTGTCTTACTTGTTCTTTCTTTTGTTACAAGGGGCAGCAAGGTTGGTGTTGGTGATGTATATTGTGCGAGATGAGAGATGTGGTTAACTGAGCGGTTTCATATAAAACCAAACTAAACTCCAACAAACCTACGACTAACTGGGACTTTTCTGATGTGTAAATTTATGTTTGTGGACAAACATGTTTTCTGACATTAGGTCCCATGGGTCGTGGCTTTACTCCTCTATACCACTTTGTACCTCAAGAGGTGGTAGTTTGATCCCCCTGTAGTTTCAGCTGGGAGATGTATGCAAGTGGCAACGTTGTTACTTTCGTATGCTCTTTTAGCTTTAAGTCTAATAAATAAACAAAAGTAACTCACAAAATGTCAAGAAACCACCTTCTGAATTCAACTTTGTCTCTTTTATTAAGCTAAGACAAAGTTGTTCATAAAACACATCTTAAACTTGACAGAAACAAAATAAATTCACCAATAACACCTTGTTTGGCTTTCTAATGTTCAAAAACAACCAAGTGTAGTTTGGCTGAAAATAAATGCTTGATCCACAGAGTAAGATTTGAAAATATTCTTGTCCCCGCCGCCTCTCTGATGCCTGACCTGCCTCTCGCTGCTCTTCACTTCCCACGTCTCCTGTCCCTGACTGCCATCTTAAAAGATCCAGGAGTCAGAGTCCTGGTCGGAGCTGCTGTAAATCATCTCTGTACTGTATTCCCTGTAGTCAAGACCCAGAGTGGAGTTATTTTGACACGCTAAACATGTTGCCCAATCTATGATCTGATGTTTGAATCCATACTATAACTCTTTACTCTTATTGACTCTTTATTTCCTTTACCTTCATCTTCGGAGTGGCAGAGGACTTTGAAATTGTTTCATAAAAAGCCCAAATTGGCCCATAAAAGTTCCCCAGAATGCAGGAAATAAAATATCTGACATTCGACCCGAAGACCCCCTGCTTGATTTGTGTCCCCACGCCGGGGGGAGTCACCTTTGACAGGTGACCATATTTTATACATTGCCCCTTTAACATAACTGTTGGCTGAAACCCTTGCATCTCCAAACTACGAGCTGCTGATATGAACAGCAGTTTGTGATGGTTTTCGTTGTCCCAGTGGATCAGATCAGTGTGTCAGGAGGTTAAAAGGCCAGAGGATTTGCTCATCCCGCAGAGAGACATATGACGCCTCAGCTGCAGTGAATCCGTGAAATCACCTAAGTTGGTTTTATGAGGCTTTTATACAAAATCAGTGATAAACATTATGCTGTAATGTTGAACGGTTTTCATCACGTCAAAACCGAGGCGAATGCACTGGCGTTGCTTCACCATCTGGGGAAAATCACCCCGGGGCTCTCCCCTGATGACCTCTCCAGGCGGTCCGGTTAAACATCCCCTGTACAAATGAAGGGCAGAGATGGTGTCCAAACCGAGCAGGAGCTATGTTACAGGCTACCCTCCAGGGAGGTTTGGGTCATCCAGACAGGAAATGAAAAGGAAAATGGTTGTAAAACGGGTTCTGGTCATGACTCATCAAGAGACCTGGCACTCAGTACGGAGCAGCCTGGAGCTCGTCCCCCAAGCCTGTTCTGACCTGGACTGTTTTTGTAGCGCGAACACTTTAATCCAGTCACATGTTAAAAGATGTTTGTCGTGTGGAAGCTTTTAATAAGGTTCCAGTTCTAAGTTGTTTGTTTTTGTCTAAGTAATAAGGTTTAATGGATTAAGAACAGTCAAATTGTATTATTACAAGTGTCTGACATTCCTATTGCATTTAATGAGGTGGAATTATGGTTGTCTGAAGGTACACGTAAATGCCTTTGCAGGTTGGGAGGAGTTTTACGGGTAACAGCAGGTCACAGATGAGCCAATCTGCATCTCCCAAATCTCAAAGTACTGACCTGAGCAACAAGAAAGCTCATAAAGAAAAAAAAAACATGTTCTTTATACTCAAAATTCATGTAAGTATGAAAGAAACAGCCACATGAATGTTTCCGAACGACAACTATACAAGTGTGCTTCCATGCAGCGCGGAGAGGCGTGTTCCAGCCTTCATAAAGCTTCCTCTCGTTTTCTTCTTTATTTGAGTTAGAGGAAATTGTTCATGGCAGAGTCATAAAAGGATTTGACAGTGTAATAACTCTTTATAATATAAAGTCTGCCATGTTTGTTATAGGCTGTGTGCCCTTAGCTAATGCCATGTAGTCAGAGGTTTCTAAACCAGTGGAAGTTTGCATTGTAAGTCACATTAAAGACACTTAATTATGACTTTTATCCTAACTGAAATATCTCAACTACTGGATGACTTTTTCTGTAGCGCCACCAGCAGGTTGACAGTTCTTTCTATAGCTGAAATATTTCCACAAATACTGGACGGACTCAGGATGAATTTTAATAACTTTGGTGAACCCTTACTAAACTTACCAATGCTTTGGTTTGCGACCAAATACCTGTAAAAAATAAACATCAGCTGTACCTTCTGCATAGTGGTAATTACCATGCTAAAACTGCTTAATTAATATGGTGAATATTAAAAATATTAGCCTACCTGCTAAACATCAACATGTTGACAGTCGCTGTCAGCATATTAGCTTACATGTGCTTGCAGATGTTGGCAGATGAAACTGCTGATGGCTTACATTTTATGTCTATAAACAATATCTGACATTGAAAAACTTTATTTATAAACTTATTTTAAGGTGCTTGTAATAAGTGTTAGTTAATAGGTAATAAGGCCGTTATAAGATGCTTATTAATACTCATATGTGTTAATAAGATGATATAAATGTTAATAATAGCTTAATAAACATGTCTCTTTTTAGATTATAAGACATTTAGAGGCAGCCTTATAAGAAACTTCTTAATAACTTATAGACTGCTTGAGAATGCATTATAAACACATTTATTGAATTTAACCTATTATGTCATTGTTGAGCCTTTACTAAGTTTTTGTTGATTTTAACATATTTCATTAGCACTTAATTATGCACTTATTAACAATTAACTATGGACTTTGGAAGTACCAGATCTAAAGTTTTTAGAGTGCTTATTAAGGTTATTTAATCCTTTATTATGCACTTGTTAACAGTTACCCTTTTTTTTAGTTATTACTATTTTAAACTTTGCAAAAATGGAGCCAAGGTGAATGTTTTTTCAAACAAGCGACATGTCGCTGCACCTGTTTGCTGATGCACAGAGCAGGTTTGGACATCTTCATGAAGAAAAACTGAAGCAATTATGGTTAGACTGCTATATGACCTGACATCCTCAATAACAGTAATTTTGGGGGGTCTAAACACTATAATGTGCAAGCAGATTTACAGTAGTTTGTAACTTAAACTTACCTTCGCCACACCACATCAGTGATATATTGGGATCCCATGTCCACATTCAGGAGCTCTGAAGAGCTGCTCACTCTTTACGGTGTGGTAGGCTGTGTCAATAAGGCTCTATTATGGTCCCAAATGGGCGAGTAAACAGCTGCAGACTCCACAGACGCCTAATAGTTCTGTTTATACTTCTTTCTGGAGTCTGCTTGGAAGAAGCGCTCCACACATGTGCAGTATATTGGCATCTGTAGTGGCTGTGACGGTGGATGGTCGTAACAAATAGGTGGGTACGTGGATGTCTGCATAGAGCCCACACGAACACCCTCTGATGATGAATTTCCATCACAAGGACCCCAGCGGACCCTCACGCAATTATGGACACAGAAAGCACTATACCAGCTCGAGCCATCCGATGGTAACTTTCAGTATTCACCTGTCTTGCCCAAATATTAAGCGGGTCTGATGACAGGTTGTTTGTGATCCTCCTGTCTATCCCCAGGGGTATTTCCAGACTTTTTTTGAGTAGGGTGGCACAAGTGGGGCACTGACTTGCACAGGGGAAGTATGTGGGTGCGCATGCAATATATGCGTGCACTGTACGCACATGAGCGCTTGTGTCTGATCAGCATAATTTAACATTTCTCGTCTGTATATAGTGTTTTGTATTTTTGCTTTTGTGAGTAGCATAAAGGGAACTACAACTAACATCTCATTACACAACAGTAAATTAACCTTGCAAGAATTGAAAAATAGACTACATACAAAAGTATACAATAGACATTTATAAATAACTGTCAAAAAATTGGTTTAAACCAGGAACCCTCCTCTTCCCGGACAGCTAGCCAATCATACTTGTCTATAAAGGGGTGGCCAATCAGATTTCAAGGGTGCCCCTAGAAACGCTTCTGACTAGCACACACTGCTAGTGGTTTCTAATTTTGCCATGTGCGTCAAGACCATGTCTTTGATAACTGTCAGTCCCTTTAAGGAATTAACCTCCTTGATCGACCTTTGCATGGAATCAACAAAAAAAAAAAACGCAGTTGCTGTTTTCCAACCAGGCGATTTGTTGCTTCCATGAAAGTGGAAAGCCCCTCTTTCGTTTCTTAGCTATGTGTGCTTCTTTAACACATTTTTTTCATATGTATGATGGTGTATGAATGAGCCAGTCACTGGATCAGATGGGCCAACTTTAGCATGCAAGATGTTGGACATTATACAGAACACTGATTCCACCTGTGGACAATGAAGTGGGCAGAATGGAGACAGTGAAAGCTTGCAGAGTGCCAGGTACCTCTGGGTCGTCCTCACAACATTCCACCATGAATCAACTCTTGTCTCCTCTGTTATTTGAGGCAGAGTATGAGCAAAAAAATGTTTAGCTCATTATATCTACTAATAAATAATTATTTGCAAAAAACAGATAATGTGGTACAATTACTGGCAAAATAATCAAACTATTATGGAATTACACTTAGTATAAAATAGCATGGCTTGTGTCAGTAGCATCTTCCAACAATTAGACACATCTGTATATTTCATGTTGAAACACAGCTCTCTCCAGCTTATTATGCTTCACAGCTGGAAACATGTTCAGTAACTTCTGGAGACAAGGTCCGGGTCCAAGCATGACGCGTCCTCAGGGTTGGACTGTCAAAAGGCAGTTCAGCAGATCACCTGCACAGCTGCTGTTGGCTTTAATTAGCTTTTATACAGCCAGTACAGTAATTTTGAGAATGACATTAGCTAGCTATCAAGAAAGTGTGCAAAAAAACTAATTTCTAATTACAACTAATTTCTAAAATCTGGAAATTTGGTTTTACTGTGAGTTGTTGAGTCCTATATAACCTGTTTTTACACAACAGCACTTGTTCTGATGCCTTTAGATGCACAAAGTTTATTTGTAATAAGGGATAGAACACTATACTGTATTTATGTTTCAGTCACTTTCAAGCAGGGGGTTCTTGGGACCTCCCAGTGACCTTTTATTTTGAGAATGCCTGGACATACCTTTAGAAAATCATGTGTAAATATTCATTTTCTGTGGTATTGTTATCATATTTTAACTAAGACTAGGTAAGGCTATATGCTTTGTGTATTCCAGCTAAAATGTCACAATTTTAGTCATCTGCAGGAATATTTTTACATAAAAAATCCAGGCAGAGATTTAAAAAATAAAAATTAATTTAGTGTGTTAAAATTCAAGTTCAAGTCAAAGGTGAAACAAATAAAGACATACTGTGTGGAGCGTGCTTTGAGATTAGTCACTGTTTTTCCTGTCATGTAAGAAATGCGTACATTAGCTGACCATTTGTGGTCTGTGCGCTGGTCTGACAGCAAAACCTCAGCTCACCAAAGCTCAGAAGGACAACATAATCTCTTGCTGGCTTTAAGGTGATGGCATGAATCACCATCAATGTCGAGGGGTTGAGGGGCAGACCAGTTTTAGAGTCCATAATCTGATTCTGTCATCGGACATGACCAAAAAGTCCATCCAGTGCAACGAAGAGAGATTCCGCTGTTACAAACATGAGCTCCTCAATCCTCTCATATTTCTTGGAGCAGTAGCTAACTAGCACACCTAATACCCCTTTGTTTGTCTTGCTTGTGTTCTTATCAATGTTGAGGGAGAAGAGGGCAGTTCTTATTTCCTCTGGCTTTGTCTTGGCTAGTCTTCTTTCTCATGTTCTCTTTCTTGTATGACTTTGACTTGATGAAAGGAGACTCTGAACACAGTTATTTGGTTTGCTGTAACTTTACTCTCATTCTGGATGTGGTACATCTTAGGTGCAACCAAACAACAACCTAAGGCGTGTGCCTTGTGTCCACATGCAGTTTCATCATCATTCTGCCTGGCTTGTCTGAACCCATAGATCTTATATTTGGTATTCATTTTAAGGCAGAAATAGGCTTGCAGCCTCTGAGTGTCTGTGTCATAGTCTGGCAGCATATCAAATACGTCATATATATCTGATGCAGCATAGTGCAGTAATAAAGCTCTCTTTTTGGCATCTTCCCTAATATCCACTGTCACAAGGAAGTTGATGAACCATTTAATCCACTTCCTCCACCTTAAACCTGCAGAGTTGGGTTCAGTGTGCACATCGAACAATGGGAAATGAGGGAGACTGGCAGTAGTGGGTTTGTTTATGCCCTGTTTTTTGTTTTGTTTTTTTGTATGACTTTGACTTGATGAAATGAGACTCTGAACAGTTATCGCTTTGCTGTAACTTCACTCCCATTCTCTGAAGTGGTACATCTTTGGTGCAGCTGAAAAACAGCCTCAGGCGTGTACCTTCTGTCTACCTACAGTGGGCATGTATCACTATGCTTTGTTACTTTGTAGCCAAGGTCTCTTCAGATCAAAATGTCTGCTAAACAAGTAAATAAATGGAAACCTACAACAGCAGACAACAGTCTCCCAGCTTCTCAACAAGAGCCTCAACATCAGCTTGGGTTTTCAGATGGAAGACCACTCCTTCAGGGACCTCTACCACAGATCCGTCTTGGTTCTTCAGCAGGGCATTTACCCATTCACCCAGGTTTTTCCCCTCTTTGCTCTTCAGCAAAATCATCATCTCCACAGCGCTTAGCACTGGAGAAAGGTCTGGCTTCACTCATGCTCATTCTGCTATAGAGAAAAGAATGCTCTGGGTTGATTGTATCTACTGTACCTTAAGGTCTTGGGCAGAGTTAAGCCCAGGATGCAGCGATGGAGCCCCTGCTAAATAGTAGGAGGGACCTTATTTTGGAGGAACATTTGAACCTGGGGAGGCGAACGTGGGCAGCGAAATACCCACAAAAGAAAAGGTACTGTAACAGCTGCTACTTTGATTATGTTTGCGCCGTTAGCAACCTATGTGGTAATAAACCATTTTCAGCACATAGACTACTATTTCTGAAGCTGTTGTTGTTTCCTGGGGACTTTTAAAACACAGATAGCGGATGCAGTGACGTGTCTTGAAACAAGCACCCAGTGGCAGTCTTGACTCCAGTGAGTCAGTCTAGCAAAATCACAGCTAGGATCTTCATCAGGGTCACTAGCCATATACAACTCATCAACTTCACCATCAGTGTCAAAATTCAGATTTATAGCTTCATCAGCATTGTTCTCCACTAGGCCTGGGCAAGCTGAAAAGTCTCATATTGGTAGATACTGATATTTATCAGTCATGTAGGTCGTGACTGACGACATGCTGTGTACTCCAAAGGCTGGAAGCAGCTAAGATGATAGAATAAGTTTGTTGTGTTAGTGGTCTCAGTCAGGAAGGTATTCAAGTTGTTCATCCATCCATATCCACAGTCGGGTCGTGGTGGCATCTGGCTGAGCATGACCTCTCTCTCTTTAGCAGGACTTTCCCTCCACCACCTCAGCCGGCTCTTTTTCAATGTAGCACTTCTAAATGTACGAGGCCCTCACCCTCTGATAGGTATCCAAAATATCCAATAAACTGCCATACTGGCGAGCCACATGTCCTGTTTTATCTGTTTCATTTTGCAGGCTGTTGTCACTCATGCTTTATGTTGTCTCTTGTGTAACTGCATGCTTCTAATGTGTCGACGAGGCAACCAAACAATACATCTGTTAAATGATTGGCTGTACGCTTGTCACTCATAGCTCACTCCGTTATCAACAGATATGCAGGCTGTTTATGAGCCAAGGTGCATTAATTTCATGCTTTCATGGTGGTTTCCATGTAATGCATTCAAGTGAAACTATTGCGCACTACTTTTTTATTGCTATTGAAGATGTACTATCGCTGATAGATATTGCTAACGTTTTATTGCCCAGGCCTTTTCTCCACATCTTCCTCAGTACAGATAATAATACGGAAATGGTCCTACTGGGAGCTCACCTGGGTCCACCCCTGTGAGCTGGAAATGCGGCTCGTCAACCAACAAGGGCAATGCAGCAATGTTAAAATGATTCAATTCAACTTAATTTGTCTTCGAAAAGTCTACTAATTCATCTCTTTTAATGTCTTTATTGCTCCTAAGGGAGCTTTTGGAGAAGTAACTCTAACACAAATGATCACAGAATGATTCCAAAATGTAAAGCTACAATTAGCCTCAAGAGATCAGACTGAACAACAGATAAGTAACAGATTTTTTCCTATGGGAGTGATGCTCTATTGGTGCGATTTGCTGGCGGATGTGTCAGCACTAGGCTCATGGCCTTTTTTTCTTTTTTTTTTTTTTTTTTTTTCAGGAAAACCTCCAGCTGGCTGTGTGTGTGGAATTACACCCCAGGATCCAAGCAGGGCAGGCTCACAGAAAAGAAAACAGCTGTCAGACAATGAATTACTGTTCTGTGACCAGACAAGTGCCTTTCTGAGGAGTGGATGAGGAAGCTGGGAGCGCGTCAAGAATCACACACACGCTCATACGCACACTATCTCATGTGCACATATACATCCAGAGGCTCATGAGGTCACACAGCCACAGAACAAGTTGAACTACATTTCCAATTTGAACTTAGCCCGTAAAAACCTGCAGCATTTCATACTCCACAGCATCAAATACTTGATACTGTACTGAGCCACCATGACACAAACCCAGCAGAGTTCTCCACTGTGTATAAACACTCACGTGTTCGGCGCTACAGTAAGATCCTGAGGGGAGAAGGAAAAAAATCTCAGACTTTCCAAAAATGCTGTTCTTTTTCTGGTGAGTGCTGTAAAAGGTCTGTACGGCTCGCTTTGGCAGCAGCGGATTTGCAATGCAAACAGCGCACATCCTTAGACTGACCCCTGTGAACTGAGGCAGCAGCTCCACACAACTACTCCAGAGCCTGCAGACCTCAATGCTGCCTCAGTCTCACACATGACTGTGAGGGACTGAAGCTCAACGGTCTCACGGCACAGAAGAGGCTCTTATAGGAGTTCAGCTGAAGGGTTCAACGTGGAAGACGTGTGTGGTGGAATAAGGTCCTAAAGATCATATGTTATGCTAATGGGTTATATATTTACTGTATACATATTTTATATATATATATATATATATATATATATATATATATATATATACATATATATATAATATATAAAACCAGACAGTCTAGTCATCATCTTCACATTCCTCATGTTAAAACACGTCTCAGACAATTTCTTGTAAAATATATTGGACGCATATTGTGGAATGATGTAAATCAACTCCCAAGTCAGACCCTGTCCGTGTTTAAAAACACTTTTTAGACAAGCTTAGAACTAGCATTAGTTAAAGAATAACTTAGGTATTTTTCAGCCTGGGCCCTATTTCCCCATGTGTATGTGTGTGTATGACTGATAGGTACAACTCATTTTAAAATTGGTTCAGTATTGAGGGAGGCGGATGCAGCTGGCAGCCGCGAAACGAGTTATAACGGTAGATATGAGGGCAAATACGTCCCATAAAAGTTTATGCATTAAAAGTGCTTTTTTTCGCCACAGTCTGGCTCAGATCACCAGTGTAATCTCTGTCAACAGCATGCTTCACTTACTGCTTGCTGTGTGTGACGACATCTCGCGGGATCTTTGTTTGTTGCCGGAAGAAAACAGAGGAGCCATGCTGAGAGCCGGTCAGAGCGGAGTTAGCTGTCCCACGTTCAGTCGAGAGTTTTGTTTGTGCTTAGCCGAATTGCAAGAACAGGATGTTGCGCAACACCCCGTAAAGCTTTCATAGGCTGCCTTTGTCGGACAGCGAGATGCTGAAGTTGTGGCTAATTGTGCTAAAATTGGATGCTAACACTCCTGTCCAGACACTGCGCCTTGCAGACCATCGGGTCTGCAGCACACACTTTTCCCAAGATGACTACTGCCAGCCCAAGAAGAGAAGACATCCAATCCTGAAACACTTCACCAAACACACCTCAAGAAAACAGCTGTCCCACTCACTGCAACGAAGACATTCTTCAACAAACAAAGATCCCGCGAGATGTCGTCACACACAGCAAGCAGTAAGTGAAGCATGCTGTTGACAGAGATTACACTGGCAATCTGATATGGACTGTGGCAAAAAAAAGCACTTCAAATGCACAAACTTTTACGGACGTATTTGCCCTCATATCGTTATAACTCATTTCACGGCTGCCGGCTGCATCCGCCTCCCTCAATACTGAACCAATTTTAAAATGAGTTGTACCTATCAATCATACACACACATACACATGGGGAAATAGGGCCCAGGTTGAAAAATACCGAAGTTATCCTTTAAGTTATATATTTTTTGAGATATTTGTGTATTTTGGTATGATCATTTTGTGTGGATGGTTTTTTTTTAATGTTGTTCTTATTTTTTTCTGTCTATATGATTTTTTTGTCTGTTTCTTTTTGATTTGTTTATTTTTTTCTTCTTTTCTTTTCATATTACCTATCTTTAATCTATGAAAAGGGGACTTAGGTTCTGAATTGAAATATTTAAACTCAAAATTGTAATCAGTAATTTGCTTCAGTTTATTTTCTTTAACTAGGGAGACCCATGATAGGCCTTCCATATTCTTGATATTATTTATATTGTCTTGTTTATGTGCTAAATAAAATAAGGTACTAAAGGTGAACTCACTCTACAAATTGAGGAAGCTGAATGTAGCCATAATTCATTTTATCATTTACATCTATATTTTTTCTACTGTGGTGGGTCAAAATGTACCTCATTATGAGCATTTTTCATGCTGTATCTCGATGGTGAGTATTCTTTTGAATCCAGTCTCTTTAACACTGTTTTACTGACGCATTAGCACTAATGCAGCAACCAGAGAATTGAAGACAGCTCCTTGCAAAGGCATAAACTGTCAGTTTTACATTTCAGTTTAGGTATGGGTAGATAAGATATAATAGGCCTCATGCATAAATCGTCCGTACTCACATATTCAATCTTGAACTGTGCATGCGACCAATTTAAGAACTTTTGTAGCATTAATCAATGTTTGTGAACCTCTCATTTGTTCTAATGTAAGAGCAAAATTGAAGAGTCCCTTAGATCACACTACACAAAAGCCAACTTGTGGTTTGTTCTGACAAATGTTATTGATGTAGAAAAAACTATTTATTTTATGAAAACTCTATTCATTTAATGATTTTAAATGTTTACATGTAAAGATGATTAGGTTACAAATTAAAACCTTCTTCAAAACCTGTTTCATTCTGGAACCTCAACTTGATCATAGACAAAACAATCTAATCCCCCTAATCTGTGAGTATTCGTCGCTATGGGTTTCCTGGCCACTGGGACCTTCCAACGAGAGACTGATGAAAGGTCTGGCATATCCCGGTTGTGTGCTCCGCTAAGTTCTCAAGTTAACACTGCAGTACAGCGGCCCTCTGGGATGGGCTGCACACTGTACATACAAACCTCTAATTAATGTTACTAACATTACTTGTCAATTGTCAGTGAGCTGTGGCTTCATGGTTTGCACAAATCCTCTGTAAACCCAAATCCACTATAGTCTTTTAACCATGTAATTGAAGCTCTTATGAACATAACAGTGAGCATTTAAAAGTATTAGAAATGAGACTGAATCCAAATTTGAAATACTGTCATTGAATTTTTTGCACACTGCGTCTACAGCGGTCCACGGCAGGACATTACTTAGCATCTGTGTTGAGACTCCTGAGGCAGCTGTCAATCAAACGTGAGCTGACACGCCCAACACTCTTGAAAAGTGGTCCGAGCAGCAAAATAAGCTGTTTTTTGAAACAAGTTTTCTAACTGTTATGAACATGTATTTTCATTCAGGTCTTTGTGGCTGTTTAATGAGGAATTAAACTTTGAATACGAATACGAATACGAATACGAAATACTTATTTTAGATTCCATAGGGGAATTCAATATGTGTAATGCTCATCATAATTTGTATCACATATTAAATTTGAGTCATGGACAAAGAACTTTTGTATGATTAATCTTTGTACTCTCTGTCTAATAAAGAAAAGAAGAAGCCCTTCACACACCAAACCAACTTTGTTTTGGTCTGACAAGTGTTATATGGATGACAAAAATTTATTTTAGAAACCTCCATTCATTGTTTTACAATTTACATGTCAGAGAGTCATTCTTACCATTACAAGCCTTCTTCACAATATACCTGCTTGCTTTATTCCGAACCCTCCAAACTTGCATCATAGACAAAACAATCTATCCCCAATGGAGACTGATATGGTTCTGCAGCACCCTTCCAAGAAGTGTGAAAGGATCTGGCATATCCTTAGTAGTGCCGGCTCTACCTTTTAATTTAAACTGTGTAAGCGGCCATCGGATGGCTGTTACACATGTACATACCAAACTTATTAATGTTCCCAACCATGTACTTCTCAATGTGTCAGGAGTCTGATGATGGTTTGGAATCTACGAAACCCAAATCCACATATCCTTTGTCATTGAATGTAGTTTATGATAATAAGCAGTAGTTTTAAAGTATTAAAATAAAGATTTGATCAAATTGACAATATTCATGATTCTGTGCCATTCCATGTCTACAGCGGATCACGGCAGGTCATTATACTTTCGGGTGTTGAGGACTCCGAGAGTTAATTAAACTGGCTGTATACAACTTGAACAAATGAGCAATCTGGTCGAGCCCAATTGTGCTGTTTATGTGAAAACATTTTTCTCCTTATAACATGACAACTTGTGGATTTTTGTAGGATTTATTGTCATAAATGCATTTTTACCATTTCAAGCCAAGTTTTCAGAGGCTTTAAGTTGGCTGCCCTCACATGGATTTATTGGGGCGTTTCTACAATATATGCTAATAAAGCAAATTAGCATATAGAATTTAAGATCAAACGCAATTCATCAATATACTCAGGTGGATAAGAACAGACTTGACTGTCAGCGCACACTTCCTTATTTTCCTTGTACTCCTTTGTGCAAGAACAAATAGGTCCTATAAAAGAAAAACATAAAAATGTTCCATGCATGGGGCCTATTGTGTAAATATCTGTATAGTTGTTGGTAACTGTACTTTTATGCAATCTATTCCCAGGCTTTATAAGTTTGATTAAACTCATCCTGACTCCAGGTCTGTTTATAATATACACACATGAGAATGACATCTCATCTCACTCTTGGAAAAGAGAGCGATAGGCCCAAAGTTTTGTTTTTGTTAAATATCTGGGTCTTACCAAACCGACATTAGTAAAAGGTCATCTCTTTGTGTGTTTCTGCAAGTAAGATTTAAATAAAAAGCACCCTCTCTCCTCATAAACAGCAGGTTTAGTGCTGCTTGTGTGTTCCTGACATTCGGCCAAACTTGTGTACTGTATACACAAACTTGCATCATAAGCTATGGAGCATCTGCCTATGTGCGTGCATTCTGGCATTTGCATTTGCCTGCGTGTGAGAATCGCATTTACCAGTAATAATCAAATCAGCGCTCAGTCTCAGCCAACCTCATCTAGTCGCATTGTGCAGCTTTCAAAAGAAAATCAATCTCTGCTGCCAGGGGGTTCTCTGCCTCCTCCTCTGCCTCCTACCAATCAGATTTAATTGGAAAGTAATGAAATTTCTTTTTAAGGAAATGATACAAGTTTACGAGGATCATCTCGTTGGGGAGACACTGGATAGCCTTATCTCGGTTTGGTTTTACGCGAGGGTAGAGTCTGCACCAACTCAAACGAGAAGTGTCTAGTCCTTTCACAGTGCCCTTGTATGAAATTACCTGGCTTTTATATCAGCTCTACCATCTGGGTCCTATTACCTCAGCAACTGATGAGCTAAAATGGTTTTATTTGTCTCTGAGAGAGGAATACAGCGGTTAACCCAGCAAGCGTTGTGTTTGTTCTGTGGGGCTGGTTTAAACACACTCTGAATTGCTTGGACCATATTCAGTTGTTTTTTTGCTCCTGATGTTAAATATATTAACTGTTTGGAGGCACATTGCAATGCCATGTTATACACTACATCATGGTGATCCAGACAACATGTGGATAAATTCTTGTAGTGCTTATTTCTTATTTTATATTTCTTCTCCTATTTTCTATACACATTGCTGCCCTTTATCAATATATTACTGTTCTGGAAAATAATGCACATATCTTTTACTGTGTATATTTTGTTCTATTATCTATTATTGCCATTTTGTCTCTGCATATATTGTAGTAGATTGTACATATTTTTATACTACCTATTTTATGTTTTCTTCTAATTGCTCTTTGCAATATATTTTTCTATTCTTGAATTTGTAACGTAAAAAATTCCCTCCACTGATCATTAAAGTATTTCTGACTGTGATTCTGATTCTGATAAGAAACTGCACTGCTCTGGTGACTGAATTTGGCTGAAAAACTTTTCTTAAAGCTTAAAATAGCCGTCAAATCCCCAGTGTGGCTTGCTGAGGAGTTTATGGAGTATTTGATCAGTGTTGGGAATTTGCATTTAAGTATATAAATAAGCACTTTAGGGCTACTATTAGTGGTCTGGAGAATGCATATTCATATAAAGCAGCTGGTATATTCAAAGCAGTGGCTTGCGTCAGGGCCAAGGATGTCATCTGTTTCAGGGGAAAGACAGTTACAAAAAGGGGTCAAAGAGCCACAGCAACAGGCGGGATGATACATGACAGCCAGTCGGAGAGGCTTTTCTTGGCCTGATGTTGAGCGCCCACAGGAACCGCGACATTATAATGCCAATAAAACCGAATAAAATAACTTAAGATAAACATTAAATATGTCAGCTCTGCATCTTCTGCTGGACCATGGCAACAATCTGAGAGCAATTTCAGGTCATACTGAATTACATTTTTAGCCACACATGTGTCATGGTTATATAAATCTGTCAGCGTAACTGAAACATTATCTTCACCTCAAAACGTAGTAATTTTTCATCCGTAAGTTAGTTAATTCACTTTTCATAGCTGGGTTCGTAAATTGCTCATAGTATTTTCCGTTTGTTTTGTATATAGTGTTTTTGAGCATTTATTTGAGCACCTTAATGTCTTAGATAACCTTTAGACAACATTAGCTTGTTAGCTAGCGTCGTCATCTTCTTTCACACTCAACAGGAAAAAAATCAAGCTCACCAAAAATGTCTTGGCTCATCTTCCAACTGCTTCCACAACCATCAGCTACACTAACTTCAGGATGACAGATAACTAAGTTTGTAGGTGAAAGTAATGTTACTATGGCGTTGACATGAGGTAAGGAAGTCACACTACATTGTGCATATAGAGAATGCCACTTCTTTGGTACAGACTGAAATCTTTAAACAACTGCTTGTGGGTGGGTGACTTTTCATCTTGCACCAACATGAGGTTGACTCTGCCGTGCTATCAGAACCTCTAGCATGCCTGTAGGCCGAGGTACGGCTATCTCATGTCTTCCCAATGAACAGGAAGTTCAAATCTCCGAACAATTACTTTTTTTGTTCACGAGAGATTTGAATTTCTCATTCAAACAAACTGCATGTGTAAATCTTGGCACGTGCGCAAAAGAGTGAGTATGATTGTCTACAGTTTGCGCAATAATCACTTGCACATTAGCCTGGTATGAGACTAATCGTCAAGTCATTAAACTTCATTTCCATATTCAGAGAAACAGCCAACTCAGTGGAGTGGGCGGATTTGAAGGTCTGGACCCAGGCTACTTGCAC
The DNA here is from genome assembly GCA_034769285.1 of Lutjanus argentimaculatus. Classification (NCBI taxonomy): domain Eukaryota; kingdom Metazoa; phylum Chordata; class Actinopteri; order Lutjaniformes; family Lutjanidae; genus Lutjanus; species Lutjanus argentimaculatus. The sequence continues at coordinate 8,420,483 of JAWZSL010000025.1, read as the reverse complement.
GTGGCTCTCACATGGATCAAAACTAATGAGTTGATTCTCACTGAAACTTTTCTCAACTTCACAACTGAGACATCACATGGAAAATGATCCATTCAATTATGAAAATCTGTCAGACATACATGTATATTCCCTTAATATATATTGCATGGATGTGTGCTAAACTGGCAAATGACCTGCCAGGTGACTGGAATGAACTAGGAAATACGGTACATTGTGTCAAATTTTTCGTTTACAGTACATTTAACATATTATTATATTACTGTATACATGCAAATATGAATGTGTGCTGCAGTTTTGTTGCACGTTGACTTTTGCCAGTAAACTTTTACCCACTGTTGAATCTGAGTTTTAAAAGCTCAGTGCGATACACAACAGCATTCAGCCAGACAACACTGACATTCCTGTATAATAGAGTTAGTGGCGAGTGTCAACAAAAGACTGGAACAAAACAGGGATTGGTATGTACAGTAAGAAACATTTCCAAGGTTGACTGCCATCAGAGAAAATAAACATTTTGTGCAGTGCAGCACACACCTTTCATTTTGGTGGCACTGGTCAATCTATTGACATAGCATCTAGGTTCTGAAGCATGAATGAAATGTTTTGGGTGAGTTACCACCTTTTGCAGACATGCAATAAAGTTGCGATGTCCCAAGAAACAGTCATGACAGTTGCATTTACAGTTTAGGGAATGTTAGGACCATTTCAAAAAAAATGAGCCAAAATTTAGAGGAGCTGTAAGTCTTCTCTAGTTGTTGTCAAAAATAAGGTCAGTGATTTTTTTTTTTTTTTAATATTTTGGCTTAATACAAAGTACAGTTACAGTTAGGAAGAAAAAGAAGGTCTTTTATATAATATATCATATTAATATCATAAATAGACACAGATGAATACTGGAACAACATTGCATCAAATTAATACAAAACTACCGCTGGTTTCCATCATTAAACCAAAAACTATAAACGGTAAAGAACACAGCTGACACATGATTTACAGAGCAAATATTTATGCTGTAGTTAATGAGAAAATGCTATTCAACTTCAGTTTTACATTCCTAATATCTCTATAACATTGTGATTTGTACTAATTAGCAAATGCTAACTTGCTCGCTATACTACAGTGGTGAACTTGGAAAATATTGCCTGCTAACATCAGCATGTAGCATTATTGTGAGCATGTTAATATTAGCATTTAGCTGAAAGCGCTGCTGTGCCTAAATACTGCGAGCATATTCTTATTCACAATGAGTCGTCTGTGCTCACTCTGACAGATTTCAGACCATTGTTAATGAGTGTGTAGCCTCCATTCAAGAAGCTTTGTAACGTCAGCAGGTCTTATTTCTGCAGACGAGGAAAGTCAATCAGCTCCCTGCCAGCACCACAAATCACAATGCAGAATTCCTGCTCGTCAGTTTTATTTTAGCTCAGCACCGACATGAGGTTGGACGCTCATCAAATATGTGAGAATGTTTCATGTTTTTAATGTAACTCTAAACCTGATTAGTTTCCAGCACCGTACCCACCCCCAGCTCTCTCTCTCTCTCTCTCTCTCTCTCTCTCTCTCCCTCCCTCCTCCCTCTCTCTCTCTCTACATAATTCTCTATCGCACAAACAGCACGCACAGATGCACACCCATCCATGCATAACCACTATGTATTGTGCTGATATGGTTGTAATGTTGTTTGCTCCGGTTGTGTGACAGGGAGTCATTTTATACTCAAAGTGGTGAACATAGACCGCCCCACACATGCAGGCATCATATGAGAGACCTGTGTAATGGAAACTTCATGCTCCCAACAAAACACAACCACAAAACACACAAAACAAACTGACAACATGTGCTCTGAGCATGCACCAACAACCAAGCATTTAAAAAGAGACTCAATGAATTTCTCGTGACTGAGTTTAATCCATAAATGCGCAGATAAAATGGAATTTTTCTGATATTAATTAATCTGTGGAAATGATTTCCAGAATATTCCCAAAAAGTTAAACTGAAATGTTTTTATTTTTACTCAAAGGATTAAACAACAGCTCACTTTTATTCCATAGCTAAAATGACTTAAATCAGATAAATGTTATTATGCTGAATATTTCATGTAATGCTTTTTAGAATATGTTATACTTCATTAACATACAGTATATTTTCTGTAGAGCTGCAATGATTAGTTGATTAATCGATTAGATGTCAACTATTAAATTATTCACCAACTGTTACCCTGTTGTTTTGAGTCATTTTTTAAGAAAAATGATTTCAGCCTCTCAAATTTGAATATTTTCTTCTTTCCTCACTCCTCTATGACAGTACACTGAATATCTTTGTGTTGTGGACAAGACGAGACATTTGAGGACGTCATCTTTGAAATCAGCGATCAACATTTTTCATCATTTTCTGATATTTTATACATAAAAAAACTAATAGATTAAACAAGGAAATGGTCGACAGATTAATCAATAATGAAAATAAATGTTAGTTGCAGCTCTAATTATCTATATTTAAAATCTATTTAGTCACATAATACAGTTAAACATAGAGCAGTTTCTTCCCTCAGGCGGTGAGACCATTTCATTCATCCTCAGCACTTCACCATGGAAAACAGTTGGTTTAATTTTTATTTCTATCACTTCATATTTAATATCTAGAATTTTATCGTTATCTTTTGTGAGTAGCAAAAAGTGCAAAACTACAACTCAGTCTTGTTATGCAACTATGTGTTTCACAATGATAAATAAATCTACCTTGTCTCTTGTATACACTGTAAAAAAAATGTTTTTATGTAAAGAAGTTGATTTTTTTTAAGTTGACTGAATTTGAAAAGACAAGTATTTTCTGGTCAAATAAAATGTATGCACTGTAAAAAAAAAGTCATACAGGAATTCATCGTTTCTCTGTGACTTAATGTAAATATACAAGTTATTTGTTCAAGTTGATTAAACTTAAAATTTATAGCATTTATTTTCAGAACACTTCAGAACTTGAGTTCCTCTAATTTGAAGTCATTTTGAGTTAACATTTTGAGTTAGTGAATATACTGTACAGAGTTCAAGCAACTCATTAACTTAAGTTTCTATAGAAACACAGTAATGAAAATGCTGCGAACTGTGATGAAGATTAGTTTTGAGTTCAGTTATTTGTCAATGTGACTGAAGAGTTGTTGGTTCAACTTATATCCAGTGGTGGACAGTAACAACGTACATTTACTTGAGTACATTTTTTGAGTATCTGTACTTTACTTGAGCATTTGTTTTGTTTTTTGTTTTTTTTTTGGAAACTTATGACTTCACTACATTTCAAAGACAAATGTTGTACTTTTGACTCCGCTACGTTTCCAGGGAGGTTGTCATTACTCGTTACTTTTAGGCTGAGCAGAGCTTTAAAGTCAGCTGTTGCTGTTTTTTCTTTTCTAAAATGCAATTGGCCTACTAACTAATATGTGTATTGTGTTTAATATTTACATTTACTGTACATGTAGATACTGTTGAATGCAGTATATAATAATAAGTCATATGGTTTGGTCTGAAACAAGTGACCAATGTGCTGTCAACCCTCAAATAACACATAACATAATAATTCAAATATTTATCAGGCAAAACTTAGGAAAAAACTCAAAACATGAGTGTGTAATCCAAATGTCCCATTACCTCTGGTGTCATTGCCATTATAAAACTCAGCCTCATTTCTGTTTACTACAATATAAACTGTGTGTCAGACTTTAGAGATTCCCATTAATGCTCACACAACTGGCTGTGACGTGTGTGTCTTCTTTATAGATCCCTTTCAGACAGTACAGAAGTTATCAAACTCTGGTCAAAACTAGGACTGCTAATCGTATTGTAATAATTTAGTTGAATGATGTTTATGTCCATGTAGGAAATTATTTTCTCATTTCTCATATCTGATCCCCAGTTTCCCAGACATGTGACAGTGTCAGAGCCAATTTGCATACAAACAGGGTTTTGTGAGAAAACAATCATAGCTGAGGTGTGAAAATCCATACAGCATGAGTATGAAGTATGATTTGATTTTATTTGCTCTCATATATATATATATATAAAAAATACAACGTGATATATACATAAACAGATTATGTGAGGGAGAAGAGCAAAAACCCCTCAGGGGGCTCTCTCCAGTGCAGACCCAAATAAACTGGAAGTTAATAGAAAAGAAAAGGACAGAGAAGATAAAATAATAATAATAATAAAAAAAAAAAAAAAGAAAGAAAGAAAAAAAAAGTTAAAGATGTTTCCTGCATGGAAAAAGATCTGGGAGAAATATCTTGAAGAGATCATAGATCCTGATACTTGGACATTAATCTGGCAGAAAATAAATAGAAAATCAAACACTGCACAAAACAAAACAATAAATTTTACATTTATCAGAAGGACATTACACCCCAAGAAAACTGAAATTTATGAAGTAGAGCAGTGAAGAAGGAGAAAGGCCTGTTTTTTTAATATGACATGGAAATGTCCAAAAATGCAATTAATTTCGTCAACAATTATTTAAGAAAGAATCCCCTCAGATACTAAGTTATGTATTCTGAATGAAAAAAATATGGCCACACTTAAAAAAAAAAGATTGTGTTTGTTGGATTTATGAGTGCTAAAAGAGTTATAGCCACTAACTAGAAGACTATTAATATAATAAATGAGAAATTATGGTTACTACTACAAATGTCTGACTCCATCCAACTACAAAACTTGGAATCCGATTAATGCGCACATTTAAAACAACATAAGCAGTCCAGATAAAGAACATAAAGACCACAATAGATCTGTTCAGTGCATGTACGCGTGTATTAGATCTGAATGTATGTAAGCATATGTCAATATACTTACAGTGTATGTGTGGGTGTGCATACATATGCATGAGTATGTGTGCGAGCAGATGTGTGCAACTTTCTTAAACATCTTATTTTTTTGTTCAAATATCTTCTTTTTGTCTTTATGTTGATAATAAATTTCATTTATAGAGCAGCTTTCAAAACACAGTTACAAAGTGCTGTACTATGAAGACAAAACCCATTTAAAACAAAATGATCTAAAAATCATAAAAACTAAAAACATTATCAACATGGGAGGGTAAAACTACAGAATCAATCAAAAGCCACGTTTTTGCAGCTCTGATCTCCTCAGGCAGGTCGTTCCACAGTCTCAGAGCTCCAATAGCAAAGGCTCCGTCACATTTATGTACAAATCTCAATCTTGGAACAACCGGCAACGACCACCTGGGGATCTTAAGGAGCAGGAAGGAACATGGCGAACTAAAAGTTCAGCTGAATAACAAGGGAATAGGCCTCTCAGAACTTTGTGAGCGATGAGGAATATCTTAAAATATGTTCTAAAAGCAACAGGTAGCCAGTGAAAGAGTGAAGAGTTTTGGATGAGCTGGAAACGGCAGAGGGATTTTTTTTTTTTTTTTGCTTGTTTCTAGTTTTTGGGGAGCCATGTGCAACATGTTGTTTGGGGGCTCCTATGTTGTGAAACTGTGGTTCGGGGAATCCCAGATCCTCTAAGCTGGCCTGGGGCATGCGTTTTAAAACTTAAATGCATCGATCTGGTGCACTTTAAGAGAAAAAGAGGCAAAAACTGTGAAAAACTCCAACATTTTTTTTTTTCCCTCAAATTCAAATCAAACATTTCAAGCTGACTCCTTGCACTTTAACCTACAGAAAATGCTAAAAAAAAATTATGAAACATCTGGGCTCCCCTACATCAAGAAACTCTTGAAAACTTAGAGGATTTACAGCATCTGCATTTTACTGTAACATCTGCCATGTGCGTGTAAATAAGACAGCTGCTGCGTTCTCAAAACGTTTATTTAAAATGTGTGGAACAAATTTGTTTATAACATAACTGCTCATGACGGGGAAAAAAGGATAAGATCGCACACTAGCAGATATTCATATGTACACAAAGTAATGAATTTTTAGAGGACAGTTTACAAAGATAATCCGTAAGAACGTCTTGCTTATCAAACGTGTACAAAATGACTTTTAACACACATGTTTTATTAATGTCATTATTTATTTGGTTATTAAGAAAAGAAGTCTGTCTCTGTCTCTCTGCCCCAGTTGCTGAGTGAGACAGGACGCTCATCTGTCCTGCAGGTTCTGAGACTTATATAAGATAAACCTGCTAACCTCAATGACACTAATCTCTGAGAAGAGAGGATCACCTTCCCTCCCTGCACTCCCTCACCTTCTCTCTCTCTCTCTGTCTACACACACACACACGCACATGAGTATACACACACAATCACCTCTTTTATGATCCACTACTCTTTGCGTTTATACTCCCTCCATTTATTTTCCTTTTCCTCCTTGTCCCTCCCACCCCACCTAACCTCATCCAGGATCCATGAATCACTCAGCTCCATTCAGTCGTCTCAGCTCTGTATTTCCTCCCAGTTGATTCTGTCAGCTGAGGTGTACTTTTACAGGAGTCCATAAATCTTCAAGCATCAGCAACAATCTCTGTCAGGTCCCTCTGACACCTGCTGTTGACCTCCATGTCTGTGTTTCTCTTCCAGTGTCTGATTTCTTTTGTGTTTCCCGTAACTGGTTGACTTCAGGTCAAGACAAGTGGTACTGCTGTAACACTAAGAGTTGCCTTTCATCGCTGTTTGTTTGACACACCTATTGTTACCAAAAGTGTCCCAGCGTGGCCCACATTTGCCCCAAATCTGTGGGAAAACATGTTGTGTGAAATATTACAGCAGAGCAACAGGATACTGTGATTGAAGTTATTGTTTCCTCTTTTTAAGTACATTTTCTCCTGGAACAGTAGTTGGGCTTCTTTGTATTGTGGCCTACTTACTGTATGATCCTCTGAATAGTTTTAAAAGGAATTAATATATTGCTCCAATAAGTTATATTACAATTTATTTGAATTCACATTGATTACTAAATACAGCCTGATTCTAATTGTGTACTTTATTTTATAATTTTAAGTTTTTAATTCAATACAATATGCTCAAAAAAAAAAAAAGGTAAAATTCAAAGCAACGTCTTCCAAAAACCATGACCTGCTTACTCAAGATAATTCATAGACTTTGTTGTTTGTTGTGAGTAGTTTCATGTAGGAACGACTTTCTTTCTATTAGAAAAGAAAGTAGTTCCTGTTGATTCTACGACAGAAAGAAAGTAATTAGCACATGAAACTGCTCACAACAAGTTCTGCGAATTATCTTAAGTAGCTGGATCGTGATTTTTGGAAAGAGACATCGCTGTTGAGTTTTTCAAATTTATTTTTTTGGTACTCCACAGGACCAGTGCCATCCAGTTCCATCATATTTGAGAGAAGGCAGACATCTCACACCAAAACAGTATAGATGAATAAATAGCACTACAGGCCAGTGGACAAATACATATTTTTGATTTGGGGAAATGTCCCTTCAAATATAGGTGTATTTCTGAGGTAGCAATCTGAATCACTCACATGGGCCCATCTCTCTACAGCCCCCCCCCCCCCCCCCCCCCCCCAGTTCTTTAGTGCAACCGCACTGTGGGCACTGTTTAAATTTACGCCCCATATCATTTGAATTCATTTTTGTCCAGTGGGAGGAGCTGCATCATCTATCTTTATATACAGCCCATAATAAAATATTATATATTTAGGTTGAGCCAGACATTACAGACATTAATCAGCGATTGTTGCAGCTATTGATTTCACAGTCTGGACGCAGATGGTCTAACAGGTGGAACGAGGCCAGTATTGATGTAAGTAAATGATAAGCAATAATTCAGGCTGACTTGTGCTTCTGTCTTTATTTGACCATTTTCCACAATAATACCACTGAAACAGCGGTTTTATCATAGTGAACACAATGGAACTTCTCTATGATAAAAATTCTTGCAGCCTGATGTAGTGTATGACATCCTATCGTCAACACAAGGCCAATATCCTCCAACCAGTAATCTCAGACAGATTTATCAGCCATCAGCTCAGCCTGAAGAGTGTGAGAGGAGTGCGACGTATCTGTGAGGTAAACATTTGAGGCAGGTTTTTGTTTAGAGGTGTGATGACAGCAGGGGCGCGGACCGATTCAGATGATGTTGTTTTACTAAGAACAGTAGTGTGCTGTAGGTCCAGCTGTCTGTGACCTGCAGCTGACTCTTCATCTCCCTCATGGCTGTGAGCATGCATGATGAATGTTTCCTTACTGTTTGTGCAAACTCACCCCTCTGGAATTTGTTTACAAGCCCAGCTTGATGCGATGGGGGGATTCTGCTCTCATACTGTCTGATCAGTGCTATCCCACAAGCTTAAAAATAAAATGTCGCAATATTCTGGTTACTGGGATTTCTGAGAATAAGCCATATTGTAAATCAAGATATTAGTTAGCTTGGCCACGGTCTGTGCTCCACACTAGCGGACTGGACCCGGCAGCGAGTTTGGTAATGCCACACTCCAAATGGTTCCCGGTTATTCCATAAAAACGTTCATCTGGAAAAAATTCTTCACAGAAATAGAGAGGAAAAAAGCAGAGAAATCCCATGAAGCCGGCCATTCTCCAGTCTTTGTGGTGGAAAAGCTATTAGAGAGCAGCTGAGCGCTCAGACAAGCAGGAGGGACGAGGAACCGGAGGATGACTGACAAGTGTCTCAGCTTTTATTCAGAGGTAAACAGGTTATTATCAAGACATTTAACGACACATGCTGCGTGGATTCACCCTGTGGTCGGCTTCAGCTATCACCCTCCGCCAGCCCGCTCCTGTGGTGAGAGTCTTTCACAGCTCACTCTTTAAACTTCCAAATCAAAGCTCCCTTAAATTAAGAGGGCTATTTCTTTTGACGCTGCATTTCAAATTAAGGACCGGAGATTTAGGCTCTTTGGCGCCGTTCTTACATCAATCTGACTTCTTTAGAGCAAACCACAAATGAGAAGGAGTCTTCACGGGGGATTAAGTAAAACCATGCTTGAAATTAAGAGTTAAACCGTGAGCGCTACCAGGTATGAGACTTTGACAGTAAGTAAATAAGTATTCCTGCTCGCTGCTGGCTGGAGGTCAAGATGATGGTGGTGATGCTGCATACTTTTATGTTAGTTTTAGTGTTTTTAGGCTATTACATCTCCTTTCAAACCTTTATTTAAACTCAAAGGACTATTGAGATTTTCCTCATTTACAATGAGGAACAGAAAGCTGCAAACTTAACAAAATACTCAGCCCAGCACTAAGCATGATGGGAAATGTGGGCTGTCACTACAATATTAATAGCATGAAGCCTCATTCTGATCCACTGCTGTTTGCCCTGTTATAGTTAATATTTTATGCTCTTAATATAACATTTCCTGTATCCATTTCAAATTAAAAGCTCTGATGTTTTAGTGGATAGAGCAATTTCATATCAATTTTCAGTTCATGTTTTGTTCTGTTCTCTATCAGTAGTTTAGATGGCAATGGCAATTCAAGATGTAATTTTGTAAGTTTGGGTCCCGGAGAGACGCCAGATTTCCCCTTTTGGATCTCAAACTGAAAAAGTTCCTGAACACGTGTTTTAGGGCCCGGTCACACACACGTGAATGCAGGGGAGTGACCATTGCCTGTTGAGGCGAACGTCTTCGCTATTGGTCGAGGCTGTAACTCTGCCTCTGAAGTTGAACTTGACATGAATAACAGATGCAAATTTGTGGCCACGCCCCTTAATTTTCATATGGTTGACTGAGCCCTTAGATGATTTCTAGCGTCTGGCTCTCATACATACAGTACAAACAAATGCAAAGGTCTAGCCCTATTGACCAGTGTACTAAGTAGTGTATTGAGCTCCTAGATAGATACTTGAAAGAAAACCTCATTTTGGCATTTGAATCCATCACTTGGGGCAGTGTAACGAGTTGTTTCATTGAAATATTCTTACCATATAAAGTTGAAATGAAGAATGTATTAGGAAACAGTTTCCTATTTGCACAATGAGCAGACACAGAGAAACTTCAGCATTCACTTGGGTTGTGTTTTTGGCCACCTGGTGAATATCCATTTTTTGGTCTCCACCAGCTACTGAGGGAAATAAAGGGAGGGGAACTAAATACTCCACTACATTCACCAATTAGTTGCTAACTTTTCCCGCTGACTGGTGCTGAACATGGAGTACACATTAAGTTTTCAGAACGTTTTGGCTGAAAACAGCTGCCCTCTGTAGCTGGAAACAAGTTGATGAGAGCGGTGAGACTGAACCTAAATCCAAAACCAAAATATTGACCTGAAGAAGCTTAAAGGACCAGTGTGTAAATTTTAATGACATCTTGCATTGAGCTTGCACGTTGCAAAACAACTTGTCTCACTCTCCCCTTCCAAATGTGTAAAAGCAGTGCAGTAGCCCAGAACGGAAGCATGGCGTTACAATATGGCAGCTTCTGTAGATATAAACAGCTCATTCTAAGATAACAAAAAATACAATGAGTCTTATTTTCAGGTGATTATACACTAATGAAATCATACTTATAAATATTGTATTAAATTTCTGCCATATTCTGTCAATAAAACCCTGTAAATCTTAGATGGTGGACCTTTATAAAATACTCTGTAAAGCTGAGGAGAACTGTAGACATAACACAACATCTTTCATGACTGTTTTCTAATTTGCTGGCTGGAACCTGCTTATATGATGCAGCGGATATATTTTCTGCAAAGAAGGTAAGAGTTGATGAAATTTTACCCATGTATCACAATAGAGAGAAAGAAGCAAATTTATGTTTAAACACAGAAATTGGTGCCTCTGTCACATTTCCATCCAGCTGTATGACATTTCTGCATCGTGGCTGCTAACCCATAATGTGAAGATTTTAAAGGATAAGTTCCTTTTTTTTTTTCTTCAAGTCTGTCTCAAAACAATACTCACATAACCATTTGTACATCAAAAGTTTTTGTGGTCAAAAGTAAGATTTCTTCCTGATATGATTCCACCATTAAAGGGATAGTTCACCCCAAAATCAAAAATTAAAAAAGGTGTTTTTGCTCAAAACAAGGACCATGGGTTTTGTCCTCCATCACTTAAAGGGACAGTCTCCCGCAAAATCAAAAACACAAATTTCTTCCCTGCAGTGCTATTTATCTATCTAGATTGTTTTGGTGTGAGTTGCAGAGTTTTGGAGATATCAGCACTCAGCTTGTGGTCCTCAAAGCTGCAAAAAAATACATACACTAATGTCTCTTTCCAAAAATCATAACTCTGTTACTCAAGATAAATCATAGAACTTGTTGTGATCAGTTTCATGTAGGAACTATTATTAACTTTCTATTTCAAAGAAAGTAGTTCTGGTAGATTCTAAAGAAGTTTTGGTAGATTCAACTGCAAAAAGAAAGTAGTTCCTTCATGAAACTGCTCACAACAAGGTCTGTTGATTATCTTGTTTAACCAGGTTATGATGTTTGGAAAGAGACACTGGTTTTGAATTTTTCAGATACATTTTCAGTGCATTGAGCACCACAAGCCGAGCGCCAGTCAGTCCCATTATATTGGAGAGAAGGCAGACATCTCTATGGCTGATAACTCCAAAACTCTGCGACTCCAACAAAAATAATCTAGATAGATAAATAACACTACAGGGGAGAAATATGTATTTTTGATTTTGCGATAAACTTTAAGTGATGGGGGGCAAAACCCACAGTCCCAAGTTTTGAGCAAAAACACCTTTGAAAGGAGCTTCAACCGTCTGAGTTAGTCAGTTAATGTACGTATGGGCTTGCTTGTATTGTTTTAAGTTGACTCAAACTTAACGTTTGGTCACACTGAGTCTGGGAATGAAAAGGACCAATACAGCATTAAATGTGTCAGTAATATGTTAGCTTAACCAACAGAATATACACAACAAATGATTCTATATGAGCCTGTACATACATATCTGTTCATCCTCAGCCTGTCAATCAATCTTCGATGGCTCAGATTAATGAGCTGTAAATGCGCTTAAGTGAAAGAGATAATGTCATTATCATGTCTGCTATATATAGTGAATCTCTGACTCATTCTGTGTTTTCTTCTGCATATCCCTCTGTATCTAGGACAGTTTGTCATGTGACCTGTGTGACAGTCAGCTCTGTTGTGGGGAGTTTTATTTGGGCCTGACAGCCATGAGACAGTTGGACTCTGGTCTCTGCAGGCCTTAGCGCTGATCGTCACTGCATTGCTGTCGGCGTATGGGGGGGGCCATGAACAAGAGAGAATTTGATGAGCAGGCAAAGATATTCATTCTACAAAAGCGTCGAAGTCTCTTTTTTGGGTGGATGCAAATCCCCTCACATTCAACAACAGCTCTTTCTGGCAGCAGCGGGCCAGTTCTGGACGGGTTTCTGGCTGGGTCTGTTGGGCCCGGCAGGCCGTGGCAGGGATTTGCCTCTCTGTGTGAGTGAGCAGGGGAATGAGCAATTTCTCATGTTTGGCAGTCGATTAGTGTCTGGACTAAACCAGGGCAGTAAACTTGATTTAGACTCATAGACAGATGACTAACGAGAGACATCACAAATCTGGTTTTCAGATATTTTATTGATGAAAACATCTTTAACCTTTTGACCCATTGGACACATAACATAATATAGCAAAAAAGCTATTGAGAACATATCCTCTGAAGCCCGATCACAGATTCAAAAGCACTGCGACACCCGCAGTGTCTGTTACATTTATAAAAATAACAATTATAAAAAATATACATACAAGACAAGGATCTTTTTCTTTCTTTTTCAAAGTGTGATTTGTAAAAGACTGCATGAGCAGAAACAGATCATTTGAGACAAACGCATACAAGACAATGCAGTAACCCACAATCTCTAACTGATAGGCACAATCACTAACTGACAGGCAGACTGGAGCTAGCTAGCTAGTCAGCTGTTAGGACTTCACTGAGTATAAAAGGACAATACGTTGCCTGCACAATCCAAAGGATACCATCGACATTGGACAGTCACTGAGAAGAAGAAACAACCGAACAGAGCAGTTGTGGATTATCAGAATCAGGAGAGACAGAGGATGAGAAAAAAAGCACGAGAATTTCTCTTTGTTGATGCTGGTCTTCTGGGCCCTAACCTAACGCTTTTATGCTTTAACATCATTTCCTTTGTCTATCTGCCATCAGGAAAGGCTGCAGTGCAGTTAGCGAGGAGTAAGTGAGTTGGCAAAGCTAAAGCATGTTATCATATACTGGATATATAGACTTTAAAACGGTGTGGAATGAAGCATAAAAACCATCAATAAAGCAACCTCACCGATGAAACATAAGTTGCAACTTAAAGTCTCCTGAGGCTGGTGTGAATGCATGCAGTTTCCACTCTTGAGCAACAAAACGGAGAGTAAATGGTGATAACAGTTTTTGGTGTCCCTGAAAAAAGGGTGAGAGTGAGCACTGTCCATTAAGTTGTAATGTGACCTTAACAGAGACAGTTTGTACAGTAAAGCATGGTAGCCCTGGAGAGATAAACCCCATCACCAGCTGCACCCATCTCTCCAGACTCCGACTCACTCTCCCTCCTGCCTTTTTTTTTTTTTTAAACCACTACATTTTCCTTTTTCTCTTCCCTTTTTTCTCCCCCTACTGTCTTCTATATCGACGCAGCATCTTGTTTTTTTTTCCTGCGTCATTAAACTTCAGGGCGATCACCAAAAATGTTTGGCACAACATTTTCTGAAGCCTGATGAACGGAGCGTCTGCAGACCAGAACCATCCCCAGCTAAGTTCAAGCTCTTCAGCAGCAGCTGAGGAATTCCCTGCCAGGGTGCTACAGCAAATAGTGTCTCATCATCTGAGGTGTCTCTGCAAATATGCTCCCACCGGAGGAGGAAGCGCACACCGAGCTCTCTGTCGGGGCCCTCTCTGAACGCACTCTTTCCTCTCTCTGTCTCTTATCTTGTGAACTTGTTTAATTTTTCTCAGATGAGAGAAAAAGAAGCACCACTGTACAAAAATATACAGAAAATTGCGTGTGAGTGACACTTTTATTTGTTGCTGATGATCTGAAAATACCTGTTGTCCTTTTTTTCTAACAAATACTCAACACCGGTGTTTATTTGGGACGACACAGCATCAAATTTTCAGTTTCCAAACCTAAATTCGTAAATCTTGCAACATCCCATCAATCACACATTTTACTGCTACTTTACTACACTGATGCATGGTGCTCTTTTTCTTCCAAACGTACACAAACACTGACATGTGCATGGTTTCACGTATACATTCACAAGCCTCTGGGGTGCTGTTGTCTCTTGACAGAGTGGGGCTAATTCACAAAAATCATATGGCCTGCTCATTCTTTTTCTCTGCCTCTCTTTCTGAGAGGCAATAGGCACTTAAAAACTCACATATGTTCACATATACAAATAGACATAGCTTCATATTTTTGTTTATCTTTCCCCCATCAAAATTGGGTTTTAATCTTACAAACAATCAAAAAAAAAAATCTTTGGTCTGTAAACAACCACAATTATATCCAAATGCAAAGGCGGAGATGCCGGCTTGTTATCCAAACTAGTTTAACAGCATCTCACCTCAGTTCAGCTGAAAAGCAGAGTTGAGGGTGCTCGTTTCAAAGCCTTGCACACACCTCTGATTTCACCTAGAGTGTGCGAGTGTGTGTGTGTGTGTGTGTGTGTGTTGTGTGTGTGTGGAGAAGCTGTCAACTGCTTTGGTCTGCTGCTGGAACATGCTGGCTAATCGGTTCTTGACAGATTCAATCAGTCTCGATGACAGTTCTGCTTCTTTGACACATTTGCATTGAGCCTTTAATTTCCAAGCTACCCCCAAATTAGTCTTTTCCAAACCTGGCTGGCCTGGACAGGATCACAAGACGTCGGCATTTCAAGCAACGTGAGATAATTCACATTGAAATACTCAAAGTGAAAGCCAACCGTTCATACTCAGCGTACGAACAAAAGCTTTAAAAAGAAGACTCCTTTTTCTGTCAGCTGTCAAACACTGGGCAGGTTTGAGGCGGCGACTGTGCCGCTCACTCCTGTTCAAATAAATCTCTCCCTCCTCCTGTCCTCGGGCCTGACTCAGTTACAGGGCAGCCAGGTGGAGTACGCAGGCTGCTGGCAGGCAAACACCGGCTGTACCTGCGCTATGTAGTAGTTACTGAAGTTGCCATCTGCCACATAAGGAGCAGGTTGGTAGTAACATGTAACATTAGCCACGTTGGGGATGACGTTCTGCTCGGCCAGAACTCGCACAGCCAGCATGGCTATGAGCCCTAAGGTCTGCCGCCTCTCGTGTCCCATCAGGCACACCGTACTCTCGTTGACCACCCCATGGAGGGTCATCAGGTAGTCGTACTTGCGGTCCTCCAGGCCCACAAAGTGGTTTTGAAGGTAGGACTCCAGCTTGCGCTGCTGCTCCCCGATGTCGGGGAAGTCGATGAAGAACCTTGAGCACATGTAGCGCTGCAGGGACTTCATCTCCGACTCTGAGGCGGCCCGGAAACCCCTCACCAGCAGGTGACAGTACTTCAGGAGCCCCCCGCCCCGGATCTCCTCCGGGTTGCGGGTGCAGATGATCTTGTGGCGTAGGTGGTCCAGGGCCTCGCCGAAGTCCCCGTACACGCTCTCGCCCATGATGGTGGGGTGGAAGGTCTCGGCCATCGGGTTCTCCGAGCACTCGTAGAACAGCAGCAGGGAGTCCAGTTTGATCTGAAACGAGTCCACGCTGAACTCAAACTGCCGCCGGAGAGAGTCCACAAACTTCAGCTCCACGTTCTTTCCCCGGTTGTTGGAGAGGGAGATGAGGCTCCAGCGGTCTGAGTCGTTACACACCTTCACCATCTTCTGCACATAGGCCTCCTATAAATGTGCGTGTGTGTGTGAGTGAGGGAGAGAAAAAAAATAAATATTAAGTAGACAGCCTTTAAAGTAATTGTGCAGAGCTACATGCACATTCATGCCCGATTTTGCATTGTGCAACTAGTTTTAATACTATTTTTAATTTTTAACAATCATTTATCTATATGTCTAAGTACTAACTGTATGTCTTTGTGTTATAAATATTGTGTTATTAATGCTACTGACCCCAATATTAATCATAGAATGTACTTGGTCGTGGGATCTAGGTGGCTGAGCTCAGGATCCTTTCTAAATTGGTTTAACTAAATCCTCTTAACTACAGAAAACCAACATTTTACTATCACTAAACTAATCTAATTGCACATTAAGCTGCGCATAATTGCCGATAAGCCTAACTGATAAATGCAATTCAATCTTATAACATATCTAACAGCGAATAACAGAGGCAGGAGAATAAAAGAAAACAAATGCAGCAAGTACCTTTAACGTTAACGGCGTTATTTTCTCTTTATTCACACAGTCGGGTAAAAAGTCCAGGAGACAGTCCAAAACTATGTCCTTCACAGTCTGGAAATCGCTTTCACCTTTCATATCTGCGCAAAATATGAGGTCAAGGTCCTTAAAGCCCAGTCCGCTGTCCTCGTGCAGGATGTGGCTGGCCGCGGAGCCGTTTAACCGCACGTCCCGGACGTGGATCTGTTTCTCCTCCATCCGACTCCGCACCACCTTAACGATCTGCCGCGGCTGCATCTCCAGAGTGGGGAAGTTCCCCCGGCCGTGGATCGGGATGGTCTCCGTCAGGATGGCGTCCAGCCGCTGCACTTGCTCCCAGCTGAGGACGCTCACGTTGCTGCCTTCACTGTCGGACATGCAGCTGGTGGTGGAGCTACTGTCGTCCTCTGACATGGTGGAGCGGGGAAAAGTCCTCGGTAAATGAAATAAAATAAAAATTAAATAGTTTTTCTCAAAATGCAAATCACTTGTCGCGTCTTTACGCACAAATTCGATAAAGTAGAGGGACTATAACTTCATCCGCAGGACCCTCGGGATTTGAACTCGTCCGATTTGACTGTAAACATGCAAAAATGAAAAAAATATTAAACACCCCAAGGCAAAAAGTGAGAGTTTCGGCTGTGCGTCACAAGCCTGCGGTTGGAGATCCAGTGGCGCAGCAGTGGAGCTGGTGGTTGTGTTGGGGAAAGAAGTGCAGCCAGTCAACAGAAGCGTGTAGAAAAACGAGTCCTAACTTTCTCCTCTTCTCTTTCTCTGTCCTTTTAAAACATTCACCCCCAGTGCCGCCGTCAATGCGTCCGAGCGCTGCGCATCACAGTCTTTGAAGGTCGCTGATGATCCAGGAGGGGGTTTGCTTTTCCGGCTGTGACTCCATCGCCCAAAGGCACGCCTATGATTTTATGAATTTGCATGAATAAGCTGCTCCTCAAGTCGCACTTTGGCACAACCGACGGTCAACCCCTCACAGGAATCTTGTGGACTTTTACGCACAGCTCCTACATATTTTTAATTTCTCCTCCCCTTGCCAACAAATAATCCCGTTAATACGAGTTGAATGTGCACAGGAAATCTAGCTCGCTTTCCCTCCGACTTTGTTTAGTTCAACATATTTTCCCCACTTGTGCAGAAGTTAACCGTTACCTGCCCACCTGACATGCTACCTCCCTCCTTCTGCTACAGTCAGGTCTGTAGTCTGAAGATGTCAGCTGGCCTTCACTCCGCCCCCCTCTGACAGACAGACAGTCTGCTGCTCACTGAAACCCTGCACAACATGATCACACTGTAAAGTCTTTATGAAGCAGACCTCCCCAGACTGCCTTAATGATACATTTATAATGCTTTTAATCTGAAAACCTTGAAGTGCTCATTAAAATATTACTCTGCTCCATTATTCTGCTCAAAATGATAATTGCTGTACCTGAATTCATTCATAAATTATAAGTTATTTAGAGTCAAAGATGATCATCCTTATATAACCAAACATAAGTTTTAAAAAGTAAATGAAAAAGAAATAAATAACATGAAATATGAAGTATTTTTAAATCTCTGTCAGATTCAACTGGTGCTGATCTGTATATACAAACAAACTCACTTGATGTTGCCATGTCGCCCCCTGTGGGCTGGATTAGGTTTGACATAAAGCAATGTTGCCTCACAGGGACTATTTCCTTTCAAATGTGACATGAAAGCACTGTAATATACATTAAACCTGTACCAACCCAAATAGCCATCCAGGAAATTGAATTTCTGCCGTTTAAAAACAGACAGGAAATATTTTCTCCGTAATCCCGTAAGCCTGTTACCCCCAGACCACTAACACCATGTCAGGTCAGCGTGTGCAGCCCCTCGCTGACAGATTACTCTCAGCCTCTGACAACGTGTGTGGACCGTCCCCTTGCCCTCTGGACTGTAAAAGCTGTTATGCAAGGGTGAAAGTTGCATTTCAACATGGTGGAGGGGTCACATGTTAAAGTGGGGGTCAGTGGGTCCTCAACCAGGAAATTTTGAGCATTTCATTTCATGGCATTCTGGTTCAGTTTAATGCATCGGTTTGTGCCTTTTCTGCATCAATTTATGGTATTTATGTCCCACACTTCTAAAAACATTTTCTTAGCTCAGATTGCACCAAAATGCCTCGTGTTAATGTTGAAAACATCTATTATTATATTAACACTGTCACATGTGTTTACAGGCTACAGCTATTTCAGTTGATGAGATTCAAATTCAGCTGTTCTCTGCAGTCAGCAAATCACCCCTGGTGAAAAATAAATATGCTAGGTATATTAAATTTTAGCATATTTGAGTGTGCTTGCAGTCAGACTAATCATCAGTATACTTCAAGTGTGTTCATGATTACTTAACTTTAAGTTTGCTATTTTGGAGCCACTAATTTTGTACCAAGTATATTTAAGATCATTTATAGACTGAATTGTAGAAACTGTAAAAAATCAAATAAAAGTGTTTTATTTATTTTTCCACTTTAATGTGCTAAAGTGGAACAGCTTCATGTATACTTAGTGCCCTTACAGTATGGGTGTTTACCTTGTTTGTGCCACTATTTCAAAGTACACTGAAGAACAGCTTCAGATAAACTTATACTGAAGTGCACTTTTTATAAGCATAATTAAATACTTCTAATGAAGTTAAATTAAGCACACTTTAATAAACCATTCTAATAGCAAATAGTAATATTAAAGTATACTAAATATTGCATAATTGGTACATTTATTTTAAGAAGTAACTTTATGGCATCTATTTGGAAGTATACTTTTTAAAAGTAAATTTTAAATATGCTTTAAATTAAGGTGAAAACCCAAGTAGGCTTTTGCACAGAAATATACTACTGTTTTTTCCCTGGGAGGTGCTGCCAGTTCTTTTGACTGTCTTTAGACAGCTGCTATGTAGCTAATGCTAAATTAGCTGGTCTGCTAGCTATCTTACTTTGCTGGCGAGCTTTAATTATGGGCAGGCAACATTTCCTCAAGATGGGTTAACAAAGCAGCAAACACACTTCTAAAAGTAAACTCAAAAACCTCCACTTTTTCACTCCATGGCTCCTCCATGCTTATCAGCTGTTTGCTTTATTTGCTGGTTGCAGATTGCAACCATTACTTTTGAGATTCCTATAGAGTGCTGCAGGAATGAGTCCTAAACACAGAAAGGAGTTAGCATATTAGCACTTCCGGTTTCCTTGTCTCAAAGTCAGCATTGTTTTTTTTTAGTCAGTGTCTGGTAAGCGCTTAATTTTGAAGCTTTTTTGTGTCTTAACAAAAAAAAAAACAAAAAAAAACAATTGCTAACAAGTAGATAAATGAGACTCCAGAGGTTGTTGATGACATTAAATGTCTTTACACCAACACTGCAATCTATCTTGCTGAAAAAAACTGTGTAAGTATCATAAACTTCCGTTCAAGCGCAGGGTGCACATCTTCCAGGACTGGCTCGCCAGTGTTGCGCGCTGGAGGGCTGCTTTCAAGGATGTTAAAACAAAACTGAGAGGTGTCCCCGGTATATGGTATGGTCTACTCCCCACGGCAAAACAGCAAGCGAATATATGAATGAATTAGATTTATTCGACACTTGGAGAGTGCTGCACCCAGTGACAAAGAGTTCTCTTTCTATTCAAATGTACACAAGACCTCATCCAGAATTGACTGTTTTTTCGCACCAAAGCGTCGCTTGAAAAGGTGTTTGCTTGCTCCATAGGAGCATCCTGATTTCTGATCATGCGGCTCATGCTCAGCAGCAGTGCTGTGGTTGGGCGTTTAAAAACTATTTGCAAAGGATGACCCATTATTTTAAGTATTTACAGTTAGGCAACTATGGTATATCTAATCTCAAACGATTGCACCAATATTGTGGTGCAATCTCTCCTTTAGAAAAAAATATTTATGAATGGTGAGGACCCAACCAAATCAGTAAACACTTTTATAGAACAGTCTCTGGGATAGTGAAAGAAAATACAGCTAAAATTAAATCAGAACGGGAGCCTGGCTTTGCTGTTGAAATTGAGGATGAAGAGTGGGATGATATCTGGCTAAACCTGTCTAACTGTTTCACTACTAACAAGGCAAAAGAACCCAATTTAAGATAAACCATAGACTACATATTACCCCAGTGAGATGTAATAAAATAAACCCAGTTCTGTCAAAGTTATGTAAGTAAGTGCAAGAATACAGAAGGTACATCATTCACTGTGTACATACCCATGACTTCTGGAATGCTGTTCTTAAAGAAATCAATTATATACTTGGTTGAACAGTAAATGTTTTTCCTTTATCATGCATTCTTGGTATAAATAATCCTCCAAATATTCTTCCAAATCCACTAAAACTCCTGGAAATCTCTTTTTCTGTGCTAGGAGATGCATTTTATTGAAGTGGGTGTCAGTGGAACCTCCCAGCATCACCCAGTGGATAAGTAATGTGTTAGTGTTCATGCCTTTAAAAGCGCTCAGCTTTATTTAAGAGAGGAACCTTTTCAGTTTTATTAAGTTTTTTTTTTATTTTTATAAAGTCTGGAGTCCGTTCATAACTTACTTACTTGGGACCTGATTGCTTGCAAACAATAACTGCAGGGCCTTTTTTTAAAAATTGTTATTTACTGTCATTGTCAATATCTGTGACTGACTGTAAACCTGTCATTGTTAATCATAAAAAAAAAAAAAATCTGTTAGCCACAAAGCTATTTTCTACACTAATCTAAAATCCATTGGCAAAATCCCATTGTTTTCTTTGCGGAGAGACCAGAGCGATGCTAACTACAAAAATATGTCACCCCTGCAGAATTCTGTAGTTGCGTAGAGTAGTGAGTCTTCTGCTACTTTCATGTTTTTAGTGGGGCTGACGAATGCATGTTCCATTTTTATTGCAGGATATGTGTCCCCCGCATTCCTTCCCTAAATTTACACCTCTGCTTTTATGGCATTTTCACTTAATTTACATTCCTTTACAGTTCAGTCCAATCCAGTTTTATTTGAATAGCGCCAAGATTATACCAAAGTTATCCCAGGGTATTTTTCAAATAAAGCAGACAGATTGTGCTTTATTTAACACAACTGTTCTCATCAAGAGCAAGCACTGAGGCGATTGTGGCAAGGAAAAACTTAACAGGCATAAACCTTGAGTGGATCCAGGCTCTTTATTAAAGGTGGGGGCCACGTGCTGGAACCAGAGTGACAGACTAGACTAGAGAGAGACCTTACAGACAACTATATTCCCTGCATAGGGTCAGTTTTTCTGGAGGAGACCTATCCAGAAGCATCAAATCAGAAGTCCTCTCCAAAGCCACAGACAGTCCAGGCAGCTTGTGACGGGGTCAGTCATGGGTTCAGCTGAAAACGGAGGGGTCAGGGCGTGGCAGCTGTCACTGATGCTCCATTAGGCAGCGTAAAGCCCTGCGTCACTGCAGCCACCCAGATCTGTAAACCCTGATTATCCCATTTACTCTATTGCACTGTCTTAACTCCCGCGGCCCACACAGGAGCTCTGCCTCTGCAGAGTGTCAGTCGCTGTGCAGCACGGGACACACGTATCCTAGTTTAAAACACACGGTGCAGCTTTTACAGTCAATACGGCAGTAAAATAAATGACCACAAAATTGCAAATTAAGAGCTGAGAAAGAAAAGAGCATTTTTTTGTACACGGTGTAATCATTTTAATGGTTCATTTTTTAAATAGAGGCTTTGCTTTGTTTTCATACTTTGCTTTGGCGCGTGTCAGACAGGTTGATCGCAGGTCTCTGAAATGAATCCCACATCTGGAAATGTACATGGAACTATTAGTCAGTTACAATGGACCGTGAGCTGCCTCGTCAATGTGTTTCCCAGGTGTAGAGGGGCAGTTGCTATGGATTGGACCGAGTCCCTGCGCCGTGCACGGTGCAAAGCTAAATCAAAGCGGCTGTCAGAGACTTTAACAGCAGGCATATGCATACGGTGCAGGCCTAAATCCAAACCGGAGGTCCGCTGATGAGTTGTTTTGTGTAAATACCAGTTGTCACCTCATTACTCACGGTGGAATGAGTGATTCGTTGGCTGGTGGTTATTGAAAGACATGAGATTATGTTGTCAGAAAATTAAATGGAGGCAAGAAGTCAAAACAATACATACCTTCTCCCCCTGGTGATGGTGATGTCTTTCTCTGTCAAATGATGGGTTTGTATTAATTTAGTCAAAATGTCAACAATATAAAATATGGAAAGTTAAAAAAAAAACAACAATATTTGCAAAACAGAGGCCGTTTCCTCACTCTGGAGACTTTAATGTACGTGGACAGGCCTGTTCTTCTTCTATTCCTCATAAAGCAATCTTTTACAATCACGGTGTTCCTCTCTGGGGCCTATGAAACATTTTCTGGACAGTTCAGCCCAATAAAAAGAAAAAGAGAAAAAAGAGAGGCCTGTTTTGATTTCCAGTGATGTTTATCTCACTGCATGAGCTGGATTTATCTGCCATGAAGTGTCCAAACATCCACGCCTTTGAGTGTTCTTCTTCAGGTCAGGACTGCCTGCCGGGATACCCCAACAAACCTCACTATGATCCAGTATCTAATATTAACAGCACTCGTTTTACTTTTCTTTACATAATGGCTAGTTTCTCTCAATCCAGTGCTACACTCACATTAATGATTTTTTTAAAGGGTCAGTGTCGGTGGTTATTAAATGTTTGATATCAATCAGTCTCGTCCATGAGTGAAGATAATTTGTAGCAATTACTGTATTTTTCATATGCCACATGGTAGTAATGTAGTAGTTCCAAAGTATAAAATATTTAAAAGAAAGGATGCAATGAGATAAATAATAGATAAGCTGTATAATAACCAAATAATTGTGAAATAACTAAGGAAACATTGGGTTTGTATCTGAAATGCATGAAAAGTGAAGCTACATACAATCTATGTGAGTACATACAGTAAAAACTACAGCCGACCTCATTTACACTGTTGTTGATTTGACATTCTGACAGAAAATATGAAAACTATCTTTTACTTTTACTTATCTTTTAGCCAGTAGACCTTTTTCACAGCAGCCATTTGATCATAGAGTAAATGTCAGTGTTACCAGTGACACTAATTAATGAAGGTTCTGTTCCATTCAAATCAAACAGTCAGAGAGCTGCTATTGTGCTGTTGGCTTACTGAACCTCAATTAGTATCATTAAGTACACTTGTATTTACCCCACTGTTTCATGTCAATATGGCTGCTGTGAAAAAGCTTTATCTCGTGCAGATTCACTTACAGAAACCAAAATAAAAAAATAAAAAAATTAGCTCCTGTTATCTGAAGCAACTACAACAATGCTGAAGTAATTCTGAATTGTAAATTGACACAATGCACATTTACAGTACAGTAACTAGCCTCCTTGTATTTAGTTTAACAAGGCTACAATACATGTGCTACTTGCAGAGCCTGTTGATCATAGGCCATATGTGTGACAGTATTAGCAGCAGCAGCTAACTGGCTAATTCAGAGTTACCTCAGCAGTATTTTGATTTTCGCGATGTTGAGCAAAACCACTAAGAATCTTTCTCTGAGGTTGTTGTAACTAAAAGGAGCTGGTTAGCTACCCGTTTAATAGCCTGCTGCGAGGATGTGGACACATGAGATTGGCTAAGGGCATGAAGAGCAACAATATGAAATAAAAAGACTTTTGAAAAAAGGTGATTTGTAATAAAATGAAACAATTATTATTAAAAAAAGTAACAATAATTGAGTTCTAATACAAATTCATTAAATTATTTCATCTTTTCTTTCTTCTTTTACATATTTTACTCAATTTATTGATGTGATCATTTATTTTATAATGTT
The DNA here is from genome assembly GCA_034769285.1 of Lutjanus argentimaculatus. NCBI lineage: Eukaryota > Metazoa > Chordata > Actinopteri > Lutjaniformes > Lutjanidae > Lutjanus > Lutjanus argentimaculatus. The sequence goes on along the minus strand of JAWZSL010000025.1, from coordinate 8,396,404 downwards.
CTATTTATTGATTAATTGATTGAACACCATTTGGCTCCAGTTTGCTTTGGTGTTCTTTAGTGATAGTTCAAGTGTAGTTTCCTCATGAATAACATTTGAGTGGAAACACTGAATTTCTGCATCTTTGTGACTCATTGACTATGACTGTCTTTTACCTCAGCCTAAATGCAATAGATTTTAAGTCAGGGGTTCTCAAAGCGAGGCCAGCTTTCAGGAACATTTTGCGCTGCCCCTGAATGTAGAATGAAATATGCATTATATTCTAATCATTTGTGTTTCATTTCAGTACTTTCACTTTGCATAATCTACATTTAATATGCTACTCGGCTGTACTGCCCCCACAACCAAGAAGCGTCTGTCAGGTTAGGAATGATGATTTGTAGAAAGTTACTGGTTGCATGGCAACTCGGGGCACCTGGAGAGTGTTGCAAGTACCACTGAATGCTGTGCTCTTGCTTTATTTTGGTTGACAACTCAGCAGTTTAAAGTGGAAGTGACATGGAAAAGCCACCACGGAAAAGAAAACAGTGTATGGTTGAGGAGAAAAGGAGGGTTCAGGAAAAATGGATCAACTCTTACTTTATCGGAACTCAGGCGACACATGAAGTGTTCTAATGAATAGTCGAACAGGTGAATGTGATGCTCGAAACAATATAATGTTAAACACCTTTACTAGACCAATCACAACTCCTCTGAAAAGTTCATGGCTTTTCCTGTGCAGCTCCCTAAATTGGCCCTAAGTCATCATAACTTTGAGAACCTCTGGTCAAACGGTTCTCAAGTCTCAAAAATCCATGGGCCTATTGCAAAAAAACTTAAACTCATGTGGCTTATCTTCTCTAACTGGCCTGCGATAAGAAAAGCCTGTTAAAAGCATCACCACTGGTGCAATTTGATGTTGTGCCTGTTTTCCAATTATAGGAAGGAATGAGTTGTGTGGAATTTGTTTCTGCCAGAGGAGACGCTGACGTTTAGGTTTCTCTGGCATAATTATTACAATTTTTGTCTCATTAGGAGCAATCCAGCAAAACACCTGAACTTTCTCTACCAACCTCACCTCCAGTAGAGGAGGAGAGAACAGGACCGCTTGTTATGTTGAGCCAAAAAGGGAAATAAAGGGCCCAATAAGCAGTGATGAGTGATAAAACAATTCATGCTGGTTGCTAAAAAGCTCTGCTGGCACGTGTGCAGAATCTGTTGTGACAACAGTAAGAGATTTAAATGGAGTGTCACATCGTTGACATTTCATTTTTTACTGTCAACAGAAGTGGAAATCCGTTTGCACCGCTGCTGCAGAAGTAAAGGAGATGGAATAACAGGGTGTCTGATTCAATCGGAAACACTTGACCTCAGAAACAATGTGGCGTGACGACGGTCTCGCATATGGGCGAGCGGTTTCGGAGCCAGCGCTGCTCGAGAAAACGTGAGCGATGGTGACGCAACCAGAAAACAAAGATCCAGTCATTGTCGTCCCCCTCCGGGTCTCCTCCCTCCTCCTTCACCCTCAGCCTCCGAGATAACTGGATTTCCAGGAGGGTCACATTAGTTTGTCCCGGCTGTCGGAGAGATATTCCCACTGCTGACGGCAGAGTTAGTTTTGGTTGAGGATCAGAGGCACGAGGACATAAATGGGATTTCCAGCCCTTTTCAGTCAAACTGCCTCTGACCCCCAGTGGCAAAAACCTGGAGAATCGCTCCGCGATTGAGGAGAAGTAGTGTGGGGTTATATGGGGTCTGCGCGAAGAAGAAGCAGCAGCAGCAGTCGCTTCAGTACAGAGAAACCCTTTATTTCAGCTCTTTTTGATCCCAAAGGGGCTGGTGTGTGTGGTGAGCCTAGTTTCAAATGATCCTGGCAGACTAACACTGAAGGTTACAGAGGGGGTCCTGTTTCACAGCGAGATAGAGGGGCCCATCTCACCTAATCTGCCTTATTATAAGGTCTTTGTGATCTCACAGCCTGAAGGTCCTGGAACCGTAAAAGAGCTGATTGCTGCTGCTAAAGCACTTGAGCGATTAATAGATGCTCAAGAGACGCGCTGTGATCTCGCTGCTGTACAGTATGTGCTGCTGTGTCTGGATAACTTTCATTTAGCGCATGCACCTTATTGGTATGACAGCTCTCTCCCCCCACCTGGACGTCCAAACCATCCTGAAGGCGTGCTGGAAAACATCCACATCAAACATCCACACCTTCAACTCAGGGGCTTTTTAAGCGTGCGTGGTTTTCTAATCTGCGTCATTGTAACTGCACGCTTGAATTGCACCCTGCATCTTTTTTCACGGGTGTGTCCATTTACAGTAACAACATGTCTTAGCAGTGACTCGAGACGGAGGGATGAAGCAAAAGACAGGAGGATCTCAGAAAAATTACACATCACCACTCCTTATTCGGCGGGGGATAAAGATCTATACCACTCTTGTATCTGTACAGCAAATATGAAGCCGCAGCTGCTTAGCTTAGCTTAGCATAATGACTGGAAACAGGGGGAAACAGTTAGCCTGCCTCTGCCAAAAGGTTACCAAAATGATTTGGGGTTTTATTGGGGCTTATGAGCAGGCCTAATGCTGTCACTGCAGTCCATAGTTCCAACATTGTTGCCAAATTTCCAACTTTGTCATCAGATTCAGCAACTTTCCAGACCCTCTTAGCGACTTTTCTTCCAGAAGGCAACTAGCGACAAATTTTGCGATTTTTTTTCTGCAAACAGCACAGGGGTCTCTCTCTTCCTCTCCCTCTCTTGCACTGTGCTGGCAGGCAGGTGGATGGGTGTGTCTAGACGGGAACCCCATGATCTCATGAGAGTTTTGGAAACCAAGGAGGTTGGAGGTTGGATCTTCTCGAAGTGTGAGCGAGCATCTCTCACTCTTCCTCTCCGGATCTCTGGATTAGGGTGAGTGCCATAAAAAAGAGGAAACGTGTTAAAAAGAAAAAAAGAAAAAAGAAAAAGAAAAGAAATGTGGAAATTTAAATAGTTTAATTGATCTTTTAAATGTTTAATTAGTTCATTTAATTGTGTAAATATTTAAATAGTTATTTTGATCTTTTCCCTCCCTTAGTAGATTTTTTTTTTAACTGTCTAACTTCAAATAAATGAAGTCCATGCAGTCATTATTTGGCTTAAGATTTCTCTATCTGCGTTTTATATGGCTTAAGGGATAGTTCACTCAAAAATGAAAAGTCAGTCATTATCTGCTCACCCTCATGCTGATTGAGGGTTGAGTTTATTTTGTTAATCAGCAAAACACTGCTGGAGCTTCACAGGAAAACAGTGTTGCAGAATCTCCCAAATAATGGAAGTAAACGGTGACCAGTTTTCAAATGTAAAAAACAACTGGAAAAAAAAATAAAATAAAATGCCTCCATACTGATGGTCTGACATAATCCATGTCTCCTAAAGTCCTGACGTGCAGTTTGCACACTGTCACAACACACACACCCAGGTCAGACAGTGTGTATGTGCACGTGAATGTGACTCGAAGCTTAGGATCTACGGTGAAGATTCAGGCTAAAAACATGCTGTAAATAGGATTTTTAAAGTCAGTTTGGTATGTTGGGGCTTTGGCAGATTTGGATTACGCCAGACGAGCAGTACGGAGGCATTTTAGGTTCTTATTGTGTTTTGTTACATTTGAAAATTGATCACAGTTCACTTACACTGTTTGGGAGATTCTTCAGACAGAACTGCTAAGTGTTGCAAATGAAGCGCAGCGACATCATGTGACAACTTCTCCTGACTTTTGAAAAAAAAATCTTCTAATATGCTGCTATTATATCTGTGAGTTCGGGAGTCTATGCAACGAACTGATACCACAATTTATTTGTCACTACTACTTCCCAGCACTGTCCAGTACATATTTTTTCTAGGATTTTTTTGGCCACGTTTTACTGGGGCAGGCCATACAACAGTGATAGCAATCATATCGCATCCATACACTCGGTACTCGATATCGGCCAGTACGCAAAGTTAAAGTATCGGAATTGGTAACAGGAAGGAAAAAATGGTATGAAATTTCGCAAGCATGTACAGCAGCTGATTTAACAGATTAGCACACTTCAATTAGTTGGAAGGTATAAGCTTGTACCAATGGAAAACACAAATAAATTGTTAAATAGTGAGCTTTGTACGTCAGGCACATTTGGACAGACCCAGGCTGTTACAACCTGTTTCCAGTCTAAGCTAGCTGGCTGTAGCCTCATATTAACTGTGAAAACATCAGAATGTTGCTGAAGTTCTCATTTAGTGGGAAAACAAATAAGCATATTCCCCAAAATGTTAAACTATCACTTTAAAAACAAATAGAAGTTGGACAGTTGGACAGTAGGCTACAAGAGACAGAAGTGCTAATATACAATAAGCCTTTCAAATGGAATGCAAAAATAATATGTTAAGTCTGGCACACTTGGACAGAGCCAGGCTAGTGGTCCCTCCTGTTTCCATTCTTTATGTTAAGCTAAGCTAACTGGCTGCTAACTCTACTGTGTTGCTTTATATTAACTGTGAAGACATGAAAATTTTTATCAAAGTTCATTTAGTGGGAAAGCAAATAAGCATATTTCCCCGAATATTGAACTATTATTCTATTCTATTGCTTTAAAAAGGTTTACAGGTAATTAATATGAAGAAAGATATAAAGGAAAGTAAGGAACAGAAATGAGCAGGAACAGGCACATCCAGCAAGAACTGGATCATGGTTTGGTTATATTCACACTGACGTCAGCATACAGATCTGGTGCTGCGTGCCTGACAAAAAATTGTATGTTCCATGGACCCTGAACAAACGTGTGTGCAAATGTATTTTGAATGAAATATCAGTTAAAATAGCAAGGGGTGTGGTTCTTAAGTGAAAACGTTTTGGAAAAAATAACGCAGATGAGAAATGTGGGCGTTGTGATAATGACGGCAGAGGCATCAAAAAAGAAAAGAGGAGATCGCTCACAGTCACAACGACTGTCATCACGTCCACCGGTTTGGCACATGCTTTGTGACAAAGCTTTGAGGACGTCACAAGACCACGCTCTCTGCCAGGGGACACGTGGCTCTGAGGCTGTCAAACTGATAGCGAGAGGAAGCCAAGAGGATGTGAACTGAATGACGGCGGAGACAGCACGTTCTGGCCACACTCTCGGAGTGAAACACTTCCTGAGGCCCTAATGATCTTTGTAAAGCTGCCAGGAGAGTGACGGCCGTGGAGAGGTCGGGTAATCCGGGGCTAACTGGCTCCATGTCCACGAAAGAGGATTGAAAGGGCTAGTCGAAGCTTTGCTCCTCTCCGACTGAGCAACAGGTCAACATTCAAGCCAAAGAAGAGTATGAATAACTCTTAAGTAACTCTTAAGGAATTACAGAGGAGCGGCTGTGCATCATTCAGCCTCCTAAATGACCCAGTGCTCAAACTATACTGCCAGTTCTTTTAAATTTATGTTTATTATTAGCAGTAGTAGAAGTGGCTGGTGTAAAATAATATTATTTCTCAGTACATATTATCATATTTCCCTCCTATTATATTACATGTGGTTACATATAGTGCTTTTGAATGTATGTAACTGTTCAGGACATTAAACTTAATTGACGTCATTTTATTTTCTTTGCACACCAGGGCATGTCCCATTCCTACGCAGCTAAAATGCGTCTGATAATGACCAATGATGTTTTGACATTTTGTAAGATGCTGGATGTTATTTTCATATGAAAACTTTTAATTCACGCTAGTAAAACTCTTCAAAACAAATGAGGATGTATAGTTAATTTATAGTTACACAAATGAAGTATATGAATGTTTTTTACCCTTTAAAGGAGCAATAAGTGATATGTTTACTGTAGTAAATAATAAAATGACCACAATATGTTATCAGGGATCAACAAAATATGGTCGAAATTCCTGTGTCTCTGGCAACAATGCTCCAGCTGCAATGCCCTACTTAATCATTTCTATTCCAGGCTGGAATAACTTTTTGTTTGCCTGTTTATTCTTTATTTGGATCCCCATCTGCTTCCACCAAGTGGTTACTAGTCTTCCTGGAGTCCACACACAAAACAACAATTACCGCAGTTTGAAATCACACAGTATCAGTGAAACAATGATATTCAATATCAGCCCAAAATTGAGACAAAAAGATGAGTCAAGAAAAAAAAACAAAATTGTGACAAACACACTGCACTAAGATTAACTAAGATTAACAGAAACTTTCAGAACTGACTAAATTTACATGTGATCCATTCAGTTTTAGTTTCAGTGAATTTTTGAAGGAATGTCTTTTTTTAATCTGTCTGATGCTGGTAGGGAACATATTTCAATCTGAAGAACCTCTATAAAGAACAGTTCATACAATTTGTGGACAATTTGTGGATTTGTTGCCACCAGAAGACCAGTACTCACTTGACGTGTCACATACCCATGACAAAAACCACTATATACTAGTTTATCGCCAAAGAATTGAGGTGTACTTTTCAAGATGGCAGTATGCATGAAAAACAAAAGACTAGATTTTAGTTTAACCTCCACAATCAGCCAAAGTGGTCAAATATGCATCTCACACACACACACTGGCATGGAAAGAACAACGAAGAACTGATCTAGCTGCCCTTTTTCTTTGCAATTTAAGGCAAGTTTCACATTAATTAGTGTTCAAATGAATGCAGAATATTTTGCAAATGAGTTAGTGTCTGTCTATGAATTGTAAGAAATCATTAATAATCTTGTAGAAGCTGTTGATATTTGCAACAGTTAAAGTATGGAGTCCAGACTGTATTTTCAGAGCAGTGGGCTTTTGGAGGACTTGTCCTGGCTTGTTATTGTCAGTTTACTATAATACGTTGATCCTGTGCTAATGCAGTGTTCCTGCAGCCAGCCTGAGCTTCCCCGTGTCTGAGGAGGAGGAGGTGGGTGGAAACAGCTCACTTCAGCCATAGATCATATATTAAGCACGATTTTCAACCTACCTAATATACTGTCTCTGGATCCAACTCGGACTGCAGTACTCATTTTTACATGTACAATTGCCTCTTTAAAATGCTCATCAGAAATAACAAATAACAAAATAACAAATTTACAGATCTGATCTCTATGGCTAATTTTGATTTAATGAATTTTTTATATAAAGCACCTGTTTCAATTATATTAAGGCTTTAAGTTGTACATAAATACAGGTGTGCCTGTTTTGAGTGACAGGTGGACACCGTCACAGATGACTATCTGCTATGTAGCTGCTTCATTTGGCTGCCTCAGTTCCACCCACGCTTCACCTCTTTGCCCATTTTTGGATTAGCCGGGAATTAGTGGAGTCTGCCGCTGCCAAGTTAGCGACGCCGGAGCCACCATAACCTGAGCTTCAGAATGGCTCTTCAGGAACCTGTGGGTGACGTCACAGCTCCATTCACTATTTATTAAAGTCTCTGTGTATCATGTTGCTATTTGATGTGTAACTGAGAGTAATATTCTTTATGTCTCCCATACAGGAAGTGTAGAAAACTAATTTTGCGAGTTAAAGCATGTTTAATTCCATTTTATTCATGACTATATTAAAGAAACTTTAGTTATTATTACCAAAAAGCAAACAAAATGCATTTTTCACATGTACTTAAAAACACCTGTCTGATTGCTGGCACCTTTTTTGTTAGCAGTGCGCAATTTAATTTAAGCTCATTAAAGTTCTTAATGCATTCACTGATCTGACTCCGGGTTACCGCAAGTCCTGCAGGGCAGATGAGGATATGCATTCATGCTGCTGTGATGATGTGCGTTATCCTTTTCATCAACTTCTTCTCATTATTTCTATCTTGACCAGGAATTCAACCTAAATTCACTTTCTATGTAGGAAAAAAAAAAAAAGATGCTGCAGTTTTTGTTGTTTCATAAAAAAGTGACCTAAAATAAAACACTGTAATTACTAAAAATAAATCATCAGCTTCATAATTGTGGACCACAGTGGAACAAAGAAATATACTTAGACGAGGATAAACACAGTAACATCTGTATAGAGTGCTTCTTAACCTTGAAGAACCAGTTCATGTTATTTCAGTTGCTATAAAAAAGTTATATTTCCATCCTGTTGTACCCTGACATATACGCTAGTATACTAGCATAAAGATAGTTGGAGAACTACTTAGGCATTACAATCATTAGACCTTAACAAATGAACGAGCACAAGCGCTATGAATGGGCTCAGGTTGATAAATGGAGGGTTTGACCTCACTCATTTTGATTTGACCTGGCAGCGTCAACTCAGAGCGGGTTGGGAATGTAGGAGGTATTCCGCGGAGTGTCTCGAGCGTCCCTCTTTCTCCATAAACAAATGAATCGTGAAGTTATCCTCACTGCCTGGAGGACGGCCCTATGACTTTTCCATCTGCCTGGCAGGAAGGCTCCGTGGCCAGGGTCTATCCTCCACCATCTCTCCACAGGAAGAGTGCACCTTCCTCAAATATGTCACACCCTTCTCTGCTAAACTCTGTGCTTTACAGCAGTGATTGCTAAACAGGGGTATTTGGACCCCAGGCCAGGGTAGATGTGCAGCTGCCAGGGGTAACATGGAAAGATTGCAGAGAGGTTCAGCTAGTTTAGTTAAAGGTCCAGCATGTAAGATTTATGGGGATCTATTGGGGAAATATGGCAGAAATTGAATACAATATTTTAAGACCTGAAAATCGGAAATGTTGTTTTGTTGGCGAGGACGCGTTTTTTTTCATGTGTTTTGCAGCCACCATAGTTTCTCTGAGATGCTTGGAATCACCGGGCGACGCAGTCGGTATTCAGTTTGTTACAACTTTAAACTACACCACTAGATGCCACTAAATTCTACACACAGGTCCTTAAAAAACCCCACAAAGTCAGTCAGCTATAACACCTGAACACGTGTTGCGATAAAAGGTGTGTGAAAACTAGCAAGCAAAGAGGTTGAGATAGTTAGCTAAAAGGCTGAACAGAATACAGTACAAAGCTAGTAATGGATGAGTGGTTACAGCAAAAAGAAACTGATAATTAAGTGACGTGGATGGCTGAAAGTAATAAATGAATGGCTGAAATAGTTAAATAAAAGTAACTAATGGACAGCATTAAATAGCTGAAACATTTAGCTTCTGCTCCAAGTGGGACTACAAATGTAAACTTAACTAACAAACTTGATGGACTGGAACACTGTCTTTCCATTGTAGAAAGAAATATTGTCTAGGTTAAATTAACACTCTTGAGTGTGATATATGTGAGTGGTGTTGATGAGGGGATATTGAGTTTATCTGACAGAGCTGTGGGAGAACATCTGGGAACCACTGCTCTACTGCAACCATCAGCAGTGGAAAAGTAACATTTACTTAAGTACTGTATTAAGTATAAATTTGAAGTACTTTTCTTTCTACTTCTACTCCACCACATTTCAAAGGGAACTGTACTTTTTACTTATCTTAACAGTTATCTGACAGCTTTAGTTACTAGTTACTTTAAAAGTTTTTTTATACACAAAACATTTGGAGACTTCATAAAATGTTTTGTTATAAACACAACTACCCAACAGTTTATACAAACCACAGAAATTATTAATCAATTAGTCAATTGACAGAAAATTAATTGGCAATGATGTAGTTGTTATTTTTCATATAAAAACATTTCATGGCTCCACCTTCTTCTTCTTCAATGAATTTCCCCTTGGGGATCAATAAAGTATTTCGTATTCGTATTCGTATTTGTATTCTCAAATGTCAGGATTTGATGCTTTTCCTTTTAATTATTTTTAATCATTTTAATGTATTTTTAATAATTTTGAGGATTAGACAATTGTTTTGATCAAAGATTTCTCACTATTTTTAGATTTTCTACAAACTGAACAATCATTTCATCACTTCATGAAGAAAATAATTAGCACATTTATCAATAATGAAAGTAGTCATTAGTTGCAATTAATAGTTTAAAATGAGCTCCATCACAACCAACTACAGCAGTAAAATCCTGCTTTTACATGACATGGGTAATAATAGTCCAATGATAATAATAGCATAACAGTCACAGGTGACATTTTACAGCAAAGAATATTTTAGGTACATTTTCCCGATTAAGTTTACATATTTAACTTGAATAAAATTTTCAATGCAGGACTTTTACATGTAAAAGAGCATTTTAAATAATTATTTTAGTGTGGTGTTTGTACTTTTACTATAATAAAGGATCTGAGTATTTACAGTGTGTTTGTATGAACACTAGTATCCTACTCATTAGGTTTTTGAAATATATCGGTTATGTGATGCACATGTAAACACCATCTGTTGTTTTCAGAAACCTGAATAAACCCTTATCCTGTTTTTGAGAAACCTGCATCCCGAGTGCTCCAGTAGAAGCCAGGATACTGTGGCATGTAAACACCTTATCCAGGTTTTTCTGAACAATCACTGCGAGTGATATAGTGAGAAAACAAAACTGCCAACAGATTATCAGAAACCTGGATACTGTTCGAATCATGATTACAAGGACATGACGACCCAGGTTTCTCATCTTCCATGTAAACAAATGCAATGTAAACCAGGAAAAGGCTCCAAACTGGGATATTAACACAAATGCAAACTCAAAGAGAGTGCACATGCTAAAGTACATTATGTATGCTGCTTATGCCTAAAGGTCTAATTTTAAAACATGTAATGTGGCACTCCAGCACCTGCAAAAACACTACATTTTTATTCCGAGCACAGACACTCAGGATGAACAGTCCTTTTGAAAAATTCCACATTGCCTTCCAGGGTTGCGGTATCAGCCCAGCACATTGTGGAGTGATGTAAAGCGGCAGACGTTTTCTCCAAGGCTTTGATTCATGTGTCTTCTTCGCACAGACTAATAGATCTTAATCTGTAATTAATATTTCCCCCATGAGCCGTCTCTCCCTGACTTCCGATGTGATGCTCTACCTGTAATTACAGCCAATAAAATCTCTAAATCGCCACACTCGCTGTTCAGATCAGGGTCATCACAGTTAATCACAGGCTGAGACTTGATAATGGTGCTTTGCTCATGCAGGGCAGCTAAAGTGTCAGGAGACAGGCAGGTTAAATGTTATCTTTATTAGATGCAATGAGAGCCACATTTCTCAGTAAAGGAGCAAGTTTCTGCTATTTTAAAAAAAAAGCAAGGAGATAATTGAAAAAATTAAATTTGTCTCTCCTTTCATTGCGATCTAAACTTAAATAGACACAGGAGACAGGATCATTGCACAGCTGAGATATTTTATTACATGCCATTTTCTCTTCACATCCTTAGGTCTCACACGCACGTGGCATATGAAGACGAGATTACATGGTCCAGATCTGAGGTACCTACCAAACGTACACTGGCTCCAGCAAAACAACAACAAAAAAAAAAAAAAGCTGGAGAATGAAACAACTAAACATTGAAGAAGAAAATAATGAAGAGAAAAATGATATTTTAGCTGCTGTATCTGTGTGCATGTGGTCATTATTTGCTAAAGGCACACCACCTGCTCTAAAACACACTGATAGCTTCAAAGGCTGGAGTTCCACACAGTCAACCCTACTGAGCATTTACCACTCACTATAACTGCGTCAAATAACGTATGTAACACATTTAGTATTTTAAAATACAACCCCTGTTCCAAAAGAGCTGGGGTGCTGTGTAAAATGTAAATAAAAATGGAATGCAATGATTTCAATCTATATTCAATTGAATACAGTATAAAGACAAGGTATTTAATGTTTAAACTAGTGAACTTTGTTTTTTGTACTCATGCTGAATTTGAGGGCTGCAAAATGTTTCAAAAAGTTGGGACAGTAGCAACAAAGACTGAGAAAGCAGTGGAAAACACCTGTTTGGAACATTCCACAGGTAAAGTATCATAATTGGGTTTTAAAGGGACATCCTCGGAACACTTGCTCAAGCAAGGATCCGGTGAGGTTGACCACTTTGTGAAAAACTGTCCCTCAGGCAGCACTGCAAGACCATCATAAAGGATATTACAACATGAGCTCAGGAACACTTTGGAAAACCGCTGTCAGTAAACTCAGTTTGTTGCTGCATCTACAACTGCAAAGGTAAGACTGAAAGTGTGACAAGTCCACATTGCAATTTGTTTTTAGACATCATGGACGTTGTGCAGAGTCCAGACCCATCTCTGATTGAAAATGTGAGGTCCATTATGAAGCACAAAATACATCGAGCACCTGAAGTCACATATCAAGCAAGAACGGGATAGAATTTCACTTTTAACACTTCAGCAATTAGCGTCCTCAGTTCCTACACGCTTAATGAATGTTCTCAAAAATCACAGAAAGTTCAAAGGCACTCTTTAAAAACAATTAAAATGCCTTTATTGTCACGGCATGGTCATTTTAGACCTTAAAGCCTTTGTTGACTCCCTAACGAAGCCTTTAGTTTGTTTATTTTAATGTCTAACATGACCATGCCGCGACAATAAAGGCATTGTAATTATTTTAAAACAGAGTGCCTTGGAATTGCCTTGGAGTCCGGGAAGCGCTCCTCCACAAACATTTTTTTGGCTTACCAAGTGTCACGAGAAGAAAAGTTGATATAAAACAGGGGTAAACATCACCTTGCACCAGCGTTTTTGTAACACGTTGCAGCCATCAAATTCAGAGTATGTGTATATTTACAAAAAAACTATGAACTTTATCAGTTCGAATATTAGCTATCTTGTCTTTGTACTGTATTCAATGGAGCATGGGTTTAAAAGTATTTGCAAATTTTTGCATTTTGTTTTTATTTATTTTTCACAAAGCATCCCAACTTTTTTACAATCGAGTCTGTGCACACATTTACTGACCTCAGCAGGGTTATGATGTCACTGCAAATCAGCTGAAGCGGTCAGCCAGACGTGAGTAGATATGAGTATGTAGAAGAAATAAAGGGCCATAAAAAGAAACTAAACGTACTGCCTTGGTAAACAGCTCAATTTACGTCTTAAGTACAGCTGATGCTCTGCCACAGTTGATTGGCACTCTTACTTTCTTAATCACATTGAGAGCTTCCACTGATGTAACACACATAAGCCCTCGAGGTGATGTAGCTTGGACCCATTTTGTGGCTTGAACATGTCCATTTCTTTGGCAACTTTAACTTCACATAATGATATTTATTTGGAAAAGTTGGTTACTTTTCGTATTATTGGTTTGCCGAGTAGAAGTCGTAGAGAGAAAAAACAACATGCATAAGTAATCCCAGGCCCCAAACGTCTCTTCAAGACCACATTCATTTATGGAAAAACACTCATTCTCCTTCACACATACGCACAAAATGTTGAGCAGCAATGAAATAAAACTTAAAGTAACACTGCAGAGACAAGTATGGATTTGCATCCGACCCATCCCACACCTGGTGGGATTAGTCGGAGGTGCGTATCATCACGGACTGATGGATCTGATGATGTTTTTGGGGGCGCTGCCAACAATACAGAGTGACAACTGCAGGGGATGTTCTCACTTTGATGGTATGCAGCAGTTAAGCTGTTTTAGATCAGTGTTTGTTCCAGGTTGGGGCTGCAATAGGACCTCTGGAGGACCTCTCCACCACTATCAGCTCGTCAGGGTTGTCACGCGCCTTATAATGGAACAGGAGGTCTTGGATCGCCCGCTCTTCGATCTGCGAGGACAGAAAAAGACAAGAAAAGAAGATCGAGACGGGGATTCTGTGGGCGACAAAACCACACATCATTTGAGGGTAAAAGAGAAAACGCTGACACTGAGAGCTTAATGATAATATGAGTCTTTTACATAATAGCAACCAGAAAGCCACAAGAGAAAAGAAAGTGTTTGTGAAGGCGCTGACAGATGCCTGGCAACAGCTGGAGACGAGCAGAGAAGGCTGTCACAGGACAAAACTGGAGGCACCTCATTTCTAACTAGCGCTGTACACAATGTGATGCTCATTAGATAAAATGTCTGCCAGATAAAGACAGAAAAGAGACGCATGCTGTGGCCATACCTCCACTCACAATCTATACATTCAGTCATTGTAGGATTGTGTACATGTGGGTGAGTGTGTGAGCACTAACGCGCACAGACAGGGGGAGTTACCTGGATGAGCGCCAGCGGCTTCTCTCGGCTGCGGATCAGCGCCGCTTCCTGCTGCCTCTCCTCCTCCACGATGGAGGCAAAGGTCACCAGGGAGGAGGGGGGAGGGCTGCCCACCGCTCCCAGCACCCAGGGCCTGGGGGGAGGGGGGGAGACGGGCGATACAGAGAGAGAGTGAGAGAGAGGAGGGGTTATCAGTGTCCGTGCTGTGATAGTGAAAGCAACAAGAGTCTCAGTGTGTGGACGCTGGTTGAGCCAACTACTAGTGACAAGCTCCAGTGTGTGAACGGCCGCCTGTCCACCTGGCTTTCACAAACCTCTTATATGATTACGAAACAGGACTGAAAATACATCTCGATTATACAATATAGAGGCAGCTCTTGACTTTTGTAGGGATGCGAGATACTGGATCTTTTGCCAATATCTAGTATTTTCTCACTCATTTTGGCTGATTGCTGACACAGACACGTGATCATATGTCATGTCATCCCCACTCTTATCTAGATGGCCCACTGGCAGATGCAGATATGAAAAAGTTATTATATACAATAGAAAAAGCTGATTATTATTAAAATTCTATTTACATCTTCACCTGCGCAATATGGAAAATAGAAATAAAATAATTTGTGCAATAGTTCAACTGTTTAATACTCTATGCAATAATTATTCAATAGTGCAATGCACTGGTACACAGGCATTGTTACTGCCTTCATTTTATTTATACTGTGCCTGTCAGCCAGCCTATACACTTATTAAAAATGCTCTTACATCCTAACATACTTATCACCCATCTTCAGCATTACTGTTTACTGTTTGTGTACCAGAGCTGTATTTATTGTTCTATACATATTTTACACATTTGTTATTTTCTATTTATTGTTGTAATTTGTAGAAAATGCACATATTTTCACATACTTACTATTTCTGTTCTATTTTTTAGCATTTCTAAATGCTTATACATACTTCTGTACTTGAATGGGAACAACTGTAATGCAAAAAATTTCCCCCCGGTGATCAATAAAGTGGTTTTGATTCTGATTCTGAAAATGCAGTGCTTTTCAAAATATGCACAGCTACTTATTAACAAAAACTGCTGACAGGCAGCCAGTTTCCACTGGTGCCTGTTTTTTCTTTGTACTTGACAAATTCTTTGTAATTTTCGGGAAGGCAGCTCACAAGATAGGCAATTAAATTTGTAGTGTTGAGGGAATGCAATCTGGTTTGTCCTCGCCTGACCAACAGTGAACAATCATTGCAAATAGCGACTTTACTATTTCTTTGGAACACTTTGAAAAAACTCCACAATAAAGACCTGCACGTGCATAATTAAAGCTACTACAAAGAGTTCAAGCAGTCTCAGTTTGAAACTGATGCCTCTACATGACATTTGTAGGCAAGACAACAAAGACCATCGGCGAGACGTCTGGCTGTTTCTGTGTAGCTATTCTTAACACCCGTCTCATTGAAATCAGATGAAACAAGCCCACGTCTACCAGCTAAAAAGAGGCAGGAGATTTTTATTTAGATAATCTGATCCAGTGAATTACAAAATATTGTTTGGTTGAACAGAAAACTGTGTTGGACTAAGGGGACCAGTCATAAACTGGTTTAAATCATATCACATCCTATTGAGTATTCTAAAAGAAGCAAGACCTCACGGGGTTTAAATCTTGGTCCGGTTTTGTTTAATGTCTATGCTTCCAGTCATACGCAGGTCACAGTATTTACAAAAACATTTCCTATCATGATTATGCAGACGATAGTCAAATTTACCCACGTCACCTTCTTCTAATGATTTCATCCTGTTGAAAAATGATATTGTAGCCCTCTGAATTAGAATCAAATTGTGAGATGCCAAGAGATTCCCACCTCTAATGACTTGTGCTATACATTTGTTGTTACATACACTAAAAGTGAAACACTGACAAAATAGACAGCAGAACATGTGTTCTGCATTTCCTCCCAGAATATTTATGTTCTTTGACTGACAAAGTACACAACCTGTCTTGCTTTTTCCTATCCCACGAGGACCCTGAACATCGATTCGACATGACAGTGAAATATGACATGTCACACAGTTGACACGAGGTCCCTGCAATCTGATTTGTGCGCTTCAACTGATTCCTATTTCATAGCTCTTACATGAGGATGGAAACACACTGCATTGATATTTTGTTATTAATGTGGCCAAAAACATTCCTAATCATTCACAATGATGCATGTTAAAGTCATATAAAAAGAAATGGAGTCTGTGTTTGTGTGTGTGTGAGTGTGTGCTGCGTGCGTGCGTGTGTGTTAATCTGGCCAAGAGACACCTCTGGAAATGGTCAGAGAAGACATAAGAGAGAAAAGAAGAAGTCTGACATTCAATCAAAAGGTTTTTAAAGGCATCTGTATTAATTCTGACTCGGGATGTGGAAACTGTGTCCCAGAAGGCAGACATGAGAATTCACGAGGCTGCCGCTGCTTCCTGAGCCTTGAACTCGTCCATCTCTCTGCTCATCCAAATACCAAGAGGAACCTGAAACCTGCTCCCTGTTCTGTATGATCCGTTGTGACATGAGGGCTGCCCTTATCAATACTGATTAACATCAACGGCTTCACTAGAGTGACTCACACAGCTGTTTAATATCTACAAGTCCGCTCTGGAGATTGTAGCATGAAGCGCGAGTAAACATACAGAACAGGAAGAATGATATTAGATAAGAGAGACGCACTTCCAAAAGGCGAGGAAGATGAGGTTCACTGTTAAGGCTTGAAATTACTTCCACAATTTAATTTCTTTTTGTCACTCACACACACACACACACACACAGTAGGGGTGGGCGGTATACCGGTTTTGTCACAGATATGGCTTTTGCAATACCGTCATTACTGTGATAAATGTTTGATCATATTAAAGGGCAATCCACACCATGAACTACAACTATAACTAGAAAAAATATAGTTCTAAAACCGTGCTAACTCAACTGGATGATGGACGGCAGTTTTTGTGGTGTGGATTCCACCATCCACTTGAGGTAGAACAATTATAGAAATATATTTTTTATAGTTTCAGTTCTTGGCAAATGGAAAACTTGAATGTGTACAACAAGTTTACCACTTCACTTTGGACTACTGTCTTCACAAGGACAAGTGGAAAGCAGGATTTAACTTTCAGGCTATGAAAATGGTGTACCCTTTAGCTTGTAGTTACACTGTATTCTGAGTTTGTTAGACATGTTGCCCTCGCTATCTTTGCATATCATATTACATATACCACGGCGAGTTCTGTCCGTGTCCAGCTTGGAAAAGTTTAACCACACTTGTGATCGCTTACCATTAAAAGTACAGAGTTTGGTACCCAACCCTACCCACCAAGGTGGTGGGTGGCTTCCGTAATTTACACGCCAAATGAAAAATCTACCCGCACTCGGTGCTTGGCGGGTGTTAATTTCTGACCCTGCTTGGACGCTGCAAGTTTCACTGTTTATTTTGCAGGTTAGCCTGTTAAACGTGGCGTCAGCATGTTGCGGGACTAATGTGGCAAGCACCTATTGTATTACCACAGGTGGGGATGGTGTTGGACGAATGATGCAATGTTGAGGGACAATCAAGAAAAAGTATGTGGCTACTTAATTGGCTTCAAATGAGGCTTAATGCAGGAGGTTGATGCTGGACATCCCATTGCTTTTTGTAGAGCTTCATGCTTCAACTCAAGCTCAGCTGGCTTTGCTGTTACAGAAAAACCCCCTCTGCTCTGTGATCCACTCCAGTATGTGTGTCTGTTGCTGCTGTATGTAAATGTAATGACAGACATGCCCCGTGGTACACTGACTGTTGTACTTGTGTTTATATACATTGGATTTTTTGCCAAATACATGCTGCTGACATGCCGAATCCAGCCCTTATCATACTTTTCTAACTGCGAATGAAATCACATTATGTTTACTAATTAAGCTACATCACGGGGCAGGCTACTCCTCCCAACACATGCAGGCCTATGCTTCTTTTTCATTCCTGTTTGTAGCCAATACACTTTTTAATTATCATCAAGATATGTTGCTTTATATTTATAATACCATGATATAAAACTGTCACAGCAAATAATACAGTGATATAAATTCTAAGTCATATCGCCTATCCCTAAAACACACGCACACCTATATCAGAAATAAATACAATAAAAAGATAATCTGCCTTTATGGACGACTGCAAATGCAATTCAACTAGAAATGAATATTTATTGACTGGAGCTCACGCTGCTGTCTGTGTGTGCCGTGTTTGTCCAGCTGTCTGGGGACGTTGTAAAGGTCAGGCTGACTCAGTGTCTGCCAGCAGGTCAACCCAGCTGTACTGGGTCATTTCGAGCTGTTCACCTCACTCAGACCAGAGCGTCACGCCTCTCTCTATCTGTCTAACGGGAGGAGATCCAGTCTGTCAGCACTTACGTTCGACAAGTTGTCCAGTCAGACTAACAACTCTTCTTAAAATGTTTTCCCTTCCCTGGAGAATCAGGCTTCTATAAATACTCCTCGCTACTTCCCCTTTCATTTCTTGATCTCAAAAACTGTGTGAGAGCATGTGGCCCCAAAAAATAATTTTAAAAAGTTTTATATTTGAGCATTTTCTCAATCTGATGAGAGAAGAATTAGGATGGGAATATTTCAGTTAGTTTTAGATTAGATTAAGTTTTATGATGAAATTAGTTAGAATTGAGGGAATGAAAAGTTAATGTGCTATCTTCTATCTTGTGTATACAATTTGTGTGCATGTGCGTGGGATGCTGATTTTCAAAAACCTTTTCAGCCGCAGTTTTATAAAGACACCTCAACAGTGCCACCAAGTGGAAAACAGCTGAAAGAACAGTAGTCAACCTTGTTTGTGCTCCAGTGAATACAAGTTATGTATGTATAGACGCTCACCCAGTGGGTCTCTCTGGCTCGCTGCTTTCGGCACATTTGAACGTGACCCTCCTGGCTGCAGGAGCAGTAGTGACGGGGGACCCCTGGGCACTTTGGCCCCTCTGGACTCCTGCTTGTCCCACTCTGATCAAGCGGTTCTCCTCCTCCTCCAGCAGCGCCCGAAATGAGCATGAGGAGGGTGGAGACTGGACTGCTGTTGCCCTGCAGAAGGAAACAAAACAACAGAGGAAGGAAGAGCATATGTGACCATTAATTCAGAATTAAAGTAAAAGATGGTTGCACTTTTGTTGCTACACTTCCTACGCAGACCTGCTGTGCTAGTAGTTAATTCTGTTATTCTGTATGTGTAAAAATCTAAGGTACTCTTAGTGGGAAAAAACGCATCTTGACATAGATTTATTGTCCAGAAGTCTGTTTTAAATCTACAGTGTTAAGCAGGGGAGTTGGTTGGGCAGATTTACAACAGAAACAACTATTTTTTGTGGTCAGAACTTGCTTTTAATTCTTGGAGAAGGGATCAGCTTTTATAACTCTCAAGTGGATGTGCAGATTTTTCTACCCACAATGACAGCATCAGACAACACAATTACTACTTGATACATGCAGAACTTTGTCACTACTATGAGCATTACGTGAGGACTGAGGAATTCTGGCTGAGACCTGAGCCCTTCTGGAGGTGCTGTCGCAAATCAGATGACATTCAGATCTTTTTATGCCATTTGTGTGTGATGTCAAATAATGTTTGCTTCAGGCTACAGTTACAACTTAAAAAATACTGAAACATGGGTGCCCCTATAGCTCAGTTAGTAGGGTGCACGCCCATGTACTGCGGCTGTCAGTCCTCTGCAGTGGCCGCAGGTTCGACTCCTGCCTGCGGCTCATTTGCTGCGTGTCGTTCCCTCTCTCTCTGCCCCCCTTCCTGTCATGTCTCCAGCTGTCCTATTGGAATAAAGGCAAAAAGCCCAAAAAATAATCTTTAAAAAAAAAAAAAAGAACTGAAACACACAGACAATTTTTGTCTCATTCTTGTATCTATCCACTTAAGTCTTGTGTACCGCACTGTTACTATGTTAGTTCACAGTGTTTACCTACAGTTTTGTCTCATGTCATCCAGGCATGGAATTGTTGCCACTTGAGGAATGCAGGTTCAATATCTACTCTCTTTTTTGCTCTGTTTTGGTCTCCACTAAAAATCTGTACTTTTAGCTGCCACATGCTGTACGTTGTTCACCAGTTAGTTGCTTACTTTGTCTGAATGCCAAGTTGCTGCTGGGCAGGTGGTGTACACTGGGTTTATTAGAAAACATGCCGCAACAGGACACGACATTGATGAGAGCTTCGAGAGTGAAAAAACTGTCAAGTGGCCAGCAATAAAAACGAAAGTTAATAAAGATAATAATAAAACTCTCCGTAGAGCTGAGGGGTGGGTTTGTGATTCTAATCAAAGTTATTATACTTAATTACAACTACACTAAAAACTAAAACTACTTTAGTTAACTCAAATAAAAAGAAAAACTAGACTTTCTGAAAAAAAAAAAAAAAAAAAACCTAACTGGAAAGATATGTGAACTTACAAATCTACAATAATAATATACAGGCAATGCTTTTAGTTTTAGTCTTTGTTAATTTGGTCCAATTTGTTAACACAGCTAGCATGAGGAGGCACTGGTGCATGTTTATTGAGACTGGGATGTCTACATGACTTTGGGTCATTTGCCACAAAGCGTTAACTGTTCTGAACTGTGTACATGTAGCTCCCAAACAAATACACACCATACAGTAAAAACCTAAAACTAATACTACAATGAACTAATAATGAAACTAATAAAAGCTATGCTTAAACTAAACTTAAAACTAAAACAAGTAAATCCACCCTGGAAACGAACTGAATCTAAACTGAAAACATAAATTAAAAACTAAATAAAACAAAAACTTCTGCAAAATGCTATACTAACTATAACAACTCTAAGGCCAAGTGACCCTAACAACAAACACAAAGCCATCTGATCTGTTTTTAATATAAAAATATTGATTGTAACAACTTTAAAACTAACTGCTGCAATAAACTCATCAAGAGGGACCCGGAAGTCATTTCTTGACAGCTCTGAGTGGTGGACAGTTTGGTCTTCATATTTGGGCTCACTCACCAGGCCTTCCCACTGCTTTTGGATGGGGCGACTGTGGGGGTTGGTTTGGATGCAGCAGACTCCACACTGGCCTCCTTGCTGGCCATTGCCAACATCTTCCTCTGCTTCTGGGACAGTTTAGCAGGAACAGGGGAGTGCTTAATGCTGGTGCTGACAGGCAGGAGGAAAAATATGTACTGTTAGCTGAACTGAACAACACCAAAGAAATAACGTTCAGTCATGTGGCGGCGCAGATTTCCTTCAGACTGGACAGCAGGGCAAAAGAAACATCACATTTTATAGATAAGGCAACAGTACAAGTGTAATTCTACAACAATCAGTCACTAATTGATCACCATCTGAAAGTGGTCACTGTAAATAATTTGTCTGTAAATAATTTCTTCAGGTAGAACAAATACAGAGAGACGTCTCACACCTTCCAGGGCTTTTAGGAGTCGCTCCAAGGGTCTGCAGAGAGTTGGCCTCCATGTCCATGATAGTTCTCAGATCCAGGACTGGGGGTGGACGTGCAGGACTGCAGATTTTAATAAGACAGTCACACACAGCTCAAGTTTCAATACTAATTTATTAACTAGGCATAAAAACCTTTCCTTCTTTCCTCTCAACCCCCTCATCAAAATGAAGTGGGAGGATACAGGGTCTGTTGTTAAGGTCAGGGTATCTTATATCAAATCTCAAACCTGCTTTTCAAAAAATTTAAAACCACTGATCTCCTTCTTCTGAATGTTCCACCTACAGTATTTTCAGGAGGAACACGATTTTAAGCAGGAAGAGGATGTTTTAAAACATAGATTCAATAAGTTGATCTTACCAGGGAAAAACCTTGGGGATGGTTTGTGGAGCAGAGTTGGGGGGAGTTGGGAAACAGTTCCTCAGAGAGGTCGGGGTGCTGGGTGGAGTCTTCAGCCTCTGAATGAGAGCCTTCTCATCCTGAAGATGATAATAAACAATTTTTCCTGCCGCCTCTTGCATTTTTTGAGCATTAAATCGACAAAGTAATACTTGATTTGTGTTTATACTTTTGATAATCTTTTTATGATGTACCAACAGTAGCCAGCACGTCAAATATTATAATATAATTACTAATAAAGAATGGTCATAATAAAAAAAAAAACAAAAAAAACAAAAAAAAACATATGATCAGCTTCATTAAGTCTGCATCAAATTAAATGGACTGCATGTGATAGTTGTAGTGGTCAGACATTCACCTCAGCTCTATCATGGAAGACCGGTGACTGCATGTCTCTGGGACTGCCCACCCCCATGTAGCTGCCCTCTGAGTCAGATGTGAGGAGCTCCTGCAGGGACTCTGTTGAGTTCGCCTTGCCTGACTTCACCAGGGACAAGGGGACCACTGAGAGGAAAGGGAGTGTGTTAGTGAGATTATTACCCAACAACAACAAAAACCCCGAATGATGTGTGGATGAGCGTTAGCATTTAATTATGGTATTTAACGAAAAATATATTTCAAAACAACATATATTCATGTTTTTTTAAGTATACCTGCAGCAGGGGGGCTTTGAATGATATCAGAGAGAGTGTAGCCTCCGGAGCTGTCAGAGCGTCGCCTTGGTTTCTTTTTAGCCTTCATCTTGGCCTTCTTTAGCAGGATTTCCCTGGAGTACAATCATTAGCATGCATTTATTTGGGGCACCACATTTGAGAAGTTTAAAGGAGACTGCAAGCACTTGCAGATAACCTGGTTAGGCTAGCTGGTAGCTAACTTTTGGTCTATACATTAAGTAGTCACAGCTCTTTTCTGGTCTACACCCACATGCACAGAGAGATGATGTTTTTCTACAGATGATACGAAAATACAAAACGCTGAACTTCAGCCAAATCAGAAAACAAAAGCAATAACAGTCAACACAGAGATAGTGAAGATTTCTTTTTGAGTACCTGCAGGAGTGATCCAGCTCTGCTTCTGGTTTGGGGCTGAATGCTGATTCCAAATCCTCATCCTCATACACACTGAGGTCTGGAGTGCCAGGATACGGAGTGATAACCCTCTTCTGCATGGCTGGGATCTGTAATTAAAACAAAGACAACTGAAAAATCCAAACAGATGTTCAAAGAGAAAATTGCAATTCCCCCCTCAGTTGCTCTGACAGTGTTAGTCAAATTAAATGACAATGTTTGACACATCTATTTACTAGTCTCTTCTGTTGTGTTTAGATTTATTTATATGGCACATTTGTATTTCTGTACATTTCCCAGAAGCCATGGTGAGTGTGTCAGAGGTAACTGTATTCAGCTGCAAGTTACATAACGAAAAAAACAAGATTAACAATAGTTTTTCTTAAGTCAATTCTTTTATTCAAGACCAAAGTGTCTTTTAGCTAAAGTTTACTATTGGAGAGATTGATTTTTTAAAGTCAGAGCAGAGTAATGAGTCTAGGGAGCCCTTACTCTGTAAACTGTTAGACTGAGATCAAAATCGAATGGCTACTCCTGCTGTATTAAGATTCACCTCAGCACTTCCTTGAAGCTGTTTCTCAGCATTGCTTTAAATTGCTATGGTATTGAAAAAAAAGTCAAAGCCAAAAGACAAACAATAAGCAAACAAAGTGGTGAAGATGATGATGCAGATTGGGATGTTTCTAGGCCTGGGGTGATGCGGGGTGACTCACCATCCTCCTGTAGGCTGCAGAAAGCTCCACGAGCACTTCATCACTAAGAATATCCAGTGCTCTGAGGGCAGCAAAAAAACAAAGGGGCAGACAGACAGACACACACATACAGATGAGAAAAGATATTTTTAGTTCTCTACTGCTGGGGAAAGTATCTGTCCTGCTGCATACCACAATCTTGATGTCCACAACTTTACTTTTTTACAGACTAATGCATACTTTTGAAGTTATGTAACACTTGCAATGAGACTCACTATAGCACTGTCTTCAAAGTGTTCTACAGAACACTAGCTACCTGTGTAGCTATAAATAAACAATTAAAAGACAAAAAATAAAATGCTGAAATGCTATGAATCAATTCAGTAAAGATCTTTCTAAGAGCACACAGGGTTAATTATTCTGATTCTCACTTTGACTCCAGCAGGGCGGCCATGTTGAGCACAATAAACTGGAGGCAGGACAGTTTAAGCTGCTCTGCGTTGTACATAGCGGCAAACTCCAGCAGCTCAGCGGCATTCTTCAGAGTCACTGTGGAGAGAAAAGCAAGCAGTTTCAATTGCATTTGTAAAAATTGTGCTGCATTCACATCATATATATAATTGGAAAATGGAAAACTCCATAACATAAAATGGCCAAAGCATGACAAACAAAACAGTCACTTCATTGTACGTTCATACCTTATTATTGAGCGAAGTTACAAGAACACCAACATTTTTGCCAATTGACTCTTATTTTAGTCAACTCAGTCATATGTATTAGAAACTGACAGGCCTCAAGTGCATTTTATTTGGAAATCAGGAATTTAAGTTGCACAAAACTGTCACAATGTCTTGGTGACTTAATTACTGTACATTAACTTTTTTTTGCTTCTAACCTAAAACCCATCAAATTGCAATTTTCATGATGTGAGTATAGCATTATTTCAAGATAAAAGAAGCAGGAAAAAGATAAGGGTTAAAGTAACTGACACTGACTAGAAGTATAGCAGAAAAGACAAACACAACTTACAGTTCTCAGTGATGACCACCTCGCACATCTCCTTCAGTCGTGTGATTAGCAGCTGGTCGGCCACAACCAACACATTGCAGACAAACTCAACGTTCAGAGACTCTGTTGAGTAAAGTAAGACAACGATAAGTCCTGTTAATACGTGGCTTTTTATTACTGTTTTCTGCAAATTTAGCGACATAATTCAAAATGTGTTGCTAGTCAACATAAAACCACATAAAGCTACCTTTAATGGTGGGAGACTCATCTGTGTAAATATACTCGAGGATGACCTGCAGAATCTCTGAGCTGGTGGGCATCTCCAGTGCAGTGCAGGATGTGGCCTGAGGGGGGCGCAAGGCATCATTATTATCAATACCAGTACGGTTGTGTCCACTAAAGTGCAATTATATGAGGAGGTATAAAATAAAAAGCTGGCATACCTCAATCCAGGGGTTCCCAAGCATACTATTGAAGTATTCTGCAAAGAAGATGGACACAAATCAAATTTTAAAAAGGTACTTCAACACACAGGAGACAATTATTCAAAAGGCCTAATTAAATTCTCTCTAAGAATTTTGGACTCCACATCAAGCAAAATATCAACTTCTATTCTCTATCAACATGAATGAATGAGAACATCTGTGCATTTGCATCTTTGTTGTTGTGCAGATTGATCTCACCAAGTCTTGCACAGAGGACACTTTTGTGACATGGAAACTCTTTCCCATCTTCAGACTTCAGAGTAACATCACAAAGGTAGGAGCTGTACAGACATAAAAAGACAGGACATCAGAAAATCTACATTTTTATGTCCAATTCATTATTTCAGCTTGGAATTCTTGAATGAGAATTATTTTTCAAAACAGATTGGGAATTTCTCAATCATTCAAACAAATGTGCACGTGTTTTGGTATGTGTGTGCAAAAGATTAAGTACAACTATCTACAATTTGCACAATAACCACTTGCACGTGGCTCACCAACCAAAACCCAATGAGTGAAATTGTCAAACTCTTCACAGCTGCTCATCGTCTGAGCCATCACATGCAAACTGATCCAATCAATTATCAAAATCTGTCAGACATACAACTATTCCATAAATATCTAAGACATGTTTGTGATGTCTGATTAATTGGCAAATGTCCTGCCTGAACTATCACAAGTTTTTCCATTGTTGCGTTTTGTTTTTGTGGCATGGATGTCATTTTCTGTTCACTGTATATGACCTCAGCAGACACGCAGTAGAGCTGTGATGTCGCATGAAACAGTTGTGACAACTGGATTTACACTTTAGAGAACGTTGAGACTGTTTAAAAAACATGAGACAAAGCAGTTGAAAAACTGTAATATAAATCATATACGCACCATTTTTTCTGGTAGAATTTGGGTTTGTTGCCAGTTTTCTTGTTTATAACATTGATCTTTCCGCTCTCATATTTGACTCCGTCCAGTCTGTCGAGGAACGAAGACAGCATGATTAACAAGAAATGACACTGAATCTGATCTTGCCTCAGGGTTTGGAGCACACTCAGTCTCTCACCGTGCAGACAGGCTTCCCAGGCCCAGCTTTTTCGCAACACCCTGTAAGGTTTTCACAGGGTTGGCCCCTCCCTCGTTGGCCCCGGCTTTGTCACCTTTGCCTCCTTTCCCCTTCTTGCCAGGCTTGGCGTTCTTGCTCTTGGCCTTGTCACTGTCTCCTTTGGCTGCAGGGGGGAGGGAGCGGTACACGTCCAGCGCTGAACGACCTCTCAGGCCCAAGTCCTGCAGGCTGCTGATAAGCCTCTCCTGCTCCGAGTCCTGGCCAAGACACAACAAGACGGTGGACCACTCTTCTTTAAATAACCATAGCTCTTCGGTGGCTAAAGTAAATACTTTGTATAGACAAAATAGTATATACACTAAGGCCTCGTGATTAACATGACATTAACAGAGATTGTTTTCTTTTCCTCACCTGGTTTTGTCCCGTCGAGGCCCCTGAGACTCTCGGCCGGGCCCCATCCACCAGCAGCTCACAGGAGTCCGTGTAGATGAAGTTTAGGGCGTATTCCAGCATGTCCGCTGGGATCTTTTCCAAAATGATTAAGTCGCAGCCCACAGAATCTTCACTCTTCCTCACTTCTCCATCAAGCTCTTCCTCAGTTACCCCGCAACGCTCGGACATGAAGAGCTTCCGAAAGAACTCGGACCTCATGGACAGGATGTACTTGTGGGCCGGGAAGGTGCGATCACCGGCCTGAAGGGTCACATCATGGATGTTGTCCATCTCGTCCGCCTCATCCAGGAGGCTCCGGAAATGTTGGGAGAAGGAGGATGAAGAGATGATGGGAATCTCAAACAAGCTGGATTAAAGACACAGGGTGGAAATCGTACAATAATCGTTCAATAATCAATCATGTATGGACTTTAAAAAAGGTTATCATAAATAATTGGAAATACACCAACTCAGAAAGAGTGGATTACTGAAGCAATAGAAATGATTAAATTGGAAAGGGTAGCTTTTAGACTGCAAGATAATGAGCAAGAATATGCTGAAACATGGGCACCAGTGGAAAAGTACTTAATGTCACTATAAAAAAGAAAAAAAATCCTAGACCACCATATTTTTCTTATTTCTGACTTAAAAGGAGCAATATGGAAGACCCTAAATGGTATTTTTAACAGGTTGAATCCTTGTTTAATATATAGTCTATGGCTGAAGTGATTTGTTTTCTCCCTCCTCAACAGACTCAAAGCCCAGGCAGATTGCCTGCAGGGACACTGAAGCTAACAGGGACAACATTATATTGACACTGACAAGCGACGACAAGTCCTACACTGCAAAATGATCAGCTATTTATAACTATCGATTGTCTGCCAATGTAAAGCTAAGCCTGTTATCCTGAAAACAAAAGCCCACTGCTCTGAAAATACAAACACTGGAGTTGGAGTTTTCAAAATACGATGAAAACTGTAAGACAGTGTTATGACTGATATTGTTTGACAGGTGCATTGGCAAAGCGCTGGTTTAAATTTGTAAATTGTTTTGGAGGGGGTTAGGCATGGTAGGATTCAGTTGTTTGTTGTTGCTCTTTGTGTTGATTAATTGTCAGAATTGTGTCAGAACTGCGTACCTTGTGTTTACTATTTGTATTTTGTGAGATAATAAAGATAAAAATCATTCAGATGATTGAAAATGAACATTTGGAACACAAACATCAAGAACACAAACACAATTTGTGACTCCCAAGTGATAACTGGACCGAAGGCAATGCATTTTCAAAAGGCCAGGTGCCTATTTAAATAGAAAGTATCAGCATAAATAGATGGCAGACCTTTTCGTAACAAGATAACAATGTTGATGAGACAGCAAATGTATAAAAATCATCATATGTTGTTAAAGGAACAGCAGTAAAATAAAAGAAAAGGGCTTCCACACTGTAACACTGGCCCCAATAAAACAACACGTTCTCAGCAGGGAAATGGTCTAAAAATAAAGACAATCAAAACCAACCAGATTAGATAAATAGTACACTATTTTGCATTATGCCCAACCAGCCCAAATGTACCAACAGAACATTCAGTGGTAAGTCATTATTCAGTCCCCAGGGAGATGATGCTTTTAAAGTCTTTTTTTTTTGCTTCCAATCTCTTCAAAAACAGGTTTCCACCTCTAGATGGCAGAGTTACTTGTTTGAACTTTAAGATAGGACCATGCTTTATATGTACTAGATATTCTTTATCATTTCTCCAAATGCTCTTTTCCTACTGAGCTGTTCAAATTCTTCACATTCTTGATGTTACAGCATAGTGAGCCACGAGGATACCAAAGCCCATATTTTTGCCTTACTGTGGGGAAATAAAAAGCAGATTTCAATTATGTTATGACACTGGAAACATCAACCACTTGGATAATACAAAGAAATTATCATTAATAATGATTTAGAGTTGAATGATGAGGACGAATAAGAAGAAACGATGATGATTCATCCTCTGTTTGAGATTATTTAGTCTCCTCTATCCACTGATCGGGATAACCTGATAGGTGACGTTTGTATTCCACACCGTTTGTTCCGTGAAAATCACCTTATGATGATTTCATAGATTTAGTTCCTCCAGTTCAATTATCACTCACTGTAGCTTTAACACCCTGTTTACACAGGATGTGTTTAAGCCTCCGTTTTGAGTCGTCTGCCGGCGTAAAAGTTTTAATCAACGCAGCTGTCAACACTGGCTGCAGAACAGCTTGCAGTTCACCAACACTTCACATGTGTAACTGGTCGCAAAGCAACTTTTTAGGCTTCAGGTCTATTTTCTACAGACTTATATAAGTACAACATTGTGAGCAGCGTTTTCTTTGGTTCTGGAGAGAGTCCCTACCTTGTTTTGGGGTCCGACTGAAGCACTCCAAAATTTCGGCCTTTAGAGTCCATGGTGATGCTGACAGCTCTGTGGACATACGGGAGTTTCTCCAGTCGGATTCGCTCGAAGACTGTGGCAGCATCTGAATGGCCACAAACCTCCACACTGACCTCTGAAAACAGCATATAAATCTGATTTATTAAAATGACACTAACACTCTTTTTAAATTAAGTTTTAAAACGTATTTTTAGAGACTTGTTTTAATAATTTCTTTTAGCCAATCGCATTTAATTTAATGTTGTTTGTGCTCTTTATTCTTATCGTTGTACACTTGTGCTGCTGTTTTATGTCTAATAAACTTGGAATTAATGTTTTAACATCACTATCAACTGCAAAACATGGGTCAACTTTATGATTCAATATACTGTGTTCCTAAATCCCTCACCTTTTTTCTCCCCGTACTTCTTATATTCTCCAGCCCCACACTCCGCTGAAGCCCTCCCCCTCCTGAGTCACAAACATCATGCCGTTCTTGCTGAGAGCTATGTCCGACATGAAAACCTGACGCCCATACGCCCACCGGCACTGTCTCACCGAGCTACCGCTGGAACGCCAGCAAAACACCTGACAGAGAGAGGGGGAAACGGAGGAGGGAGCAAATTTAAGGAAAGTTACAACAACACAAGTCTTAGTCACCATTTTTATCTATAGGACCCCATACAGGCAGGTTTGATTTGGGATTGTATAACTGTCTACTTGCACCATAGGTTAGATAACATGAGGGAAAGTAAGGCAACATTAAAAATAACAATGTTAAACATTCTCTTATATTTAGAAACTGATGCAGGAGTAAGACTAAACTACAGTCGTATTGTCCCAAATTATTAAATAATGTTTCTCCCCAGCAGGTGCCTAAACAACAGACTGAAAAGCTTTTTTAAATGCACTTACCCTCCCAGCTTCATCTAATGCCAAAATTGTCACCTTTTCCCCTCCTCCCTCGTTCAGGATCTGTGGAACCACACGGTGGTCCAGATTACCGCCACTGACCAGAACCTTCTTGATGTTCAGCTGCCTGAAAGAGACCAATCAAACCAAAGAATATGAAGTGTCACATTCAAAAATTATTATACCATATTCATTAACTTTATCTATGGAAGACACTCATTACATTCAGGTAAATAGGTAAACACTTATTATAGCCATCGTTACAAAATGCTAAATTGATACTTAATTAAAGTTTAGTTCATACTTACTAACAAACAATATTATTTGTTCATGTTTACCAAATGATGTGTAAACCTTTAATAAACCGTTACATGGAGTAATGGATCAGATGTTTGTGACACTTAATTACTGATTAATAATTAGTTTTTCTCTATAAACATTATTTGGATAGCTATTATAAAGTGGCAACTGATGATTATAAAAGCATATGTACTTACATACATATGCTATATATAGAGTATATATAGAGTACTTATTCTAACCCCAAAATGATCTTTTATTTAACCTACTAAAGTCATTTTTCCCCTAAACCTAGGAAAGTAGTTTTGGTGCCATTATTTTGAAAGTATACCCGGACATTGCATATATATTATTGCTAACTAGACTGCTGTGCACTAAATGTGCAAAACTGAGACTAGAGGGTTGCCTACAGCCTCATAATTTGAAGTATAGGGCCACTGACCGAGCTGCCATATTTGAGACGTTGGGATTGAGAACATGAATCATCTGGATGGTTATAGTAAAGCTGCAACTGATGTCTATAAAAGTTCTTAATGAATGGCTTATTTAACATTATTTCAATGTTTGTTAACAGTAAAATAACTATTAACTAAAGTTTAATTACCTATCGATTCACCATTTTGTAATGATTCTTACTATAAAGTGTTACAGGTAAGTCCAATGTGGTGTCATTTAACAGACAGGTGCATACTTAGCCCCATTCCCCTTTCCAACAAATACATGTTCGCAGCAGTACACTATGCAAATCAAAGAAAAAGATAACATACAATAACTGTTACCAATTAAGTAGGTGATTTACTATCTGCTGCCATTCAAAGCAGGTCTGATTATAATACTGGAGGTGATGCAGAACAGAGAGTTGTTCTAGAAAAGGTGGATTTATAAGCATGGAAGAATATTAAGAGCACTTGGGTGAGGTAGGCTAAAACCTGAGACTCATGTAGGAGTTTAGTGTGAAGCCGAACAGGAAAAAAAGGGAGGAATAGTTAAATATTTGTACTGAACAGCCAAATCCAATCCAACTGACAAAATTGGGGTACAACCCTAAGGGGTACAATCTTTAATTCTTTACAGAAATGTCTTCTTTTGTTAGATGGGAATGAATACTGGTTATTAACAGGAAATGTGCCCATTATTTCTGGAAGGGGATGCTTTAATATCACAGACTGTGAAAGAGTGACTGTTCAAAGTATTTTACTGAAATGGAATCTTTGTGTTCTTTAGTGTTTTTAAGAAAGGAGGATTCAACACAAGCCCGACTGAGTCTTCATAATGTCTGCAGTGTAATAACTTGTACTATCTCGTTCACCTTGAAGCCATTTTCTTGCACTGGTAGTCAGCCAACAGGTAGACATCCCCCTTCTCAGTCACGACCACTGTTGCTCCATCACTAGCTGCTGCCATAGCGATGGTTACATCTTTGTGGTGCAGGGCTGAAACCTGCCGGGGGGCTGTCACACATTTCTCTCCGTTGGGATCCAGTAAGTAACCTGGAGGTCAACACACAAAGGAGGACAAAAAACACTGTAGACTCACATATCAAGATGCCCATATGCAGTGTTCGTGGAATACTTTGATACTGAGCTTAAAACTTTGATGTGCTTAAAAATACAAGTAAAATCACATAACAGCCTTTTGTG
The DNA here is from genome assembly GCA_034769285.1 of Lutjanus argentimaculatus. Classification (NCBI taxonomy): domain Eukaryota; kingdom Metazoa; phylum Chordata; class Actinopteri; order Lutjaniformes; family Lutjanidae; genus Lutjanus; species Lutjanus argentimaculatus. Next base: position 8,364,490 of record JAWZSL010000025.1, on the reverse strand, counting down.
TCATCCACTTCTGATAAGATGGAGGGTCTTCCCTCCTCCCCATACCTCTCTCCTACAGAAGTAAATAAAAATTTGCACCAATTCTACCATTGCAACAAGATAATTAGAGCTGAAAAGATTAGCAAAACGTTTCACTCTTTACTCTGGCGTGGTTACACTATATATGCACATTTACCACAACTGTTCAAATCACATTTAAGTTCTCTTGTAACACTGGCTTTGCTGATATTTCAATGTTGAGACTTACCCAGCTGGCCTCCATTGAGTCCCATTGTGTAGACAGCCTCCCTGGTCCACAACACTGTGTGAAACCTTCCAGCTGCAACTCCAATCACGGTCCTGCCTTTCAGCGTCTTGGAGAACACCTACATACATACACAGCATATCAAACATATATAAACTTAACATCAACTATAAATCTCAACGTACAGATTAATCGAACAAAGATACAAGCATACTACAAAAGAGCAGAGAGAAGAATGAAGAAGTTCTCATACATTGTCATTTCATTCACCAAAATGGGAGAATCTCATTTGGCACACAAGCTATTCCCGTTACATGTGCTACAAAATGTCAGCAGTCTGTTTCCATTAGCCTCCCTGCTGCCTCCTACCTGTTTAGGAACATGTGCTGAGGCAGGGGGAGGATTCAGGCCTAGCTGGTGAAAGCTGTTGAGGCCAAAAGTGTAAACGTAACCCTCTTCTGTCAGCACCACCGTGTGGTCTTTAGCTGCCGCCACCTGAGAGCAGCGGTGGGACATCAGACTCTCCACCATCCGGGGAACCTGTGGAGAGGAACGAGAAGGAGAGGATGATTAAAAAGATTAGAAAGAACAAACTGAGCTCGCTGCTCAGCTTTCAGTGGCTTCCGTCTGGGTTTGACCAATAAAAGGTATTAAAGAGTTTGCAGAGTTTCTTCTATATTTACTCGTGAAAGCGTCCCATGCCTGAATTTTTAGCACCAGGCTAATACCCTGTGTATAATATTGCCTTATTTATAGCTATTTACTGGCAGTCACTCAAATGGCACTGTCACAGCAGGAGCCCTGTTGTTTCTGCTTTACAGCTAATGTTAAAGGACAAACCTAATCATAGTCTATATTTTTCTCATTGTAAACAAATCCTATGAAAAGACCAAAATCAACAATGAATTGATCCTGGCAACAAGTATTATCTCAGTATCCATGTTCTAAATTTACAGTGCTTATAATGGCCAGTTTTCCAAGGTGTTATGTCAGCTGTACGTTTCTTTCTCAGGTCATAGAGTTTGTGCTGCTATAATGGACTGCATTTTATTGAAGCATGTTTCTAATGTTCTTCCACCCTCATTGTGGTAAATGGGGTGGTCAAGACATAAGAAGCACTTCTCAACAAAACACAGTTCAACAGTTCAGACCCACAGCAAATTACAACCTCAATAGTAAACATACAGTTAAAGTAACATCTCTTCAACAGTGTCAATCAAAACTAGGACTGAGACGGCTCCTCTAGAAACTTGAGTAACTTGATTCCTAAAAATAATTGCATCAAAGATTCGTTTAATTAATATAATTAGTTGGTCCATTTAGTTTTCTAAATTTGGCCATCATAGTGTGAAATACAGTTTTATTGCTGCTGTGTCAATGAAGAGTTGCAGGGAAAAGACAAGACAGATGGCACTGCGTTTTACCCTGAAGAACTACTGTGTGGCACAGAGTCTTTAAAAAAGGGAAGAGCAACACTTCTTTTCAGAGTGGAGACACTTTAGATGTAGTATTTAGACAGTGAAACTGAAGAAGTTAATCTCCAGGGTCAGTGGCTTCAGGCATTTAACCATGACGACAAAAAACAGGCATCCATTCTGTGCTTTCAGTTTGTGGCTCTGGTCAGGGAGGAACCTATATCTTTATCAGTGGGGGGACAACATGACTGGCTGTAAGTGATTAATTAACATTTACTAACAGGCCTTTAGCGCCATGACGGGTACGTAAACACAGCCTCAACTTAACCTCCCTCGATATAAATTCATTTTTTCTGACAGACAATCGTCGTCTCATGTGTATCATCTTACACACTGAGCTCTCTACTTTAAAACAGAAGCGGACATCCCTTCACAAAACACTGCATCTCTTTCACACTCCCTACATGCAAAAACTTACAAGCTTGTTGAGATCAACTGAATGTATGGTCAGTGAGACAATTTATTACAAGTTGGCCATTAATCAGCTTAAAACACTGATAATGAACTGTTCTCTTGTTAAAGATAATTATACATTATAATTCAGAGGAAAATTGCAATGAACTCAACATTTATTATTGGACCAAGATAACACCCAAGAACAGCTCTCACCAGATAAGTCTGTTCATCTCCATGGCCAAGTCGTCCTCCCTGTCCGTGCCCACAGGTGAAGACCTGTCCTTTCTGAGACAGGAACACAGAGTGGAACTTGCACAAGACCACCTGCAGGGAGAAGAGCCGATAAACATGAACATAATAGTGACTTTTCTGTTTTTGCTTTTAGTTTTAAAAGACGATATACCCAGTTCTAAGTTTGTGCTGATTAAGGCTCTTGTCATTATAATGTTGACCTCATGGCAGAGGCTGCGATGCATCTCTTTCCATGTCCCTGGGCCAAGCCCTCTTGTAGTGATAGTAAAACACTGTGCCAATAAAGGCCAGGGCACAAGTGGAAAAGCAAACATCATTACTAATACATTGGCCCCCTCAAGCTTTCAATAGAGCGCAGAGATGTTTCCCGAAGTATCGCATTGATGTGGACATTCACACACATGCATACACACCAGTGTGGTTCATTTAATTAAAAACATGTCATTGTGGAATTAATATTTAACCTCTGGCACCTGCTGGATTGGGCTAGGAAGACAAAGACTATACGCAGTGCCGCTGGGTCATTGTGTGGTCATGAAATCAGATCCATCTGTCCCCCACTAGGCTTTATGAAATTACTCTGCATGACAAGTCCTGCAGGGCAGAAAAAGAACAACTCAAACATAGGGTTTCCTTTGTAAACACCGATAATATGGTGATACAAAGCTCTGATTCATAGTTTAACAAAAACACAAACCACATACAAATGCCAAGTCTGAAGAATAGATTAAAATGACAACATGTCTAACATGATTGTTCTGCATTACTTAATCTACTATAAGTAGCACCTGGTGTGTACACACATCACTGGTGGGTGGTTGCACTGGTGCCAGCAGCTATATTAATCACACTAAGAGCACCCACATGACAAATGCATGAAATTGTAGCCAGGCTGGCAGAGCTGGTCATGAGAGTAACCATGCACAGAACAGATCAACTAAGTCACAAATTATGAACAGACAGTACACGACAAATTTGATCAGTCCTTTCCTGTCACATCAACTATGCCCTTTGCCCTCAACATTACAGATGGCGTCTTCCCTTTATTTAGATAATTTTATTTTTGATGTTTCAGTATGGTAAGGAAAAAAAAATCACTTTTCTGTTGACAAAATCAACAAAAATCAACAAAAAAAATCAAAGCTCCTTGTAGTAGCTTTAAAAATAGTAAAAAAATTACAATATCAGTTTAAGTGTACGCTATATTTAAAACATTGTCAACGTTTTGCTGTGCAACAGGATTTTCTGATGGGAATTCACCATTATTTAAGCCTAATATCGCTCTCTCCAGAACAGCCAGACTCCATAGACAAAATCAGTTATTTTACCTCACAAAACATTGCCTGTCTACAGCTGCCTCTATCTGTTAGTTTGTTTGTGTTATTGTGTGACTTTGGTATTTTAAAAGGTTAGGTCAGATTCACAGAAGTCACACAATAACACAAACAGACCTGCAACTGTGTTCTGCGGGGTAAACTGACTGATTTCACCAGTGGCATTTGGTTGGATTGGAGACAGTGTTATTTGGTTTCCTGTCAGGAAAGGCAGTCTGCTAGTAAAATGGTGATAATATTCTAAATACTGCACACACTTAAAACTGATTTTGTTTTGTTTTTAAAGTGTCTAAAATACCTTTTGTTGCTGACCACATCCACAGCAGTACATTGCTTAGCTTTGGTGCTTGTGCTCATCTATGCCTCTCTAAACTAGGGCCAGAATCTACTGTAGGTAATACACTGACTATCAGCAAGTATTTCATGTAACCCCACCTTAAGTAATGCAAAATCTCTCTTTAACCAAGAATGACCATGGTTTACTACAGCATGTCTAATAATAGAATGTTGTGTGGCTGTACAAACACTAATTTCATTCATTTATCAAAAGAGCAATTCAAAGCTCTCAAGCATAACCAACATTTGTACATCTGTTGGTTCAACTAGAAAAAGTATGAGTCAGTATGAGCAATGCTTTAAGGAATTTTTTTTTTTTTTAACAAATGATGATTTACCCTGAGGAGAAGGTTGTGTAATACAAGACTCTGGGGAGGGAGTGTTTTGCTGGTTTACCCAGGTGGTGTGTCTTATCTCGAGTACCCATGTGCATTGGCTTTTTTTATGTAACACATGTTGGCACAGAGTTGGAACGTGAGGCCATTACTGCCGTGACACATGCAAGTGTGGTTTTCAGTGTAAGGAAGCCCTGATGCTGTAGAAAAACAGCTTCTTGCTCCCTGGAGAGCTGAGACAACAGTAGGGTGTTGTTCGCCTACCTGCTTGATGTAAACTCCAGTCCTGGCAAACACATCCACAAGCTCAGGGTGCTGTCGGCTCTCCTGATTGCCATGCCCAAGACTGAAATTAGTATTGTTTCCCCACGTGTACACTTCAGTTGGGTCTGTAATGAGAAGCAAAACGCAGTTACAAGTTCAGCTGTAACACCGCCTCAACCTGAAGCTTGATTTAACCACTGGTCTTTTCTCCCATTAAGAGGCAAGTTTATTTACAGCGCTGTGTATTGGCAAGAATCTGGTGAGAGAAAACAGGGGTTACGATTCAAAATATTGCATATATTGCAATACTGTAAGCAAGGCCATACATTGAATTTTTTAAAATCAAAATTTAGGAAAACTGTTCCTACTTTTTGTGCAATCCGAGCAAAGGAAAGACATGTGCTTACTTCTTTCTGTCTCAGTTTACATTGTTCCATTAGAGTGAAAGAGTCATTGGGTCAAGATAGATTACAACACTACCATGAATATTTGCATGTAACCTATAGATTAACAAGCACAAATTTGCAATAGTGGCAACCAGCTATTGCAACATACAGTATATATATGCATGCATCCATGTGTGCATGCATTCACGCAAACAACCAGTTGACCTCCGTGGCTAAAGTATAAGGAGTGGGACTAAGTCACACCAACAGAAAAACAGAACTTTCTGCCAAGTCCAATGACGTCTGCTGCATGGCTCTATGACAAACGGATCATGAGTTATGATAATTGTCACTGATGGAAAAATGAACTCTGCTCAGTCCAATGATGACTCCAAAAAGTGCTTAAAACAAACCAATGTTGCCTCCCACAAGTGTCCACAACAAATGGTTTATGAGTTTGATCATATTATAAACATAAATACACAACCCCACACACACACACACACGACCTCACTGTCAAATTTCAGCCTCCCAGGGTGAAAACTGTGACCACCAAAAGCCAGGGAATTGCAGCTTAAAAATCAATACAGTGATTTTGAGAACCAGTACAGTATCACAAAACATAAAATCACAAAACTCAAGTATGTCCATATTTTTTTAAACCCCAATTTATCTGTAAAGCAACCACAATGAAATTCAGAGTGCTTTACATAAGACATAAAGGGCATTAAGAGGAGAAACACACAGGAATATAAAAAGTCAATGTAAAACAGACATTTACAAAGGATTTAAGAGGATCAATGGAATACAGGATAAATTATAAGATAAAAAGAATAAATCAGATAAAACAGGAGGATGTCCTGTTCATCCGCAGTGGGTACAACCCCCTCCCATGAGTCTTGTGAAAAGCACAAATCATAATGGCGAGAAAGACATATGATGTAGCATGTGGAGAATTAAATCCCATGCATGACAAGGGTGAAACACATTAAAGTGACTGAGGCATGATGCTCATTATGTCATCAGCTTTTCTTACCTGTGTTTTTGAACACAACGTGTGATGGTCGGTCCTTCATTGTAATGTCCAGGACAGAGAGGCCCTCTTTGTCCTGGGTGGAGAGGAGTCCGGCGTGCTGAAACAATGTCAAGAAGAAAAAAAAAGGTTAGGTAGGTCAAATTCTAGAAAATTAGCCAGGAGTATTCTTAAAGTTTGCTTTACAACACGTTACTTTCCATATTATCGCAGTGTATGACTAATTTGGTTACAAATTTTGACTTTATTTTTTATTTGATCCAGACGACTATTGCTAAATGGAATCATTGAAAGGACCAGTGTGTAGGATCTGGTGGCACCTGGTTGGAGGTTGTAAATTCCACCAAATGAATTCCGCTCGCCTCACTTTCCCTTTCCAAGTCCATAAGAGAAACTAGATTGGCCAGCAAACTCTCAAAAAAAAAATGAAAGGAGCCAGAGTTTGCTTTGTCCATTCTGAGCTACTGTAGACACACAGCAGTTCAACACAGTGTCCTCCTTAGAAGAGGACCAGTGTCCCCTGTAGATATAAACCTCTCATTCTAAGGTAACTAAGACATGATTCTTATATTCAGGTGATTATACAGTAATTAAATGGTGATGCACATTAAATACACACCTTAACCAGTGATATGAGACAGTGGATCTGTCCGTAGAAAGCGCTGCGATGCAGAGCGGTCCAGCCGGATTCCTTATCCTTCACCATCAGGTCAGCACTCTTACTCTCCAGCAGCCACTCCAGCAGGGCCTTCTTTCCCAGAGAAGCTGCCATGTGCAGGGTGGTGCGACCAAAGGCATCCCGCAAGGTGGTCGCATTGTGGCAGTGTGAAGTCAAGAACGCCCGCAGCTGCCCCTCAGAGCCACTCGTCAGCGCTGCTATAACCTCGTCTGCATGCTGCTGTGAGCGGCATTTGGGGGTGCAGTCCGGCGGTGCCAGACTCATCCTGAACTCCACCAAATCTTCACAGTGAACCCTGCTCTCTTATATATTACGAGGTCCTTTTGACAGCCCAACACCCAAAATTGCAAACAAACTCAAAAACACATACGATGTGATGTAACAAACCAAAAACACTGCCACTAAAATAACAGAGCTGCTCTTCAAGAATAAATGAAAAATGTGTCAACTAAAGGTAGAAATGGTTTGGAGTGCTAGAATTGTGCTTGTGTTGAGGTTCCACCGCACCCTAGCAACTCCAGAGCCTTTCTTCGACTTGTTTCAGTCCACCATTTCAACCTAGAATTGAGCACAAACTAAGGTGCTTGTAGTATACATGGCATCAAGAATTCAATAAATACAAAACCTCTTGTGCTTTTTATACAAAATTGTACATATTAACGTTTGCAAAAATAGTTTTTCCTCTATATACTCTTTAATAATTTAAAAAAGGCAACAATTTCAACAACCCTCTGACCTTCTTGTCCAGCAGTCCAACCATCAAACTTGAGGGGAAAGGCACCCTTTCCCCCCAAAACTCTCACTTTTCTTTTCAAAACTCCATAATTGTAGAGTGCACCTGAGGAAGAGAAGTCAAGAGTTACAACTGAAAAACAATGAAGTACAGGCATTTTACCCAAGTGTTGATCAACCTTTCACACATTTGCAACATAAACAAAATTGCAAATTTTGTGTCCTAAATATGTTCTGATTGAGAGAAAAAGGCTTAAGGAATCTCATGAAGAGAAAGTTTTGAAAATCGCTTAAATATGATCATGCCTTTGTGTTTGGCATTTCCACTTATAAAAGTCTCCTCTATAACATATAGCTTAAAACATTCAAAGAGATCCAAGTGGTGGTTCAAAGGTGTTTCTTAACCATACCCAGGCACCACTTTTTTTTTCTTTCTAAATAAACGATTTAAAGCAATATCACTGTATTTGTACACTTGTATACAAGGCAACATAAATTGGCACTAATCCATATAAACATTGCCATTGATTGAACAAAAATTAGTTGAATCACTTTAATTAGAACTTTTATATTACTTTCTAAATATTTGTGACAGCTAAATTGGCAAATCAACATAAATGTTGGCAATAATAAACATAAACTTATACAGGTTAGCATTTAAGTAAAACTTCTTTTTATTACAAAGATATTGCAAGAAAACAAACTCACTAGGTCATTTAAACCACTTAAGCATCCAAGGATTAAGAATTCCCTTTTGCACATTCACTGTACTGCATCCAACTCCATGTCTCATGTAAAACACAGTGTCTGGTTGATTCTGGACAGCACTGTACCCTTCATGTGGACATCAGGCAAGAATTTATTCATAAATCAGTCTTTTAATGTGGTCACAATGAGAAATTGTGGCATCACCAATTTTAGTATTTTTCAAAACTTTCCAGATTTGGATTTCTTAAGACCTTTATTAAGTTACAGATCCGTCACTCCCAAACACTGGGTCAGGGGCCATGGGTGGATCACAAGAGATTTTATGTGGATCCTCAAATAAATAATACTATGGTGTAAGTTCTGCAATTTTTCAGATTTATATTTGCAGTACAACTTTAATGAAGCATTTAAAATGTGCATATTATTTTACTGATGACAGGATAAAACAAGAGCCTGTTAATCCCATCTAAATGCACTTATTGTCTCATGTATGAAGGAAGCTAAGATGTTTTATAATGTTTTCATGAGGAGAGGACATAAAAACAGCCCGTTAACCCAGCCTAAATTGATTTACCTCTCATTTCAAAGGTTTAGTACATACTGTTGTATAGGTTTTCAACAAAACATCGAGATAATTTAAAGTTATGTGGACAAGGCAGTAAAAAATGGTCAGGAATCTTCATTTAGTCAAATGAACTCTTCTCAGAGTTTATTGATAAGGCCTGTCATGCTTTTGGTTGCAATAGTTTGTCGTTATTAAAAATTGGGTCCCACGAGAAAAATTTGGGAAACACTGCAAACAGATGTCACACCTGTGCGACTACAACAGTTGACAGTTGAGTTTCTGTTGCAATTTGTGTGGGAACATGTTGCATAACGTCTGTATTAATGGGCCACGTTCACATTTGCAATAAGACAAAATACAAGTTGACAGCTTTGCATGCAGAATTCAGTGGTGGTGAGATGAGATCCAAAAACTGCAAGTGCAAAGGTCAGAGTAAGTTCTGACCCATTTACAGACTGAACAAGCACAGGTCAGCTGAGTTTGCAGGTTTGCTAGAAAGCTATCTGACAGTCTGTTGCAAATAAGCTTTAGGGGCATTTAATTTGAACTTTGCATCTGTTAGTTTGCATATATGTAATATTATAACGAAAAGAGCGCACTAACATAAATATGGGAGGTTCCTAATGTTAACTAAACAGTGTGATTATGTAACAGGCTAAGTTAGCCAAACAGCATGAGCTTCTTAGTTTTCAGTGTCATCTGCACACCATTCAAACCTTTGTCGGGTTCTGTATTAGAAACCTATGCTGTTGAAAACGTTATTAACTCGTTTTTCTAACAGAATAAGATTAAACGATCATATTTCCTCACATGAACTCCAGGTGGCTAACCTGCTAGCCAGCTGTGCAGAAGCTAACAGCTACTTCAACTAATTAGGCAAGTATTAGCTCACAGTGTCCAAGCAGGATAACTCTGCACATTAAGCCACGTCGTAATGCTAGGTACTGTCAAACCTAGCGGCTAAATAGACACCTAGAGTGGGCAAAAGCGACTATAAGGGCGCAGGTTTGAAAACGTGTCAAGTGCTGTCAGCTAGCGTTAGCTAGCGGCTAGCTTTACTGACACATCAACGACAGCTGACGTTAGCGAGCTGGAAATTAACGTCGTCTCGTTTCTTACCTTCCGCTAGATAAAGAAAAAAGAGGACATGGCGAAAGTAGCATCAACGACGTACATCCACTGTGTCATAACTACAAATAAGAGAAGCTAGCGGTTTTTTCACTGGTGCAGATTTTGACGGGACTGGAGAGCCCTGCAGGTTAGGTTAAAAAACCCGAGTAGCTAATGTCGAGACTCCTGATTGGTCAAAGTGCGTACATCCCGATATTCTATTGGTTCATTTTTGTGGGCGTGAGTTGTGCTTAGAGTGCACTGTTGCTGAATCGATGATGTCATAGGAAGTTTTATTTATTTTATTTTAGGGTTTACACTATATAGACGATTGCAAAATAATAATATATTAGAAAACAACATGATGAAATAACTATAAAAAAAATATCAAAAAGGCATATATTTTGTAAATTAATCTGAAATTATATTACATTTTGCACTTCATGTGAAACTCAACAGTAAAGGCAAGAAACCTTAATTAGTATCACTGGTAACAGCTGTGTTTACCCTACTGTTTCATGTCAGAATACCTTCTGTGGAAATGGTTTGTTCTTTAGTGGACACTTATAACAAAACTGCCATATATTTCCACCTATATGTAATATAGCCACCAACACAAGAAGAGAGAAGCTTTCAGAGTTGTGTTGAAATCATTTTTTTAACAAATAATGTTTTATCACTTCAATAGAAAATATTGATAATTTGATGTTGATATTTTGTGCACACCACACCTACAGTAGTGTGGGCATGAAAGGTGGATGTGAAAAGTTTGTAGATTCTCCACAAGGACATCATATCAGTTACAATAGCCTCACACACTTTAGGTGGAATATTGCTCTCAGACTATAGGCTGCACAATAGGGTAAAAAGAATCATACTATGATTATTCTGGCAGATATTGCGATTGTGATATGATTCACGATTAGTGGGAATGATCATTTTTGTGTCACAATTTTCATTTTCACCAAATTTTTTTTTACAATGATATGATATTTGGTGGGGTCTGTACCAAAGAAACATGTTTTCTTACATCTGATGAGTAAGATTTGGAGGCCAGGGCATCTCTGCAGCAATATAGTACTTCACTATAACTGTGTCACTCATTTTTCCTTTATCAAAAAATTACAGCTTCTGCAATTTGGATATTGCACTTGGTCATATTGCAATTTCGGTAATATTTTGATAAACTGTGCAGCCCTAGCTCAGCGCCTATTCAGGTTTCATGGGATCACTCAGATGATTGTCTCACTGACCAAAGCCAAGAATAGGAAGGGGTCACAGGAGGGTAAAGCTAGCGTTACACTGGGATCTACTCTGGAGCCTCCAAATATGACATATTGATGAGCGCGCCCTCCCTCGCCATTCATGCATGAATACAACCACCGGTTAGCTTCTCAGCAGTATAATCCTGCATAATCCAGCAGGCAGTACTTCTACTACGAGGTTGCAACTCAAGTCATTTCTCAAATGGAGATGTGGAAATACAGACCATGTAAAGAGATAAAAGGAATCTGATCACTCAGTATTCATGAAAAAACACATGGTTATTCTCCAGTAATCCTGTAATGAGCTGTCTGTTATGAGTGACTAGTCATGTTAATGGATGTGGAATAGATGTAAGTGAGTGAGTGATGTGATCACTGGACCTACAGCTTGTCCACGGCTAATGTCAAACACTACAAATCAGCCTAATTTGTTTTATGCACATTCATGACTGCATGCTGAAGGACCTCTATGGTTCAGAATTTCTGAAAACATTTTTATGACTTTAATGCCTTTATGTTTTTAGGTCATCACATTCTTTTGAATGTGATCCTTAAGAATCCCATTGAGGGAATTTCTTCAACCTTGACACAAATGTCGCTTGGATTCAAAGATGAACTAATTTTTTTTTTTGTGGTCAAAGGTCACTGCGACCTCATTGTCTGCCCTGTTCTTGTGATAACGGTATCTCAAGAACACCTTGAGGGAATTTCTTCAAACTTGGTAAAAGTGTCCACTTGGACTCAAGCATGAACTGATTAGACTTTGGTGGTCGAAGGTCAAGTCGCTGTGACCTCGCTAAACACATTTTTGGCCATAACTCAAGACTTCATTGGCTAATCATGGCAAAATTACACACAAATATCTAATAGGATAAAATGATGAGATGCTGGCATTTTATACCCAAAAGGTCAAAAGTCAACATCATCATAATATTCTGCAAAAACACAAAAACAACACGTGCTCTCTGTAAAATAATCTCTAAGTGAAGACAGCATGTTTCTCACTGGAAATTATTAACTGGAATCACACATGTACAGTGAGAACTTCCATTTTGCCAAAAAAAAAAATAAAAATTAAATACATTTATTAATTTTTAATAGTTACATTACAATATACGGTCAAATATTACACTTCTTGTTTCATCACTGTTTTGTTGAAATAAAAATTATTTACAGCTGCCAAAAAAGTCCTAAATTCAGAGATGACAGTGGAGAGAATAAGCTAACAAATATTATCATGTATTTACATTAGTGTTATTATTTGAAATCAATTATTGCCAGTCTATTTTTGCTGTGGACCCACTTCATCCTTTTCCAGGGAACCTCTAAAGTCACTGGGACACAGAATGAATGACATTCAACTACAAGTTTTCAAAGTCATTATTAAAATCAAGTTTTATCTCGTCAAAATGTAGTGTTTCAAATGTCTGTTTACATCAAAGGATGATTAATTTAGAATTTTTCAGAATTATATCTTCCCCTCAAATCTGAGCAAGTCATCCATTCTTTGCTCTTATTTGAATTTATTATCTAAGTGGTTTCGTATCATGGCTTCATACACGTCGAATGCACTAAATCTTCACAGTGTTTTCTTTTTTTTAAATCCTGCTTTCAAAGGGGTTTGTGGCTTTTCTAGATAAAAAGCAGTAAATAAGGGCTTCAGTAATGTCACATTATCAGTGGGCCAAATGATTAATGGTTTTCCCCTACTCAGTTTCTTGCCTTTTATCAATTCCTTTGAGTGTTTTCCACGGAGACTATAACTTATCAAATGGGTTTTGTGTTTAACTTGATGACACATCAAGTCTTATGATAAGCCCAATAGATCAAACTGATTTTCCAACAGGAACAACCTTTTTCATTGAGTTATTTCCCTGCCAAACAACATTATGCAAAGACACATTATTCCAAGAGATACCATCTGAAAATATTTGTCCTTAGTAATGATTTAGTAGGGAAGTGCAAAATTATCATTTTCATGTAAATGTCTGTCAAGAAGATACATCTTTGACTACATTTCTAAATAGACTGCCGCCTCATCTACAGTGAAGATTTAAAAAAAAAAAATTGGCATTATGTCACTTACAACACGTGACAGTTCAACAATAATATGGAACCTTGAGGCATCATAAAAATATCATCATCGGCATGTTCTTGTTCTCAAGTATATTACAACCAACATGACAATACAATAGCACATAAGGTAAATGTGATATAAAAAAGGCAGGTAATGAAATTACATTTTTTAAAAGAATTATCATATCATATTAGCTTATGAGTGCTTTACCATTTGAATAGACTTTGAGTAGAGCTTGAATTCAAATCTTGAATGATCTGAATGATGGGTGAGAACCTGAGAGAGAGAAATTTCCCCATTAGAATTGGTTGACAGTCTGCTGAACTTTCTTATTTTTGTTTTCATAATATAGCATCATATCCTTGGCTTCCAGCTTAATTGAATGATTGGTTAATGTAGCAAAATAATCCTCAATTTTTTCAGTGACCCTGATGGGTACTGATTCATATGTATTTATTTATTATAAATCAATTCTAAATGACATTCATGAAATAGTTTTATGTAGAAGTTGTCTCTTCTTCATTCTTATAGAATTCACATTTGTTATTAATAGCCACAAATCTGGATATGAATTTGTTAGTGAGATAGATATTGTGCCCTATTTTTTAATGTATTTCATTCATTTTGTTGAGGATAACAAATTTATATGAGAGGAGCTATGTTCTTATGGACAAAAAATTACATAACCATAAATTAATACAAAAATATATAATTAAATACATGAATAAATGAAAAATAATTCAATTTTGGTCATTAAAAAGGATATTTCTGTATTTTTTTTTTTTACTTTTTATATGTATTTATGATTTATGTATTTATTTGTTTATTTATTTATCTATGCACTTGTGCATTTCTGTATTTCTACATTTATTTATTTCTAAATGTATTTATTTATTCATTTATTTGTTTGTTATTTATGCCTACCTTTATTCTTTCTGCCATGGATATACTGTTTTAAAACTGATCAAAGGCAGGGAAATATAAAATGTGTAGCTATAATGTAAGATTAGCTACAACTAGGTGAAAAATAGCAGCTTCTGACAGAATATAACATTTACTCAAATACTGTGGTACAATCTTGAGTCACTTGTACTTTATTTATGCTACTCTATTTTTCTACTCCAACACATGTCGGAAGCTAATATATATATTTTTTTCTCCACAGTTTTAATTTAATTACTTATTTATGTTTGTGTTATTTTTCTGTCCTTCATATGTTGTTTCTCAGCGAAAACCGGGACTTCAACACAAATGTCTCCCATCATACAGTGAGTCTGAGCTGCATGGGACGTCACTGGAGCCCCCTCCGGGGACTTGTAGAGGTTCCTGAACCCTAAGCCAATGGCCCAGATCAATTTAGGGAATTTTGTTGAAATTTTCTCTAATACAGTTTTGATAAACAATTCAAGATGTATGTAAAACTGCTTTGTGGTATTAAAATGAGTGTTATGTTACAATTAAAATCCAAATAAACTTGACGGAGTTTTGTGTTCACCCCCCTCTCGTTGAACAATGGTATGCTCCCTCCTTCCAGTGATTTGCACTGTGCTGCTGAGTTCAGTCTCTCCCTCCAGACCCCTCTGTACTGCCGGAGAGCGATAAGCTGGAAATACGTATGTACAGTAATACATGGCACTTTTTGGCGGCAGGGAGCGTTGTCTGTTTCGGAACAAGTACCACGAGTAAGTTATTGACGTCATTGCTTTGCCCGGACTCTAAAAATATCGTGTAGTTTTGGTTTTGGGAGAAAAAAAAAAAAAAACGAAGAAGACACGTAGAAGAAGTTTTCGAGCTTCCTCCGCATCACCTCTATTAACCTCATGGAAATGTAGACTTACGCTAAACGAGGATGGTTTGGAGGTAGTTATATGGAGTCTGAGCTGGAAGTGGGAGCAGTTTTCGAAAGGATAAAGGTGGGAAACGTAGTTGAAAAACTTTGCCTTGTTCCCGGTGGAAGAACGAGGCGGTGACTGGGCTGGATTGTTGTCAAGTGAGCTTTACGCACGGCCGTCTGCGCAGACAGATTTGTTCAGTCCAAGATGCGCCTGTTGAGCACGTCGTGTGGATATAACCGTGGAGAAATCATCATCCGGGGGAGATCGCGCAGATCTGGGATGATTTATTTGCTCTTCCTCCTGGCGGTAGCGCTGTCCTGCCACGGCTGTCCGGACGAATGCTTGTGCTTCTCACAAACTGTGAAATGCCAAAACCAGGACTTGGACGCCATACCGCATTCTTTACCAGCCAACACCAAATTCCTGTTCGTCACAGGAAACAACATTTCCCGTATTAGTGTGGACTCTTTCCCAGATAGGCTGGAACAGTTAACTGATCTCTATCTCAGTGGGAATGAGCTGGAGTCTGTGGATGCAAAGGTATTTGACAACCTGCCAAAACTTGTGCGGCTGGACCTGAGCAACAACAATATCCAGAGTTTCAATGAAAGCGCTTTCCTTTATAACAACACCCTGCAGGTCCTGAACCTCAGCAGCTCTTTTCACAATCACTCCACCATTGATGGGCTCCTGAGCATCCTGCAGAGTGGGAACCTCTTCCAGCTGACTGTCTTGGACATGTCCAACAATGACCTTGTATTTCTACCAGCTGACATCTTCTCCAGCCTCCCAAACCTGGTCAACCTCAGCCTGCAGAGCAGCTCCATCATCTCCATCCAGAACGGGACGCTGAGGGTGCCCACCGCTGCGTGACCTTGACCTGAGGGACAACAGCATGAGGTATCTGACCACCACTGCCATGGCGGAGTTCAGCCTCAAGCCCGGCCTCCGCGTCCGCCTCTCGGGGAACCCCTGGCGATGTGACTGCTTCCTCGACGAAATACTGCCGTTGCTGAAAAATTCCACTCAGGTCGTCGATGCACAAAACCTGACCTGCGCCGAGCCCGAGGGCCTGAGACGCCAGCCGCTCCTGCAGCTAGATCTGTCACAGCTGAAGTGTTCGGGCAACATGGAGGGCGTGTTGGAGACTTCTTATGTTTTCCTGGGGCTGGTGCTGGCCCTGATCGGTGTCATATTCCTGCTGGTGCTCTACCTGAACAGAAAAGGCATCAAGCGGTGGATGTACAACATCCGGGATGCTTGTAGGGACCACATGGAGGGGTACCATTACAGGTACGAGATAAACTCTGACCCTCGTTTGGCCAACCTGAGCATCAATTCAGATGTGTGAGAGAGGACGGGACACTGTCTGAAACCCCGCAGTGAGATATTAACTGACTTATACTGTTAAAGGGATAGTTTGGATTATTTGACACAGGGTTGTTTGAGGTACTTTTCAATAGTCAGTGTTTTAGCTACACTAAATGCTGGTCCACACACCCTCAGTTTGGGGAATCAGAGAGGAGCACCAGTGTTGGAAGCTATGCAAGGTACTGCTGTGAGCAGGGTCAGCAGCAAAGAGTACAATATTTAGCTCATATAACAGCAGTTTCCCGACAGAAAAGGCTGTCTGATGGCAAAGTAAAGCAGTTAAAATTTTCTAAATACAGTGTACACTTAAATTGTCATTGATTTTTTTTTAGGTGGACCATTTTTAAGTGGTTAAAACCTTTTATTGCTGACCCTGTCCACAGCAGGACTTTGCTTAAGCTTCCGTGCTGATACTCCGCTCTGCTTCTCCAAACTGAAGGCTTGCCAACTACAATCTACTTTAGCTAATACACAGACTGTTGACAAGAACTTCGCACACCCCCACATCAGATATCTCTAACGATCTCTTTAAGATTTGCATGAAAGTCTTCCTCCCCTCGCCCCCTTTCCCCCTACGATGCTATTCAGATTTGACATCTGTCATGGCTCCTAATTAACCCCTCCATTCAACCACTGCCGCATGTCCTATACAAATACCTGGCAGCTGCGATGTCGGCTGCGTTTCTTCCGTGTAACATTGCATGGACAATGAATCATGGCAAAGGAGTTGCAAAGAGTGATATGTTCTATTTTTACTTTCCCTAAAGGATAAACGGATGGAGTTCATTGACTTTTGAGTGAAAGAATACCTGTCGAAAACACATATACTGGTCATTGCATCCTTCTCATTATGCCTCTGCCGCAGAGAATTGCTGTACTGCTTGTTTATGAGTTTGCTCTTTTTAATATGTGAATTTGTGATATACAGTATGCCTTTTTTGAATGATTATAGTGCACATTGCATAGTTTTTTGGATTTACTAGGTGGATGTAATTGCTCTTTTTTTCTGTGAAGATATTCAGCTAAATAAACAGCCTCTGGATTGATGGTGCGTGTCTCGACTAAGGACCTTTTTCATCTGAAAACTGAGGAATGTGATCTGAAGGCTTTGACACCCAGAGACACTTCCTGCGGCGGTGCCACAGCTAGCATGAAACATATGACAAAACACTCCGGTTGTCAACGAGTTCAACATGTGTGAGACTCCACAGTAACAGTTTGAGCCCTCCTTTCCGTTAACAAGTGAGCTGGAGAGTCAACTTGAGAAGTTGAATAGATGGCATGGTGTCTGAATTTAAATCAGCTCCCTCTATCCGTGGGTCTATAGGTGATGAAGAGTAGCCAACTGTTATCTCCGGTCCAATTTGCTTCCTGCTGTGAATCTGATAAAAATCCTTGGCTCCGCAGCGAATTCCCTCAAATAATGTCTGTGAGCTGCAGCCAGTGGGCCGCTTTCACATCCAACAGCCCCCACCCATAGATTCCAGCACACACTGAAAGCCTTTCAATATACTCCAGCTGCAGAAAGCGAGGAAAAAGTGGTAGATGCTGTTTCGTGGCACATGCTAATGAAGGCTAAGTGAACCCGAGATTCTCATGGGGGCACACAGAGGTATTATGGAAATGAGCTCAAGCAGCTTTGCTTCTAATGTAACCCTGTTTTAGGTTAGCTGGCATCCTTAGAAAAAGTCTTTTCCATTAGTGTCCCTACCCAACTGTCAATTGCTGTTTTCGTGCCGTCCAGTATAGAATGGATTAATAATTAATGTGGTATTTCTTTGAAGAGTATACAATGCATGTTGCTGTCTCGCTGGCAGTCTAAATTAATGAAGATGTTTGTTGTGTCTGCACACAGGGACGACTGAACTTCCTTGGCCTTGTGAAGAGCAAAGATAGATAATAATTTCCCTCTTTCTCCCTCCAGCTCCTCACTCTTTCGCACAAACATCTCTAACAACTTGGCCTTGCATCGCCTGCAGCTACATGTCATTTGTAGTAGAGCAGCATGGCTCGTGCACAGATTTCCCCCCTCGCTGTATCTCGCAGCAACACAGCGTGTCGTCATGGCACAGCCTATCTGTGTATTTCAGCACGAAGAAACATTTTTTTGCAATCAGCAGCTGCCATAATTCTGATCTGGTCTCTGATGTGTCTGATTACGCCCGTTTGACATGAGGAAAGGAAGCGCTGCCTGTGTAACACTATCTGTCTGGTCTGGTGCTCCGGCTGGTGTTAATGCTCTGTATGTCTCCTGACAAACACAGCAGCCGCTCCTCTGTCTCAGAGGGCTGAAGACGTGTCGTCACACCTTCGGTTTCACACTTCCCTCCTGGAAATCTCTTTGTCTAGGAGACAAAAACAGCATCGGCAATCTTGGAGATAAGGAGTGTGTAGCAGTCTGTAATAAGCTCCACATTTTTATTATAGGATTATTATTCTCATTGGCTTCAAAGTGTGTGTTTCTCAGGCTTCTATTCTGATGATCACACCTTCTTTTATGGCTTTTGTGAGATTGTGATTTTACAGGTTGATTTCCGTCAGTGAAACACTCCCAAACCCAAAGGATATTAGTTAGAACCCTTTTACACTAGACAAAAAACCCACAAACAAAACATCTCTTTCTGACACGAGCCAAGTTAGTGCACATCACAAAAGAACAGAAAGGCAAATGGGTCTATTGACAATAGGTAAAGGGCCAATTGCCTGTTTTTAGTGGGTTTAGTCACATTTAAAAAAAACACATATACATGCTAGTTTTGATGTAAATTGGACTGTTGGTTGGACAAAAGAAGAAATTTGAAGACAACATTTTGCGTTCTGGGAAATTGTGATGAGCACTTTTCACAATTTTGTGACATTTTCAGGTTTCAGCGTTAATGTTTTTTGTGTTTTTTTTTTTGTTTGTTTTTTGTTTTTTGTTTTTTTTCACTTGCCTGTTTGGGCAACTGCGTTAGAAATCTACTGCGAAAGTCACTTTTTACTTAGCATTTACAAATTGTTTCATTCATTAGGGGTTATCAAATAACGACTAAAGTAATTGTCATGTCCAATCAAAGTACAGGGTGATTTCTTTAAAAGTCTTGTTTTGTCTAAAACTCAAAGCTGCACTTTCTGCCATTTTTGCATGAAAAATGATTTAATGATTAATCAGTTATCAAAATAATTCAATAGTTTTATTCTTTTTTTTTTTTTTTTACCACTTGGCCGGTTGAGCAAGTGAGATGTCAGATTTACTTGCCCAACATGGCATTTTACTTGCCCTGGGCAAGTGGGCAAATCTCATTGTTGAGCCCTGATTTTATAGACTAAACGATCAATCGATTAATCATTAGAATAAGTGATTAATTATGAGGAAAACTATTGTTGGTTGCAGCCCTATTTGTTTCCTCGCTGTGGATTTGTAATTGTTGCAGGTTCATTTCTAAAATGGATGGTCTCACTTCACACGTACACACACACACAATTCCCCAAAGTGAGGCCTCCTTACCTCTTGGTCCCAGGAGGGGACATACAGGTGCAGGCTGCTTACAACCTAATGTTTCCACAGAGACTGTCAGCGAGTAGTCCTCCTCCTCTTCGCACTCTCTGCAGATTCATATTAACGAGTGATTTTGCCCAGCCACGCCTCGAGCTACGCTTGGCAGAGCAGGTGTAATTACAGTGAGGGGGGGAAAGAAAAAAAAAGAAAAGAAAGCAAGCAAGGGAGTGACTGGTTGAAAAGGAAGAAGAATGAAACAGATGAGTGTGGAGAGCGCTCTTTGTTCTATTAGCAAGGCGACACCTTCTCTGGCTCACTCAGTGGCCCCTTTGTGCTTGTTAACACTGGTCCTCCAAACAGCACCGACGTCTAAATAGCCGGTCATTGACTTATGGTGTCAACTGAGATCCAGGGAGGCAGTGGCGTGTCTTGGGCAGCTCCCCGGACTCTCCGCTGTCTGCGAGGGCCGTCGTCTAAAAGCTCATTTCCAGACAAGAGCGAGGCTGCCCGCTGAGGCCAGACTATTGTCGGATTACAGACAGAAGAGTTCTATTCGACGGCTAGACTTTTGTCTGAGCAGTCCCTCACCTACAGATGTAGAGCATTATCTTCATGTACAGATATTTATCCATTATATTTTTTTAAAGTCTTTATAAAGTAGATTTGTTGAATGATGTCACTGCCTTACAAAGACGGATGTGACATACTGAACCATTCTTTAACTGTACATGGATTAATATATACTGAAGGTAATTTTGGAGGCCTTAAAAAATCAAGTGTGCATGAATGCTTCATTATTTTACCTGGTTCAAGGGACAGTTCACTCCAAAATCAAAATCCAATTTTCCTGCCCTTCTCTGTAGTGCTATTTATCCATCTATACTTTTTGGTGTGAGAGCAAATTTTGGACATATCTACTGTGGAGATGTCTGCCTACCCTTGAATATAGTGGAATTAATGGCTTGTGTTGAACAAAGAGCCAAAAAATATATTTGAAAAACTCAACTTTACTAGTGACTCCACAGATCACCACAAGACCTTGTTGTGAGCATTTCATGTAGAAACTACTTCTTTACATGTCCGGCAAACATATCATCGTGTGGAGTTGTTACAATGCCAGAATTCTAAACTTGATACAAGTAGAAAAATGATACAGGTTGCAATATCATAGCAAAAAAAAAAAAAGTTGTTTTTTA
This sequence comes from Lutjanus argentimaculatus, assembly GCA_034769285.1. Classification (NCBI taxonomy): domain Eukaryota; kingdom Metazoa; phylum Chordata; class Actinopteri; order Lutjaniformes; family Lutjanidae; genus Lutjanus; species Lutjanus argentimaculatus. The sequence goes on along the minus strand of JAWZSL010000025.1, from coordinate 8,343,419 downwards.
CTAGCAACCTGCACACATTGATGGGACAGAAATACATCACTGTATCACTAAATACCGTTTCAGACAGACAGTGAAGACTGATGAATAAATCTTGAATCAGCATGTAGATCATTTTTTTTCAATACTATAATTAACAAATATTCTATCATTTTAAACAGTGGAATTGCAAAAGTACTTAAGTATCAATTCTTTTGATCACCTTACAAGACAAGAGATGACAGCTGGGCTGAGGATGACGCCGTGAATGTTTACATCTTGCACTGTACATTCACACGTCCCTCTGCACGGTGATACAGACAGCAAGTGTAGTTCAGTTGAAAGAAAGTAGTTCCTACATGAAACTGCTCACAATAAGTTCTGTGGATTATCTTGATTTGACAGGTCATGATTCCTGGAAAGAGACATCGATGTTGAGTTTTTCAATTTTTTTCAATTTGTTCAAATTTTTTTTTTTTTTTTTGGCATTTTGAGCACATATTCTAGGGATGCACGTATGGATTTTTTTATTCAGCCAATACAGATAACTGATAATGACCTGCTTCTCAGGGCTAATGCAGACAATATAGCTAATAATTTCACATTTTTGTATTTTAAAAATAAGTTCATATAACCTGTGGTTTATGCACACCAGAGGTTAAGAAAGGCTCAGATGTAGTGAGCAAAGATGGATGGTTTAATATTCCACAGCCCTGACCGAACCAAATCTGACACAACTATGACACAAAAATAAAGAACCGTTCTGACTCTTCAAATATTAATTTACTTTTTCTACTTTTTCTCAAAAACTTCACAAATATACTTTGGCTTTTATGGAGCACTTTGCTAAAGAATTCATTTGAAAGGCTTTGACATAATCTGTCAAATCAGATATTAGTACAGCCGATATTAATCTGCTAATATTCGCAGATACCGATATAGACCAATACCCCTGGATAGGCCAATATCTGATAATTGATCTGCCCTGATATTTATTGTGTATCCCTATCATATTCAAGAGAAGGCAGACATCACTACAACTAATATCTCCAAAACTTGGAAACTCACCAAAACAACCTAGATTGATTAACAGCACTACAGGTAAGTGAAAGAACATGTATCTGATGTATCTGATTTTGGGGTGAAATGTACCTTTAAAACATAATGTTACTCAAAATTAGAATTCTGCTCCTCCTCTTCAACCAATCAAGGGTCAGTAACATAGCTGATTGCTGAGTATTTGATGATGGGGTATGAGATCCAACAATCAAGTATCTTTCTCCAGAATCACTTGCTGCACCTTTAATAATAATAAAATAATCAAATATACACGAATGTGCTTTACATGTTTTTTTTTCCTCTTCCTCTTTTTTTTACATTGAATGGCAGTGCAGTGAAGCCTTCCTTCTGCCACTCCAGTGGAAGAGGTGGGGGGGACAAAACACAGTCCTCTTTCAGTGCAAAACTGCATCCCAAATTTCAGCAGCAGCTAATGGCTTCAGCGGTCTGAGTAAGACAAAGCAGGTGACTATCTTGTAAAGTTACAACGTTTTTAGTGCAAAATCTCATCCTTGTGTTACTTTCCTTCCCCTGCAGCTCAGCAAGGGAACACTGTCAATGGAAACACTAAAAGATACAAAAAAAAAAAAAAAAAAAAGTCCCTGTAACTCTGGAAAATCCCCTCCTGATTTTTGTAATTCACATTCCTCATTTTAGCCCCAGCCAGATATGAATCACTATTTGTCTTGCAGAGCGAGGCCGCTGCAGCCAATTATGTTGCAATCTTTCATGTAATCTGTGGCTTTAACTGCACATGGAAGACTTTTGTTCGCTCTCTTTAGCCTTCCAGACAATGGGTGTACCAGCCCGGGGAGGAGTGCTGTCTTCAAGATAAAGTCAGAGAACAAAAGTCTCATCCCCCTGCTTGCCGTTCCATGACCCACGAGGCTTGTGGAGGGGTACAAAATAGATGAGTATAGTTAATACACTACATGCATGAAGCAAAAACACATTAATTGAAGAGACAGTGCGGAATATTTAATGTGGGAATGTGTGAGGTACTTATTGATAGTCAGTGTATTACCTACAGTAGATGCCAGACGGCACACGTCCAGTTTGCAGAAGCAGAGAGGAGTACCAGCACGGAAGAAAAGGTACAGTATTTTAGTCACTTAATGCCAATTGAAAAAATCAATATCAGTGTAAGTGTATGCTATATTTAGAATGTTTTCACCACTTTACCTTGTCCTTTACAGATGGGAATCTGTTGTTACAGAAGTCAAACATCACTCTCTCCAAACCAACCAAACTCCATGGGTGAAATTAGTTATTTTTCCTCAGAGCACAGGAGTGGCTGGTCTACCGCTGCCTTGTGTGACTGGTGAATCCAAACTGTCCTTGTAAAACCCAGAAGTCACACATCTAGTTCCAGTATATTCCAGGGATGCATGATATGTTTGGTTTTTTTTTCCAGCTGGTAGCGATAACTGATATTTTCACTTCTTTGTATTTTTCATATAACCTGTAGTTTATGCACACCAGAACACCGAACCAAATCAAACTCATGTCACGATGACAACAAAAAACAAAGAACAGTTCTGCCTCTTCAAATGCTGATTTACTTTTTCTAGCAAAGTTCGTAAAAACTTCACAATAATACAAACAAACTAACAGATTGAGGCAGCAGAAGAGGAGCAGCTCCCGTGTTCTGCGAGGTAAAATGACTGATTTCATCCATGGAGTTTGGTTGGACTTGGAGAGAGCAATATTTGGCTTATATAACAGCGTTTCCCTTCTGAAAAGGCTGTCCAACCTTTTCAGAAGAAGAAGAAGAAAAGCGGTGAAAATATTCTAAAAATAGCATACACTTGAATTAATGTTAAAAATTTTTAGGTGGACCTTTTTTTAAGTGGCTAAAATACCTTTTGTACCTTTTGTTGCTGACCCTTACCACAGCAACTTAGCTTCCATGCTGGTGCCCGCTTCTCCAAACTGTCAGCATGCCACCACTTATGGATCGGCAATACACTGACTATCAATAAGTATCTCATACAACCCCACATTAAATAATCTAAATATCCTTTGACTTGATTAAAAAAAAGACATCAACGACAGTCATAAATGGTGAGACTGTAATGTCTTAATTTGCAGTCAACAGTTTAACAGCGATCAACAATTCTTTCAATGGCAAATGAGATGGACTTGATATTTCTGAACCTATCCTTTAAAGGAGAGATTTAGTGGTCTAACCTTTCCAAGAAAAACTAAATATTTGAAACTTAAGCATACTAGACTCCATAAGCCGATCATCAGTCAAACCCTGTCCCACCTGCTACCCCCTAGCCCAGAACACACTGCACACACAGACACTGTTTCCTGCTCACAGCCATGTTTGTTGAGCCACATTTAATATGCCAGGGCACTTTCCTAGTGTTGAGAGACAGACTGGCAGGTTATCAGATTGCCAGAGTGCTGTAATTACATTCACCGCACCGCACTGGTCTGCTGCTCCACAAACACCTGGCAAGTTGCCCCCACCACTGACCTTTCCTTTAGAAAAAAAAATTCGGCTGTGTAAATGGCAGACACATGTGGCACGCTTTGTTAGACTGAAATTATGGGGCAGATTTCTTTTTTTAACAAAGCAACAGAGATTCCCTAAATCTCCCTGATGCCTTCTGGATGTATCAGTTAGCTAGTTGCGTCTACTTGTCATCTACCCCCTCAAACACCACCTCCTGCGACCTCCCTCCACATGAGATGCCTCGGCTTCTCTAATGTGGATTTATGAGGCCGTACATGAGCGTGTTTGTGGAAGCCTGCCTCCTGTTGAGCCATGTTGGGCTTAATGAACAAGCGGCCCCCTAAACGAAGACGGATCTGAGCTGACAGCTCCGCGGCCTCTCCAAGAAAGCTGCGGCCGCACGGCATCTGCCACATGTGCTGGAGGGACAGATGCAGGGAAGTGCAGAGATCAGGAGGAGAGTGAGAGCGTAGCATCGCAGCTCGAGCTGTAAGACATCTGGTGGCTTTGATTCCCGAACTTGCACAAAGACGGAAGTTGACACGATACATGTAAAATGTGAAAATACAAATCGAGAATGACCTTTTATGTGTAGAATCGCCAACAATGAAAGCCAGTCAGGCAAGGTTACTAGTTTGTTTTTACTGAATGTTGAGTAACTGCATGATAGCTGAGGATGTAAAATGTTAATAATATACGGACCTTTCCTGAGTGACCTTTACTCTTGGAAGATGCTAGAGAATAGATTTCATAATTTAAAAGTCTTTTTTTATGTTGCAAGATTTGCATAAGATTTCCCTCTGAAGGAAGATACTATGACCTGATGATCAACATGTCTTAACCCTGTAACACCATTTGTTCATCAATATGATCAGTACTTTCCTGACAAACTTGTTGTATGCAATGTGAGACTTGTCCTCTGCCCTCTGGTGGGTCATCAGTGTCCTGCAAGCAACAGCCGGCCTGTGAGCGATATTTTTCCCAGGATAACAAAAGGCATGACCCGCCCTACTCTGCCTCTGATTGGCCTGAATGTGAAACATTGTTCATTGTTCGTCCAATCATACAGAACAAACATCACATAAGGAATATATCAGCCACTATCTTCTGAAAACCACACTAGCACTTGATTTTAAGTCGTCACTGCTTTTAGAGAAGTGAGAAAGTCTGCATTTGGAGGAGGTGGCATGGATGGATGGATGGATGGATATACATTTTTATGCTGCTCTCATTATAATCAGTTGGATGTTGCAAACAATTAGCAAGTAAGCACTTGCTAATATTTGTCTTTAATTTATTTTCACTCAAATAATTCCTTGGCTCATAATTGTATATTATATCGACCAATTCAGATGAACCTGACCAAGCTGTTCTGGCCATCCACAAGGAAAAATAAAAATGATTCCTGTTTGGGAAAAAATGTGCCAAATTTTCCAAAAGCAATGAACAATATTTGTTTTTGTTTCAAAATATCATTATATGTAAATGAGAATTTTCTGGAAATTATTTGATCAGGCTTTACATGGTTAATTATAGACACCAAAAATCTTCCTATACTGTAAGATCACATGCTCAGGTGCATGCTCTGTGTTGTGAGTGGGCAGCTGGCATTTTCAAAGTGAGAAAATGAGAACATATTGCAGCGAAATCACAACGTCAGGCTTTTTGTGGTGGAGGAAAAAAAAAAGTGAAATAACACACGATCTAATCGGTGAATCCCTAAAAACACACACGCACACCAAAAATAACTCTGCTTACATCAGTTTTATAATTCTAGAGGTCAGACTGTTTGAAAAATCTCTCACAACCTTTCGTGTCTTAAAAGTCGGGCTTCACTCGGCATCGTAAATGTTGGAGTTTTACCTCTGAGCAGTGCTGCTAACAATCTGTCAGGCACACATGGATGATTTCTGTGTTGATTTCTCAGCACTCAATAGCATAGCTGATCAATGGGCCCGTCTCGAAAGCAGTCGGTGTTTTCCCTCAGTTCATTTTCTGTGAATGCAAAACTTGAAACCCAGCCTGCTTCTTGTAATCTAGTCTGTAACATAGAGGGAAAAGAAGGGTAGCCTTTCCACTGCATTTTAAAACCACTAGAGACTGATTAATGTGTGGACATGTACATCTGATGCCGGGCCTCAACCATCAAGTGCTCTCCTGTGTTTGCTCTTAAACAGAAAGTGAGACGTTCAAGTGTTTTTGCACTAATTTGTTCTTTAAATGAGCTGATATCCTGACAGGCGTGCTGAGGAGATTGCTGGCCCTAAGCTTTTACAGCCAGTTATCTTTGCTTACAAATAGCAAATGACAGGTGAAAATGCTCCCAGCGTTATCTTTAGCCTAAAATATTCATGCAATTTGTGTTTTTTGGTTATATTTGCCTGATTTATCTGAGCAACAATGAAATAAAAGAGTAGCAGACTTTCAGGATGGATGTTTGTCTGGTGTTTATCTTCAGTATACTGAGCGGTTAATGACAATAGTGAACTGTTTGTACAATAATGAGGTAGAAGAGAAAGGAAGTTGCATTTATAATTAGATTACCTCCTACTATCTGGATTCAGTAGTCCGGAAACCTGATCTGGACAAGATAAGACCTTCAACCCTGAGCTCATGGCTACATGTTACTCTGCTGCCCAGTGACACCATCTTTGTGTACAGGTCATAATGAAATGCACACGGCTCTGAGTGAACAGTTATTTACAATGAGTGAACACAGATTACTAACCTTTAAACATTTTTATACTCAATGTCTGACACCAGGTTGCCTACAGTCCTTAAATAACTAGATATCTTAGCAAGTAACAGGTGTGTCATCAATACAGTTGTTATGTAAAGGAATGTATATATATAAAGACTGTGTGGGGGAAAAGTGCAGTGTTAAGCCTACCTGTGTTTTATAATCTGCTACCATTGCTGTCTTGAGTTTATTTGCTGTGTTTTGGCTTCTTTTTTATGTTCAGCATTGTGTTTTTAATATCATAGTCATTCTTTCCTCTAATATCTTAACTGAGAAATGTAAAATACAGTTTATTTCATGTGAACTTGTGTGAAGATTAAAAACGATTTGACGCTGAATTTCCAGGTTTGAGGGCTGAGAAGCTCTTTCAGTGGTCAGACATGTTGACATCTACAGTTCCCTGACAGCAAGGCAAACTTTATTTATTTACTGATCATGTCATAAACCTGCAGGTTGCTACAGTAAATGGACCTGTGGGACTGTTTTCTCAGTTATCTTACTATTACTTAAAGTCCTGTAAAGGAAAAAGGGAGTTTTTCTTCTAAACATATTATACATGTTGGGACATAAAACATGTTAAAACACTGAGAACGATGTAGTATTGAATTGTGGAGCTAGACAGTTAAACTGTTGTTCACGATTTCTCTGTTCAGGATTTTTTGGGCGGACCTGAAAAATGACTCAGTGACGTATCGGAGCCATGGTCAGCTAACACTGTATAATCCACACGAATCAACTCACAAATGACACGAACATACCAACCCACCTCAGCGACTCTCTCAGTCCAAATCAGCCCAGCAGTTCACTTCAGCTCACTTCAGTTCCAAACAATCTGATACAGAAGAAAAAAAAATACCATCCTGTCACCGTCTTCTGTCTTTGTTTTGGATTTTGAGAATTAAGTTGAACTTTCAATATAAGTACTACGCATAAAAAAAAAAAAATAAATATGATTTTTATTTTATTTTATTTTGTTGCAGTATGAGAATAAAACGTCGAGAAGAAAAGGTCAAAATGTTGACCTTTTGAAATACCACGTAAAAATTTTAAATGGTCTGTTTCAAATAAAATTTTTTCTTGACTTTTTAATCCCACAATGCAAAATTAGAAAAAATCTTCCTCCTCTCATTTTCCCCCCTTATGCCTGGCCCTAATATCTTCTGGATTATGCACTTAAGTTGTTGGTTCTTAGAGGAAGAGTTCAATACTTAGATGAGACAATCAATAACACTCAACCTCCTCCTGTGGACAAAAGCGATAGTGTTTTGACCACCACAGCCACAAAATATAACGTAATAAATTATTTTCAACATATGCTCACTATCACATTGCTTGGAAATTTGGAAATGAAAGGCTCTTCCGGTCCTCATGCCATAAATCATTCCATCTGATTTGAGGGAGAATCCAATCCAATGGCAGGCATTAAGAATAGCTGTGTAGAAACAGCCAGTCAACATGCTGGTGGTCTTGTTTGTTTAAGTGGGTCACATAAAGGCATCAGTATTAAACTGAGACTGTTTCATAACCAGTTAAAAACTCCTTGTCATACATTTAAGTACTAAGGAAAGGCATGGAATGAATTGGACATGATAGTAGTATCTCTTTTGGTAAATCCTCTCAGCAACAGGCGCTTCCACTCTAACATGTTAAGCTTTACGTGTGGACACACTCCAGCCTAAACGCCGCTGGAGGTGTGAGCGTCTGTACATTTCTTCCACCACCAAGAGCAAGTGTTAATTTTTTTTTTACCCCAAATTAACTGTGACAGCTCAACGACAGATTTTTGCCAGCTGGTAAAGCTGGAGTGGTTCTTATATAATCTGAAGCGTGTAGTACTGTACCTCTGAGAGAAAAATAAAACACATTTAGACGAGAATAACTGTAAAAAAATACTGTTGCCTCAGGTCTGTACGGAAAACCTTGCTTGCTCTCTGTTCTTTGTGTGCACTTGTTTCAATTTTGTCGATTGAAGTGTAAAGAAAAATTGAATACAGGAGTGGAAAAATGTATGTACTGAAACCCAGATTGACACACTGAGATAAGCACTTTACAACAGAGGTGGGAAGTAACTAAGTACTAATACTTCATTACTGTACTTCAGGTATCTGTACTTTACTTGAGTATGTATTTCTCTGACAACTTTGTACTTTTACTCCTTAGATTTGAACACAAATATTTATACTTTCTACTCCTTACATTTTCAAAATAGGCTTGTTACTTTAGTTTTAATGCATCTGAGGATTTTTTTTTTTTTTATTTTGCATCGTGTGCTGACTTTCTAACATCAAGTCCGTTTTCAGCCTAAATGGATGGAACAATATCACATAGAACAGACAAATTCCTGCTGTATCTCTCATTGCATATCAAGTCTGGCAGACGTAACAGGTGAAAAGGTCAAAACAAGATGAAAAAGACAAAAAAAAACCAAAAAAAAAAACGTAAAAGATGTAACAAGACAAAAAAAACAACATAAGAAGAAAAGGATATAAAATGACACAAAAACTATGTAAAAGATGTAACAAATGTAAAAAGATGTAACAGAGAAAAAATGACGCAACAAGACAAAAAGGAGGTAGCAAGACAAATAAAATATGGAAAAGATGTAAGAAGATGAAAAAGATGTAAAAAGACTAAAAATGGCGTAACTACAAAAAAAACGTAAAAAAAAAACCATAAACATAAACAGATGAAAAAAATGTAACGAGACAAAAAAAGACGTAAAAGATGTAACAAGACGGAAAAACAAAAAAGACAAAATGATGTAACATGACTAAAAACAACGTTACGTAAGAAGACAAAAATTCACAAACAACAACATAAGATGGTCTTGATATAAAAATATAAAAAAGCTACAAGATGAAAAAGACAACAACACCATAAAGTATGTAAAAGACTAACAAGACTAAATCAACAAATCATATGTAAACTGATGAAACATACTGTGTCAACTGGAAAAAAGGTGAGGTTCAGTTAGCTTTGCTCAGAAACAGCCAGTAGAAATGTTCTTCAGAGGGTGACTGTCTTCTTTTATACTTTGAGTATATTTCAGAGCCTGCATTTCTTTTACTTTTAAAAAGTAAAAAGAAAGAAAGAAAGAATTTGTACTTCTACTTTTACCAGAGTTTTTATTTCACATAAGTAGCTGCACCTCTACTTTAGTACAGATTGTCTGTACTTTTGCCACCTCTGGTTTACACTTCAGGAGGTAAAATATAAAAAGATTTTGTTTGCATCAGATGTGCATTTTCTCAAAGCTCTCCAGAGGAGATGATCGATAACTAATCAAGCAGCATGTCAAACAAAGTTGCAAAGCAAAAATTTAAAAGTTTTCCTATAGAGGAACACCAGCGTGAGGGTTCTGCTGAGGGAAGCATTTTAACAACCGTGATGATGCATTTAATACAGCCTGGAACTCCTCTTGGTGGTTGTTTTGCGAGGCCATACGGTCAGCGGGGAACAGCATTAAATGCTCGGTAATATGATGTAGATCAGCGGAGGGTGTCACAGTGAGTAATGACCTCGGCAAACACAGCGGCAAGGCACGGGGAGCAGAGACAGCCAGGAGGAGCTCGATCACGCCATCCAGCAATGCTTTTACAAGGTCATGTGGTGCAAAACCCCTATTTAAAAACATGTAGTTTTTATCCTCCAAATTAGAATGCTCAGCAGGCCTTGAAGAAATGGTGTAACAAGGGCCACACAGAATGTGAAAGCTGTGTTCCTGCTATTAATCTGTTAGCACAAGAGGTGTTAAAGTGGACGCTGGTTCATCTCCTCCGGCTACAGCACTAACCGAGGAGATGGGAGTTTGTTATGTTGCCTAAAATCATCCAATTTTTCACAGCTCTTTGCTCAAGGAAAACCCGAACCTCTCTGGCTTTGTATCTTTAGTCTGGAACTATATTTTCTTCTTCTCTTCATTGCTATCTAACAGCTATGATCTTATATTTATTCCAAAATATGCCCTTCAAGGGGAAGGTTCAGCAACACAATTCCACCTTGATATGAGGTCTGACAGATGCAGCATTTATGTTTGTAGTTACTGAATTTATTAACTTCTAGTAAAATAATAGACCTTTTTCACAGCAGCCATATTGATATAAAGTAGTGGGGTAAACACGGTGTTACCAGTGATACTAATTATTCTGTTACATTTTGCATAGCAGTTGAAGCATTTAAGCTAGCAAGCAAACATTAACAAATTCAGCCAGCGAATGGCACTTACAACCTGCTAATTGTGTTTATTTAACATTATGAGAAAAGAGGCAATAACATTCATATACATCTGCAAAACACTGACAATAAGTAGGACATTCCATTGTGGTCCATGATCAAGACAAGAGAGGCAATACTGTTATGAAGATATGATGTCTGATAAACTTTTAAGTAGTGTTAGCTAGCTAACATTGTTTGTGTTAGCTTGTCAGCTAAAATGTGTTAGATGCAACAGCATTATGCAGTATAGAGCGCTGCAGGAATGAGTCCTAAAACCCAGAAATTAGTTATTATTAGCACTTCTGGTTTCCTCATCTTGAAGTCAGTGTTTTTTTTGTTTGTTTGTTTATTGTTGTTTTTTTTTGTTTTTTTTAATAGACTTTTTATTAAGTGGCTGAAATAAGAACTGTGGTTAACACAAGCTTAAAGTCTGTGTAAAGGGAAAAGGGAGTTAGACCGGTAGGCATTACTTCTGTGTTCAGGATTAAGACTCATAAGACTCATGAACAACATTGCCTTCTCCTCCCTAACAGTCAGTTACAAACGTACTTTCAACTTTTCTCAGTCCAAAATCTACGCAGCACTTCACTTCAGCTCACTTCAGTTCCAACATACCATCCTGTCACCATCCTCTGGCTCTGGGGGCTCAAACATGTCTGGACATGTCCAGTTAAGTTGCTAGACAGAGCGTCCATGTTTCAGGTCATTTTCAGAACACACAAGATATCAAAAACTTTCATGTTTTGTTCTACATCAGACACACCCCACTCATGAATTTTGAAGCTTTTACACGTCTTAAAAAAGGTGGTTGCTAACAAGTGGTTAAACGAGGCTCCAGTGGTTGTCGTGGACATTAAACATCATGACGCTGAACACAAGACATTGAGTCACACAACTGTGGTGTAGTTTGTTTATAGCCTAACTTTCATTTTTTACTTCTGGCAATTGCATTTATGCTTCAAAATAATAAAAGTGGTGTTCATAACCACTCATAAACTTTCACCACAGAGCTTATTTTCAGCACTTATCCAAGAAAAAATTCCATTTTGTGGAGGGAACCAGAGAGATGCTAACTTCCAGGTTAGCCTACAAAAATACTTCATCTACATCTCTGCAGCACTCTATATGGATGATTAACAAAGGGCAACCAAATTTGTGTGCCCTGGCCATGCTTGGTCACACAAATTTCATTATCATATCCAACTGAGAAATATGGTGAGGAAATGAAAAAAAGGAGGGTAAGGGATATTAAATAGGAAATAAATAATTCAATGTGTAGACCCTCCAAAAATCAGAAAACTATGGAGCTGCAAAATGAAATAAGCTATAATTGGTGGTAAAGAAAATAAGAAATATAAGTTTTGACCAATTGACTGGATGAAAAAGTATAAATATTTATTCTTTTTTTTTTTTACACTCTTATTTGCTCTTTTCTATATACAGTATTTTTAGTGTATTCAGTTATATTTTTGGCTGGTAATCTTTTTCAACATTTCGTCACTTTCAGAGCTCTACATATCTTGTTAGCTTTCCATATATAATATCCAGTGTGGAGCCCTTTCTCCTGGGAGCTTCAGTGAATGTGAAATACTTACATTCACATTTCTCCTGTTACAATCTCGGCCCCCAGTTGTCAAGTACGTCGTTCCGCCCCTTTGCGCTCCATCTTGTCATTTTCTATTCTCTGTATGAAATGAGACGAGTCTCCGTGCCGGCAAAGCAGTCTGGCAGCAGCACTGGAGAATAATGAAATAGGCTTCAGATACAGTAGAGGCTCAGACAGCCTTCCGACAGATGAAATGCAATATTCTTAAAGTGCTGTAACATGAGCTTCATATGTAGATATCAGATAGTACTCGACGATACCTCTATTACCGTCTACAAGCCGACGCTTTGGGCAATTAGGATCTCTCCGGTTACCCCTCTGTACACGAGCCAATCCGAGATGAGGAGGATAAAAAGTCAATTAGCCTTTGAAAGGTGCTGCCCACTCCACACACGGGCTCACACAGTCTATATTTTCTAACACCAGGTTAAGACCTTTCCTATTGGATCGTCTCTGCCTGGCATTCTGAGTTAAAAAAGCCACTTTCTCCTGATAAAAAACAAATTCTTGCAATTCACTGGAGTATACCAAAAGTGCAGCTCAAGAGGGATTAGTCTATCACGCTCATTCCCAAATCCTTTTAACAATGTGGGGATAATCATGAGGAGAAAATTTGATCTGACAACTGACCCTGTGGTTTAAGGGTCCTTGCAGCCAGAATAGGTGTCAATTCAGTAACCACAAAGGTATGTGCTGAAGCCACTGTGTTTTTCCTTTTCAGGATGGATGAATTGAGACAAAATGAGCCATTTCTCCTGATACTTTCTCCTCCCTTTATCTTTTCTCAACTTCTATTTTTCGTCTGCCCTCAGAGACACAGTTTGTCGAAGATTCATTTATTTCAGATGAATCTTTGTAAATCAAAAATAACTAGATTACTGCATAAGCGGAGAGAGTTATGAAATGTCTGTGGGGGAACTGATTGGAGAACATGTAGATTAAAGAAATGAGGTGAGCTCTGTATTCATGTTCATTTCTGCTCGATTCCAGCCACGTCTCTTTCAGTGTGTCCCTACGGTGTCTCAAAACCCATTTTGTATTTTTTGGCCTTTGTATTTGCATGCAGTGAAGCTAATTACTAATGTACGTTTAACCCCGGTCATTTTGAGTTCACAATCAAGGACATCTTTCTCCCAAACTTGAGATACAAACCTTTATCCTCCCATGATCATCAGTCATTGAATTCGTCTGTTGTCACATAATTAATAAAATGTATCCTTTCAGAAATCATGATGTAATTAAGTATCTGATTATTATTGACATTTCTGTCTGTGTTGTATGTGTGTTGTATTTGAGTAAAGTTCAATTTGCATGTATTGATCAATGATCTACCCGACTCTTTAGTCTGTCTACACCAGAAGTCTGCAACCTTTACTCTCAAAAAAGCAATTTTTGGCACAAAAAAATTATTAAACTCTCTAATTTCCTCTGAGACTTTTTCCTTGGATTTGGCATCCACAGTTAGCCTGGAGAGACTTAAGACTTGCCACCGGCCGAGCCGTGCCATTGACGCAGGCCATGACACACATTTTAATTGATGAATTATTAAAATGTTTTATTTGATGGGTAGGCTGCGCACTAGTGATGCACAGATCACAAGTTACAACCAATCTGTAACCATCAGGTGGCAGGTTATAAGAGGTGCATGTTCCCAAAAAGAGAGACCTGTGTGTGCATTTACGCACAAAGCACAGCAGTGTAACTTCTTTATTTATCTGATTTTGTTCTGTTCAGTTTCCTCTGGAGAGTTTCCTCTGTCCTGTCATGACCACAGTTTTTACTTTTGCTGCATAAAATGTCCAACCGTATTTGCTACAGTGACATTACTGCATGCATGGATCGAAACTGAAAAGATCATTCAATCTAGTAAATCATTAAAAAAAAACAAAAACACTTTCACATTAAAACACCATACAATAAATAAATCACCTGGAAAGCTTGTGCTGCTCGACATAATTTAAAAAGTAATATGCATGCAGCTCCAGAGCCGCAGGTTGCTGACCCATGGGCTACATATTAGTTGCAGTGCTTTTATTAATGCCTGTTGAAAAATGTGAGCAGGGCAAAATCATTCATTTATCATTTAAATATAACAAGACAGTAAAATGGTGAATAGAAATAATATAGTGAAAAATGTGAGCATCGGTAGCTGTACATAGAGCTCAAAGATGGTCATATTTGATGGCTAAATCCATATGTCAGCTGTTTTAGTAGCGTTGGAAAGTATATGAGTACATTTTTGAGGTACTTGTGCTTCACTTGAGAATCTAATTTTGTGCATATTTATAGTTATACTCCACTACATGAATTTTTTTGGAAGATTAAAATTTTACATGCTAAACATTCAGCCACCTTATAAAATATGATCCACTGATAAATCCAACACCACATACAGAGGAAAACAAAAAATAAAAAGGAGACAAAGACAAGATAAGAAATTACAGTTATAATAGTAACATAATAATAATTATCATCACCATCATCATTATTATTATAGTGAAGCATTGTTATAATGACAACACAGATGACAGCGATGATGATAGTCAAGGCAAATATTCACACAGAGCCTGTTTATGACACACAGATCTGCAGAAAGTTCAGGGCAAATACCTGAGTTGGTTAAGATAGGCACAGTTAAAAGCAAACAAATAAAATTTGTTTTAAGATGACTCTTGAAGATCTTGAGGAGTTTGGGGGGCAATAGATAATATAGGGAAAAGCCTTGTCTCCATATTAGTCCTGGATCTTGGGACAGACAGAAGTCTTTGGTCGGACAATCTCAGTTCTCTCACTGTGTGATATGAGGACGGGACTTCTGTAAGAGGGCGTGATACCATTTAACGCTTTATAGACGAACATCGGGATTTTAAAATTAATCCAGTAGGCTTGACAGGCAGCCAGTGTAGGGAGGCAAGAATGGGAGTGATGTGTTCTCTTTTCTGACCCTCTTAAAACCCTCGTTGCTGTTGAAGAGGGGATAGAGACGACACTGAGTGATACCAAAGTATAATGAATTACAGTAATCGAGACAGGAGGATGTGAAGGCATGGATGAACTTTTCCAGGTCAGAAGTGCAGAGAACTGATCTGAGTTTGGAGATGGTGCGGAACTACACAAAGCTTAATTTTACTACCTGATTGATTCACGATGCAAAGCAGGTAAAAGCTGCCTGGACCAACTCCAACATCACTACTGCCCTAATGGTAATCGATCAGTACTACTGTTACTAATAATTATAAAGTAATCATTTAAAGCTGGGGTAGGCAGTTCATTTATGGCATCCATCCATCCATTTTCTGTAACCGCTTATCCGTGAGGGTCGCGGGGGGCTGGAGCCTATCCCAGCGACATTGGGCGAGAGGCGGGGTACACCCTGGACAAGTCGCCAGTTCATCGCAGGGCTACACATAGAGACAGACAACCACTCACTCTCACATTCACACCTACGGCAATTTAGAGTCACCAATTAACCTGCTGCATGTCTTTGGACTGTGGGAGGAAGCTGGAGTACCCGAGAGAACCCACGCGGACACGAGGAGAACATGCAAACTCCACACAGAAAGGCCCTGCCGGCTCGGGGAGTCGAACCCAGGACCTTCTTGCTGTGCAGCGGCAGCGCTAACCACTGCGTTCATTTATGGCATTATTGGGCAAAAGGTCCAGCATAATATTCACAAATTCAAGAGGCTGACAGACTTCTGGACCACTTCTTGGCTCTGATTTCAGGCTTTAGAAAAACTAGCCCATGACAGGAAACTTTGGCTAAGCTTGTTGAGTTTTATTCCCAGGTGGTCAAATACAGATACTCTGGGTAGGTGGCTCTCAAAGCAAAGTGTCTCTATTCTTTTCTACTCTTTCTCCAGAATTGCTTACTGCACCTTTAATACTCTGAATGGATCCATTTTGCTGCATACCTTAGGCATTTTTATTGTATTTTTATGACAAAAGTAGAGAAGCAGACAGGAAAAATTGGGAGAGTGACAGCAGTATGACATGCGAGAATGGTGTACTGTGCGTCCCAACCATTAAAAGTTTGCAAGATGTTTTTCCTCGCTGACTTACAAGTTGAACTTCATTTTTGACCTCAGAACAAACAGAAATTCAATTTGCTGATGAAGACCATGTGTTAAGGCCACGGGACACCCTACTTCTGAAACTTAAGTGCATTTTGTGTACATTATTTTGGTATTTTTCTAGAGTACAATTTTGACAGCAGGACTTTGATCCACAATGAATTTATTATGGAAATGCTACTTTTATTCAGTTAACTTCCTCCATCACTGTTAAGTAGTGACATCGTCACAGCAATTTGTGACCTATAACAGACATAATTTAGCTAATCGTGATCTTGAAACTTTTTTGTAATCTATTTTCATGATGTTATGCGAGAATTTGAAATTCAGATCATGACAAAACTTTTCTTAATAGGTCAATATAAGACCTTAAGTCTTAAGGCAATTGGGTTTAAAACACGTAAAGGCCCCTCCAGTGAAAATCATGTTTTTCACCGTGTTACAAGACGTCAGGACTGAAATAAGCAGTAGACATCATGTCTGAGCATTTGTCGCTTTGAAACTGCAGTGAGCAAGAGCGGTCTCAAAAAAACCCAAAACAAACAGATTCAGTTAGGCTGGGTTTATGACATTATAAACCTACGCAACCAGTCCCCTTAATTGAGGGTGTGGGTAGCGGTAGGGGTGGGGGTTGTGGGGTGTGCTGAGAGGGCGGGGTCTATTTGCACATTCATGAATACTAATGCTAATTAATACTAAATGAAGTCAAGGTGTATAGCTATATGTAAGCCATTTTAACAAGGTATTTGAGCTTATTTTGCAAGAAAAAAAAACAGACAATTCATTACTTCTTGCAGAGCATTTACATTGACTTTCTGCAATATATCCACTATTAGGTTCTGAATATATTGTATAACCTAAGTGGATATATAATATGTGTAGTATGAGCTATGTGCATGTATAATAATGACAAGAGTATGTACACTATGTATCATGTATGCATGTTAATGATGGTGCTTCAATGCTTGTGCAACCATGTTGTTTGTTTTGAAATATACTTTATATATAAGTTTTTTTAAATCAAGTGTTGCAGATTGCAAGCTAATTTATCATCATAGACATCAGGTAAACTCCAACTTTAATTAGTGAAGCAGAGACTCTCTATAAAGGTGTATTTGTGAGTGTGTGTGTTGGGGTGGGGGGGGTGGGGGTTTAGTGTACAAAGTCAAGCAGACAGCTGCTGTGGGAAAATGAAACGCTTCCTCCTCGTTGTGCCCATTAACAGAGTTTTCAAACATCCTCCCTTCATCAGAGCAGTGATCCTGAACAAAGCTGGCAGGGTTGCAGGCAGGCCAAGGCCACAGGCAATAATGCTGTGCTACACTGATGTTACAAAGAGGAGTGTAAAATGTTAATGACAACAGATCGGCTGTGCATGCACACACACACTGTAATCACATCATCGTCCCTACTGGCCAGTTAGTCACCCCTCCCTTAGTAGGAGCTGCTTTTTTTTCACTACCCACGTTGATGAGGTGCACACATACTGCCGCCCTATAAGCACGCCAACCTCATGACACACAATAGCATTAGCAATATAAGCCCAGTGCGCATGCAGCGACTCTGTGCTGTGATGATGGAGCTGTTCAAGTGATAAAGTAGCTATTGGATAACAAGCAGGGACAGAGGAAGATCAGAGGAAAGAGGATGCTGCGATAACATCCCCTGCTTGAGACGCTGACAGCCCTGAGAGGCATCATTTAGTGGTATGAAAACAACACAGAGCTGTATGGCTCAAAGACAAAAGCTACACATTATGCCTGAGTTCAGACTGCTCCTCTGAAATGTTTCGTGGAATTCTACTCCAAAATAGCTGATTACATTCTGAAGACACAAGTCATGTAAAACTTAACTTTTCTTTAAAAAAAAAAAAAAAAAAAGTGATTATGGGGTAGACTTGCAGCACATATGAAAACTGACAGTTATCATATCATGTATATTTACTTTATCTATGGTATAGAATGCTACCGTAGCCTTTTAGTCTTGTTAAAAATATTGAAATCCACAGTATTTTCCACTTGGGCACTGTAGTGTAATGTACGCCTGCTTTACAGACCGCTTCCAGTGTCAAAATCTGCAGTATACATCTATGGTCATCCAAGTGCTTTATCGTTCCCAGGTTATTAAAATACTTTGCAGTTCAATTTGTACATATTAACTTTGTATATAGTGTGTATTAGTATTTAGCTAGTATTTTTGATGATTTTAATAATCACATAGGTGTTTTTAAATAGTGAAGTTAGCCAGTTAGCTAGCCTAGCTATTCAGTGACTCTCTCAGTCCAAATCAGCCCTGCAGTTCACTTCAGCTCACTTCAGTTCCAACAACTCGACACCGAAAGAAAAAAAAAAAAAACATCCTGTCACCGTCCTCTGGCTCTGGTGGTTCAAACATGTCTGGAGATGTCCAATAAAGATGCTAGACGGAGCGTCCATGTTTGCGGTCATTTTCAAGTCGTAGTGGTTTGTCACTGAGATGGCAGAGCGGCCACACCCCCAGCATTTCAGTGCAGAGAAAACTGCTCAATTTTTCATTATTTTGAGACCTAATTTTAAATAGTAAGCAATATTACTAATCCTTCAAATTTGTCTGGGTCATTAATAACATCTTTCTGTGGTGTGAAAAACTCAGAACACGCATTTATTGTTACTTTACAGTATCTTTTAATAGTTTACTTGACTGGCAATAGAATTTGGACACCTAACAGCTAAAAAGCAATACAAATTTCTTATTTTAGGCTATTAAATCGGCAAAGACCTCGGAATTTGTATTATTCCACCCAATCAAATTAAAGGCACTGTTCTCAAAGGGGCAGTGTCATGATAGAGGAACAAAGTACCGGGGTGGGCTGCTTTCATCTGTAGAACCACAGAGGACATTACACAGTTGTTTAGAGATAACATATAGACATTGAATGTTGTCATTCATTGTTGTTTTTTATATATTTATATATGCACTCCTTATTTTTCACCAACTTGTACATAATAGTTCAATGTTTTGTTTTACCCTTTTTGTTCAGCTTTGTTGTCCTTTTTAGCTGTTTTTCTATTTGTATATTCCTGTAAATTGCTTTGTGTAATTCCATGGAGAGCAACATAAAAAGAAATTTCTTGGCCAATAAAGCTGATACTAAGCCTGATATTGCATGTTTGTATATTAAGGGCAATAAAGCTTTTAATACACTCATTTCATATGAATTAGCGTGGGCTGTGGGTGGAGACACATTTCTCTCACTTTGCGAGGATGGTACTTTTTGTTAAAATGATCATTGTACAAAAATGTTCAGAAGCCACAGTATGGTACTGCTAAGAGTGACAGTTAAAATTAGTGTATGGTAATTACAAAGACATCACTGGTGAAAACGTCCCCGCTAACTCCTGCAGATAATAACACGCGCAGCAATTAGAGGAAGGAAAAAATACACTGCCTGTTCCTCCCTCCCTCTTTCCTCTGCAAAAATTACATTAAAAGCTGGATATTGTGACCGTGATTCATTCTCCACATACAGTACAGCCGGTACAGCACAGTACAACACATGTAGCCTTCAGCAAATTGAAGTGAATCACTTCTTAACTTTGTTACAGAAGCTATTAAAGTCGACACAATGCGTTGCTGGTTCCGCAGCCGGAGGCATCGTGAGGATCGGCTCTGTCATAGATGAGAGGCAGTGGAGACAAGAGGGTCCAACATTTAGGCTCTAACACCTGAATATCACAGCTTTGTTAGCAGGAAGCAAAGAAAGAATGCAAAGGCATGCCCCGTGTCCAAGATGTGATATTACCTGAAGGAGAACTGATCCAGAACAGTGGTTCACAACCTTTCTGAGTGGTGACCCCCCACGAAAATCAGCTTGGTGTTCAGGACCTCCCACCCCCTCTGACTGAGACTATTCAGAGATAACTGTGTAACATATGAAAGCCACCAAACTCATACAGCACAAATGTTGTGACTCTCACAAACATACTCAATTCAATCTATTCTCACTTAAATTATATCACTGGTACAAAAAAAATCCCCAGTCTAAAATACTGTCTCATTTCCCATCATGCTTGATGAGTAGTTTGTTAAGTTTATTGTTTTAACCAGTAGGGAGATGGCTGCAAGCTGCTTCCTCATTCCATGCTGATTGCCACAATATGTTATGTTGATTCAAAACTCTAAAACTCTAAAAATTTAGTGAAGACAGAGTTTTCTCTCTGTCTCTCTCCTTTTTTACACTGTGTGAGGGCTAATTAGTCTGTTTTCACCATTAATAAACCTTATCAAAAGGGTTAGCTCATCCAAATCACAAAAAACAACACAAAACGTGTTTTCCCGCTTACCTAAGAGTTTCTGTCTGTCTCATTACTTTCGGCTTGGTTTGCAGTTGTGAAATATCCATCACTGAGGCTTCTCTCACCACCCCAGAACAATTAAGGTGAGTAATACTGAAGAAGACAAGGAAATGCATGTAAAGAAAATAGATTATAGTCATTTTTTTCTCTCAGAGCCGTAGGAAGATATTAAAAAGGGAAGCGAAGGTTCACTTTGACAAGAAAGTAGATGATGATGCTCTCAACTTGTCAAATCGTCCTCCCCTCCACCTGTCGCCTCGGTGGGATAGCGGGGGTCTTTGTTCTGACTCAGCCACAAACCCTCCTCTGAATAAAAGCTTCTGTCTAATGGAATGAGCTGCCTGGGAGACCTGCGGAGGGAACTATAAATTGGAAGCAGCTCCAGGAAATGGGACTCTCCGCCTCAAAACATTAATGCCTCAGGGAATCACAGTGTACGCAGTCCTGGAACCATTCAGAAAACTGGACTCATCACGAAGAATCACATCTAAAGATAGATTCAGGGAAATATATTGGAACAGACAAAAGGCCTCTCTTTGGCAAGAGGCAATGGGTAACACACAAACTGGCATGCGTGCACACAGAGAACCGTGGAGACCGTCCTGGTTGGCCAGTGGGAATATGTCTCTGCTTGTTATTCGCTTTGGTTCCAGGTTTCCACTTTTCTCAGGTCTATCATGTGAAGGATGTGTTCTCGGGGTCAGGTCGGCTCCACAAACAGGAGGCCTCCTCGTCCCGGGGGTACAATCAGCTGAACTCCTGGAGAAAGAGACGGGCAGGACAGGAGAGAAATGTGCTGAGCAATTTTATGCCCTCGTCGCTCTTCTCTCGCTCGCTACAGTTTTTCTTGTGTTCTAGAAATGCTGGAAAGATGGACGCTCCAATTTTATCTACTGTTTTTTACATTTGGGGAAAGAAATTATTCTTGTGTTGTCACAGTGTTTAGCAGCAGGGCTCTATGGATTGTAGTGTTGGTCGGTTTAATAGATTGCCATTAAACTTCATACAGACATTCATGATTGATTGTAATAACTTAGGTGTTACTGATTTTTCAGCAGCACCATCATCAGGAGAAAATTAAAAGTTGTCCACCACCATAACTTAATACTGCCTCAGCTGCATTGTGTTTAGTGCTAATTAAAAAATGTTAGCATGTTTATGTGCTCAGCACAAACTCATTATACCTACTAAACCTGGTGTCCTCAATGTGTGCCATGGACACTTTAGCTGATAGAGAGATGGAGCAGGGACGCCCTATATATTGCATTGATTATTTTATTATTATTTTTTTCTCATCTGTGCTGACTCATAGCTGCTAAGTCAGCAGCAGTTGTAACACAACTAATGTAGGTGCATTAGTCTCACCCTCTGCATTTTGCCTGTGGTATGTCAGAGTCTCTTTGCCGTGAGGTTACAAAACGTAACTCACAAGAGTGTGGGATAATAATGTGACTATGAACTCTGACTACTGTATGTTTTGTAGCTACTCTAACTCCTTAGCGTTAGCTAGCTCACATGATTGCATGAAGATTAATGGGTCGCTTTTTGTCAATTTTGTGTAAATTAAATGTTTAGGTTTTTGTCTTTTTTAACCAATAGGCTGGTTTATATTTGCTAATATGTTGGATTCGTGTTAATGTGTATTTTCAGACATAATTTAATTTTTGGAACTGTGGATCCCCTGTTGAAGACCCATGTACTTAACAAATCCCATGATGCAGCAATGGTGCCCTTGCAAAACTGTGTTGAGGGGTTCCTTAGTTTGGTGGAAAAGAAAGCTGCAAAGAAAAGGTCACAGCTGCTAGCTTGCTTATGCTCATACTGTTAGCAACCAGTTGGTACCTTGCATTTTGAGGTATTGGTTTCTAGCTTGGAGGTTGTTGTTGTTCCTCATAGCAACAGGGATTTTGAAAACAGTTTGAAAATGGTAACATGAAGATGGCGGATGCCATTTGAGATAGGCAGCTGATGGCAGGCTTATACCCAAAGTCTACATAGGGTGAGTCAGACTAGCATATTAGTTTTGCCACTGCGAGCATAGTGACATGGTGACATTAGCATTTAGCTCAAAGCACTACTGGGTTTAGGTACACACCCAGAGACACTTGCATGGCTGCAAGACATGTTCGGTTTAGAGGTTGCCTAATTTCACACAAAGTCAATGGAAAGATGTGAGTGGACGTTAATTTATCCAGGGTAATTACTGAGATTTTGGATGCCCCAAGAGGTCAGATGCCCCCCAAGCACTTGCCCAATTGGCCCAGTTTGCTGTGTTAGTCTTGCTTTGATCAGGGCAGTCCACACACACTGCTCTGGTGATTGTAGTTGTAATTCTGAACCATCTACATGTACCCTTGTCAATGTCTACCAAAACTCTACTTCTGCAATAGAATAATCATCGCTGTCGTGAAGAAGCCATGTTTATCCAAAACTGTTACTTTTCAGGACATGCAAAAAACCCTGTTTATAAACTACTTTAATGCTATTTAGTGAAAGTTAGTCACTCTTTTTAAAACATTTCATTGATTAAATATCTGTAAAACCGACAGACAGACATTAAGGATGACAATTAACATTGATTTATGAAAAAAAGGACAAAATATGGAGACACAAAGTTTGTGCCCAACAGCAATGTTGCTCCATATTACCATAAGAAAATATCAATTTCTGTTTATATACTTCACTCTTCATTCGAAGGTCCAAAGCGGTAATAGCCACAACACATCTGCGGTGGATACACCCATGAGGCATGCAGAGGAGACATGAGTCTGCGTAGATTGGACCATTTGTCTTAGCCGTGAGTGCTGACAGATTGCCCTGTCGTTAACATCCCCCTCTCAGTCTCTTCCTGTTCCCAATTCTATCCATCCCTCATTTAGATCCTCCCTGAAGCAGCAGTCCATATAGCTGTCATCTCATTCATGGGACACAGCTGAATCATCCATCTTTGCTAAATAGTTAGAAGATCTCAATTTTGGAACCAAACTCTGTAATCTGCCAGATGTGGCCTATTAAATTGCAACTTCAGGCACTGGCTACCTCTTAAAAAGTCATTTTTTTATTTCTCCATTCATTTTTTTGTGCCCAGCTTCTACCTGTAAAAACATTTTGTTCGTTTTCCAGAATGCAAGCCCACACACTATGTATCTCCCTTGAGTGTGGATTAGCAGCTACAGGAAACTTAACTGCTTATTTTTCCATAATACATGCCGAACATAACCGCTGATAAGCATTTCGCCCCCCGACAGTGAGGCAAAAGCTCCTTCGTCTCCAGACTCAGAAGCAGCAGCCGATTCATCTTCCCTCGGGCTGGAGGAGATATCAAGCTGCAGCAGCGGCAGAAACAGCATCCTATCACCCCTCTTCCAGCAGGGCTTCCATCTCCTCTGTCAGCTGTCAGCTCAAAATGTCTCCTGCCTGTCAGACCGGAGCTTTCAACTCAGTCTGCGTCTGTCTGCCCGACTACCACCAACACTTTCTTTCCAAAGTTAGAAAATTAGGTTTTACATCACGTTTTAAAATCAAAAAGCTGATGTTTATTCTGCAACCTAAACAACAGAAATAATGCTGATGCGTCTGACAAGTTTCATTCTCACATACTGCATCCTCACATTGGAGCAGCCACTCATAAGCAGTTTTCTGTCTGTCACTGCGCTGTCACAAGCATTATGAGTTGGAAAAAGTGCTTTCTGGGTGTCTGTTTTGACTTTTTTTTTTTTTTTTTGCCTCATGCTTGCTGAGGCAGCTGTGTCATTCTTCCCCAGGAGCAGGTTGACTCTCTGGTCTGCACTTGCTTGAAGGCTTGGCATGGGTTTGCTCCAAGGTTGCCACTGAGGCTTGTTGAAACCAATGGACAAACTAATGAGCCCCTGAAGGCCCCGCTGATATGCCCCATGGCCTTGTTAGAAAGCCATGATGGGGGAATTGCAGAAGGAAAGAAAGGCTGAGGTATGGGTGATGGGGGTGTGGTGGTTGTTAAAGTTATGGGGTAATTAGGTGAAGCTAGCGGGGACAACAGTTTGACTTTGGAATTAAGATAACAGAGAGTCCGAAGCCATGCTAGCAGCTCTTTGAGGCTGTGCTTGGGCAAAAAGGGTTTTGAGCTAAATGCCAATGTTAGCATACTAAACATGCTCACAATGACAATGGTAACATGCTAGTGTGCTACATTGCTAATTAGCACTTAACACAAAATACAGCAGAGACTGATGGAAATGTCATTAGTTTGGCAGGTATTGGGCCAGAAACCAAAGTACTGGGCAAGGTAACACTGTCAAGTCATTGACTTGTGATGGCAATAGAGAACCATTTAAGGGATCCACAAAGTTTTTACAGTTCATCTTGAGGAGGACAAGAATGTCTACCCATTTTCAAATCAAGTGGTTTTTGAGACACTTCACTCAGACAGATAATATCAACCTACTGAATTCTGAGCCAATCCAGCAAGTGGATCTTGAGTTATCACAGAAGGAAATGAAAAGTTCGACCTGCTGACAGTGCTAGGTGAAAAGTCAAGGTCATCTGTAGGAGTCATCTTCTGGGTACCATGGATACCAGATTTGATGACAATCTATCTAGAAGTCATTGCGGCACTAGAAGAAAAATTCACAGGATCAACGAAGTCACTGGAAATCATCTTCTGGAGAGCATGAAAAAAAATTTCCCAGCAATCCATCCAATAGTGGTTGAGTTATCGCAGTCTCAGTCTTGGATCTCATTGGCTATCATCTGATGACGACTTAGCATCTGGAGGCAGTGGCCAATGTCTTGATATCGGCTATCCAGGCCAAGAATTCTGCTTCTGTGTGCTGGTCATTGTTTACAGCCTGATTAGCAACTTGAGATGCAAAAATGGAGTTGTGGGCTTATCTCACGGTTTATCAGATCTGCAGATGAATTTTTTAAAAAGCTAATAAAAAGCAAAGTTGTTGTCAGACAATAGCCAATGGGTTCAAGGACTGCATTTCAGCCAATGTGTTCTGCCTCTTTTGTTCTCCACACAGACTGTTTACCTACATTCAATCAAAGCTTGCACACGACTGGTCACTACTTGGGCTACAAACAGGCTATAAATGAAAACCAGAATGTTTCCAATACCAAAAATCTTGTCCCTTGCCTACAGATTCTGCATTCATATTCAGATATCTTTTTTAAAGATAATCTCAGTCTGGAACAAAGGATCACACAAAAGTCTTAGAACTGAAAAAATGTAATTTCTTTGCATGGCCCTCCATATCAAACAATAATGGTTTGTACATAAAGCTTTACAATGGAAAGTTCTACAAGGACATCTTATAAAGTAATATATTTTCATTCTGAAACAGTAAAAGGACAAATTGGATGATCCAGAGGGCAGGGTAAGGTCATAGGCAACAGAAGACCGTAACGCCTGTGAAATCCCATGAAACTATGGATATAACAAAGTTGACTTTAATGTTGTGTTTTTTGTTTTTACTTTTCCCCTTCATGGCAACTCCAGAAGAGAAGAAGAGAGCAAATTCTGTGATCCCTCTCTCGCAGAACGACTCCAAGATTCTCAGGATAGATGACCCATTAGGCTTGGGTGACTAAAACGGGAACTCAATCTAATGCCTCATTTCCTCTCAGAGATGAGACAAGCTTTATGGCTTGACCTCTCCCAAAAGGATCTCTCTCTTTCCACAGTGGCCACGTTGTAATCTCACACATCGCTGTCTTGCTTAATCCGAAAATAATATCAAACACATTAGCAAAGGCAAAGGCCTGGAAAATCCAATTTGAAATTCATACTGTGGCGCACATAGACTTGATCAATCCATATGTGTGATGTCACATGTGGTTTTAATGGACATTTATCTCCAATGGGAAATAAATCAGAGGGGAAGCAAGGAGTTCTGGGTGAGGAGATGATTTAAGTTGCACTGTTTAGTAGCAGTCTAAGTATTAGAGTACAGAAAGGGTGTTTCTCAGATTTTACTCCTGCTATGCCAAGTAAAGTATAATGCAATAACTTATAATTGTTGTTTTTTCAAATCCCAAACCCCTCAAAATGACAAGTTTTTAGGAACTTCTTGTTCATAACCAAACTAATGAACCGTTGGCATCATATTCAGTTCCTTTTTCATCAATGACTCATGCCCGGCCCTACACTTCAGCCACGCCCTGTCCTTAACTCACGGACCGTTTCTCATTGACACTTCTGGGAGGCATCGTTGGTCTCAGCAGAGTTCCTCTTCCAATGGTGCAAGTAAGCCCGAACCCTATCTTATAGCCATGCCCCTTTCACAACTCATTACCAATTTTTAGGCACTTGTGAGAGTTATCGGAATAGGCACAGCTCATTTTTCATTGGTGACAGTTTGCCTCATCCCCTACACTTTAGCCAACCATTTGCCTTCTGGCAGGCATCATTAGACTCGGTAGAAAGTTCCTTTTTCCGCTGGTGTGACTCACCCTGCATTCCAAATTGCATAATTTTTCTTTTTACTTTTAGTACATACTGCAGCTGCCCTTACAAATTACGTACTGTAGCATGCAGTATGCGTACAACTGGGACATACAACTTCCTCATAAGATGGTGCATTGAACTCTGACCCTCTTGTTCATGCACACATCACAAAGGATTGTGGGTCATAACAACCAGAAAAGCATGCTAGCTTGCACACTGCAAAATGCAGCCGGATGCAGCAGGACATTCTGGTACTTATATTTTGGGCGTAATATGTATTGGGACATACTAAATCCTTTTTTGGCATACTAAATAGTATGATAGCATACTTCTTATACTTTAGTCATGGAGGTCAAGTGGTTGTGTCTGTGTGTGCGTATGAATGCATACACACATGGATGCATGCATGTACATATGATGCAATAGTCGGTTGCAGCTATTGGGAATTCACAGTTGTTTTTATCCATAACTATCATCAGGTCAGTATTTTCATTTGTCCAAAACTATACATTTGTAACTACAGCCTTCTGTCTTGTTCAAAAAGATCAGAAAGTATTTATGCTGCACCGGTAACAAGAAATCATTTGTTCGCCCCATCAGTGATGGATGAGGCTTTTGATATCTGGTCAAGAAATGGAATTGGTGCATTATCTGATCTCTACATTGGAAACAGATTTGCCTCCTTTGTACAGTTATCACAGAAATTTAGTCTTCATAAGTCCCTAGATACAATTTTTAAATTTAAAGTTGACACAAAACTAATTATGCGCAGAATTTGTACACTGTACTTATTTATACTTAACACATATATCGTGAACAGTCTGGATTCTCTCTGAAACAAATGGGAAATGGACAAATGGATTGCCAGAGGCAATCTGGCAAAAAATTATACAGAGAATTTACTCCTTGTCAATATGTCTTAGACACACAGTGGTTCAATTTAAAATAGTGCATTGTCTTCATTGGACTAAAGACAGATTATCACAGATTAACACGGATATCGACCCTACATGTGATCGATGCAAGCAAGCTCCTGCCACATTTCTACACGTTTTGGTGATGTTCCAAACTGTGCAATTTTTGGCAATTTTTTTTTGAGACATTCTTGAGGTTATGTGGAAAAACAGTAGACCTATCCCCACTGATTTCATTGTTCGGTGTGACTCCAGTGGATGCTCCTTTCCCTGGGTGTTATATAAATGTGATGGTCTTTTGCTCTCTGTTTGTCAGGAGACTTATTTTGTTCAAATGGAACGATGCTCTCCCTCCAACACATGGCAAATGGATTAGAGAGGTTATGTGTCATATCCACCTAGAAAAAATATATATACCATTAATGGGTCCACCACAAAATTCTGTCACCTGGCAGCCATTTATTTCCTTTGTAGAAAGCTCTTAATTTATTGGTTAGTAGTTTATTAGTTATTATTTGCTTTTCATATTTTTCTGTTTTTGCATTTATGTCTTTATTTATGTGTATGTGAATCTGTGAATATATATGTCTACTGAAGTTTATTTTTGTATAGATGTTTGCTGTATGTAAACTTTCTGGTGGTCCAGTACTTGGGGGAGAGGGGCATTGGGGAAGAGGGACAGGAACCTGACTTAACTGTCCAGTGTCCAAGTTGTATGTCTTTTGTGATATATTTGAAAATAATACAGACCTTGATCAAAAAAAGATCAGAAAGTAAGATTAAGTTTTCTTATTGTTATTAGACAGGCTTTTAAATGTTTTCATAAGTGTATTACAATTTTCCTTAACCATCTTTAAGTTGAAGATAAAGTGGTAATCTCCAATATCCTCAGGTTGAATCAGGTGTTCAAACAGAAAATTCACAAGTTTAGTCATGACGACAGTCCAAAGATGCAGCACTATCCCACAAAGATGATGCCCTCACAGAAAATCCGAAGCACGGCATAACAGTGGAAGTCTATGCCAACCAAAGGGGCTGCGATTGGAGATCATTTTTCTTTTTGCTTGTACCGTACACATACAAAAGGAGAGCAAACAAAAAGTGTCTTGCAACCAGGGACAAGTAATTACTGAGGCTGAATATGGAGTAGACCTTTGTTCAGACTGATATTTTTCAGGAGATAACTGTCTGAAAAGGCTAATGAGCTGCACAATGTCAACACATAGTGGTTTACTAGCCAAAAAACTTTTAATTTGACGCGTCCGATGTCTATCATCAAGGGGAGAAAGACAAAGAGTGCCTGCAAGTCCTCAAGGCTTCTGGGTGACTGTGTCTATCGGTGTGTTTAAAACAGCAGCAGCAGCAGCCAGTAACGTGGAGTAGCTCCTTCTGCTCAGCGGGCTTGAAACAAATGGGTTATTTAGAGCCTACTTCATTTGCACTTGTGGAGAAAGGGCAGAAAGGAAATGAGAACCCCTTGACGGTTCAGCATTGGATGTATTTAATTAGCCAATTCACTCTCTGCTTTGCCGCCTCAGTGGGCACAATACTTCTTTGTATTTTTAAAAGTAATTGTCACTTGCCGCATCAACATTCAACAGATCCAGGCATGCAGTCATGAGCAGAAAAAATAGCCCCCCCGTCTCTACTAAGAGCTTGTAAAAATAGACACGCAGCCACATATTTATGCTGCATTGCTGGTCAGAGATAACCTATGGAGATTGGATGCCGTGCTCACAAACCATGAAGCAGAGGTGTGGGCATCATGGGCTCAGGCGGTAATCAGTAACAGATCAGTTTGCTTTACTCAACTGACTGAGCTCCGCAGGCAGCATTGCTGGTTAACGCTATCAAAATGGTCTCATTCTGATTTACAATAAAAGTTCTCAAATGTCACACTGATCCACACATCATAAAATATATTTAAATGTTTATCATAAAATGACCTTGATATGCCCTCAGAGATTAAGGAAACATATTAAGTAGAAATACTTTTCATGAGTCATAAGAAATCATTAAAAATCTTGTAGAAGGAGTAGATGTTTATAACGGTTAAATTAAACAATATGTTAATGCAGACTGGCAGGCAGTGGGACAGGCAGTCACTGGACTCCAACTCCAGAGTGTTTACTTTCAGAGCAGCGTGCTTTTGTTTTCAGGATACCAGGCTTAACTTTACATTGACAGACAACGGTTATAAACAGCATTGCCTGTTATTGTCGCTGTACAATAACAGGCAGTGTTCCTACAGTCTCCCTGTGCTTCACTGTGTCTGGGGAGGAGGGGGCGGGTGGCAACAACTCGTTTAAACCACAGATGTGTATATTAAATATACATTCAATCTATTTAATATATCATCTCATGTCACCGTGTTAACCGTGTTTGGCGAGTTTGATAGTTACCATCTTAGTTCAATGTGTTAGTGTTCCGACACTTGCTAATAAGCACTAAACGCCAAAGTACAAATGTCCCACATATTTGCTGCAGTGACATTACTGCATGCATGTAAATGAAACTTAAAGCAGCCTCTCTAATCATAAAGGTAAATCGTTAAAGACAATAATCAATAAGATATGTCTCTCCAGTAAAAGAGACACTCCGTGTGCATTACACATAAATCACAGCGGCTTCATTGAATATTTAATTCTGTTTCCTCTGTCCTGTCAAATTCATAACTATAGTTTTTAGTTGTGCTGCTTAAATCTTAATATTTGCTGCAGTGACATTAATGTGCACATCGAAATGAAACTGAAAAAAACTGAGGGAAAGCTCATCATTCTCATCTCCCAACTGGCCACATTTGTAACCTTGTAGCTTTCGCCATGCTGATGCTGTGTGTATTGCTAGAGATAACGGGGTGGGCTGCCAGTTTTGTCCTGTTTATTTAAGTTAGGGAGGGTAGTGATTGTGATTTGTTTTCTTTTATTTCTTCAGGTTATATTTGTTGCTTTCTGAGGAAGAGCTGGTGCCTGAAGTCTACAGTAACCTCAGCTCCAGTCCTGTTATCACATATTGCAATGGTTAAATCTCAGCAATCTGTCTCTGTGGCTGCTTGGGATTTGGAGAAGATGAGTCTTGTTCATGCTGCGTCTCAGACAACATGAATTTTTTTTTCCCCAGGCACCAACAAAAACAGAAAAACAGAGGAAAAAACACAACACTTACCGCGAATCGAAGCAAGAAAAGACAAAGGATGACCCAGAACTGCTAAAGTTCCTGTAAGGCAGTAACCTGTTCACTGAACCTCAGCAATCTGTCAGTGGCTGGTCGGGACTTGGGGAAGACGAGTCTTGTTCATGTTGCATCTCAGACACCTCTAGACTTGGCGTAACAGTTGTCAAGACACCCCACTAAAAACACAAATATCAACCCCCTGGTGGCTCTAGAGAAAAAGTCAGAGGATCACTTAAGTCAGTAGAAAATTTGGGAACCATGACCGTCTGTATAAACATTTCATTGCAGAGCATCCAACAGTTGCTGAGATATTTTAGTCTGAACCAAAGTGGTGGACTGGCCAAATAACAGACATACCTCGATCCACGCTGCTAATGTGGCTAAAAAGTACTTTGACAGTGTGTAAGAACTACTTGACCAGCCCATGAACTTTAGAGGGTGAAGAGTATATAATGTGTGAAATTAAAAGGCCCATTTTCAGAGTTTAACCACACATTTTCACAATGATTTTCGCTACCACGCATGTTACATAAATACCATCAATCACTGACACACACTCACACACAAACCCACGACTAGACAAATATCACCTAGCTCCACAAGCTGTAATTACAGTACACTCAAGTGGAGGATGCACTGCTGTACCCTGGGGCTGAAGTGCCTCTATAATAAGCTTTCATCAAGAGCCAACTCAAGAACAATGTCCCACATATCAACAGCAGTGCTCTCCAGCAGAGAGGAAAAGAAAGAAAGAGGTGATAACTTCCAAACAGTTTAATCTATTTTTGCTGAGAATGGTATGGAAAAGTACAAAATAAAGTTTAGAAATGGACAAACTTGGAATGTACACGTGCAACAAAGTTAGATTAAAAATAATAAACAACTAGAATGAGATATAATCTATACTACAAAAAACTATTTTGATGTTGTTGTTCTCTTCAAGTTTTGCATTTACCGGATATGTGTTAACATTTAGAATCGTGGCACCAACCTGTTTTTAGCATGTATCTGTTTGAAGGTAATGACACACTACCAAACACGCTGACATAAGCAACCGCACGCCACAACTTGACTTGATTAAACAAGCCGTTCCTGCAGTAATCTTCATCATTATACTTACAGGAAATCTGTGCAGGATGTTACCTTAAAGTGATAGTTTTAGTTTTATTTGAAGTGGGGACGTATGAGATACTTATCAATAGTCAGTGTATTATCTACAGTAGATGCCAGTTGATCCAGCCCCAGTTTGGAGAAGCAGAGAGGAGTACCAGTATGGAAACTAAGCAGTGAACTGCTTTAAACAGGGTCAGCAGCAAAGGTATTTTAGATTTTTAAAAAGGGTCCAGCTCAATAGAAAGAAAAAAAGTGTAAGTGTATGCTATATTTTAATATTTTCATCTTTTTGCTTTTCTGTCAGACAGCCTTTTCTGAAGGGAAGCCCCTATTATACAAGTTTCCAGTCAGAAAAAGCTGTCTGACAACAAAGTAAAGCAGTGAAAATGTTCTTCATATAAAGTACACTTGAACTGATATAGATTTTTTTAGGTGGACCTTTTTTAAGTGCTTAGGTACTCCTCTCTTTGCTTCTCCTAGCAGGAGCTGACCACCAACTATTGTAGGTAATACAATATCAATAAGAACCATAAAACCCTACTTCAGATAATCTGAACTATCCCTTTAACATACATAGATATACAGCGCATGTTCACAGAAGTTCCCCTCTTAGCTGTCCCAGATCCTCTTGAATTTTCTATCAAGAGTGACGAGCGGGGTCTTGACCTCCTGGCATGTGACTTTTGACCTCACAGTCTCAGGTACGCCACCTAAGGACAACAGGCAAAAGTTTAGGAAAGGTTAAAAATGTGGAAGCTTGACACATGAGAATAAAATAAAAATAGGCTAACTTTAGCATTTTACAAAACAGTTTGTACTGCACAAGGAGAATTTTTGTTCCCCAAAGCACAGATGTACCAAATCTCTACGGTCTGCTGATCAGCACAGCAACCCATTATGTGCAATTACTGTCATCAAACAACAAAAAAACCACAGGTGGTCGAGATTTAATCAACTTCAAAAACACACATGCAGATAAACAAAGCACAGAGAACAAACCAGCTCAGCCCAGTCCTCTCTGTCTCTCTCTTTTCCTCCATCTGCTATTCCTGGGTGTTTGCCTGCTGCAGACAATGGTTGCGCTCCACTGAGGGCTCTATATTGGGATGATGGATGAGGGCATTTGCCTCACTCAAGGCCCTGTCTTCTCCGTCCCCATGCCAATGTCTGCTCACCACTCAAGCGCATCAATGGTAATTCATACAAATGATAACAAACGGCGACTAGAGGTGAGCTGCTCCTACCACAACTCTGAGTCCCAGGAAAAGACGACAAAGCGTGATAAGGAACCAGAGCAATGGGAGTGCAGACAGAGGAGAGAAGCTGCTTTATGATTGGAGGGTTGCCAGGTAGAAGCTGGTAAAATAAAGCCAGGGAAAGAGGGTAATGTGCTCCTCTCCCTTGACAAGTAGCAGCTGAGCAAGGCACAAAAGCCAGTCCATCTGAGGAGCAGAGGCTGCATTACACTTTCTCATTGTTCGTCATTTTGATGGACACGGTTGTAAAAATTTCATCATAATCTATTTTTACCCATCAGTTTAATATGATTTTTTTAATGATAATGAGACACAGCCTATTTAATAGCATCTAATTTTCAAAAACAGCTCGATCACAATAACATTTAATGAACTATAGGGTCACTTTTAATGTCAACAGTAGAGGTACCGCTGGCTGATAAACTTTGGTTTAGCTACTTGCTTTTTTCCACCTCTTTTATCAACCACATTATAATAATTTTCATTGTTTGCCAACTTGGCAACTTTCTTCCTAAATTTAATGACTGGTCAGACCCTCTTATTGCCTTTATTTATAAATAAATAAATGAAGAATACTGCTACCACTAGAATACTGAGTGAGTTCTTATTCTAAATTTCAAGCATTTTTTCTACAGCATATAATCATGATGAACTAAAGCAATCAAATTTAAAGTAAATAAAAATCTTTGTTGAAAGTTATTAAGAGTTCATCACTTGAAAATTCAAGCCTAACTCCTCTATTGGGACTGTGTATGTGTGCTTTGATCAGTGTCCTGGTAACATAAGCAAACAACCCCACAACTCATCGCAGTCTGATTAAATTTCTGACTGGAGCACTTAAGTTTGTGCCATATGAGCCTCACCCAATTAAAACTAGAAAGAAAGGCAAGGAATAAAAAAAAAATCTCATTTTAGCATCTTTTAGCTTATTGTTTTGGATTTACTGCCACAAAAAATCTAATCTACTAAAACACTAACTGTGTGCCCACCATTGCAACATCAAACCACAGCCCAGCAAAGTTAGCACCTAACTGGTGAACATAGTGGAGCATTTAGCAAGATATGGTAAATGGGTTTGGTAGAGACCAAAGTTAAGTTAGAGTTAAAAGGATTGTGAATATTGGACTTAGATTCACCTGGTGGCCAGAAAAATGACTTCAAAATGACTGATAATGTTGCTCCATAACTTCTAAACATACAGGCGACTGTTTGCCGTATCAGCTTTATAAGGTGATAAATATGCCAGCGTTGTGTTTACAGCTTGTTTTCCCTGCCCCTTCAACTGGACAGAAAAAAGAGTTATTGCAGGAAAAACAATCAGTAAGTGATATGAAGTCTCTCCTATCTGCTTGGGCCATTACCATAGCCAAAGTAGATAAATAACAATTTCACAATGACCTACCAAAACAGTGCATTTAAAATTAAGGGAAAATGTTACTGGCCTTCATTCTTAATTATTTGAAAATGAACCTATTACCATGTTAGGAGTGAAAAAATGAGGGAAAAACAAACTGTTTGCTCAAGGACATTGCCAGCATCATTAGGAACCTACTGAATATTCAATCTTAAAAAAAAAATCCAGCACATATTTCAAATTCAGTCAGAATGAGGGCTGTGGCATTCTGTGTGTGGATGCAAAGTTAAGATGCCAGAAAAGCCAAGTTTGAACTGCTGTGATGGTTCTTCTACAACACTGTACCTATCTACAGCATGAAAGGTGAAGTCCAATCAGCCTATCAGCTGGTTCAGTGTCTGACTGAGAAGACAAATTACAGAAATCAGCAAAGGCATCGGAAGACTTTCCACTTGCTCCTGGTGAGCACATTCAGTGTTTTCAACCATTTATATTATGAGAAGCCACACAAAAAAGGTTCCCAGATAGTTTGTATTTAACAGTATTACGATTACATGAAAAAAGTCTTTAAACTGGCAGTGATGTTGACAGCAGGTCTGCCCAGAAACCTTGATGTGTGATGCTTAAGGATGTTACAGTTCTTTGATCTCATTGAGAGTCTTTTGAGTATTAGCACAGTGAAATATAAAACATCACCGCAAAGCCTTCTGAGTAGTACACCTAGCTACAGCAAGAGATAACCTTTGGGTTTATTTTCCATCTCTATACAACAGCTCTTTAGTTGAAGAGGGGACTTTACAGAAAGAGGCCTGGGTATTAAAAGGATCTGAAACAACGACAAGAGGCTGGTATGAGGAAGTCTTTCAAGCAAACACTCTTTGATGCTCCTTTTCTGACACTTTCTACACATCAGAGAGGTAAGATGATGCACGCAGATTCAAACTTTACAGTGTCAAAAGCAGCCATTCTCAGGGTGAATACTGCAGCTCCATCAAAGCAGACAAAGGGACATTTTTATTTACTGTGTCTGACATCAGTGTGCCTTACCCATGGGATAAAGTTTATTGATAATTTCAATATCTTTTGGAACTTTAAGCCCAGTGGGGTTCAAACATCACTTGATCCAGATTACTTGGTAACAATCGTTATGCTGTGGGATGTCATACTCAAATAAGAATGTACAGACAAGAGCGAAGGACATGGACACTGGCAGACAGCCCGTGTCTTTCCCCCCTCAGCTTATCCTCTGCTCCACGTCACCCAAGTCATTCACACGATGTCTCTGTCCCAATCAGGGACTCCATGCCACTTCTTTGAGCATACCGGTAATATTAAAAAGCCAGTGGCATGGTCAAACACATCGTAGCAATCGCAGACCATCTGATATCTGTCTCAGTAATCCTAAATTCGTCAGTGTTCAACCACAATTAAACTCCTTTCCTGACAACAAAAACAGTGTGATCATAACCACTGATGTGAGCTCGTTTTAATATCAGATCATTGGCTAAACAAATCATTTTTGGTTAATGATCTGATAATTGAAAAGAATTGGCATTTAATGTTTGTAGTTAAGACCTGGCTCTACAGTACAGCACTACTGGTATAGCAACACAATAAAGGCTTGTCCTTCCTTCCTCCCATAATTTTTATCAGTCAGGAAAGGAGGAGGGACTGCAGCCATTGTCTCTATGCAGTTGGTGTGTACGGACCATAGACAGCAGAATAAGTGGATGGAGCCACTGTGACATCAGCCTTTGGTTTGTGGACTACTATTCTGAAGCCTCAAGTTTGGCATATGCCCTTTTGTTTTTTTTTGCAACCAAAGCATGTGCAGCACCAATAAGAGTGTGGAGCCAGTGGGTGTTTTCCTGCGACTTGAGCAATGCTTGGTTTTGGCTCGTCCATTCAGCAAGAAATAATGGCTGCTTGCCGGTTCACAATCTTTCTTGTATTACAATTAAACAGTGCACTAAATATGTTAATTAAAACATTTTAGGTGAGAAACATGCTATTTAGTGACAGAAACTTGAACCATAGTTAATCAGCACTACAGTTTTGATCTAAGTTTGTTGAGCCTTGTGTGTTGCACTGGACAGACTCATTGAGAATGATTTGTGAAGTATACCTATTTTGCTCTCAAAGGGATCATAATTTACAAAATGAACATCATGCTGTATACAGGAAGATATCACACTAGTGATTGAGAACATAACCTCATAAGGAAACTGCTTACTGAGGTAATTAATCAAATGAGAAGTAAGTTCATGTTCTCCTAAGAGCACATACAATCAGACTTATTTTTGCAACCAGTGGAGTCACCCCCTGCTGTCCATTAGAAAGAATACAGGTCTACATAGGCACTTCCTCATTGGCTTCCCTTTTCAGGCCTGGAAATGCCGTCCTCTTATTCTCCTGTCCATGGTAAGGGCACTGACTGTAGTGAATTTATATCATTTTGCTCTTGAGCTAAAACCAAGATAATCATCACTATTTCTAGAGGAAATCTCATGAAGCAGATCTCACTTGGTACCAGTAGACTTGTTTAATTAGTCCTGAATGGAGACCTTGGAGCTTGTGAACTGACTGGACAGCTTTGAACTTAACCAATATGTAAATGAAACAACTAATCAGCACGGAAACAATGTATACTTAGTAATAACAAAAGGTAAACACTGACAATATTTAAGTATTCAAATTAACCTATATGTGACCATCACTGTGTGTTTGTTGTTGCCAACCTAATCTTGACAAAGTCTAAAAGGGAATTTTTGGCTCCTAGATGGCAAGGCTGAAGCAAAGTTCTCTAATATTATGGGCAATGATTGCTCCTCAAATGACATGGTTGAAAATTTCAATAATACCTTGTCATCTGCTTTTAACACTGCTGCTCCACTAACAGTTCAAAAGAGGTCGATTCCTCATGGTTAAACAGTGCAAATAAAACATGATTTTGAGTCTGATTTGTCTGGTTTCCAGGCTACCTGTCTGCAGTTCTCTGCATCAAACTGTAAAGGACTTGCGCTTTTCTTCAATGAAGAAGAAACTTAAATTAATGGCAATACTGCTGCTGATGTAAACATGGATGATCCAGCAACCCTGTAAATATTTAAGTAAAGAACGACAGCCTCATTTATACTATCAAGCGGAGATATCCAGATACTGATGAAGACCAGGATCACAGACCTCCCACTCTGTTGATAAATCCCTCTTCTCATCCATTGGTCCTCGTGCAATGAATCGAGACGTGTGCATCTTAGGGGAAGTAATTTATTTCGACAAAGTGCAGCCGTTCCTGGTGGGAAGCTGTGTGGACTGCAGAAAGACTGAGGCCATGCATGATCGATACATCTCCTTGGCTCTTCATTGTGAAACGTTGGATCGGTTTTTGGATCAGTTTCTGTCTAACCTACATGCCGTCTCTGTGGGTGTGAGGAGCAGATTAATGAGGTGGAGGAGGAGGAGGAGGGAGGTGTTGTCTGTTCCCGGGGTAAAGAGTGACACTTGGAGCTTGAGCCACTTTACACCCCATTACACCGGCAGGCTCTGGGATGGAGGGCGGGGAGCACAGTGGGCCAGACAACAGTAGACATTCCACATGCAGCATAATAACAGGCTGGGTCATGGTGCGGGCTTTAATCTACTCGGAGGGCAAACCAAACATACACAAACCTGATTCAAAACAGTTACGTGCAAACTCTGGGATACTGCTGTTACAGAAGATGGGCTGGGCTGTTGAGGTTGGCCCTCATATATTGTGCAGATGAAAAACTAGTCTAGGTGAAACCTTGTATATGGCTGGGCTGACCTCAGATTCAAAGGGTTGCTGTGACATATAGATGAATTTTTATTAGTCTATTGTCACTATTATAGGCTTTTATTACTTTCTGTGCCTTTAAAGTCTCTCTCATATATGCTGCACAATTAATCGCAAAATTATCGAAATTGCAATATGGCGAGGAGACGCCCTAGCTGACAAGTCTTATTCTCCAGATGAAAGAAAACATGTTTGCTTGGTAGAGACCCCCAAAAATGTTACATCATCACAATTTTAATAGGTTTTTTTTTTTCAGTCAAAATGAAAATTGTAATGCAAAAATGATCATTCCAGCTAATCATACTGCATATCACAATTTCAGTCAAATAATCACAATATGACATTTTTGCACCATTACTGTGCAGCCCTAGTAAAATCCAAGGCCAAACTGAATGGGCACAGTCAACGTGAAATTCCTGCTCTGACAAGCCATGTCTGACATGAAGAGCTTATAAAGAGCCACATTGTGTCTAAAACACAAAACTCTGTCTTTAAAACACTTTAGGTGATTGTGAGTAAGGTGACATGCCATTGCGTACGCCATGACATACACTTGAATGACCAGTGGTGTAACTTCATCATTCAGCTACTTATTTACTCAGCCACTCAGCAACCCATTAGGGCTGGCCCCTGCTGTCCAGCCAAAAAGTGTATTGAGCAGTCAGTGATTTCTTGCTGTCTGTTCTCTT
This sequence comes from Lutjanus argentimaculatus, assembly GCA_034769285.1. Taxonomy (NCBI): domain Eukaryota; kingdom Metazoa; phylum Chordata; class Actinopteri; order Lutjaniformes; family Lutjanidae; genus Lutjanus; species Lutjanus argentimaculatus. The sequence continues at coordinate 8,304,211 of JAWZSL010000025.1, read as the reverse complement.
TGTTGGAATTTCACTGGGAGGTCTCAGCCAGCTCCTCCATACAGACAGAGTGACAGTGAGCCAGGCTAATAGGTGTTTTTCCAGACAACTGCCAGAAAGTTTGGAAGAACAAGTCCAAATTGACTTTGTTTCAAACACTCCAAAGCTCCAGTGTGGGAACATTTTGGTTTAAGCTAAATGAGAGAGGAAAGCCCATTAATGTGAACAAGGCGGTATCATGACTTTGTTTAAAAACAGAGAAATCTTTATTAACAGAGCCTGAGAGTTTGTTTTTTATTTATGGTTGTGTGGTTTTATTACATTTATGTTTGATTAACTCAGGTTATTTTAATATTTTCACATTCCAATTCCCATGTCTGGATAAGCGTTATTAAAAACGTTCATTGGTATTTGAAAGGGTGCACTTGCATTATTGTGCTATCATATAATTATACCAGTGGCAAAAACAAAAAATGACAATAACATTGTTTATCGCAATTTAATTTTGGGACAATATGCTACCCAACAAAAGTTAAGATATCATTACAGGCCTATGTGAACCAAGTATGCATGAATGGTTTTTTTTAGTCAGTAGGGGAAATACATATATTCCAGCTCTTAAAATTGCACTAGACAAGCTTTTTCACGCAGATATTTTGAAATCATAGTAGGAAAAGCACAGGTTTAATTAATAACAATAACGACTGCAACCACTTCAAGGGCCCTTGTCCAAGTCACAACAGACATTTTGACTTGTCATAGTAGGAAAAGCATAGGTTCACTAATAAAATCATGATGGCTCCCAGTTTCCCAGTAAGTCATGACAGTAGCCATGTTTTGATCAGTGTATTTTGGACTAGGCTTGGGCAAAATCGTATCGCGTGCGATTTATCGTCAAAAAAACTGTTACCGATGAAAATTTGCCACTTTGCGATAATGGCGATAAATGCCACTTGATGACACATTTTTGTGTGCGACACCCTCGCCAAAAAAAAAAATCTCTTTAAATCCGAACAACTGTACAGCACACTGTGTTTCGCACATAGGGGTGTGTACTGAAATTCTGTATTAAACGGCAGAATTATTAAAGACCAGAGTATTGGTAAGCGCCAACATTTGAATTTTGATGTAATTTATTATCACACGGCTGCAGCGTCTCTCCTCTCTGCATCAGTGCAGCTCCTCCATACGCACACGTACAGTACGCACACACAGAGGAGGTCAGTGTTTCTCTCACCCTGTCTGTCTGATCTGTTGATTTTCTTCATCAGCAGGATGTTTTATAAAGCCAAAGAGCTAAAACCCAACTCCCTTTTTTGTTTTTTCCCACAAATAAATTCATCCGTGATTCAGTTTTCACAGCAGCAGAGAAGCTGCATGTGGAGGAGACTTCTTGTTAATGATGGAGTTTATTAAAACAATCGAAACTAACGTGATGGTGAATGACATCGACACCAACCAGGTGCACTTATAAGATTAAACATAAGGAGGCCTTTACATTAAACAGGAGAGTCTGTGTTTCTCTGTCAGAAACTCAGACCTTCTCAGAGCAGAGCAAACAGGTGAGGGAGGAGGAGGAGGGCAGATTGATCGTTAATCAGTTGCAGATGCTGTTGTCCTCTCGGACTGATTAAAAAAATAAAAATGCCAAAATTGGTCAAAAACTGTACCTGGGTGTCCGCACAAGTAAAGTCTGTGTGTGTGAAGCACTGCAGAGTGCAACATCATGCTGTTCACAGACAGTCTGCTGTCATTAGTTTGACAGAGAGACACAGAGAGGGTTGTGTCTAGAAGGGAACCCTAGACCTGCGAAAGATCGCCCAAGTTTGATATTTTAGTAGACACAAATCCCGTGAGAGTTTTGCAAATCAAGAGTTACCTTCTAGACATTATTTCTGCTGTATTTTATCGTCATATTTATCGTTATAGGCTAAATGCCATAAATTATCGGGATAAAATTTTTTGCCAATATCGCCCTATCACCTTTTGAAAAGGCAAAATTCAGACATCATCCTCAATTTTGCAAAAATGTTTTTATGCTCCCTTAAGGTGTTTTTTGTCTTTTAGTTCATTGGAAGTTGACAAACAACTGGTTTTGTTTAAAGTTCACAACCTCTACTTACTCTATATTGTTTATTAAAGTAGCCTTTACTGTCAACTTATGACACAACTGCACTTTGCATAACCTGGTTCATTCACTCCAAACCAGTTGACCGAAGTGCACCAAATTCACATTTTCCTGTTTGTGACATTTCAGGAGTTGCGCCAAATTTGTTTGAGGATTATATTGGAAACAGTGCCAATGTGACAGTAAGCCTGCAGGTACAATACCAGGAGCCTGAATCTGAAGCAGCTAAATTGAATCCTGCCATCATTAATCTCATTATTTACACCTGTGCTTTCCCTACTGGAACATGTCAAAATGTCTTCTGTGGAAAAGGCCTACTCTGTGCTAGGAAACTTTTTGAACTGAGCCACCATTGTGTTATGAGTAACAAAACGTGTGCTTTCCCTGCTGTGAGTCAAAACATATGCTGTGAAAAAAAGGTTTGTTGCTTACATGAGCAGTCAGAAGTTCACACAACAAACCCACTTATCTAAGCCACATAAATGGGAGTCACAGCAGAGGTATGTGCTTGATAGATCCATCATAATTATCCACCAAAAGTTTTTCACTGTGAGTCACAGCTTAAGCAGTAGATTTATGAGATAAAATTCCACATTTGGAGGGAGTTGAATGATTATTTTGAGGGCTCCACTCTGCCACGGTCCACTCACACAGGTGTTTTCACTTTTGCCTGATTAGACCTCTTCTCAGGACTATAGAAGTACAGACTGTGCTTGATTAGCATCTCCCTGGCTCGCCTACTCTAATAGGCCTTTTTTTTTTTCCACAGCAGACATTTTGACTTGTCATTGCGTGAAAAGCACAGTTGTCACTAATGACTTTAATGACCCAGGCTCAGTACCTTTAATACCACAGTCCTGCCTGGAAATGGCTCACCTAAATGGATTACAATTGTTATTAATTAAAGCTGTGTTTGTGCTGCCATGCCATATCAAAATGTCTGCCATGAAAAAGGTCTATATAGAGTTTTGTGGTGTCACATAACTCTCAGCATAGCTCCACTTCAACCTGAGCAGGGATCAAATCATCCAGAATAAGTGAGAGCACCTGTGTTGGTGAGCTGGGCCTTTAACATCCCTCTTGATTTTCTCTTCCAAATAAGTGATTTGCCAAACATAAATATGCCACCAGAACTACAAACTGTGATTACCCCATGAGTTCCACGATTTATCCACATTAAACCTTTGGTGGGGAGACAGAATACAGAAACTTAACCGAAGGGAAGCTTTTTGAAGCCATCGACATGATGCTTTGAAATGTCCTGTCTCAATGAGGCTGCAGACTTCACGTTTTCTGTAAAAAAAAAAAAATTTTTTTTTCTTTGTATAGGCCTCCCTATTTTCCCACAGGCTATGTTTCAAACTTTTATATGGGTATGTAACCTCTGTTTATAATGTATGATAATGATTATCCTTGCTAGGGGTAAGCCTGGAAGGGATCATGCGGTTGCTTCTGGGTGTGTGTGAGGGAGTGTGATGAGAACACTTTGAGGGAATTTCTTCAAACTTGGCACAAATGTTCAGTTGGACTCAAAAATGAACTGATTAGATTTTGGTGGTCAAAGGTCAAGATGGCCATAACTCAAGAATTCATAAGCTAATTATGACAAAATTATACACTCATAGGACAAAATGATGACGTGACATTTTATATAGAAAAGATTAAAGGTCAACTTCACTGTGACGTGTTCAACTCTCTCTCTGTCCTCCTCTGTAAAAACGCTTTGCTTCACAGCTTTTATTAAATTCCTTCAAAGCTACAGGTTTAAATAGTGGTAAATTCCATATTAAATTCCTTTATAATCTTCTCTACATGTATGAGTTTAGACAGACATGGATGTAAACTTTAACTTGACTGGTCAGTGGAGGCATACAGCTGCAAAGCAGTAATTCCATTTTTTGACTGCTCTGTTTTATGCAGCCACTGACAGCTGACTTCTCACTCTTCTTGACCAGCCACTACAGGGGCTACAAAAGATCAACAACTGCTTCAGTTTGAAATCTTGTTGCAGCTCAGGACAGCATATGTGGAGGTCATGTTAATGTTGGCAGAACTTTGCAAATCTCTGCTCGTTACATCTGTCAGTTATGGCGGCATTGCAGAAGGTGCTTCACCATGCGTTGCATGGTGGGGATCTGCAATCTACTGAGTGACCTCTTCTAGTTTTCTCTTTTTTCTGTGTTATCTCATGTCTGTGTTTCAGTTGTTTTGCCTGTTATGTTTATCTGGGTGATCTGATTGCCTTCCATTGGCTGGTGCTACTATACAGATGTGGCACCACTTCTGTTTGTTCAAAGCCCTGACAAAGCTCTATAGTGGTCAAAACATGCTAACACTTTCAATGATTTCCCTACAATGAAGGCTTTTTAATCATTCCTTGCCTGTTATTTTTTGGAAGGCCTGGATTGCTTTAAGTGATTTAGAATTGTTGGGTTAAATTTGTTCAATTCTGTCCAATGGTATGATGAACACAATGTGAGATTTTGCTTTAAGTTAAGCAGAAGTGATGCCACTCTCTCTTCTCAGGAAGGCTTTTACTCACTTCAAAAGCCAACAGTTGGAAATCCATAGCTCACAACACCCACCCTCTCTGTTCCTCTTTTCCGCTCATGTCTTCTTCATCTCTAGCAGATGTAACTCTTTGGATTGTTATAAGCTTCCAGACTGCCATCGCACTGCATGTTGGTTCTCCTCTTCCAACACTCGGCACCGGGGTATTTTTCAAACAGTGTTATAAACTGGGACTCTCAGACGCTCTCAGACCATCTCCGGTAACTCTAGATGTCCCTGTGATCACATTACCTTCCTGTCCTCTGTCGCCTATAGTAGAAGCTTCTCCTATCAGGAAGTGTTCAAGTGTGTCAATTTATCCCGCCCTCTTTATTGCTGTAACCACTTCCACCACCAGACAGATACTGTGTCCTATGTCTGGGTCGCTCTATCTGTGGCCTTCTCCATTTCAGCACAGCCTAATTCTCCCCCCGCCCACCACTGTCATGTTGTTATCTCAGAAAACAACAATACTGCTCATTATTGTGGCACAATGTGTAAGAGGAAGAAGAAAAATGTCTCTGAATTTTCATTAGTTTGTCATCCTCAGGGCTCGTGGTGTGAGAAAGAAACCACAGGAAGCATTTTAAGGTATGAGGCACCTTTTGGCAAGACAGGAGCCTCCTGTAGGAGAAATAATTAAAATAGCAATCTGGTGAAGGCGAGCCCGATATTGGAAATTCCACTTCTATTATTCCAACAAGACAGATCACAGATCAGTTCACAATCATAAGGAAGGCAGATTTACCACTTTGAATTTAAAGTAATTTTTTAAATGGGTTGATATTGAGAACCCTGTAAAAGGGGTCTTAAATATGTACTTGACGGCTGCATACATAATACCATGTTAAATAGAGCCCAACCCGATATACTGATCGACTGATATTATCCAATCACAACTATATTTGTCTATATCAGCATCGGCATATACTGTATGTTGTCAAATATACACCTATATGAAAACTCTTTTTTGAACAGAACATAATGCAGATTTTTTTTAATCGTTAGCTGTATAGGCAATATTCAGTGTATATTTAGTCTCCTTTTCTAATTCAAGTCAAAAAGTTTACTGTTTCAGTTCCCTGATGTCATTTTGGACAATGAAGTTTATTGTTAAACTGTAAAATATTCTGTCGCCATTGCATGTCTTTGTCTTTTTTGTTAACCACTTATGAGGGATATACACATATCATGCTATTACTTAAACTCTTACTGACATCCAGATGTTACTTGTCTGCAATAAACACCACCAGAGATATTATGGAAAAATGTTCGAACTTTACACTTCATGAGAACAAGCAAAAATATTGACCATGAAGTTTGCGTTTGCAGATTTGGTGGACTATTGGCTTTAGAGGAGGTCTGTGATCTTTGAGTGCCCTTCTAGTTTTGTTATGAAATGACCCTGTTTGGCTGCTTAGGTTGCATACAAGAACTTGTTCATATTTTCAAAAATATGGATGAAGACTGACCAAGCTTATATTAGCTTACATTAGAGAAGATAAACACACAGTTTATTCCATTCTTTACACTTATCCTCCTGTGAAAAAACAAACAAACTCCAAATCTAACTCTTACTACAGGCCAATGTAAACTGCTTCAGCATATGGAGAAACAGGTTCAGTGAACATTCAAATATTATTAAAATAAATAAGAGCATGGTTGTGTAATAAAGGTGACCGTCATAATTCCGGCATTTGTTTTAATCTTTTGCTCCCTCTTGCAGCTAGATGACTACATCTTTAACTGTAAGCTGTGGCCATGGAAATCTGGTTCATTTCAACACTGAATGTGAAATCATGTCACAAACTTTAACATAAAAACAAAAAATATATTTTGAATAGGATATTTTTTCATTACATGGTAGTATTCCATCTTCAATGCATTACTCGGTATCTTTAGATTAATCAAGACTCCAAACCTTAATGTGAACACCCCCTGCCTGGGCTTACAACAAAAGAGGCTTCACATGATGTACAACAGCAGATTTCCCTCTCAAAGATTTGCTAATCGTATATTATTCCATCTCTCGTATTGTTTAGCGGATAGAAAACTTGTGTAAGTAGTAGGAGTCACTTCCTAAACTTTCTGAGCAGGAAGTGGAGCACAATGGTGCTAATTACCCTGTAACTATGTTTAAAACGGCTCGGAGAATAGAGATGTCAGCAAAGTTAACACCGCCTATTTTCTAGTCAAATGGATTTTCCTCAGCAACTCGGACTAAATATACACATTTTGCACAATTACAGGTGTATAAGAGCTGGAGTGAGGCTGACAAAAGTAAAACCTTACATTTGACCCGCGTAATCCCTAAAGCAAAGCTGTTAACTGAAAGCTCTGAATCATGAAATTAATTAAGGCGGGATAAAAACACTGTCAAGCACTACTGAATAATGGATAAACAAGGTGCTGTAAGTAAGAAGTAAGTGAAATAAGTGATTGCTGTCAGCTAAAAGAGCTCATGCTGTGCTGCTAATACAGCTTTTTACAAAAGATGAAGATAAAGTACAAGACTTTCAGTGTTTCTCTGCTTAAATTGCACTGTATCAGCATAAGCATTTTAGAAAAAAACGACTATGCCCAGGATCAACATGCCTTAGTCATCATCTGTTGTAACTGTCTCACCTCATAGGACCTCATGCAACGCATAGACGCAGGGAGTGTGGCGTTGCTGTCATCCATCACTTGCAGCAGCTCCTCACACACCTTCAGTGGCAGCACCACAGGATGTCCTATGGCATTGACCTCCCAACTAGTTACAATGCTGGAAACACACAGAGCAGAGTGGGAGTGATTTATAGTGACTGCCACAGCATTATACAACCAGGATGATGCCCAGAATAGCTGCTGTAAATCCCATATTGAAGCATTTGTCCTGACGTTTTAATTAAGTAGTTCTAAATTGTAAACTGAACTGGATAACTAGGGATACATAAAAGTGGATTGATGGTGAGTGTGTGTGTGTGTGCATCAATATGTGTCTGTGTGTGAGATGAAGAGAGGAGGAAGAGTGATTGAGAGAAGAAGAGATTGATGCTCTGTCAGTGTGTGGTGCTGATCCAGTTTGTTTGGGTGACATTTAGCCATCTGTGCAGCTCCTGACAGGGAAAAGTCCTCTCAAAGTTTTGGCACTTCTACTTAAGACATCAAGACACTGGTCTGAAGGACTACTGCTAAATGTTTACATGCATAGGGATTTGCTATTAGCCACTCAACTAACAGTGTCCTAATGGGGTTAAAGGAATAGTTTGGATTTTTTGTAGTATGAGGTGCTTATCCATAGGCCCTGTTCAGACCTGCTATTAACATGCTTCTTGAGTGATCTTATCACAAGTGCATAACTCTAAGTACAGGTGTGAACACGCTCAGGATGCATTTAAGATCTGATAGTTCAGACCACTTTCAGAGGTGGTCTGGGCAGCATGTGACCACATTCTTTCAGCAGTGTGAAAGCAAATGCATCCTGGGCCACAACTCAACTGTCCAGTACAATATTTGTCTCACTGTAGCTGAAATTACTTATGAACTTTCTTACCTGCGGCATATGTCTGTGAACTCTCAAGTAATCCCAGACTCCATTGAAAAATCATGCTTTATTGAATGTTCCTGAATGAGGAAGAACTTAAACTTTGTGAAACGCTGCCTCTGACAATTTTTTAACTGTCTGGGCCCTCTTTTAAATTCAGAAAATGTTATATATTATGTTATTTCTTTCTTTGTGTCTGTTTGTCCCAGCAGGCTGCCGATTAAGAACAACACATTTTGCAAATGTGTTTATTACAGGTGTAACGATTCACTCATGCATCAGACTTAAATGTGGAAGATACAAGTGCATTGGTTCAGACAGCCTGTGTCAGTTAAAAGCTGAACGTGAATTGGAAACAAATCGATGCTGCACTAGTGTATCAATACATCTCATTAAGACGCGCATATGGTTCATTTTTGGCATCAAGAAGCTGCCACTGTAACTTTCCTCCGATTTCTCTCTTCTCCTGCCTCTGCTTGCGCCGCTCTCGCTGGACGCCTGCTGCCTCGCTCACACAAAACAAGCGCTCCTCCTCCCTCTTCTGTCTCTCCTCTTCATTTCCTCAAAACAGACGGCGCTCAAAACAGCAACAGAAGTGACATTGTACTGTGTCACACCACCAAACAGTCATAACGCTTAAGTGTGGAATAAGTTTGGGTTTTATAAGAAAGATGAGACACACTGCTGCAAATCATTTATGCAAAATGTGTCGGACAGCAGAGTCTCCTGACCCACAGAGATGTCATGTCACTGGGAGAGCAGGTAACACGGAGCATCACTGTTCCCCCACACTAATCGAACACACAGCACTCTTCATATGAAACAGAGCAGCACATCATCTTACTGCAAAAATACTAATATTTTAAACAGTTTTAAAGTTTGTTCACAGATTCTCATTAAGGCTACAGTATCTCACTTACACATGAGTTTCATAATAAGATGTTAACACCACTGTAATGTCTCCTTCTCTCTGTCTCTCCTGTTACTATATTTAGTTAAACTATCAGGATCTCTTTTTGCAACTAATAGCACTCTACAAATGTAGCATTAAATTAATCAAAATGTAAAGATTCACATATTGCATTGTCTTGCATTGCATCATATCGTATTATATCGTGACAGGGCTCAATTGTATCGAACTGAATTGATTGCTATTTAAAAATTTCTAAGATATATCATATTGTTGAACATGTATCGAGATACGTATTGAATCGGTCTCAGTCAGTGAGATACACACCCCCAGTGTTTATTGGTATATTGACATTCAACTGGCAAAACAGCCCTCATGTTACTTGCATATAGAACGGGGAAGTGAGATCTGATTAGAAGTGGTCACTCAGGATGCATCTGGAGACGAACTGTAATGCCAGGTGTGAACTCAGAGTCCTCTTGTGACCAAGTCAATACCAAGTCTGAAAAACCATACTGTAGGAAGTTAAGCAATGTACTACTGTGGACAGGGTCAGCAATAAAATGTACTATATTTTAGCCACCTATAAAAAAATCAACAAAATAACATCAATTTACACTATATTTAGAATATATCACCACTTAACCTTGCCGTCAGACAGTCATTTCCAACGGGAAACTACTGTTATATAAGCCAACTAGATCTCCACCAGGAAACCCAAAAAGAATATCCGGATTTAAGACGAGCAAGGAGTCAGCAGTCAGTATAGGTTAGGTTTTCTGTAGGTATTTCAAGATTTTTCAAAAATTGTGAATCAACACAACCACGCAAGGTCCTTGAACATTCAGTCATCAAGGTGCACAAAAACATTTAGGCTGACTGGTCTAGTTGCATGCAACTTAGCTGCAGACAAGCTCCAGCCCCACTGGTCACTCACTCAGACACACAAACACACAAGTCATTGAATATCTCCTTAACGCCTGGCAGAGATAAATATCACGCTAAGCCAGAACCCTCTCAGAACACAGGAGTTGCTGGTCCACTGCTGCTTCCATCAGTTAGTTAGTTTGTGTTGTGTAACTTAAGTGAATCCAAACTAACCTTTAAAACAGACAAAACAGTCAAACAATAAAACAAACTGTTAGACTGAGGCAGCAGTAGACCTGCAACTCCCATGTTAATCAAGGTAATATTACTGTTTTTGCCAAGGGAGTCTGGTGGCTTTGGAGAGAGCCATATTTGGCTTGTACAGTATAATAGTGGTTTCCTGTAGGAAAGGGTTGTCTGATGGCAAGGTAGAAAATATTCTAAAAATAGTGTACAACTAATATTGAAGTTTTTAGGTGGCTAAAATATGTTTTGCTGCTGACCCCGCCAACAGCAGTATATTGCTTAGTTTCTAACACTGGTACTAAGTCCTTCAAATTTGGGGGCATGCCGACCGGTAATAAACTGACAGTACAACCCCACTTCAAAAAAATCCACTGTCCCTTTAAGCTGCTAACACAGCAAATCTAATCAAGTTGTTGTATACACGTTGACTCAAACCAGTCTACATCATAATTCTTTGTGTATGGAAATATAGTTAATGTCATCTACAGTAAGGTTTGATCACTCACATATACAGAATGAATTCTATGGCCCATACAATTTCCATTAGACTCAATTTCCATATCTATGAGACCTCAATCCCATTGTAGCGGACTGTGATGGTGCCTGCGACTTTCCTTCAACTCATAATCAAGTCACTGCCATTAGTGACAAGCGTAATCCACTTAGGCATTGGCTCACTGATTCTCCAGCCAATTATTGGCAGTTTTAACAACACATACTGCAACCTCTGGCTGCAGTCGACTGTAACCGACTGTATCCCGAATAAGAGGGCCATCATCCAGGGAGTTCAGTTCCCCAGGCATAACATTTAATTTAAAAATGTCAGAGATGAGTGATGAAGGATGAATGGTAAATTATGTAGGGGGAAATGGAAATGTGGGTAACACCAGCATTTAGTTTTGCAAGACTTCAGAGAAATGCCAGAAATAGGTGGAAATTAAAGTACCTTAAAGCAGAGACTTTTGTTTTGTAACCAATGAAGAACTGGTCATCAATTTAGGTTAATACATGGAAAATAATAAACAGAGGTAGACCAACAAATTGGTCAGGCAGATACATTGTCCGATTATTAGCTGATTGCAGATAAACTGCTATCAGCATTTGTGTCGCCTTATAAGAGACAAGAAATCGCAGGACAGAAAAGTCAAAATGTGTTTGAGATCAGAGTGCAGCAGGGAAGATGCATTTTTGTAGGCCAATGCAGAAGTTAGCACCGCCCTGGTTCCCTCCTCAAAAAGACAATGGGATATTTCCACTGGGCTTAAGTTTGAAAATAAGCTCTGTGCCAAACAAAAAATTATGATATTTACACTTTGTTAAGCAAGATAATCTTCACAAATGAAAAAAAAAAGATGTTTATAATTTCTTACCAGTCGCAAGTGTATTTTGCCAAATGTTTATATGTCTATGGACAGATTTTATCCATGCAATAATGTCACAATTGCGGTCTAGTTGAGACGACAATGAAGGCAGAATTTGAAGATGGGTGTGGTCAGAGCAAGGCTGCCAGAAGTAGGGGGTTATGAATCATAGTCATATTTTTCCCCTGGCCTGTAGTGCTATTCATCTATCTAGGTAGTTTTGGTGTGAGTTCCTAACTTTTGGTGATATGAGCCATAGAGATGTCTGTCTTCTCTCCAATATGATGGGACAAAATGGCTTCTGGTGCTCAAAGCACCAAGAAAATGCATTTGAAAAATTTACAACAAGTGTCTCTATGCAAAAATCATGACAGAGTTACTCAAGATAATTCACACACCATGTTGAGAACAGTTTCATGTAGGGACTACTTTCTGTCTATTAGAAAGAAAGTCGTTCGGTAGCTTCTACTGCAGAAGAAAGTAGTTCATACATGAAACTGTTCGCAACATGGGGATATTTTGAGCAACCAGGTCATGATTTCTGGAAGAGACATTGCTGTTGAGTTTTTCAACTGCCTTTTTGGCACTTTGAGCACCACAAGCCGTGTGCCACTTAGTCCTATTACACTGGAGAGAAGGCAGACATCTTTATGGCCAATATCTCCAAAACTCTGCAACTCACACCAAAAAAATCTAGATGGATAAAAACTAATACAGGTAAGAGGACAAATATGTATTTTTGATTTTGGGTGTTAATTGTCCCTTTAAGACTGATCAATGAGTATTCATGTAATAATGTAATAATGTAGTAATGACTACTGAGTATCATGGGTCAGAATGTCAACATGAGGGCGGGCGTTGGGGCTGGTGTGATGCCACTGTAGGATTGTCTCTAACTGAAGCGCAAATAAATCGCCAGAAGTAAAAAGTTGGCTCCAACTACACCACACCAGGGTTGCAGTGGTTAAGGTTGCAATGGAATGAGATTTTTCATGGTAAAATAACTTCTCAGAAAATGGTTTTATGGTATATGGTATTACACAGTTATTATTATCAGTTACAATGACCCTTTAAGGAATTAAACCAGGAAGGTTTTCTTGGTAAAACAAAAATTTTCTTGGCTAATGTCACAAAATATTATGTTTTACACTAATACGGTACAATTATCTACCCTAGATCACTGGTATCTGGGCCCTGATTAGGGGGGTTGCCAGAAATCACAGGGGGTACCTAAGACTTTGTCTACTCTGAGGTCCTAAAAACTAGATCTGAACATGTTCATTAAAATCACAATTTATACAAAAGTCTCTATACAAAACTATTCAAAAAGATACATTTCTTTCTTAAATTAAAAAAATTGTGGGCTACTTTGTAGGCACCCCTGTGACCCCCTGCAGGTCTGTGATAAGCTGTAATTAGGTTGATACTATAAAAAATAAAAAACAAAAAAAGACATTTACCAAAGGTAAAGGTTGTAAGAATGGAAACAATTTAATTCGTGTTTATTTTAGACAGTAAAGCTTTGTAATAAATGGCTTATTCTTTAGGGGGTAGAGGGGCTCAAAGAAAAAAAGGTTGGGATCCACTGCACTAGATAAGCAACAGTACATGGTATGATAACTGTCAATTCATACCAGGGTATCACTGCAAGTCTCATTTAGCCACTTGTTTGCAACTGCCTTTCTTAAGACAATAAAAAGTGTCAAAATTCACAAGTAGGGTATTGATTGATTTTATGTTGTGGAAAAAGCATGAGAAATTTCTAAGCCTGTGTTAACTACAGACCCTACTTCAGGCATCTAACCAAAAACCCATAAAAAAAACAAACCCACTGACGTCAACACGAGGGAGCCAAACGTGCAAAAATGCTGTTTTAGGACTCATTCTTGGAGCACTCTGTTTAGAAACAGCATCACCACTACATACTTTATCCACCAGAGAGCACTGATAAGTTTATTTTACATCTGTAAACTATCCTGCTCTTAGTAAAGAATATTGAAAAATACAGATTTTGGGGATATTGCTGAAAAATGTTTGATATTTTATTGGATATCTGTAATGCTGAGGTATTACTTTTGTATGGGTCTAAAAAAGCTGACCTGCACCAATAAACAGCTTTAAAGTCTAAAATTTAGACTGTGGAAGAACATTTCTGGCAGGGTTTAAAATGGCCTCTGCAGTAAGAAAGAATTCATACAGTAAGTGAAAAGCTGAAATTCAGATGTCTTAATTCTTATTCAGGCTTGACAAAAACAGCAGTACTCCAGTCAAAAGTTGCTGTCATGGCTCGTTTTAACCAGAATGACGTCTCTCTTGGTACCCAGCATGCACCTACGCTGTAACGGTTTCTCGAGCATCACTCAGCTCATACAGTTTATCGTGTCATTTAAATGCATTCTTGCTGCTTTGACCGAGAAGACAGGCCTTTCTCCTTTCATGTGAGTTTTTCCTCTAATTACCCTTTCTCCGTCAGTCAGCCGGTGGGGGCTTGTCAAAATGGTAGAAACATCAAAACTTCTCTGTTCTGCCTTCACTCCACGCGGCTGCAGGGGAGAGGAGGAGGGAAAAAGCGCTGAGTGCTGATTCAGTTGAAAATAATGAGGGTGGAAGGCTTTTCCAGCAGGGCGCTGCTGTACTGAACATGGAGAACCACATGCAGCACATCCACCTACACCTCTCTAATGCATCACAGTGAGGTACACAGAGCCTCGCTCCAGTCAAAACAACATCACCAGTACGTGCAACAAACACGAGCATGGCTTATACAACTGACAACAATGAGACGACAAACACCTTTGATGACAATCTTATTCTCAAAATAAAAGACAATTACGTCTGAGCGGGACTGTTAGTGCAAAGTGTTCTGTTAAGACCTAAAATCTGTTCCCCCACAAATATTCTTTCATCTCTCGCAGTGAGCCGAGACAGGTGGTGATTGAGAGGGTGCGTTGGAAAGATGAAAGGATAAGATTAAGAAGAGGAAAACAAAGATTGAAGGGAGGGGGGGGATTTGGAGAGTTGGAGGGATGGAGGATGGAGGTAAATGTCCTTGCTTACTCTCTCTGCTGGGTTCCTGTCTGGGAGCAGGCGGTGTAGAGGAGTTTCAGGGCTCTGGCAGCTCTGGGTGATGGACTGTGAAGAGCCGGGGAGCTGATAGACCTCTCGCCCCCAACACACGTCTGTGGGACTGACGCTGTGATGGAGTCGCTGTTCAGCAGCCAGAGCTGCAGGAGGAGCAGACAGGTCACTTAACACTTGAGATACACACCAGCAAATGAATTACACTCCACCGCATGCACTCTCTGCATCCTCTCATGCAGGCTGAGGTTAGAGTGATACTACAGGATGATAATGTGCTTTTAATGACACTTGTATTTAGCTCGGGGTCGCTCAATAAACATACATACCATTGTTTTATTACTTTTATTCTTCATGTTTGTCCTAATGTCATGAGAATTGCTAAATTAGAGCATTACTTATCAGCTGTAAAACATTTTTTCATGTGCTCTGTATTTGTGAATGGTTTTGACCGGGGATGCATGATGTTGGAGGAAAGAATGGCACCGGAGGCTTTTCTCGATGGAAAAGATGCTTTTGCCCAGTTTCACCAAGAGTTTGATCTGATTGGTTGAAGTCAGGTTGGTTCATCTAATCACTTGCCAAGTGCAAGCCCTTTTCCAAACAGTTTCTAAGGGCGACTTCACAGATGGTTCTGTGTCCAGGTTCTGTGTGCAGTTTCTGCAGAGGAAGAAATAGTGAACTGAGCTGAAAATGTGTTGGAGGAAAACAGCAAGTAAAACAAGAATATTTTCTAAACAAACAGTGAATTAAGGACTTATTTCGTTTTGGTGAGTTTTGTTATTCTGTTGAGTTCTAATGAAGTGTGATTTACAATAAGTTAACAAGGTAATTAAGTCAGTCTTTGTTCGGTAAAAGAAAGAAGCTTGGATTCTAAAGGTGTACATTTTATGTTTTTCATCAGCTGAAAACGATGACATGCTGATATTATCATGCATCCCTTTTTAAAGTTTTTAAAGTTATTATTTTATATATAATAATATGAAATCTACCTCTGACATGATGAAGGATATTTAATTTTATATTCATGAAAGAATTTGGGTCCAGTTTCACATAAATGTAATTATATTTCTATTGGTATTTCATTTCTGTGAGGACTGTTAATGTCCTATGTTTGAATGTCTGTCAAGGACACAATTTGTGGAAAACTGGAATACCTTTACATTTTATGGTATGCAAATGGTGAGACATGACATCATCAAAAAAAACAAAAACAAAAAAACAGGCCAAACCTGCAAGCGCCAGTTAAAATAACATTAATATTGGACTATAAACGCATATCAGTCAACACTAAGGCACTCAAACTTAGTTTAAATTATGCGCAAAAATACTACTATTAAATAAACTGCATTGTGAAATGGATATAATGCCCCAATTAGTAGATTTATTGGAAAATTACAATCTCTTTTTTTAAAGATGATTTTTGAAGCATTTTTGCCTTTATTTGATAGGTACAGCTGAATATATGACAGGAAAGTGGGTGGAGAGAGGGGATGACACGTGGCAAATGGGCTGAAGGTGGGAACTGAACCAGAAGCCGCTGTAGAGGATCAACAGCCTCAGTACATGTGGTGCACACTCTACCAACTGAGCTACAGGGGTGCCCCTACAATCTCTTTTTATTGCAGTAATGTGTTCCTGTTGTTTTTACTAAGAGCCACTTGAAACAATCCACTTCTAGCTGATTTTAAAGAAGCTAAAAGCCTGCTCAACAACTCTTAAATTACAGTCAATTAGCTTTTCACATCGCTTGAAGAATCTGCCACATGACTTTTACCCATTTAACAAATAATTGAGGAGTCTATTTTTACTAAAATGTCCTGGATTTCTCTGATTGTGTTAGCTTGTTCTTACTAATAAGAAGGCTTTTCCATCAGGAGTCTGAACAGAGAAGTGGAAGGTGCTCAGCGAGTTGGACAGCCCCAGCAGCCTGGCTGCTATCGTCCTCTCCAGGAACAGAGATCTGTCAAAGAGGGATGATGTTCATTCATTTACACATTTAGTCTTTATAGAGTATATTAATTTTCAGCATGTCATTTAACCTCCTGCACTCACACTAAAGCAGAATGGAGATGTTGATGGCTTTTAGCAAGATGGCATGGTGTTCAGGTTTTTCTTGATCGCCAAATGCCTCTCAGATTAATTGAAAAATATGTTACTTTCTATTGTCATGTGTATGCCCAGTACTAATTTTGGTACTAAGTCAAAGTATGTAGCCGATCATTACACTCATGTAGGGTAACTTTAAAAAGTTTTCAAAAGGTTATGAAAAATAAAGTAATCAAACAAAGTGAGGCTGATAATTTCACGTAATCTTGAAATTATTAAAGCATCCACTGTACGAGACGTGGCTATTAAAATGTTTAATTCAGTCCTACAACTGTAACATTGTAATTATTTTTGAAAAGGTCAGATCACAGTGTTGATATGTGTCATTCCCCTGAGTTTTGGCAAAATCCAGTCAGGGGTGTGACAGATATTGGGTCAGACTGACAAATGAACAAATGAACAGATTTAGTCTCTGTACTGATTTTTATGTCCCAAGAGGCAAGTGAGAAAACATTCTGATGATCCATTTTTAAAGTCTCATCTAAACGGTTTTCTCCCCTGTATTTATGACTTAAGAACAGGTGGCAAATGGATCGCCATAATTTTTTTCCTCATTTGCCTTGCAGGGCTTCTGTGGATTTTTGAGGACAACATATAACAACAGCCGTAAGGCCGACGTCCCCTGTACGTAACAACTACTATTTATTTATTTCTCAATGAAAGAACTGAACCGTTTCCTAATTGTCACCACTTGGCTTTGATAAAAACTTGCCTGTTAAGTGAAGCTTCTGGCTTTCTGTCTCCCACAGCCAGCTCCACCACCACCTGTGTGATGTACAGTTTCAGGGTCTCTGTAAGATACAGCAGAGAAAGGCTCACATACACAGTTAAAAATTCAGATTTATGAAAGTCTATTAAGAGTGATGTATACCTGGTGCAACAGCCTCTCCCAGCACTGATGAACAGCTCTTGCAGGAGACAAGTGCCAGTCGGCGGCAGGGTTTCTGCGCGGAACATTAAAAACAGAAAATGATTCACCACAGTACACACCCATCTTTAACTTGGCTGTTTTAAAACCACAATCGATGGCCGCTATAACCGGGATGGAAGACAGACGAGGAGGAGAGACAGTGAGAGATATATGGCAGGGCAGATTGTCATTTGTTCTCCTGCTCTTTCTATCTGCCTCTCTTTCTATTTCTCTCAGTTTCAGTCATGCAAAGAGCGCCACTCGTGCAGAGAATGACTAATAGAAGAGGAGGGAGATCAATCCTCGTCTAGAGTGCTAGAGTTTGACTTCACTGATGCAGCTGTCTGAGGAGCTTGTGTCTGTGTGGGTGAGTATACTTTATGATACAACTATGAATCCAATCTTAGCTTTTTATTAAAAATGGTATTTACCATTAAGTGCTTACATCACTACTTCAATTATTCTTTTATCCAGACACAATGAAATGCTTCTCAAAAATTCTTGGTTTTCTAGGAATTCTAAGACTTTGAAATACTGACATAAAGGCTTTCTCTTCCCTCTAAGAATAAAGGAACAGACTAGTTGTTTTCCTCACCTTTGGATCTTGACTGTCCTCTAAGCCAACAGGGCTCACTTCCTCTGTGAGAGTCTGCTCACAGCTACCGTCTCTGGCAAGGAGGAGGAAGGTGTCGCCCAGTAAACAATCCTCGGCTCGGGGTAGCAGCTTCTTGTTAGCAAAAGGATCTGGGTGGCAACACCAGTCATCCACAATGGCATTCCAGTTGCCATTAGGGAGAGGAAGAACTCGCTTAAACACTCTGAAGAGGAGAAAAAGCAATTACAGGTTTTCTTTCTATTACTGGATACTGTATCAGCTGTTATCTCTCAATAAGCTCAGAGTTTCCTGAGGGCCAGAGAGGATCAGAATACAAAGGAGAAAAAACAGACCCTGATGACACCAGAGACTTGGGGAGATTTTCATTTTTTCAGTTGTTCCTTAAAATGTATTTTTATTGAAAAAAAAAAAGAAAGAAAACATGGGTGAAAATCTTCAGTGTACTGTTTTTTCACATTGCCCACAGCAGAGGGGTGGACTACGAAGCAAGATTAATGAGTTAGCAAGGGTTTACAGTGTCACAAAGGTGGCTCTCTTTCATCCTGGCTAGATCACCATAACCTGGTTGGGAGCAGGTTATGTTCTGAGTTTCAGATTAAATTGTCCATAAAAAGCGCCGCTCTTTAACTGATTATTTTCCTAACAAAGTTGTTTATAAGCAATATAGATTCTAAACTGAGAGAAGACATTAAAAATGAAAAGTTGCTGAGCTGTACGTTCGTAATATCACCGAACAAAGCCACATAATACAGAAATGTAACACAATGTAATGTAACAGTAGCACAAACTGTCTGCATCGCGCTGACACAGGAACTTACGTTTGGTGATGCAAAGTCATTTTTTTCCCCCATTTGCTTCAGATGTTATTAACACTTTAAATTTACACAGTATACAATCCACACACTATAATAACGATAATAAACAACTACAGACCACCTTGAATACTAATACTATTTATTATTTAAAGTCCGTTTTGCATTGTTGATATTGCAGCTCAGAATACTTATTAGAAAGATCATCAGTCTATCCTATTTATCACCAAAAATCTTCAATTATTTACATTCATTTTGAAGTGTCTCTGTATCTCTGTCATCATGGGACACTGTCAGACTGACAGCATCATGTTTAAATCTGCTGTCGATGAGTCATTTTCTGACAGCATTCTTCTTCTCCTGCCTTGTTTGCCGCAACAGTGTTGCTGTTTGCAGTAGTATATTTTGTATATTTGCTTTAGCTGTTATGACAAATTGATCATTTTGACTGAAGTGGGTGCCTCACGATTGCTTCACTTTGTACGGAAGAAGAGTCAAATGATGAATCAAATGCCCCTTTTTATGTGAGCATGCACAGATTCTGAAGAAGAAAGTCTGAATTAACAAATCAAGTTGATAACCACCATTGTGATGCCCATTTTCTCTGACTGGGGTTTCAGGTTTTGTCAAGCAGCTCGTGCAA
Source organism: Lutjanus argentimaculatus (assembly GCA_034769285.1). NCBI lineage: Eukaryota > Metazoa > Chordata > Actinopteri > Lutjaniformes > Lutjanidae > Lutjanus > Lutjanus argentimaculatus. Next base: position 8,284,476 of record JAWZSL010000025.1, on the reverse strand, counting down.
AGAAAGCCTGACTGTGTTGAGCTTCCTTTGTAGTACAACCCTCAGAGAAGCAGGTAATATAATCACATTGGGTGTTTATAATCTCCTAATAGTATATTTACATATATTCAAAGCAGCAGTCATTTATGTTTTTGTCCACTTGGCAGTAGAAACTGTAAACACAATATTGGCACATAGCCACCTTATAAAGTTGCTATGGCTAACTTATAAGCAAACAGTTCATTTTCATACACCCAGAAATTATCAGGCAATATTAGCAATCATTTAATTTTGTCATGTTTCTGCCAGTCTAATATTTACTTTCCAAATTGTTCTATTTTGGTTTCCACTAACTCCTGAGGGAAATATGTGGCTCTTCAGCAGCACCATGTTTAGTTAACTGTGTCTCTCTGCTGTTTGGTGCTGAGCAGGTAGTGTTCAGTGGGTTTATCAGAGTTGTTTAACTGAAAACAGCTTCCTGCTGAAATGAGGTTGGTGAGAGGGACAGCAAAAAAAAAAAAACAGTAACATCTTGGCTACTAAGCCAAAAACTGAAGGAAGACACTATAAAGTTCAGCAGAACATGGGTGGGTAGTAACTCGTTATAACTAGTTTTAAGTAATGCACATGATTTTTTTTTTTAAGTTTTTTTTAAAGGAACAAATACTTCTCATGTTCCTTTTTTAAAACTGTACACTTACTCTTACTGAAGTATATTATGGAGCCAGTAATCTACTTTTTATGGTGCATTTATACCTTTGTTACAATTAGCCTGCACTAAATGCGCAGATTGAGCTTATGTGGGAGAGCAGCTCTAAAAGCTGCTTGCTGCCTCAAAGACAAATAAGTACCACCTGTCTTTGAGCAAGATGCAATGATGACGTAAAACCCAGAATATACTGTATCTTCACGTACACGGCAAGTGAACACAGCCTCAGAGACCAAAGGTGGCCAGTTTGACAGGGAATACAATACCGAGGTCGTTTTCTCACTGGGACTGCCTCCTGGCACCCTGGGGCCGAGTCAACTAACTAGGCAGCTAGCCCACAGCTAACAGAGTTAACTTGGTAGCACCAGCTACAGATAACAGCAGACAGTGGTTAGCCTTCTTCAGCAACAAATAAACTGGCTGCCTGTCCATCAACTAATTCTGTAAGCTAAATCACCTTGGTGCTGTACACTGTCAACAAACTGGCCTTATAACATTTAATGACACCTTTATGACAAGTCCAAATGGCACTTTAGCTGAAGTCCAGGAAATTGTTCATGACACCATCACAAAAGCATTTGACAGTAGAGCTGTAATGATAAATCGATCAATAGTTTATAAATCAATTATTAAATTCATCTTCAGCTATTTGGATGATTGAATAATCTGTAACTTTTTAAGAAAAAAGTCATTATTCTCTGATTCCAGCTCGACAGTAAACTGAAAATTTTGGGGCTGTGGGCAAAACAAGACATTTGAGGATGTCATTTTTCACCATTTTCTGACATTTTCTATACCAAACAATGATCAATTAATTGATAGAGTAATCGACAAATTAACCAACAGTGAAAATAATCGCAGTTGCTGCCCTATTTGACAGTGTAATAAAACTAATGACATCTTTATGACAATTGCCAAATGTACCACTTTACCTGAGGTGAAGGAAAATATTCATAGCACACTTATAATGGTCTCAAGCTGGCCAAAGTCAAAACCAACCACATATGAGAATAAAATGTAAGTTAAAGTTTCTTTAAGTTTGATAATGTCAGGTTGTCATAACAAATACATTATTGTATTAATTAATATCAAGTTGTCACAATAGACATCTCAAATATACCTCAAACAATGTCAATTTTGGATTAAAAATAACACAATTGACCAAATGACAATTAGAGTAATGACAGTCCTGAAGGCTGTTCATGACAGGTGCCATGAAATGGTTATGACAGTGTAATGATAATCATACACCTTCATATAAAGTGTAACCATTTGTTTTAAGCATTCTAGTTTGTATGTACCGTTTCAGGCTTCACAAAGAAAACTTTCAGGAGTTCTTTGTGATGGCTGCAGTCAATGGCAGCATTAATACCTCTAAGCAGCCATAAAACAGAACATATTGCTACAAAGCATAAGGACCCATAATGTTGTTGAAATTATAACTTTTACCTTGCTCCAAGCATTTCTCCTGACATTTCTACTTTCCCCAGGCCTCATTGAAAGCAAAAAAGATAGAAAAGATAAGTTTTTGGCAACTTTTAGTGGGTTATTGCTGAGAAACATAGCCAGAGGCCAGGGGTCTGGGTAATGCAGCTATTGCAATTTTCAGCATGTCACACTGCTGACCAGAGAGAGCTACAAGCTTACAGCAACAAGAACAATGCGACTGTCCAGCTGAAACACCTCAAGGTAAGAAACGCAATTGTTTTTTAATAGGTAGCACAGACCTTTACGTCACAGCGACTCTATAACTCTAACCCAGTCAAGTTGACAACTGTAGACTCCAGCTCCATCCATCAATTCTTCTTTCCCAGACTATCACTTCTACCGCTCGGTCACACCATCAATAAACACCCGCTCCTCTTCCTGAAGAGGAGGGTGTAAATAAAAACCCATTTCCACTGATGCTCGCCCTCGTCCGTCTGCTCCTCACCTGTCCTCGAGCAGCCTGGTCATGCAGCGCTGGCAGTGGAAGCAATAACTCTCTTTTGCCCGGAGTGTCTCCATCACGCTGTCAGAAGCCTCTGTGGAGGGCCAAAGGCAAACAAATAAATGAGTCAGATTTGGTGAAAGGGTGGTAACCTTGTCCTGCCGAGCAGAAAATCAATAAAATACTGGGTGACGAAGGTGGCTTGGCTAGGGAGTAGGCGATCAATCTGATTCTGATTGGATTTGTCAATGACTGTCCTTTGCTGTAACTTCCTCCAGCGCCGGGAGTGACATGAAAAATCTCAGAAAGATGCCAAAAGATGAAGTTTGTGGATATTATGCAATGACTCTGGGGGACAATTTTTGATGATATGAGATCAAATCAAAAGGGAGTATTCTCATGACTCGGATGATCAGTTGCTTGTGGGCTGTGGGATCCCAAGAGCAAAATTTACACCTTCGCTGTCTCAGATGACCAAGTGACTCAGTCCAATTAATTCAGAATAGACAGCAAGCTCTAAATAGCTACCAGAAGTCTTTGTTCCAGCCTTGGCACAGAGAAGTCTAGCAAATCAGAGGGAGGTTTGCACATGTCTGGGTGTGATTCCATAGTTGTCCTGAACATTTACCTTCATCTGTGCTTCTTGAGACACTAATGCGCAGTCTGAAATGCAGCTCCTCTCCGCAGGATTCTCCCGCAGGAGTCGAAATGCAGGATCCCTGCTCAAAGTCGACTCCTGTTGGCAAAGTGACACTCAGCTCACCTCTGGGAGTCCGGATGTGGAGAGAAGAGTCTCCACCTGTCACAACCACATCTGCAGGACTTGTGGCCACATCTGTCCTGGAGAGCAGATGCAAGCAGATGCTTTACACACACAGGTGTAAGGGAATACACAAGGTACAAAAATGAAAGAAATACACTTATGTGTTTCCTCGCAGAGAGTTGGGCCATGTTCAGACAGAATCAGGTGTTGCAGCAATTAGCCACAGGATTGTCCAGCTATGTTTATTCGTGCTTAGGACATGACCTGTAACTGTGAAAACAATCAGGAAATCAGGAAATAAATGTTTCATTTCTTTGATTCACCAGTTACCAGCTCTCCCTCACCTCATTCAGTGTGAACCTTTCATCGCCACAGCTGTGTGCTCTCTCCCTAGACTTCAGATTTTATTTTGAACATGTTAATAAAAGCCAAAATAGAATATACACGTATAAAGTAGTTTTGTATGAATAGTTGGATACTTATCAAGTCCTATACCCTTTTATATTTTATTGATAATCTGAAAAGCTTGAGTATTCCAGCTTTTTGCCCAAATTTTCACCAAACACAACTCAATCAAATGTAACCATATGTCTGTTATGTATGTTATACGCCTGTAGTACATATGTTATGCTGTGGTATGTAAACACATAGCACAGCAAGAGCAAATAAGCAGATTAAAATAAACAAAACGGTGCAAAACGAAATACACATCTTGTCCTCTTTACTGTGTTAGTTCCTCTCTTGAATCATTCATCCCATATGCATTCAGTTATTATTTTTAAACATTCTTTTAAATTTATTCAAAAAGTTCTTCTCAAATTGTGTTGAGTTCCACAACACCTTCTGCATACTGCTGGTTAATGACTATTTTTTATGCTTTATAGCCTACATGATTTGGCTAATTTTGAAGTCGATCAGCTCTTTTAACTTTGGTTTTAATTTGATAAGGAGTGGGTTGGTTGGTTTTCTGTAGGTGGTTTTATTTACAATTCTTATAGCTCTTTTTTGAAGGCTGAATATTGGATTAGTGTTTGTTTGTTTTTTAGTATTTCCCCAACATTCCACACAGAAGGTTATGTATGGCAGTATGAAACGACATAAACGAATAAGGAATATAATGAAGAATGATTTAATATAACTTGATTTTGATAGAATTAACATGTCTTTCAGCATAGTTTATTATCTACTATTACTCTAAGTCACTCTTTTTACAGTATTTCTCCATTATTTATCACAAGTTTCTTCTTTGAGTCACAAAACAAATGAACACAAACCAAAGGAAGCTTTTTGGTATTGCTATTTTGTAGCATAAACTGAATGCCACACCCAGATGTCAAAGCTAAGTACACTCCTCTCAACTGAGGAGGCTGGATCATTTCATAGTAGCTGTTCTTGATATACCTATACATGATAAGTGGACATTAAGCCAATATCTGGGATCTGACATTGGCTTGTTGTGACTTGGCGACATCAGATCATACAAATATGGATTCACAAGGATCTGTAATTAATCAAGGTCTCAATATGGTGATTAATGAGTCAGCCTTTAGTGCAGAACATAGACTATATAAAAATGTAATACAGAACAGAATTGATTAGAATAGAATTAATAAATATATATTTATATACAGTCTATGGTGCAGAAAAAAATCAGCTGTTTTCTCTATCAAATATACAGGGTGAAGAGATCATAATAAAAGCGTCCAGCACTCCCTGCAGAAGTAAACCTACCAAAGTTAAGAACTATTCAAAATAATACTACATAAATACCACCTCTACCTCCCACTGGGTGCTGTGTCTCAGCTAAAGGAAGTACTGAATAATGACTGAGTTCATGAGGACCACTGGCTGAGAGAAGTGCTGTTTTAACTGAAAACAAACTGGATGCTGGCTGAGCAGTTCCTCTGAGATGTACTTAAAGGGATTTTTATTAAATTCTTCTACTTCTTCTCTTACAGCATTGGAAACACTGACAGTGTCCTACTCTGAGTGGCTTTTATCTCCTCTTGTTTTGTGAGAAATGTTTAAAAGGGACAGTTCGCCCCAAAATCAAAAGTACATATTTTTCTGAGTTTTGGAGATATCAGCCGTAAAAATTTCTGCCTTCTCTCCAATAAAATTGAACTTGATGGCACTAGTCCTGTGGTGTGCAAAGCAACAATGAAACACATTTGAAAACTTAACAGCAATGTCTCTTTCCAGAAATCATGACCTGGTTTCACAAAATAATCCACAGACCCTGTTGTGTGCAGTTTTCTAATACATCAAAAGTAGTTCCAATAGATTCTACTGCAGAAAGACAGTAGTTCCTACATGAAATTGCTCACAACAACGTCTGTGGATTATCTTGAGTAATTTCAAATTTCAAATTTCAAATGTATATTTGGGGGTACTTACCACAAGCAGAGTGCCATTTAGTCCAATTATGCTGGAGAGAAGGTAGACATTTCTATGACCAGTACTTCCAAAACTCTGCAACTCACCCCAAAATAAAAATCTAGATGGATACATAGCACCACAGGGCAGTGTAAAATATGTATTTTAGATTTTGGGGTGAACTGCCCATTTAACTTTAGTTCTACTAGTCTTCATATAACTTTCAGCCCTGTATAGGTTTAACATCATTGTCAATCTCCTGCAGTTGTCTACAGAGTCATCAGTCTACTGTATATTCAGCAGCTTTGGGGAGAGGAGAGGAGAGGAGAGGAGAGGGAGGAGAGGAGAGGAGAGGAGCAGGGCTCAGTTTACTGCCTATCAAATCTCATTAACCCCATCTAGTGATCTTCTACTTGAACTACATCCACTTTCAGCAAACAACTGCCTGTTATCAAAGATTGTTGAAGAAGACAAATCACTGTGGCTTTGAGCTTTGCTGTTATATCATATGGTAAATTAACTGATAATAATATTATCATCAATTCTTATTAACTTCTTTTGTTAATAAGATTCTAATTAACAAAAGATTCTTATTCTTATTAACAAAAGAATTCTTATTAACTTCTTTTGTTTTTGTTTTGTATTAAATAATTCTATCATGTTCTATTCAAATACCATGCCTTTACAATGTGGTAATCAAGCTATACTTAAGCCAGGAGACACTAGGTACATGCCTGGGGCTTCTGGTATGTGACCTTAGTTGAGGGTATTTTTTTTCTGGATCTATTGTATATCAGGCCCTCCCAACAGGACGCCCTACCCACCAAAACCAAAAAAACAGCAACATTCCACCAATCAATATGGCTAAGACAACAGACATATACATAAACAACAGTAGAAGAACTACTGTATTCAAAATTTCACTGACAGGTCAAGTCAGTAGGATTAATATGTGCTGTTAATAAATGCACCAGGATGTCAAATACCAATGTTTGGCTTGGTAAAAACGTCCCAAGTACAGCAAAACAATGAGAAAAAAGGAAATTCAGGCAGAGGATAGGGTCTCTGCAGTTCCAGCCAGCACCACACATAGTGGGTCATAAGTGATCATTTAAAGGGATCATGTAATATGAGTCTATACATTGTCTTTGTTTCAGTATTTATACTTTTACCTTTAAGTAAAAGTATCAGCAATAAAATTGACCTAATATATCAAAAATAAAAGTACTGATTATGCAGCATTGTCAGTGTTACATCATTATATTATAAGATCACTATTATGTACAGTAGGTACACCTTGCTGTTGGGCTTTGTTGGAAGAAAGTGAAAAACTTGGGTGGTATAATCTTTAATAATGTATCATATTTTATAAAATGAGCTGACATTTTGCATGTACAACCTAAATCTGGAAGGTTTATAAAGAGGATAAGCAAAAAGTAACATTACACTAAAATTAAGTATCTAAAAATTATACCAAACTTTTCAGGATTTAAAGTTTTAGGATTTAAATAGATTACAGCCAAACCCAGGTATTTCCAATGTTGCTTCTTTTATACACATACAAATAACTTGTCACTTTTTTCAGGTCAAGGTAGAGACAGACCTTTACAAAAAAGTTCAAAACTTTACTGCACCGAGGGAATATCTTTATTGTGTCAGTAAAGATATGAGTCTTACATGAGTTTTTGCGTGGCCTACAGGGAACCTGAGGATACTTTAGGTCAACTTCCATTCAGACCAGAGAAGAAGAAGCTACAGCAGGCCTTTACGTAACACGTTTTGTAAATTGTCACACATTTTTGTTAGTGCCCAACTAACATTGTCATGAAACAATGTGGCGAAATTCAAACAATCGTTAGGTAACGTTGGAGTTTTGAATATGTCACTATATGAAACATACACATAACTTACAAAGCTAACCCAGCTACTGTTCTCGGTTAAGTTAGCTCGTAGCTAGCCTAGTTTGTAAACACAATATAATTATCTACTTGTGTAACTGTTTAAGTAGTTATCCATGAAAATAATTACCCGACAATAAGTAGTCCACTCTGAAGTCTTTTTCTCAGCTCCAGGAAGACTCCTCCAACTCCATGTGTTTTGGCTGGCATCTCCAAGTCTGACATTCAGGCAGCGCGATATTCACACACTATAAAAAACAACAAAAACGAAATAGTACACTGACCAATACTCAACGTGACTGGGTGAGTCTGCAGAGCAACACAGCATCCAGAGCAAAAACAACCGTAAACGCACGTCTATGTGATGTACAGTAGTTCAGTTCAGAGGTTGGTGCTTGCCTGCAGCGTGACGATGCCGCCGGTGTCAATTATACCACAGTGAGAAAGGAACATCCGGCCAGACATTTCAAAATAAAAGTGTTAAACGATCCCTTTTTGACATCGCACAGAGTCATGGACTGAAATGGTCACATAAATGTTTTGTGTTTGAACATGTGCGCAAACATATTCGCTTTTGGGCCCCTGTTTTTTGGGAATGTGCACCATGTGAGCGCAACTAAACTAAAATGTCTTATTTATAGATTTTGAATCGGGCCCTCCTTTCAGGCTGCACCAAGAGAATAGCCAACAACACCAAAAACTCATGGTACAGCACTACCACATAAAAAGTCCACAAAGTGATATTACACATGATATTAAAAAGACAACAAAAATTGATGTATTGAAAAAAAAGTCTTTCCATTTGAACTTAAAGTGCCCCAGGTTTTCTTATTTAATAAAATAAATAAAAGTAGCTATCCACGGCCTAAACGTGCAAGAAACTGTCACAAATTGTCTTTGGCAAAGAATGTTTGAATTATGTATGTACAGTTACAAAACAAAAACAATGCAGCCATCAGTAGCAGTGCTTTTATAAAATAAAATTACTAGGGCTGGGCAAGTTAACGCGTTATTTTCACGTTAATTCATTAGACTATTAACGCCGATATTTACTTTATCGCGCATTAACGCATGTTGCTCACATGCTTTTATTTTGTGAAAGTCTGTTGCTGGCTGCTGCGGTGTAGGGGTTTGACTCACTCTCCGGAACAGTAGGTGGCGATAATGCGCCAATGAGCTGGCTGCCAGCCCAGCCGCCGTTTCAAACAGAAGAAGAAGAAGGAGAACAGCGCTGGCCATAGACATATAAAGAGTAGACGCCGCATCGACCGCTACTGCCTATTGGCGCTGACGAGCAGTGGGGCCGCCATCTTGGACCGGTCACCCGCTCCATTCAGTGATATCTGTTTGGCAGGCGCAATGAAATGTCAACGCATTTAATCCATCCTAACTCTCTGAATACTAAACTGATTTTAACGCGGTTTTTTTTTTTTTTTTTTTTTTTTTTTTTGCTGCAAACGTCATACATGTAGCTATGATATAGGACAAATGGTTTGGTGTATTTTAATATTCATAGTGGGATTAACAGTAATAGAATATTCTGATATAGCCTAGACTGTAGACAGGTATTTTGCAAACACTATAAATACACACATTATACATATACACACACTAATATATGATAGAGAAGCAGATAGTGCCAGTAAAGTCAACTATTTTAATAATTTGAAGAGACAATATATGATTAGGCTATACTATATAAATATTTACATATATAAACAATTATATTATATTGTATTACAATTATATTTCTATATAAAACATAACAATAGATAGAAGTTATATATCAGAGAAAATGAAAATATATATAAATCAGAGTATCAATATAATTCATATGTATATATATATAGAGAGAGAGACAAAAGTTATGTATTAGAGAAAATGAAAATATATATAAATCATATATGAATATCAATATAATTCACATGTATAATAGATAAATTATATATCAGATATAGTTATATAGTTATATATCAGAGAAAATGAATATATATAAATCATATATAGAGTATCAATATAATATCAGAGAAAATTATAATATATATAGCCTAAATCAATATAATTCATACATATATATAAAAAAGTTATATATCAGAAAATGATAATGTACATATATATAAATCATATAGAGCAGGGGTATTCAACTAAAATTCAAAGAGGTCCAGTTAGAGAAAATTTCTGAAAGCACAGGTCCGGAACATCATAGTGTCTAACTTGCGTTATGATTTAGTGTGATACTGAAGTAGCCTAGTAGTTGTATCAACGTCTGCATGTTATCAACATCTGACTGTCAAATCAAATAAAGAAAGTACAAAAACATTTTAACAATATTTATTGTCATTTAACATTGAATTATACAGATATGCATTTAAAAATAAAATAGAGAAAATAAATGAAATAGTTTTTGAAAAACTGTGCATCTTAAAGTGCTTAATTTTAGAAAAAATAAAGGTATTTTTACATTGTGGTATTCATACTTTTACTGAAATAAAGGATCTGAATATTTTTCCATCACAGCAGGTCAGTGATCAGTGTTTCAGTGACTCTCTGTGGCTCAGTGAATACACTGTTTTATTTATGGCGGCTTACCACGTTAAAAACGTCTGTACACGACATGATTGTATATTCTTGAAGCAGCGCACCGCTCTCGATCGTGTCTAGAAGGGAACCCTTTATTTGCAAAACTCTCGCGGGATTTGTTTCCTTTGTTTCTGATCAAATAATCAAACTCGCGCGATCTTTCGCGGGTCTAGGGTTCCCTTCTAGACACGACTCTCCACTGTCTCTCTGTCAAACTAATGACAGCAGACTGTCTGTGAACAGCATGATGTGACACTGCAGTGCTTCACACACACACACACACACACACACACACACACACACACACACACACACACACACACACACACACACACACACACACACTTATGTGGACACTCAGGTATAGTTTATGACCAATTTTGGCATTTTTATTTTTTTAATCAGTCCGAGAGGACGACGGCATCCGCGATTGATTAGTGATCAATCTGCCCTCCTCCCCCTCCCTCACCTGTTCGCTCTGCTGTGAGAAGGTCTGACAGTTTCTGACAGAGAAACACAGACTCTCCTGTTTAATGTAAAATCCTCCTTATACAGTTGTTTAATCTTATAAGAGCAGCTGGTTGGTGTCATTCAGCATCACGTTAGTTTGGATTGTTTTAATAAACTCTCCTCCACATGCAGCTTCTCTGCTGATGTGAAAACTGAATCGCGGGTGAATTACATGAAAAAAAAAAAAGAAACGCGAGTTGGGTTTCGGGGTGACTTTATAAAACATCCTGCTGATGAAGAAAGTCAATAGATCAGACACAGACAGGGTGAGAGAAACACAACACAACACTCAACTAGGAGTACGATGACCGGTCCAAGATGGCGGCCGCATTTCTTGCGCCCCAGCAACCAATGCGGCGTCTACTCTTTATATGTCTATGGCGCTGGCCAGAGCCCTAGAGATAGCCCTATCTCTAGGGCTCTGGCGCTGGCTGTTGCGGAACCGGGAAAGGAAAAAGGAAAACGCGGAAAAACCAAAGCAGACATGGAGAAGGGTAAAGTCACAGAGGTTTTAAATGGCCATAGACTGGTAATGCTGCTCCCTGTTAAAAGTTTCTGCTGTTACCTCAGAAATTGCCTGTTTGTCCTGATTGTGGCTCAGGATTTTGTTGGTAGATTTTTTTTTTTTTTTTTTTCATAAAGAGAATGTCCTGTCACTGGCAATAATCTTTAATTTATTATTATTACTATTATTTATTTTATTTATTATTATTTTTTATTATTTTATTTTTTTTTACATTTTTAAGTTGAGATTTACACTAAATATGTGTTACTGATAAGTGCTGATGTTAAAAGTGTTTGCACAACAAATGTTATGGCACTTTCGTTCATATGGCAGCAGAACATTGAAATAGAAGTGCTCTTTACACTACTTTTGAATTCATTCTTGGAGTTTGCATATACAATGCGATTAATCGTGATTAATCAGGCAAATTATGCAATTAATTGCGATTAAAGATTTTAATCGTTGCCCAGCCCTAAAAATTACCAATGTAATATCATGGTAGATATGGTCACAGTCCTGTGCGGTATTGAGACATTTTCTTTTTGCGATATTTGGGTCTTGTCGTAGTTGATATTATACTTTTGAAAAATTTCTTTTTAAAATTAGGGGTCAAAACAGTGTTTCACCCTGCGGACCCCACAGACTCTGAAATTAATTGCATTTTTGAGGGCTTAAACATGCTTGGAGCGCTTGAAACTCAGTACAGTTATCAGTTGTGGTGAAAAATGTCATCTGGTACAGATTTTGGTGCGGCATAATGCATGAAAATCGTTAAGCACATGTATCATGCCCAGATGTACAAAAAAGCCTCATGGAACCATTGTCTAAATCCAACAGGAAGTGGGACATTTTTAATTATGTGGTCAATTTTGGCAATGTCCAGGCATTGTATTTTAACAAACTCCTCCTACAGAATTAATCAGATGGGCATCAAAATCAGTGTGCCATCTAAAGATCGTCGCAATGAAAAGTTACTTAAAAATTCTGTTTTTGCTGAACAGCATTGATAGGCGTGGTGTTGAATTTTGATGTTTGGTCATTAAACAGGAAGTTGCTGTAGGTTAAGTATAAATGCTTACTCACTACAATGCACTCCTTGAACATTAATCATATCGACTTCAAAATTGATGATGGTGACATGCTGGTTCATCTAGACATTTTTGTAATTAAAAGCACAGCACACAAAGAAAAGTAACAGGAATAAAAACAAGGCAAAGTAGAAAGTAGAAGGACATTATATCAATGATGAAGTTTGGTCACTGAAGTTTAAACTGTACATTAATGTATAAACCTGATACAGGTACATATGGAAGTGGAAGGAAGGCGGGAAGGATACAAGGAAGTATATGAGTAAACCAGGAAGTAAGCAAGGAAGAATAAGAGTAAATGAGAAAGTATGTGAGTAAGTACATGCATAAAACGAGGAAGGATATGAGTAAACATGGACACAAGGAAGTAAACAAGACAAGAAAAAGGAAGTAAACAGAGAGACAAGGAAGTACACAAGGAAATAAGAAAGTAAACAAGAAAACAATGAAGTAAAAAAGGAAACAAGGAAGGAAATATGGAAGGGAACAAGGAAAGAAACTGTACATTGTCAAATTTGCATGAAACTCCACAAGTTTGATAAGTTTCAGCCAGAACACATCTATATGCCAATATGGCAATATTTAGTCGGTGTGGCTAGATGGCCCAATCGCACCCCTTATAAAATTTTGACGAACCCTTGTGTCACTTTTCACTTACATGTATGAAAATCGGTAGGCACATGTATCATGTCCAGACGTGAGCCATGCCCTAAACCATGGATATTCAAAAGGGGTTCTGGGATCCCTAGAGGGTCCTCAGAGTTACCGCAGGGGGTCCGCAAAATTGTTAATTTTTCAATTTTTTTCCCCCAAAATTTAAAATGTGCCTGAAAATACACATTGTCATGAAACCAGCATATTATTAGCAAAGATAAATTAACCTATTGGTAAAAAAAACAACAACAAGAAAACAAAAGCATTTAATTTAAATACCACTGACAAAAGGCTACCCATGAATCCTTGTGCAAACATGTGAGAGCTAACCTACTAAATCACTGTGTGGTAGCTATGTGTAATGGCAAACTAGATAGTGACGTATCATTGATATTTATTAGTCAGTTAGTTATATTATTATACCAAATGTACACACACTGTTGAGAGCCACAGTGGGTAGTTTCGTAACTTCACAAGCAAGAGACTGTGGCATGTGCTTTCACCCCAGTAACCATCAGCTAAAGTGCAGAGAGTGAGGCTATCAGACTTAACATTAGCTGTAGCAGCTAAATCAGAGAAGACCGCAAAATATCAGATGACATTAAATGATCTATTCAAATATTAAATGCAATGATTGTCAAAGGGAGTCCATGCTCCAGCTCTCTGTCAGCCAAGCGGTCCCCAGCCTGAAATACATGAAGACACTGCCCCAAACCCAACAGGAAGGTGGCCATTTTTGGACGTGCAATTTCCAAGAATGCATGTCTTCAGAGATTGGCGGCAAGAGTATTTTGTTATAGTTAAAAAGCTAGACCACTGGGAAATTTCACAAAATGATACAGAACAATAACATAGCTACATTTTCAAATTTGAAAAATATTCAGCTTTTATTTTGAAGTTTGGGCACCGGGATTCTTTGGCGCAACCGCAGGTGACTTAACACAGCTGAGAGGCGGAAGACGTCCATGCGGAAGACCGGAGCAGTTGGACGCTGTGGTTGGACGTAGAGCTAATCTGCAGTGCAGTCTGGGAGCTGTCAATCGTCTCGCTTTGTATCTCTGCCACTGGAAGCAACTGATGCGCTCATCACTGTTTATTCACACACTGCGGGACACCACTAAGAGAAAGATGAATATGTAGAATATTATTGCCTATTGTCTGCCTCCTCAGCCTCCTTGTCAAGGGACCTGACTTACACGAACGGGTGACATCGGAGCCGGGCCCTGCTGCATCTCCATCATTTAAACAACCTGCTACCAACGTTAGCTAGCCTGCTAGTCGTATTATTGACGCTGTCAGCCGTTTTTACTGGGCGAACCGGCCACATGATTGAATGACAGTTGCTGGCCTGTATACTATAACGGTAAGCTTTTATATCCGCTTACATTTTAATGATATTAAGGGCCGTATACGTTAGCGGAAATTAACGTTACCTAGCTAGTGACAAGGTAGCTGCTAGCTACACCGTTACTCTAACCGTTCCTCTCTCACATACACGTTATAACGGCAGTAACGCGCTTATTACCCACAGTACTTTGCGAATATTTCTTATGCTGCTAAAGGTGCGTTTGTAGTCAATTTCGCTTGCTAACACGTAACTTGTGTATATCAGCACATAAAGTAAATGGCCGCTGTTGTTTTTATGGGACAGGTGTACGTACCTGCTCTGCCGTTACTGTGTTGTTGACACTTTGCAGTCTGACTCAAGGCTGCCACAAACTAGCCTCACACACACAAGTCCTCACATTTCCCTGAATTATCAACTACACGACTGCCTCAGACACTATGTACTTGTACTTCTGAATAATTACACAGGCTTCCTCTCAAGACTCCATTCACTTTTAGACGTTTCAAGGCTGACATTTTGACGTGTCACAGCAGCAAAAGCACAGGTGTAGTTAATAACATTAATTAGTAACAGCTGCAGTGTGCTTGGTGGCTCACTGATATGGTTGCCTGGGTGACTTAATGGTGCATTCATGTGCTCCTCGGAGGGTCCCAGTCTCCGAGATGGGAAGTCGTTATTCCGCCTTTGGTGTGCCACTAATAGTAGGAGGAACTAGTAAAGAGTAGGGGGCTGGTTATCGGGGTTAATGCTAATGAATAACATATCTAATCTATCTAGGTCACTCTATGTGAACACTAACTAACAATGCTATATTACAAATTACATGTGACCAAAAATGTTATGCAATACGTATATTCCTAAAAGGTTATCAACCAAACATTTACTCTCGTCCACTATATTTCTACAAATATGACGTCAACAGCCAACATATTTTTTTTTGAGGGGACAGTCACAGGAATTTTTCCAGTCAGGAAATAATTTTTCCCATTATTCCGACAGCACATGAATGCACTGTAAATTGGCACTGAGTCATCATAAATGTTATTAGTTTCACCTGCTGTGAAGAGTGAGAATGTCTGCCATGAAAAAGTGTTGCTTATTGCTCACTGTTAAGATGCTACTTGCCTTTTCTAAATCTGTTTGAGAGACCTTCTTAAATTTGATATCCATATAACCCAAAGAGACCTAAACACAGGTTTAATGAACGTGTGAGAGCCTGTGAGGGGTACAAAGATTAATAGGACAGCACTTTGTGATATATCAAAGTGACACAAATTACACAAATTGCACACAGAATAATGGCAGTAATCAAGAGCACCATCATCTGCGGCTTTGTTAAAAAATGAAAAAACGCTTCTTGGGTTCCCCTGCTAACCTCCATGTTTATTGTCACAATGCTATGAACTGTGGGTAATTCCTTCAGGCAAAGTGTGCATAAAGGGCTCCAAAAGTCTGTGAGACAGCCCTCATAGCCTCAGTGATTTGGCAGTGAGAAGATGCCTCAAAGTCTGTAAGGATGGACATTGGGATTGGGCCTATATCCCATTCGTCCACTGAAACCACAGTATTACATTATTGTTAGGACTGAGTAACTAAAAGTCATAAGGTCACATGTGGTGTTAGGGGTGGTCGTATGGTAGAAAGTGGCTTACATGTGGAACTCCATAAAACAGAGAAGTAGCTAGATCAGGGCTTTTCAAAGTTTGAGACTGCCTCCCTTCAGACAAAGCTCGGAAATCATGGGATCATGATCATGTTTATTTGATCCCATAGACACACAACAAATTGAGACACGACAGCCTAATATTGCTGTTTTACATAACTAACTTAAGACTACACCAAATCCATAAAAAGGTCTGTCCAGAGACATTTATTAGTTTCTGACTCTGTAAATCCAATAGTATATCTCTGAACTATGGCTTTAACAGAATCACACTCATGCATGCAGTGTACCATGGACTTAACAGCATCACAGCATGCTAACAAGACCATTTTATGGTGAGGCTTTCTGCCTTGTGATGTGATCACACTCATCATCAGCGGCAGAGGGCCAGCGCCTAGAGGGCCATTACTTTAAAATGAATGGTTGTCTAAAAGATTGCGTTGTAGGAGTGACAGCAGTGGCATTGTGTGAAAGTTGATACTCCTTCCCTAATCTTTTTTTTTTTTTTTTTTTTTTTTTTTGGAGTTCATTCTATGATTCATCATGTTAGTTGTCTTGCTTCATTTCCAAACGTGTAAAACAAAGATTGTAATGGCTGCTCATGCTCCTCCTGATTTATATGACTCAGTGTATTGAAATGGCTCCAGCTACACCCTAACAAATATCAGACCACATACAAGATGACTTAACTAATCCTGAACTTTCTTGCTGTCATCTTCTTCAGTTTCTCTTCCTTTTGTTTTCCATTGCAGGTGTGATGTACATATGTGTGCCTCGTGTTTTACATTAGTGCGTAATAACCACCCAGGAGAATGAATGCAGAGGAAGTGGAGCTGCTCAGTGACTCCAAGTACAGGAATTATGTGGCAGCGGTGGACAAAGCCCTTAAGAACTTTGAGTACTCCAGCGAGTGGGCGGACCTCATCTCTGCACTGGGCAAACTCAACAAGGTAATGATCTCAGACAGGACACATCTGGACAGAGAAGGAAAAGACATATAAACTTGAAGGTATTCAGTTCACTGTCTAAGAAACCAAAAAATATTCACATTTAAAGAAGGTGGACCTTAAAAAATGACTCAAACCGATTAATTGATCAGCAAAAAAGTTGGCAATTAATTATATAGCTGGCAACTAATTGATTTGTTTTTGCAACTTTAATTTTAAACTTTGTGGTCTGTTTGGTGTTGATGTTTCATTGTAACAGCAAAAATAATTAAGTGTTTTTAATGACAAATGTTTAAAGGTTAATAAATTAGTACACTAACTAAACTTATAAAACAATATGTCCATTTTAGGCTTCATGACTGCATGTGCTAAAAGGGTTGAATTACACATAAAAAAAGCATTTCTTTAGTAAGCCATGACATCATGACAAGAGACAAGCGATAAAAAGTATTGTTGTCTGACCTACATCCATCATTCTTTCCATTCTGTCTCAGGTTTTGCAGAACAATGCAAAATACCAAGTGGTTCCCAAGAAGCTGACGATAGGCAAACGGCTGGCCCAATGCCTCCACCCCGCCCTGCCCAGCGGAGTCCACCGCAAGGCCCTGGAGACCTACGAGATCATCTTCAAGATCATTGGACCCAAGAGGCTGGCCAAAGACCTCTTTCTTTATAGGTAAGATACCGTTTTACGTACTACTTACAATGCCCAACAAAGTTTGCTGGACATGTGTTCAGGTAGTATCAGATCTTAACATCGCTCTCATCTTTTTCATCACCGCAGCTCTGGGCTCTTCCCTTTACTCTCCAACGCTGCCATGTCTGTGAAGCCTGTGCTGCTGGGGCTCTATGAGACGTACTACCTGCCCCTGGGAAAAACTCTGAAACCAGGCCTACAGGGGCTGCTGACTGGTGTGCTGCCAGGCCTGGAGGAGGGCTCTGAGTATTACGACAGGTGAGACGATCGGAAATGGAAAGAAAAACACTTTTAATGGGCAACATGGGGCCACTGGAAGAAGCCATTAGGAGAAGGCGTTTTGCAGCATAATGTGGAAGGCAATTGATTTCAGATTGTATGAATGATACATGAGATATATGAGTCATTGTGAGATGAGTAATGTTTCAAACTCAAGACACAGCCCAAGACTCCTGTCTCTCAGGCTGAAACTTTGTTAGTTTTACAGTTCAAAACGTTTATTCTCTCATACCAGGAATTACCTGCAGACGTGTGTTTAAATTTACTGTCTTAAGAAACTCTATATTTACAGACTTTCTAATGATTTTTAACCTTTTCCACTCCACCCTGCCCTTCCATATACTTATTTTTGTCATTCTTAGGGGATTGACAGGGGTCTTTAGGGGGAGATAGCAGGTAAGAAGTATATGCCATAGAGAAGTGATATACTGTACATCATCTGAAATCTGGGAATCTACAGTATAGATCTGCAGCAGATATCTGTAATAAACATGTTTTCTTTAAGTGTCTATTCACATTTTGAAGGTTTATAGTGTATAAGGGCTTAGAACATTATGATGGAATGATATGATGGACATTCCCATGCTCTATCATGTCTCATAAGTTGTTCCAGCATTTTTTAAATTGATACCATTTATTTCACAGATTTCGTGCAAAATGTAACCATTTTTGACCACTTGAGAACTGACAGAAATAGTCAAAAATCCCTCCGAAATACCACATGAAGACATCAAGCTTTGAGGAACACCACAGAAAAAAATCATGCTGTGATTTGGGATCCAAAAACTTTTGACATTTTGAAAATGTCAGTAAGAATTGCATTTCTTTGGCAGTTAAATGGCGAGCGCTTTGAATACCTCAGTTCTCCAGATTGTGGCGAGAAGTTTCATGAGGCTGCGATTATTCTGGAGGTCACAACAAGGTCATTTTATACAGAGAGGTTTCAAAGTTTCAAAAAAATGGGCTCACTATAATCATCACACATGAAATACAGCCAGGCTTATTGAATCCACAAGAGTTTCAGCTTGCCAGTCATACCAAATTTATGTAATTCCCATACGGTCTTGTGAATGCAGTGTGCAGAAATATTGACATAGAATAGAAAAGCTTTAAATAACACATTTATACTGCATGCAAAAACTGCATGTTTTCTGTCTCAAACAACACGAGATTGTCATAAAGTGGATAGAACCCTATTGTCATTTGGATATCTTGAGGTCAAGGGACCCCTTGAAAATTGCCATGCCAGTTTTTCCCTTGTCAAAATTTAGCCCTAACTTTGGAGCATTATTTATCCAACTTACTGACAAGCTAGCATGACATAATTGGTATCAAAGGAATTCCTTTAGGCATCTAGTTTGTACTGGTATCACTCTAACTTTAAAACTGAACCTGCCGCAGCCTCTGAAAGAAAGTAATATCAGCTGGGGACATGGATGTCCCTGACTGAGCTGAAGAGGTTGATATACTATATTATGTATGTTGACAAAAGCTGTGAAAAAAAGCTGCTCATCAGTGCCACATTACTACTGTCACAGGCTCCAGAGGGCGCTGCAGTTAAAGGTTCACTCACTGTAATGTAATTGAGGGGAAACAGAGGTGAGCTGCATCACAGGCTGTTTCATGACAGCCCTGTGAAACTTTTTAGCAGGAGAAGCACAGGTGTGACTGATGAAATTAACAATGTCTCCTTTAGATTTAACTGTCCCAGCACGCAATGTCAGATGTAATTAATGTTACTAGTAACACCTGTGCTTTCCTTTGTGTGACGTCAAACTGTCCGCTGTGAAAAAGGCCTATTTGTATGGGTCAACTTGTATACTGGCATCTTGACTTTCATTAAGATTTATACTACTAGAAGTGATTTATTCCTGTGTTTTGAACAGCAAGGGTATATTGTGTTAACATTTTAATGATAAATGAACTAAATGTTCAGTCTCCTTGCTGATTGTTCCCCACATTCAGAATAATAAGACAGTCTTTAATTGGGGGCAGCCCTGCTACATATGTTAAAGTTTTAGTACTTGCATATCAGATATGCAGTATTTTGAAGTCTTCCTGCGAGTTTAGGAGGTTGCAACATTTTTTACAACCTCCTGTTGTTGTTTCCTGTCACTGTATGCTGTCTCAGTCATCAGTTTCCACACAGGGGACATTTAAGTTTCTTAAAGGAGCACTCGGATTGGAAAAAAAAAAAACACAGTTTTATCAGCATAAATCCCAATAATGTCCCATCTGCTCTAATTGAGATTTTACAGATTCACCATATTTATCCTAATTAAATTTAGTATGACGTCTGGATGCTGCCAAGAAATCCTTGTCAATTAGCGGAACTGGCAAATTAAAGCTTCACAGTCACATCCAAGTGCACTCGTAAACAGTACTGAGAGAAAACTCACCAGCAGTGGATGAGGTATATCTCTCTCCGGTGCTTTTGATGTATTTTGCTTTCTTACCAATTAGTCGAGTGAGCTGTTAAGTGATGTTACATTACGGGAAGAAAACTCAGAAACAACATTTACCTGTAGACTAATAGTCTTGCTAATACCAGACTTCGTAGATCTCGCCGCCTACTGATCGTCTGGGGATTTGTAAATGTAAAGGAGTTGCTAGAACAGCTGAGTACAGCCCCGAACAAACATTCATACCTTACATTTTTTCAAAGACATACATTACAAGAAACAATGCTGTCCCTCATTCTCTTCAGTAGTAAACACATGGTATCACCCATTAGTTGAGGGATGTTTTTTTAACTCTCTAATTGTTTATAGCAATAAAAAGTGGGGGATTGTCCTCCGTCTCAACTGAGCAAAGCATTTAGAGACTGACTTCTGAGTCTAGTAGATGAAAGAGCAATAAAACCTGTGCAACTAATGCAACTCGTACTTAACAGACATGTTCAGTGTGTCCTGACTGTGTTTTTCACAGAACCAACACCCTGTTGGAGAAGGTGGCTGCAGCAGTGGAGCAGTCGGCCTTCTACAGTGCCTTGTGGGGCAGCATCCTGACCAGCCCTGCCGTGCGTCTCCCCGGGGTGACCTTCGTTCTGCTGCACCTCAATCGCAAGCTCTCCATGGAGGACCAGCTCTACGTCATGGGCAGTGACATCGAGCTCATGGTACGTGACAGTACGCTACAGTAAAACTGGAATAGAAGGGTCGATATTCAAACCTTAATTTACACAGCAAGAAGAGGGAGATTTGCACACAGTGGGTACCACAGAGCGAGATGAATGTCAGTAGTCACACAACATAAGGGACAAATATTTGTGGTATTGTGCACATGCTTGGTATATGAGTCATTTATTAACATTGGCATCTCAGCAGCAGGGTGCAAAATTAGCTGTACAAACAAATGCTGGTAAAGTTTGCAAGTGGCTGATTTGCTGCAGTCACTGGCCAAAAAAAGATAGTAATCTATTGAGTGACTGGTAAAAGCTTGACTAGCCATTTGTCTGGTTAATTTCGCACCTTGTTTAGCAGTCCAGCAGATAAAATGCTTAAATATAACATAAAATCAAAATCATGATCACTAGGGTCAGGTGAAATGACATGTTTTGACCCATTTAAATTTATTTCACAGCTTGAAACACTGTTGTTTCAATTTGAGTTCACAGAGTGATGTGGTGTAATGTTCTACACTTTTTTAAATGTTCATAGACAAGTTGAATATGTGTGTGTCTCTGTTCTGATCAGGTGGAGGCGGTCAGTACCTCAGTCCAGGACTCAAGTGTGTTGGTGCAGAGGAGCACCCTGGACCTGATCCTCTTCTGCTTCCCCTTCCACATGAGCCAGGTAAGGAGAGCCATGTGACTGAGACTGAAACTATAGGCTCTTTGTTAACGCAAGTATGGTAATGATGTGTGTACTTGTTTTACATTTAGGATTAGACCAAAGTATGTAACTGGCTGATATTAATACATCAAGCTATTCATAAAAGCATATCAGCTAGTTTTAGTGTTAGTATTATTGTTGCGTTATTTCTGGTGGTGGAACTAATTGCAACTACTCAAATTACTGTAATTAAATCATTTGTGGGTAATTGTACTTTTATGAATATTTTCAAGTCAATGATTTTACTTATACTTTAGTATGGATTACACTAAGTAATTTATTTAGTTACTCTCAAATTTCTATTTAAGTACTGAGTTGGGTGACAATATGAATTAATATCCATGTGCACATTTGTAGCCAATTAGGCTATCTAATCACAAATGTACCAATGAAAACCATGACATATGGACAAAAAAATGCAGGCACAGGTTTTGGGAGGTGACTGTGATCATTGAGCACAGGAGTTGAGAGTAATTTAGACTGAAGATTTGGAGAAACAGTCACCTCTTTTGATTGAATACCTGCAATTGATAATCAGCATTTAAAAAGTAACTAATACACTGAATACACGTACTGTATATAGAATACCTTGTACTTTTACTTAAGTATTTCTTAACCCAAGTAGATAAGTAATATTTTCCTAATGTAAAAGTACTTCAGTACTCTTTCCACCACTGGTTATTTTACATCTGTGTGTGTCTTATTCTCTTTGTGCATTTGCACATGCACATGTGTAATCGTGGTGATGCCTCTCAGACAGACAGCCACGGTGGTGACTCACGCTAGCTCGCTTGTTAAATCCTTCACCTCAGAAAATTTTGGGATGTGTCAAGGCCAGGACACAGCTCCTATCTGACATCTGCAGTGTGTGTGTGTGTGTGTTTTCTTGTATGTATGAATATACTATGCTGTTGTGGTTGTGGGTGGACAGAGACACGATCACAAACATTCTGGTCTGTTCTGTTGTGTTCAGGCGACTCGCCCCGACATGATCCGGATCCTGTCAGCAGCTCTGCATGTGGTTTTGAGAAGAGACATGTCCCTCAACCGCAGACTCTACGCCTGGCTGCTGGGTACGGAACACACACACACACACACACACACACACACACCACACACACAGTACTGCCATTCAGATGTACCAGGGTTCCCACTCATCATTTCATATTGTAGAGTTTAGAGAGATACTTTCTACACAGGAGAAAACTAAAAAGAACTAGAACTAGTAACTAGAACTTTTCTAGAAAATAACACTTTTATAATCACCAATATTTTGATTAGTAATTGTGCTTTAATTGCATAATTTCTCTCAGTAAATGTAACAGATTGCAATAACATTTATTTTCCAATGTAATGACATGTAACTAGTGACATGTAAGTAGTTACTTCCAGCACTGCTTATGTGAAATGTCCTAATTGGCATAGAGTTGGGCCAAAAATGTATTTTGTGAGGTCACGGTGACAGTTGACGACTAGAGTCTAATCAGTTCAGTCTTGAGTCAAAGTGGTCTTTTGTGCCAAGTTTGAAGAAACTCCCTCAAGACATTTTTGAGGTAGAATGGGATGACCCAAAAGCATAATGCCTCTGGCCACAGCTGTCACCGGTGTAGAGGCACATAAAGTTTTTTCAACGTTTTCTAAAAAATTGTAAATCACAGAGGTCCTTCAGCATGCAGTCATGAATGTGCGCAGCTACGGACAAGCTGCACGTTTGTGGGGTATGCACGCACGCAAACGTCCCTGAAGGGGATAATAATTTACTTTTCATTTGGGGAAGGAATATACCCAAAACTGTAACCCTGTAATGAACACTTAAATGTTCACAGCCTTTGCATAATCCAACAGGAAAAACATTAATATTTATAGCTCATAAAACCACTTTGACTTGCATAAACAAGAGTTATAGACATTTTACATGGACTGTGGTGGGAACTCTGACATGCAAACCTTTACGTATACATTGTTCTGTGATTTATGTGAGCGCTATGTGTACAGTATGTGTGCTTTGTTGCTGTTTTCCATTTTATTTTTTCTGTTCTGTGGAACATACAGTAGGCCTGTATCTGCTGTGGTCATTGTCTTACTTTATTTTCTCTTGTTTGCAACTCACTGCGGATGAACATGCTGGTAAGTGTCTGCATGGCTAAGGAAGGACGGCTTTCACTCTTGTCCAAAGCAGTGATTGCAGCATTAGACTACGTCAAAGTTTTAGATCACCACAAGTGATTAGAATGAAATGAGAAGTATATTTTGTGGAAAAGTTTTCCCCTAATTAATGAGATATATTGCGGTGTGAGCAGGCTCTGGACTGCCAGCTCCAGCTTTGTGGTTTGCTTTGTTTTAACTGATCAATGACATTGAAGACTGACAGGCTGCATCACTCTGAATCTGGCTGGCTTCTGTAGTGTGTAGCAGTCCAAGACTTACTTTACTGCAACATAGCTGAAATCTGAGTGATTTTGGCAACAGCCATTAGGACTTTACAAAGAAGAAGAACTGGAAGATACAGATAGTTTATCTCAATAACGACTAAATTTCCATTTGTTCCACTCTGGATAAGTGCTTTGCTTCTCGTCTTGTGTTTGAATATTCTGGATGTACATCAGAGCGTCTATGTAATTATAACTGTTTGTCTTTGTTTTTCGAAGGCTTTGATAACAACGGGGGGAGAATAGGTCCCCGCAGCACTCGGCAGAGCAACCCAGAGGAGCACGCCAGCCACTACTTCAACACTTTCTCCAAGGACATGCTGGTCCAGGTGAGGTTTTCAAGCTAATTGCAAATGGGTCACCAAAGAAGTGTAAAATTAGCTTCCACAAAAAAAACAAAACAAAAAAAAAAACACCATATCAGATGTCTCTTGAGATCGAACGTGTTTGTGTGGGGTCGAGGAGTGTGTGTATTGGTTGGGATTCGTCCTCAGTTTGGCAGATCTGGGCTTCTTTTGTCTGTCGCACAATTTATCCATCCACTTTAATCCCTCTCCTCCTACACCTCCCACATACTCTCTGGGGTTTGCATATTTTCCCAGTAGCCTGTCTTTTGAAGACAGCTCCCAGTTCTCCCGAAGACTTTTACGCGCACACACACACATACACACACACACACAGACACTCTTGTGCGATTTGTCCTGTCAGGCTCCAAACAGCCTTTGCCCTGCTGGCATATGATGAGCTCTGGTACTCAAGGGGTTTGGAAGAGGGGGCATACAGAGTGAACTGGAGGGGAAGTTTTGTTTTTGAAAGTGTTTTTTTTTTATGTTTTTGTTTTGTTTGTTTTTTGTCTGCTCTTCTGCCATCTGCTCTGAGTGAGTTATTGGAGCTCCCTCCATTGGGAGAAGGTCGGTACTACAGAGACCGTCTGTTCCCGGCTTCAGCCCCGTTATGTGGCAGACGAAGCGTGAAAACACACAAAAAAATATGAAAGGGGGCTGCATGCAAATATGAAATTGGTTCTGCCAAATATTATAGGTGGATAAAAAAACAAAACAAAAAAAAAATGAATATGCCTTCTGCTGTGTTGAAACTGGCTGTGGAGTTAAAAATAGTTCCTTATTTCTACTGTAATTGAGGTGTGTGTGTTATGTGTGTCTGTGTGTTTTCAGGCAATGGTGGGGATCTTGCAGGGCAAGGCCCGAGGCGGGGAAGAGGAGAGCATCCTCATGCACGACCTCAAGCCATTTCGCATCCTCATCAGTCTGCTGGACAAACCGGAGCTTGGTAACCAGTCTGTCAATATGTAGATGACGCCAGCAGTCGAATCAGTGTTGTAAATGGTGATGCATGTCATATAAGCAGCTTGTTACATGAACTGAATTTAATACATCTACTATGTGTACCGTCTCTTGTATCTCTACGCGTCTCTCTCCAGGACCAGCGATCCTAGAGGATGTTCTGATCGAGGTGTTTCGGACTCTACACACACAGTGCCGAACAGAGCTGGACCTTCAGAACCAGAGTCCGTTCAGTAAAGACCACACACACCTCAGCAGGTCAGTCCAGCTCACCACCTGCACTATGTGGCTTTCAGCCATTACATATGATTAAACTTAAATGAACCCACTGATTAAAGTTTGGTTGTTGCATCATCAAAGAAAAAGAAAAATAGGACAAACGGGATATTTTAAAGCCAATAACATTACAATATTAGAACATTTCAAATAATGTCTGAACTGAGTATATCCAAGGAAAAATATGAGTGTTACAACAAACTGAAAAATGTTAATGAAAATAAGTTGATTGCAATAAAGCAAATAAGAAAATATGCGTTTTTTTTTTTTTTTTTTTTTTGTTTTTTAAAGTTAGTCAAAAAAATGACAAATAGCAAGCAATCAGAATGCTGTTTCTGAATGGTGGCTTTACACATATTATGAGTTGCTGTCTTGCTTTGTGTTTTGAGACTATTGAAAAAAGTCTCTGCACACCTGAATGTGTGACAGGTGCGTTGGAGGAAGATTAAACTCAAAGATCATTAGAGAAACTCCAGCACACTGTCTCGCTTTCTGCTGATATATTTATTAAATATGGACAATTCGGTCTAAAGGACCTTCATCAGGTATATTGGCAGCATCCAAACGTTTACACACATATACAAACATCTGCTGGGAATGATCAACACCTGACACAGATTCATGTGTCATCAGCCAGACGATAGGGCTGGGGAAAAAAAACTCACTAGATCACAAGAAATCGTGAATATACATTTTATCTTATAGACCCCACAAGTCAAAAAATTGAAAAAAGCAAGTGTCATCCTATATCATCTTATTCATCATCCTATATAAATATATCTATCCCAAAAAAATCTATTAAACGGTCATGAGACATGCATATTAGGATGAATAGAATCAATGTCAATATGTAGGTTCACATCTGTTATCATTTAAATAGTGGATGGAATATATTAAAGGCCAGGAGCAAAGTCTAATGACTTGTTAAGTCAAATCATATTTTTCAACAAACACAATGAAAAAATTGGTGAAAATCATTGGTTTAAAAATCATTTGTTTAAAAAAATGTCAAGTGTAAACGCTGTTAATCAAGGCTGTTGCAGCAAAAGGGAAAACTGTGTTTTGAGACGAAGGACAGTTAGTCAGCTGTTACTAGTTCACTCAGCTGCAGACTGTCTCATGTTATGTTGTGGCAGGTTATAGTCCAGCACAAGACTGTGGCCTTAAAATTGCGTTATTCAATATTTATGACTGATAAAAGCATCAGATCATGCAATCTGGATCGGTACATGGAATGCTGATGTCAGTCTGACATCCGATGAGTGAATTATGTCAGTAAGTGCACCTAATAAACCGATATTTGATTGGATCGGTCCCAACTCTAATAAGACATGGAGTGACACACTGGCTTGTTGGCTTGTTGGCATGGAGTGACGCACAATGTTGGCTTGTAAATGGAAAAACATTTGATAAATTACTTAAATCATTTATTGATCACTAGCATTATAATGGCTATAAAGGGTGTTTTTGTTCATTCATTAATCTGTACAAACCATGACTAGCATGATGCTAATTGTGCCTTCTTTTTTTAGTAAACTACGAGAGAACAAGAAGACGGCAGAACTGATAAAAACAGCCAATCTCCTGTTCAACTCGTTTGAGCCGTACTACATGTGGGACTACATCGCTCGCTGGTTTGAAGAGTGCTGCAGGTTTGTGTGTTTAAATTCACGTGTACGTAGTATACACTCATGTTACCACTGCATCAGAAACACTACGAGTTAAGTTCTAAATGCCAGTGGGTGAAATTAGGGGGAAAAACTAAAGTTGCTGTTGTGTGCTGTGAGCTATTTTGACATAATGATGCATTAAATGGCAGGGGCCGAATATATATCCCAAGATGGATCCACAGATTAGCATCATCAACTTTGAAGTGAACTTTTAACCATCATTACCTCGCTCAAAATAATCTTAAATCTGCCTTTGTTGCAGGAGGACAGTGAACAGCAGCACACGTCCACCACGGCATGCTGGGAACTTAGATCCTCCAGAGCTCTCATTGGTGGAGTTCTCTCAGCTGGTTGATTTCTTGTTGGATATTGTTTCCCTGGTGAGACTTTCTTTCTTTCTTTCTTTCTTTCTTTTTCTTTCTTTCTTTCTTTCTTTCTTTCTTTCTGTTCTTTCTTTCTTTTTCTTTCTTTCTTTCTTTCTTCTTCTTCTCTTCTTTTTTCTTTCTTTCTTTCTTTCTATCTTGTGTCTTTTCTGTCTCTTTGTCTCTGTCCGGCTTTCTATTGATCTTTCTTTCCCTCTTTCTGTCTTTCCTTCCTTCTTTCCTTTTGTCTTTCTTCCATTCATTCTTTGTCTTTTTCTGCCTTTGTCTTTCTTTTCTGTCTTTCTTCCACTCTGTCTTTGCTTTTTATCTTGCTTACTTTCACTATTAAACTCTTATACCAATTTATTTCATTCGTTCTTTTTCCCTTCACACTTTCATGTTGTTCTTTTTTTTCTTTTCTTTTTTGCTTAGTTTCTCATTTCTATCCTTTTCTTCCTGTCATTATTCAGTCTTTCTCCCTATCCTTTCATATTTCCCTCCCTTTCCTTTTCCTCGTTTTTTTTGTATCTCTCCAGCACATTCTTTCTCTTCCCTCTGTTACAGTCCCTCGTCTCCTGCCCCTGCTTGGGCTTTTCCATCTCATTCTGTTTCTCACTCCCTCTCAGCTCACCCACCTCCTTTTTAAATCCAATATGTTCCCTGCAAACGCTCTCCATCAACATTTGTATTTTGGCCTACAACATTTGTTGTCTAACTCAATTTATAAATCCAGTTCTGGGATGTTATGGCCACCATTAGGGGGTGTGTGTGCACCTTGTCCGTCTCTCTTGTTTCCGTGTGTATGTGTGCTGTCTCTACACAGGCTCAAAGATGCCTGTGTTTAGTTTCCCTGCTAAAAATATTGTTTGCATCCTCTTCGAAATGTGCTTGTCTAAACTGTATTTCCAATCTGAATAGTTTGGAAATCCCTTACTCCTTTATTACCCTGTTTAAATGCTTGTCTGTGTGTGTTTGAAAGAGCGACAGAAAGAGAACCTTGTGTTCTGTGAGTGTGTGAGCGAGAACGGAGAAGCGTATGGTTAGTGTGTGTGTGTGTGTGTGTTTCTGCAAACCAAGTGTTGTGTGGCCTGTGCTCTGCTTGCTCCTGTCTGTTCAAACTATCTGCTCTTTCTCCTTGAAGCCTACTAGAAGCATGAGGGTAATCTGCCAGGTAAAGTACTGCTCTTTCCTGCTTTTTCACCTCACCCTGCTTCACTGAGGCTACGATAACATTTCTGCAACGTCCTGCCAACATCCCTCAGGCCATCTTTGTTCCCGCCCTGCTTTGAGTGATCATTTCCGAATGACTGACTGACTGTCACATTTTAATGCCAAAAATGATCCGGAGGAAGAAGTGGGATTATAAAAACCATTATTACATGTGGTGCAAACTTACCCTGGCTGTTTTGGTGTGGATCTTGTGAAAATGAAATCTCCGCCCAGTGTGTCTGTGCTTTCTGTTAAGCATGCATGCAGTTACATGCTATTGCAGTGCTCACATATTTGTAAGAAATATGACTATTTTAATTTACTTCATGGTTTACTGCTCATTTTATATTTTGGTTATCCTTTTTTGCTCTTTTTTTCTTGTTTCATAAAAATGTGTTTTACTTGAGTCAAAATACTTAAACTTAATACTTAACAAAAAATGTTCATAAGATTGCCACGCTCATGACACAACTCTAAAGTGCAAGAGATCGTAAAGCTAGATCAGGAAAAAAGAAATCTGTGCATTTACGTCCAGTATATTTAATGATAAAGTCATCATTAAATACTTTTTCAAAGAAAATCACAATTAAAGCTATAATATGTAATGCTAGACATATGTTACATATTTTGCTGAGTTGTGTTCTTTGATTATACCAAATATTTCTAACAATGGTCAAACAGAGAAATCCATAATTTATTTAAGGTAACAGTGTATTTCTCACTAGCTACTAGCTGCTTAACTTCCAGAAAACTTTAGGTATGTTGGAGAATGAGGAAGAAAGTCGACCAACGTGACTAAACGTAGCGTGAATGAAACTTTAATCCATTACCTCGTCTGTGAACATGATTTCTGCTTGAGTCACATCAGATAGATTTTCATGCTTGTTTAACAAGGAGGAAAACAGCTCTCATGATTCCACACTTCTTTACGACATCAACAAACTATGTATTTTGTTTCTGTTTTAATGGGAGAGAGACGCTTAATGGCAAAACTTACATATTGTGTGTTCAAATATTATTTTTTTTTTAGCCAGAAAGCAAGCAATACTTTATTTATACAGCATATTTCATTCCAGGTGGAAGTACAGTGAGCTGCACAGAGTGTGAGCTACCATGAAAGTCACAGCCACGTGTGCATCGTGTAAAGATGAAAAGTTTGACATGAGTAATACAGACACAATAAAACAGACAAAATAATAAGATATGACACTTAAAACCATTAAAATAAATAATAGATCAGATTGAAAAACCAGACTACTGGAAGGCGCAGATAAAAAATAAGAATGTTTTCACTTTAATTATAAAATGATTGTGTTGGAGCGCACATAACATAATGATCACTTACTTAAATTAAGTAAAACCAGCCAAAAACAACGACAACAAAACAGAATTATAATTAAAAATACAATGTATGTATTACAGTTATATGTATATGTATGTAACTACAACAAATAATTATAATATTCATGCACCAGCCAAGGTGATTCTTTAACAGCCAGAGATCATTTTAGATGCATGTGTTTTAATAACATTTAATCAAGCAAAATATATTACATCAATCATTTTAAAAACTTGCGTATAACTTAGTAAAAAGTTCAATACCAGTAGTTAATTTAAATCCATTATTTCAGGTTCACCTCCTTCCAGAGACCCAGTATTTTGCACCTTTAAGTTCTCACTTGAGTCTGTTGTTTCCATCATGTCCAGGAGACCTACATAGAGATCCAGACAGAGCATCTTCCTCAGCTGCTGCTGCGCATGGTGGCCGCTCTGACCTGTCACCTGCAGGCCCTGGGCCTCGGGGAGCTCACCCACTGCCTTCGCCTCTGCTCCAAGATCCTCAGCAAAGTGCAGCCACCTCTGGTGTCCCCTCTGGCCCTGCCCTCGGGCCCCCAGGCCCTCTCCTGCTCTGCCGGAAACCACTCAAACTCAGTGAGGGAAAAGAACCGAGACAAGGATGACAAACGGGTGAGGAAAACTCTTTAATAATGTTTGATTAAAAATTAATGCCATGTTTTTCCAGCCACTTTCATCATAACATCAGAGTATCTGTTTGCTTTAGTGGTCAGTTAGGAATGGAAATCGTTCACAAGCACCAAAACAAAAGCGATGCCACTGCGATGCCAACCTCTGACTTTGTAAAACATTGACAGCTGATAATTCCGTTCTGTGTCTGATCTCGTAAAAGTCTTTTGATAAAAGCACAGTTGGCTCTGTTGCTGCCCCGGTCAGAGCAGATCACAGTTTGACCCACTTCCCCTACAAGTTACGCCCAAAAACCCATCACTTCAGGCTCTGATGGTGTGCCCCGGTCCCTGAACAGGGCCCCTCTCGGCTCCTGTTGGCTCCTGCCAGCCTCCTGCCAGCCTCCTGCCAGCCTCCTGCCAGCCTCCTGCCAGCCTCCTGCCCTTCGCTGCAGTTGGCTGGGTGGTCCCACGCCCGGCCCTGCCATCCCACACTCCCTCAACACAAGGCATTTGAAGGCTTCTTTAGAACAAATGCTTCATTTGGCTGTCCTGGTCCTCCTGGTCCCTGTCCAGCAACCTGGTTGTTAAAGTGTTTGAGAGCTCACCGAGGCATAATTAAAAGTTCAATCCCACGCCTGGAGATGGATGAGGGCTACATAGATTGAGGTAGACCCACGAGGGGCAGAAGAGGGGACAAGTAGAAAGACAGAAGATGGTTAACCAACAGCTGAGCCCAGCTCGCCTTTTCTCTCTGAGGAAGAGGAGTAGACTGATGCCTCCTGGGTGAGCCATATCCATCTGAGTGGAAAACATTCCACATACATCCACTGAATACTATAACCTCCCCATCCCCCACCCTGAGGGGCATATAGAGAACGTGCCATCTAACGTGCCATCTGAGTCCAGGCTGCCTCGATCAAAATGCATCCCAGCAAGCCCTCGGGCTCCCACGGGCTGACTGTGACAAAGAACGGTAAGAACTTCAGTCTGTCAGTCCGTCTGCAGCAGGAGGCCAGCCTGGTGTACAGTTCACTATACACAAGTCCCTCAGGTCAAAGCCAACAGCTGTGTGTACACCCTCACCATATAATGACCAGTGTACAGGACACACAACAGTGCAGCGATGAGATTAAAGGGTCAGCTGAGAGACCCCCCACTACTAAAATAATAGTAAGGCACACATTTACTGAAGCATTGACTGAATCAATCACAGGTATGGTCATGGTATACGGGAGACTTCTATCACTGTGTCTGTAATTTTGTATCACAAAATAAGTATTTGTGTTATATTGCATTTTATGAAAATTTAATGAGGAAAGTGTTTTTATTTTATTTTTTTTAATAATCTTTTTATTATTTTTAGCAATACAGGGGTAACACAATGACATCACCCCCCAAAGAATTCATTCGTGTCCTGCAAAATCCCCGACCTGCCTCTCCATCCCACCCTTCCTTGTGTACCAGTGCATAGTTTCCACAAAGGAATAAAAACAATTAATAATACATAAATAATACCATGGGTGTGTAATGTAAGAAAAAAATAATATCAAGTTGACTTAAAATCAGTAAATAAACAGTTGTGTAGAGTTACCAGGTTAAATTAAATAATCAATTACGTTATTTGTTGTTTGTGAATTTTGCAGCTTTAATGTGTCTTAAAACAGGCGGTTGCTAACCAGTGCCTAAATGAGACTCCAGTTGTTGTCAGGGGCATTAAACATCATCACGCCAAACACTGGTCACTTAGTGGTAGTGATGCTGATGTAATGGAGCCGTGGTGTGGTTTGTTTACAGCCTAACATTAGGTTTTTATTTCTGGCGATTGCATTTGTGCTTCGAATATCATAAATGGTGTTCTATCGTGAAGATTATTTTGCTGAACTGCAAGTATAATACACTTTTGTTCTGCTCTAATCCAAAATCTAATAGAGAATTGCAATTGTCTATTTGTAGAGGAAACCAGAGCCATGCTAACTTCATGATGGCCTACAATAATAGGTCATCCCTGCAGCACTGTATTGAGTCAAGCTAATTAGGGTTATTAGTTAAACCTGTGCTTTTCCTGCTGTGAAAATGTCAGCGGTTGTGCCTTTAAACCATCAATTACTCACCCACACAGGTGTTTTCACTTATGTTCCCTGATTAGTGCTAATTTATTGATATCTCCCTCACTTTACTGCTAGTTTTGTTGCCCTTATCATTTTTATTAGTACTAAGAGAAGGCAATGACCTGACTAGAGATCAGCCAGGAAAACCCTACCTTTGGAAGCCTTTAAAGAACTAGAAATTAAATAATGCTCAACAGGGACAGATTTTTTTAAAAATATTTGTCTCTAGACTGCTACACTTAAAATTTTCTTGGCTTGTATTCTCTGTAGGTGATCAACGCACACCTTTCCATTTCCGTTTCCATTACTCTTTACTTCATCACCTGTCCTCCTCTGTCCTCCTGCAGGCTTTGCCGGCTACCCTGGAGCTCCCCGGCAGTGGGGAGGTGTTCGAGGAGGGGAAAACCCTCCCAGCAGTCGCTCCTCAGAAAGCGGCTTCACAGACTTCGTCCAGTACCAGGGAGACGGCCATGACGAGACGGAGCGAACCCCTCATTCTCACCCAGCGGTCAGAACGGGCCGGCGCTCCTCGGGCCCGTCTCAGACCAAACCTCTGGACAAACCGGTTATGCAGTGCTGCCTGGAACACTTCCAGCAGTTTCTCTCCCGACTAATCACCTTGTATATAACCCCCGGGCAGGCGGACGGAGCCGAGGGTGAAAGGGGAGAGGTCATGCAGTCGGGACCCCTGGTTTCAGAGGACTCCCAGAACAGTGATCAGATGGAGTCATGTTCAGGATCAGTGCTGGTCCAGAGGGAATGTGTCGCTGCCTTCACTGCTGCCTGTCAGCTCTTTTTAGAATGCTCCAGTTTCCCCGTCTACATCGCAGAGGGCAACCTCAAGTCCTCGCCCACACAGGAAGAGCAGATTGGTAAGTGCCAGAAATGTACTCTATGATTAGAAAATCAGGGAAGATGGAGATGTTACTTTTACTGTGTTGTCAGGGTCAGTGGGAATTTCAAATCATTTCTTTCATTTCTTACAAAAGTTTTTATTTATTCTCGAGGTTGATTGAATTTAAAAACTTGATATCCCCCTTTCTTCGACACAGACAGCGAACAGGTCCGTCTGCCGGTGTGGCTGCAGACCCTGATGGACGCCTGCTGCCTGGCCAACGACTTCAGCCTGCAGGGCGTGGCCATCTCCCTGCTAATGGACCTCGTAGGACTCACCCAGTCGGTCGCCATGGTGACAGCAGAGAGCGTGGCATCTGGCGGCAGCTCTGAGTCTGCACAGCCAATGAGCCCCAGCCAGGGTCGAGTAGCTGTCGTCATCAGGCCACCACTCACTCAGGGAATCTTAAAGTACATCGCTGACAAGACAGACTTCTTCAAGGTAGAGATCTTGTTACTATGGAACAACCAGTGTGCTCAATTGTTATTGATGGTCTTGACCTCTGTTAAAGCTCCCACAGGGCTGCAACTACTGATTATTTTCATTGTTGATTATTGTGCAGATTATTTTTACAATTAAGTGATTAATTATTTCGACTAAAAAGTTGTGAAAAAAGCTCATAACAATTTCCCAGAGCCCAAAGTGATGTCTTCAATTTGCTTCTTTTGTCCAACCAACAGTCCAAAACCTGAAGATTATTTAGTTACTGTCAAGAAAAACAGCAAATCCTCACAGTAAAGAAGTTGGAACCAGCAAATGTTTTGACATTTTTGCTTAAAAAAGTGACTAAAACAATTAATCGATAGACTAATCAATTGATGAACTGATTGTTGCAGCTCTAAATTCCAATCTCTTTTTTTCCCCAGAGTGTGGCTCTGATCCTGTGGCACCAGTTGAGTGAAGGAACACCTCAGCACCATCAGCGCAGCGTCGAGCTCTTCTACCAGCTCCACAACCTGGTGCCTTCCTCCAGCATCTGTGAGGATGTCATCAGCCAGCAGCTCATGCACAGAGACAAGGTTAGTGCAGTGGGTAATTTACATCCCAGGCAGCGCACACAAACACACAAAATAATAGCACATACTCCATCACTCAGTGTGCAGCAGTGTTCATTTTGTCATGACCTTTTCGTTTAGTCCTGTGTCAGACACCTTAGCAAGATCTCATATTTAGTCAACCTCCTCCCTTTTTTAGTTGATTAAAAGTCTGGGCATCTTAGCTATTATCTTAATCACAGAAAACCTATTTACCTATTAAGAAAACTATTTTAGTCTAGTTTTATTTAATGCAAACTGTTGACATTTTTGTCTTATTTAGTCATCAGGCTATATTGAACATTTCAGCAGATCTATTCAATATATTTTTGTCAATTAAGTTAAACTTTCATTTCACATAATATTTTATCTAATCATTTCCTGATGAAAAACATGTTGAATGATCAAGAAAAGAGCTTCGCAGAAAGTGTCAGGACTAGTGGTCTGATGATATCAATTTAAAGAATACATCCAGACTGGAACATGGTTTGAACACGATTAACAACTGGCCTGGGGCCAAACACTATAAACGAGAGCTGTACAGACAAAGTTTTTATTTTAGTCTTGTCTTTTTTTCGTCAGCAATATTGCATGTTGACCCAGTCACAGTTAGTGTTAAATGACATCAATGCCATCTGGTCTTAGTCATGGAAAAAAGGTTGTTATGTTGTTGTGCCATCATTAATGAAATTAACATTTGTGTGCAGACAAACACAATCTGTCGATGAAATTCATGCTGAAGCACCTTTTTCTTTCAGAGAATTCGTCTGGAGGCCCACGTCAAGTTCTCTGTGCTGTGGCATTTGACACGAGATTTGAACATGACCAAGTCCTCTCCTTTTAATCGCACCTTTGACAGGTCAGTCAGCTTCACAGAAATAGTGTGTCACTCATTTTTTTTATTGATGCAGTTGTAGTTTGCATATCAAGTGCTTGTCCAGTGATTCACTTTCATTTTGATTTCTTCTTCTTCTTTTCACGTCTCTTCACTTTGTCCCTCAGATCTCTTTTCATCATGCTCGACAGCCTGAGTTACTGGGATCCGTGTACCAGCGCTGTTGGCCGGGCTTGGCTCAATCAGGTCCTTCAGAGACACGACATTGCTCGGGTTTTAGAACCTCTTCTCCTCCTGTTGCTCCACCCGAAGACCCACAGAGTATCCATTCAGAGGGTACAAGCGCAGCGCCACTGGGCCCAGGTCTTCCCTGAACCACCTGAACAGGAACCATCAGAAGCCATTTACACCAGAGACTCCGGCTTCTCAGACAGTAAGCTGTGCCTATTATACTGTACATATATATTTAACTTTTTATTCATGGACATTTTTCATGAGTTGTTCAGGGTCACCACCTCTACAGTTGAGCCATACCTTTTCAGTTCTGATACATTTTAGATCCACAGTTTTTAGAAATAATGTGCTTCAGGTGAAGTTATACCCATCTGATACTACCTCTGTTCTTCTCATTAATCCAAAGTAATTGTTGCATGTGCATGATCAGTTGAGTTTGCTTAGACCTGTGTTTTGGACTGATCAAAAAGCAAATTAAGTTTTTCCAACAGAAGTCTCTCCAGGTTCTTGAGTTGCATTTTTAGTTTTACTGCAATTTGTTCCATGTTGACTCTTTATGATAAAAAACACATCTTGAAGCATTTTCTTTTTCCTCTTTCTTCCCTCTTTCTTTTACTAGACTTCAGTCAGATCCACGGGGAGAGGGTGACTCACGAAGAGCTCCGTGGCATGGCGATGGGTGACATGGAGCCGTTCTGTCTGACTGTGAACCCGCTGAGTGACAGCCTGTCCTTACTGAGCCTGAGCAGTGAGAACTTGCAACTAGCTGGTGAATATCAGCCTGCCAACCAGCAGGGGGAACCCCAGAGCTCCGAGTCCAGCGGTTCTCATTCATCTACAGTGGAAAATGGCAGCTTTGAGGAAGCAGAGGGTGTCAGCGGCACTGTCAACGGATCGGACCAACAACCTGGTTCTATAGACGACATGTCCGAGGACTCCATAGAGGAGGCTGTGTCCTCTGTTGTAAAAGAGCTGATAGACCGGGTTTTGAGCTTAATAGAAGAAGAATCTCTTGAAGTCTCACCTCCACCTGAAAACTGGCCCCAGACGGACACAGACAGCACTTCCTCGGATACCTCCACTGGTCTCCGCCTCGACTCTGGCCCTCCTCTCGTCTCCGGGCACCAGACTTTGCCCGAGATGCTGGCTGAAGGGACACTGGAGTTCCTCTCAGTTACGCCAGCTGATATATCTACAGAGGAGCAGCACAGAGAGGGCATCACCCGCCACAGCTCGTCGCCTTCCATCGTCACATTGCCGGACGGCTCCGATCCGGCCACCCCGGACCACAACCTGCGGGTGGACGACCCTCAGGCCCGTAAACGTAGCCATAGCAGCACCCAGCTCAGCCTTAAAGGGAAGATCATGGAGAGGCTGGCGGACAAATCTCCAGGGGCTAAACCCAAGATCAAGAAGGGCAAGAGGAAAGAGGAGGAGCGGCAGAGAAAGACAGCGAATCAGACCGAAAAACTTCGGCCGCCCAGTATTTTCTTCGGC
This sequence comes from Lutjanus argentimaculatus, assembly GCA_034769285.1. Classification (NCBI taxonomy): domain Eukaryota; kingdom Metazoa; phylum Chordata; class Actinopteri; order Lutjaniformes; family Lutjanidae; genus Lutjanus; species Lutjanus argentimaculatus. The sequence continues at coordinate 8,246,897 of JAWZSL010000025.1, read as the reverse complement.
GACAGCCTGGATCTGGAGAACTGGTACAGCTGTGGGGAAGGCGAGGTGTCAGAGATCGAGAGCGACACCGGCTCGCCCAGCGGCGGCTCCAGCGGGGCCGTTGGTGGTGCCAGCATCACTGGACGCAGATCTTCCTCCGCCCCGCCTCGTTTTAACATCCACCCTCTCTACCAGCACGTCCTGCTCTACCTCCAGCTGTACGACTCCTCCCGCTCCCTCCACGCCCTGTCAGCCATCGCCGCCATGCTGAGAGCCGCTCCCTCAGGTTTCGTAAGTGCCATCTCCACCACCAGCATCAACAACACCTACACTCCACAGCTCTCTCTGCTCCAGAACCTCCTCGCCCGTCACAGGGTGTCCGTCATGGGCAAAGACTTCTACTGCCCCATCCCCCAGGACTCCCACTCCCACTCGTTCCGCAGCGCCATGTACCTGGAGATCATCATCTCGCTCTGCCTCTACTTCCTCAGAAGCTATTACTCCGCCCATGTGGGAGCGGCCCTCAGGACTTGGCAGGGAACCGGGCCATGCAGCTGACCAGTGTGGAGGTCTTGACTCTCCTCTTCAGCGAGTTATCCAAAGTTACAGGCGGCTCGGCGAAGGGCTTCGCTAGCTTCATCAGCGACGTCCTCTCCAAGTGCAAAGTTCAGAAAGTGGTTCTCCACTGCCTGCTCTCCTCCATATTCAGCGCCCAGAAGTGGCACGATCAGCGGGTGGCGGGGGTCAACGTGGCCACGGTGGAGGAGGGTCTCTCAGAGGACAGCGTCATCAACCTGTCAGAGGACCAGATCGACAGCTGCAGCGCCGTCCAGTCTCAGCTGCTCAGACTGCTGCAGAGCCTCGTCGTGCTTGAGCACAGAGTCCTGGTGCCGGCGGACGAAGGAGGAGAACCTGTGGGAGGAGGGGCAGGAGGCGGAGGAACGGGAGGCGGTGTCGGGGCCGGGTTTGAGATCCTGGGTGGGGAAGTGGAGCATGTCAACCCCCAGCACCCAATGACGTCGCTGCAATACCTCCACGGACAGCCAATCACAGCGCAGGGGATGTTCCTGTGCGCGGTAATCAGGGCGCTGCATCAGCACCACGCGTGTAAGATGCACCCGCAGTGGATCGGACTCATCACAGCCACCCTGCCATACATGGGGAGGGTGCTGAGGAGGGTGGTGGCCTCGGTCACTCTGCAGCTGTGTAGGAACCTGGACAATCTTCTCCAGCAGTACCGCTATGAGACGGGGATCACTGACACCAGGTATTGACATCTAGAGTTGTCACAGCACCAGAATTTTAAACGTTGATGCAAAACTAATATAAAACAAACCATACAAAAGCAAAAAAAAGGCCTGGGCACTAAGGTTTCAAATCACATTCCATCACAATACAAAATTAAATCGATCTTTGGACAGCGACACAATATTTCCTGATGTCACAAAGTCGATTCTGTTCAGTTCTGTTATTAACCCCCAACCTGCACACAATGCTCGTACAGGAAAAGTCACTGAACACTGTCTGGTTTTTCTGCAAGCCTAACTTAAGGCAGCACAATCAAGACCGAACCGAAGTGAGGTCTTGTATGAGCCCTAAGATCATTTTTTAAAATATCTTTAGTACTTTCAAGTTCTATAATTAACAGATATTGATATTGTGATATTGTGTTTTAAACAAAAGTATCAAAGTAACACTAACATGATAACCCAGTCTTCATCTAGGTGTATCATACAGGCAGTACAATACAATGAAATGGCTTTGTGAAGGTGTTGTCACTAGATGGCACTCTTGACCATAAAATACAATGGCGTTCATATACATCATCCATCTTAATGATTTACTAATTGTGATGAACTGTGATTTTTTTTGTATTTTATTCATCCAAACATGCTCTTATTTATAACTGCATATTGTCCCTCTATCTTCTAGACCCCAGTGGATGGCTCTCTGCATCCCTCCTGACCTGATTCTGACAGTGCTGGAGGGGATCACAGCCATCATCCATTACTGCCTGCTGGATCCCACTTCCCAGTACCACCAGGTGAGGGCGCCATGCACCAACAAGTTGTTGCAGATTGCTCTGTCATTTCTCAGTGAATTTTTACAGCCTCTGCACAGATTTATTTTTATAGAAAAATTCTGAAGCCAGGCCTTCTTTTTCTGTATGATTTTTATTATGACAACATGCATCTGGAGCCTCATATAGTTACACAGAGGTACAATTGAAGTGACAAAGAGTAAAGTGTGACCCTGTTTGATTAAGTAACCAGGGCAGGTGAGACTTGAGGTGTTTTAAGAAGAGGACATTGTTGGATATTGAAGACATAATTAAAGTACATATAGTTAACTACCCCCAGTTATGTTACTTTTCTAATTTTGAAAAGAAAAAACTAAATTTAATATTTAACACATGCTGCTTAAATACTGACTGTCTTGTTGCATGTCCTTCCTCTCAGTTACAAGTGAGTGTTGACCAGAAGCATCTGGCTGAGGCTCGTTCGGGCATCCTGTCCATCCTCCACACCATCATGTCTTCTGTCACCCTGCTGTGGAGCGTCCTCCATCAGGCCGACAACTCCGACAAGCCAGCTGCTGCCTCCGCCGCCTCGACTTCCAACATCAACCTGGGCTCCACTAAGGTACACCAGCCAACACGTATTCACAGTTTTTCCATCAGAGACTCACAACAAATAACATTTTTATGCAGGTCTTTATCAGTCTAGCAAGGTGATAAATAGTCTTTGTCTTGCCTTGACTGCAGAATAAAGGAATGTTTGACTGAACAAACAAAGAAATGAGGTCCTTGAGATAATTTGACAACAAAATTGACTGTACCTCTTTCCACCTCAAAAAGGTGATTGACGTAATACCACACTAGTATATTTCACTATTTCTTGTTGCCTTGTCCTGGTAGAATAAGTGCAAAGATAGTTCATATGTTCTTTCAAATACCCTGAAACGCAGCACTTGACAGAGGTCGGATATGAAACGGGAAACTAGTCTGCAGTATACCCAGCAAAGTGAAAATCAGACCCAAATCAAATCGACACGTGTGGGCAGCCCGGCCTAAAATGTTCTGCAGAGAAAGTATTACAACCACACACATAATACAACAGCAAGAACAGAATCTCATTACTGGCACTGAAGGACTTATTTTTCCAACAATTATACCTCTGTGTTTTCCTGCAAGTAGTTATTAGCCTTGTCCACATGATATTAGTTTTTTCCGGAGGTGGGTTGGTAATGTGATTGTCACTGTGATAATACAGTGATTTTTATCCCGCACAGAACATCATTTTAAATCATTACAGGCCCTGCGTCCCTGCAGGAGGGATAATTAAAGGTCTCAAATCCTGCTTAACTCACTTTTGTACCTGAGTCTTATGTTTTGTTTGAGCATTTCAAACTGAGCACAGCAGCTCCACTTAAATGCAGGTAATGTTTGATAATTTATTTTGTCAGTTAACAGAATAAATGGAAATACAACTGTTATTTCTTGCATTTAGATGTGTTTTTCCTTAGAAAACAAACAGTCTTGTTGACAGAGTCTAGCTGAAATTGTTTGCATTGGAAGTTATCAGCTGTTCAGGTCTCATCTGACGTCCTTGCTTACACCTTTTCTACAGAACCTCAGGCAACAAATCCTGGAGCTGCTTGGTCCAATCTCCATGAACCACGGCGCTCACTTCATGGCAGCGATTGCTTATGTTTGGAATGAGAGAAAACAGGTCAAAGCTCCTGTCAGAAATAAGGTGGGTGTTCTAAAAGACTCCGTATGCTCATGATTTTTAGGTTTTTAGGTCATGTGGTCTTGACTGCTGCATTGAAAATCATTTACATCAGACTGCATTTACTTTCTGGTTAATGTAGTGAGAAGCAAAGTGTATTGATGTCTGTTTATGTCTGTTTTTAAGTAAAATGGAATTTAATTTAAAGAATAATTAACACCAGCCTGAACTACTGTAATTCGTAAAGGAGATGTCCAGACTATTTCTCAGGGACAGTGCATCTTAATAAACAATACTGTAAATATGCCAGAATTAGCCAGAAGGCTAGTTTTCATCCGTAGTCCGTAGTCAATTCTACAAGCATGGTAATTACAGTAAGAACAGAACATAGACAGTACTAAGCAGAAAACAGACATGGGCAAAAATAAAAGCAGAGCAAATCACAGTTCAAAGAGACAAGAAGCAAATATATTTATACCAAATCTTTCAGGTGATTCCTTTAGCCAGTGAAGAGCAGCTGCTGCTGGTTGAGCTGGTCCGTTCGGTGAGCGCCATGCGCACCGAGACGGTCATGCAGACAGTCAAAGAAGTCCTGAAGCAGCCGCCTGCCATCGCAAAGGACAAGGTCGGTGTTTAAGTGTTTCCTGCTGAACTCCATTAGCTTAAATGATTTTCCTTCCCATTCCCATCCTGTCTTCCCTCAGCATGGGTTCATATAGAGTTTCCGTCTGTGCATAACAATCTCAAAACTGTTGTGTGACAGTTTTTTTAAAAGCAGTGCTTTGATTTTTGTTTATTTTTCACAAGAACTTTGACTCTCATGTCTTTTAGTTTCACTTTGTGAATAAGTACATTAATATTTCTTCACTGTTCCCCGCAGAAGCACCTCTCGTTGGAGGTCTGCATGCTGCAGTTCTTTTATGCCTATGTCCAGAGGTGAGTCCATTGCTTCCCAACAACAGTATGTATCTGTTACTATTTAATATGAAGGATGGCATTATCATATTTGTTATAAAGGCCCAATTTGTTCAGAGCCTTCTCACCTATAAACTTTTTAATTCGCACTCATGATTGTGACCTGTTTTTGTCCCAGGATCACTGTGTCCAGTTTAGTTGACAGCTGGCCGTCTCTGCTGGCACTCCTGAAGGACTCTGTGCCATTAGGCCTGCCTGCCCCTGGACAGTTTCTTATACTGGGGTTGGTTTCTCTTTATTCTCTCCTTCTAAACATCGCACAGATCTCCCCGTATCCTCACAACATTTAGGAATCACTTGTACAGTAAAGCTTAAATTGATCAGCGGGTTGCTGACAGTTAAATGGTGACTGTGTGGATATCAGTGTGTCAGTCTGTAGAGACGACTCCTTCTTCCACTTCCACATTATATTCTTCATTTTATTTAACATGGGTCTCCCTTTCTCTTTGTTTTCTCCAGAGTTTTGAATGAGTTCATTCTGAAGAATCCCAATCTGGAGAGCAAGAAGGATCAGCGGGAGCTGCAGGTAATTACCGTTGTCACCTTGACTCCTATTCAGCTCTCAATTGCTTCCATTATGTTTTATAATTAGATTATATTCTTTTATTTCAATAGCATCACAGCTAATTTCTCACATCATCTTAATGAGGAGTTTGGCTTTTGTTTCTCGCTCTGTAGCTTTCAGGATTACAGAGTGAATCACGGTACAATGATCTGACCGAACACGGCTTCTTACTGAAGCGACTCATTATTACTTGTGTATTCAGGATGTGACGCATAAGGTGGTGGAGGCCATCGGGACGATCGCGGGCTCCTCTCTGGAGCAAACCACGTGGCTGAGGAGGAACCTGGAGGTGAAGGCCTCTCCGCAGATAGTCGTGGATGGAACCAACCTGGAGGCTGATGTAGAAGGTGCGTTGCTTGCAAACACTAATTAAGACCGAATGTGTATCATTGCATTTTACTGCATATTGCTGCAGTATACTGTTATATTAACACTACACTTACTAAAATTAACTGAATGTTTTCAGCACTATCACCCCAATTACCTCTGATATTAAAATGGGATCTGCACTTAGATACGTTATTCTGCTAATGAAAGATCTGATCTTACCTTTGTGCTGACGCCTGCTGTTTTTAATGTATTCTCATTATCCTCATTCAGATCAGACCTCTGTTAACCTGTGTGTGAGTAATTTGAGGTGATGGCAAATCAGCTCCAGACTCCCTTAAAAATGTTGTCTTTGACAAATTTTCAAATGTCTTGTAAGCCTTGTAAATTCAGCAAATGCAGTACATTAATTTAGTCATTTATTTGTATAAAAAATAAAAAATATTCTGCCAGTTTGTCCCGGTATGTTGCATTACTGGCACGTAGACTACTCTGTGATTACATAATAATGTGCCTTGTTAGGAAGAGATCAGTTGCACAGATATATGTGGTGCACCCCAATTCATCACGGTTATTTTTTATTGTATACTTCTATTTCTCTCATTTTTCATGCATATCTGTTGAATAATGTATCTTCTAGCACCTTCATGGCACAGAATAGACTTTTTCAGTAATTAGAGACATGTCTCTTTCAGCCCTCTCACTTGTTTGCTCTGTAAATTTGAACAACCTATATTTTATGTTGACTAAAAACAAATATCTGTATACTGATGCCAGCATGCTGTGTGGACTGCGTTTACACCTACCTAGATTCAAACACAATGCGAGCCAGAATCTCTCCAGATGTGGGCAGGCAGATCGGATCACATTCAAATCGTGACGCATTTACACCTTGCACTGACATGCAGTTTTCTCCTTATCTGGATAATGTGACCTGGATACAGATCCCATTTTAATACCAAGCGTAAACAGGGTCTATGTCTAATGTGAACGTAAGATTGTTTCACTGTTGCTGAGTTCCCATAGTGGTCATACGTTTAGTCAAGTGGTAGTATTTAAACAGGCAGCTTAGATACTGACCTTCTTTTGTGTTTCTGTTGAGGACGGTCTGTGTTTTGTCAAGGGAGAGACCAGTTTTGTATTTACACAGAACCGGAGATGTATTATAATACCAGGGATTAATGTAATCCATCTGAATCAAGTGTAAAAAAAATAATCTGAATGTGAGACACTGAACTATGTGTGAGAGATCAAAACGGAGCACTCAGACACTCAGATGTTCACATGCATCATAAAAAACATGGGAAATGTAAACAAGCCTGATTTAGCTATTAGCTCATTTTCATCTGCAGTCCCTGGGCAGGTACACACAGAAAATTAACAATAGACTAAAAACATTCATTTGTATGCAACTCCATTATTATTATTACACTGCCACTTATACAGACAAATCTAGCAGCACACATCAACATATTTAATCAGCACCTTCATCCAGTTCACCTATAAATTTACAATTCATTACAATTAAAAATCTGAATCACAGTTAAATCAATGTTGACCTGACTGGTTGCTCAATAATCATATTTATGAACAAAAAGAGGTTTTAAGCTCAGTGCTTAGCTAGCATTGTACATGATCTTAAGTACCAGTTGGACTTTCAAAACTTAGGAAGTTGTATTTGGACAGTGTGTTACAATGATGGCGATGTAATGATTTCCTGTCAAAAACTTTATAGGCTCTTTTAATCGACTCTCACTTTGTTTCAGCACAGTCTCACTGGTCTTGGACAGATTGTCGGCATGCCTCAGCATGTCAGTATTAATGTTTTTCTGCTGTGTAGCTGCTGCTCATGTTTGCTATGTGTGTTTTGTAGATTTAATGCTCACAGTGATGGAGGCCTCCAGCTTCACTCCATCAGTGTACAGCGTTCACGCCCTCACACTGTTGGCCGAGGTAAAGCACTCAGATCTCTGTGATTCAGCTCAACTGTTGTTTATCAGGCCAGCAGTCAGTGGCTCCGCCAGTTATTTCCATTGTTCATCTCGATTAAGACTCAAGCTGCTCTGGTTCACTTTTTTACCAGCAGTGTTTAGGCCTGTTGCTCTCAGGCGCAGCACCACAGTTCACTAACGCTCTCCAACTTAGCTCCTTAGAGCTGATTTACGACCTCCTTCCCACCTCTTCTTCATTTATTATTAGTGAAGCAATAAATCAATATGTTGGAGTTAGTGTGGTGCAATGCATGAGCTGAGCTGGACAACTGAAATCACTGACCACCTTCTTCCATCCTGACCCAATGTGGAGCTAATTATGCAGAGTTTGCCTGTGCTTCACTGCTGTTTGCAGCTGATAGATTCATGGGTTTATTCACGGCCATATATCAGCACACTGCTGCAGTGCAGTTTGTCATATTGTTAGCTGGTGCAGTTATATACTGCACATATATCATTTTCCAGCCAAGCACTCAGAGCAGCGCAGTATTTAGACTATAAATGCACATTTTCTGCTGTTATTTTGGAAGAAAGTCGCTCAGTGTTTCCATGCCGACTGAAAGCATGTGGTGACATGAAGACTGACATGATTGGATACTGAATGTGTTTGTCAGGTGCTGGCTCATCTGTTGGACATGGTGTTCTACAGTGACGAGAAGGAGAGGGTGATCCCACTGCTGGTTAATATCATGCACTACGTAGTGCCCTACCTCCGCAACCACAGGTGGGGACGAGCTTCTCATTACTTAAGTGTACTTAAGAGATTTCCTCTGAGTTTCTGGCAATAGTTTAGAAGTTAATATCTTGATTTCACATCTGAAAGGTTAACTTCGGTATTTTTGAACCTGGATCCCATTATCCAAAGTTTTTGTGTCTAAGTTACTAATGTGAAAAACATTTTTTGAAATTGGTTCAGTACTGAGGGGGAGCACTGCAGCTGGCAGAGGCAAAACTGAGCTACAATGTAATTCCTCCAAGCAGCTGCTCATCGTCAAAATAAGTCCATTAAAAGTGTTTTTTTTTTTTTGTTTTTTTTTTGCTATTGACAGCTCGGTGTTATTCTAAGTGTCTGTCAACATTATGGAAAGGATCACCGCTGAGAGAGACCTTTTTTTTTAAAGAGCAAGATACATTTTGTTTAACTAGAAACGAAAGCTGTTTTATTGCTCTTACCAAACTCACAAAACTCCCTTTGCAAAACTGTGATTTTTAACATCATCATCTTCATTCAAAAGTGGCAGGAACAAAAGAAAACTCACCGGAAACATCTTGGCTCATCTTTCCGCCGCTTCAGTGATCACCTAGCCTTGTTTGGTTGAAATAAAAGAGGATCCAGAGGCAGAGTGGATAAACGGGTGTACGGCCAAAAAACATCTACCTCTGTGAATCAATTTATTTTGTCCAAACAAGAACTAGTGATTGTTGTAGCAGGGGAAATACAAGCCAAGACATTTTTGGTGAGTTTTATTTTGTTTCTGATGTATTTGTATAAAGATGACGATGTTGATAAAATGTTAATAACAGTTTTTACAAAGGGAGTTTGGTAGCGATCCATTCCATACTGTTGTCAAACACTTAGAATAACAATCTGAGCCTGTCAGGATGAAAAAAAGCACTTTTAAGGGACTTGGACAGTGAGCAGCCTGTAGGGATTATGTTGCAGCTCAGTTTTACTTCTGCCAGCTGCAGCGCTCTCCCTCAATACAGGACAAATTTCAAAAATTGTTGTCCCTAATTAGTCACTTAGACACAAAAGCATGTGAAAATAGGCTCCAGGTTAAACAAATACCTAACTTAACTTTGGAATGGCTTTAACATAACAACTGTGCACTATGAATCATTTTGTATTACAAAATAATGAAGGAGAAATATATCAGATGTCAGGTGAATAAATGAAACTGATCTCTTTATGTTGGGACGGAAGATGAAGTGCCAAGTGTGAAAATGAGCCGTAGCTGATCATATGCATGATTTGTATCCTTCCCGTTTCTCCTGGCAGTGCTCACAACGCCCCCAGCTACCGGGCCTGCATCCAACTATTGAGCAGCCTCAGCGGGTACCAGTACACCCGGCGCGCCTGGAAGAAGGAGGCCTTCGACCTCTTCATGGACCACACCTTCTTCCAGATGGACTCCTCCTGCGTCAGCCAGTGAGTAGGAGAGTAAACTTGACTGTGTGTGGGTGAACACTCTTACAGCTGCTGTTAGCATGTAGCCCAAGTGATTGCACTGAGAGACAGAGAGAAAAAACTCCAAATGTGAAAGTCTTAGCAGTCTGCCCTTTGTTGGAAAAGTAAATAAAAGAACTCAGGGACACCAGAGATGCATTTTAAAGTCAAAGTGTGAATATATTTTACCTAAATTTTCAAGCAACTTAACTTTGGGAAGGTAAATGTTATTGCCGGATGTGGAGCTGCAACAATTAGTTGAATAATCGATTATTAAATTAATCAACAACTATTATTATCAGTGTGAGTAATTTATGGAGGAAAAAATTGTCTTCTTAAATGTGAATATTTTTTGGTTTCTTTTCTCCTTGATGACAGTAAACTGAATATCTTTGGGTTGTGAGTAAAACAAGACATTTGAGGATGTCATCTTAGGCATTGGAAAACATATTGACATTTTTCACCATATTCTGACATTTTAAAACAACTATTAATCAATTGATCAAGAAAATAATCGACCAATTAATCAACTATGAAAATAATTGTTAGTTGCAGTCCTAGCCAGATCTGACCAGGGTGTGTCTGTTCATTTGTTTCAGTGTTTCTGGAATATTCGTCTGACATCTCTTTCCTCATTTTTCAGCTGGAGAGCCATCATTGACCACTTGATGACTCATGACAAGACCACATTCAGAGACCTCATGAGTAAGCTTTATGATTCTTATTATTCAAGTCTAGACTTTACCACTGTGGGTGTGGTTACAGATCATTTACCAGACCATCTTTTTCTTTCCGACATTTGCGGAGCACTCAGTGTTTTGCCCTTTTCATGTCTCATCTCAGGCAGAGTTAGACCTACATCCTGTGAGATATCGTGATCAAAACAAGCACTTAGACTACTTCACACTGTGAGCCTTAGAGCTCAATTCAATTTACTCCTCATATCAGATTTTTTTTTGTTTGGCTGTTCATTATTTTTTAAATGTGTCTAGTATTAGATTCCAGTGTGAACTGGTCACAGTCCTGAAATGACCTGCTTGCGCGAAAGATTAGTAACAATAACTTCACACACAATATGATGTTGTACAAAAGTGTTTAGGGGTTCTTTTTTTGTTTGCTTTAGTAGGATTTTCAACAGACCATAGTTTGACAGAAGAGCATGCTGTAATGGGTTTCATTTTTAAGTTGACATCCAGCAGAAGCTGGCAAATTCGTGAGTAGATGATAACAAGGACGAGGATAGAAGAGAAAGTGAGCCAAATTTTTAATTATGGTTTTTTGGAGCAATGGATGCTAATTCTGTACGGAGGTGTGGATGTGGAGTCGGAGCCAGGAGGGGTGGGACTGTGTTGTGAATGGCCTCACAGAAACAGATTTCATCCAAAGTTTCGGGTTGTCAAAGGTTGCTTTTAACTAAATCTGTCGGCACCATTGCAAAAAATCACACCTGTATCTGATTTTAGGATCACTTGTGAAAGAGGCCCAAATCAGAACTGAAAAGATCAGATTCCATGGGATTTGTGCTCTTTACACTCATGAAAAAAAACCAGATCTGAGTCACATATTAACAAAGAAATATCTGTTTTGGGCCACTTTTGCCTGCAGTGTGAACATAGCCTTATTTTACATTTCCACCCCAATGAAGTCTGAAGCCCATGCAGCTGTAAAAATACACTAACATGACACAGTTAAAGTCAGAGTTTTATTTATATAGCCCGATGTCACAAATTAATCTCAAGGGGCTTCGCAATCTGTACAGCACACAACACGCTCTATCCTTACACCCTGGATTCAGATGCACCAAAAAATAAAAAAAGTTAAAGCCTATTAAGAGAATCAGCAAGACTAATAATGACCGTGTGCGTTTCCCTTCAGCTCGGGTGGCTGTAGCCCAGAGCAGCTCTCTGAGTCTCTTCACCAACAGAGACGCTGAGCTGGAGCAGAGAGCCATGCTGCTCAAACGCCTGGCTTTCACCATCTACAGCAGTGAAGTGGACCAGTACCAGAAATACCTGCCAGACATACAAGGTAAACAATACATACATATACTGAAAATGTATCAGTGTGATGTACAGATACTGTGTGCTGACGCAGTTAATACCCTCACTCTGAAGACAATATTCCACTTCAAACAGCATACAAATGAAGCTCAAGAAATTGTGTGGAATATTAAAAACACATATATGATACCAGAGTTTAGTGTCTCATTCAGCATCCACAAAGATCTGAGTGAAAATAAATGTTCCTAACTATTAGAGTATTTTAGCCACCTAAAAAGGAAAACCTAAAAGAATCCATTTCAGTGTAAGAGTGCACTATATTTAGAATATTTTCACCACTTTACTGTGCTGTCAGACAGCCTTTTCTGTCTGGAAACTGAAGCCACCATATATGCTTTCTTCAAAGCCACCAGACTTCTTTGACAAACAGTAATTTTACCTTGCAGAAGATGTGAGTTGCTGCTCTGCTGCTGCCTCAATCTGCTTTAAGTTGTTAGTTTGAACCTGAACTAACATTACTGGCTGCAGGTCAAAGTAGAGGTTGACCAGCAACTTGTGTGTTCTGCAAGGTAAAATGACTGTTTTTTTAAAAGGAGTCTGGAACGATATAACTGCTTCAGTTCCCTGTTGTTGAGCTGGCTCAGACACAAAGAGACAGATTAAGGGGGCACCCCTGTAGCTCAGTGGGTAGAGCATGCTCCCTAATGTACTGAGGCTGTCAGTCCTCGGCAGCGGCTACCAGTTTGGTTCCAGCCTGTCACCCCCCACCTCCTTTCCCCATCTGACTTCAGCTGTCACATAAAGGCAAAAAGCCCCAGAAATAAAGCAGATTAAGTGGGGCAAGAGAGGTTTTGTTGCACCCTTTAAAATGAATTTCTAATACTTTAAGATGCTTACTAATGTGTACCCTAAATTATATAGTTAGACAGCTATTGTGGATTTGGGTTTCCAGTGCCTTTAAAGGAAAATTTCAGTATATTTCGACCTGGTGTGTTCCCTGACCTAACCCCAGGCCAGCCACATGAGGTTTATTAACCTGCATGTTCAGTCATACGTTCCCTGAGCTGATTCATTAAAGTGTGTTTGTGTGTTCAGAGCGTCTGGTGGAGAGCCTGCGTCTGCCTCAGGTGCCCATCCTCCATGCTCAGGTGTTCCTGTTCTTCAGAGTGCTGCTGCTGCGCATGTCACCTCAACACCTCACCTCCCTGTGGCCCACCATGATCACTGAGCTGGTGAGAACCACACCTCACCGAGCCTCTTTCCTTCTCTTTCACTCACTTGCTGCACCGTCATGCGTTTCTTTCAGTCTTCTACACTTACACTCACTCAAAAACTAACTCACTCACACTCCATCTGTTTCCCTGTAGGTTCAGGTGTTTCTTCTGATGGAGCAGGAGCTGACAGCAGATGAAGACATATCAAGGTACATAATCTGTCGTTATTACAAACTGGATTGCAGCAGTAAATGAACATCATAAATGACTCTGATGATGCATCCTCTCCTGTCCATCTGTAGGACATCGGGGCCGTCTGTGGCTGGGCTGGAGACCACCTACTCTGGTGGGAATGGCTTCTCCACCTCCTACAACAGCCAGCGCTGGCTCAACCTCTATCTGTCTGCCTGCAAGCTCCTGGACCTGGCCCTGGCCCTGCCTCCTGAGAGCCTGCCTCAGTTCCAGATGTCAGTACAGACACATGATTGAGTTGGGTTAGGGAATTCGTAATGGGCATAATTTTGTTAAAAGTGGAAATTCTGTATGTGTGACTGTCAGTATTTGGAATACAGAAATATACAGAACATTTCGATGACATTTAAATCTCGCATGTGCATCTAAATTGACTAATACATATTCATTATCACATCAAGGACGTTGGATATTAATGAGCTGTATGAGTACCTATCTATAGTTGGTGTATTACCTACAGTGAGATGGCAGTCAGCATGCCCCCAGTTTGGAGAAGCAGAGGAAGCTAAGCAATATACTGCTGTGGACAGGTTCAGAAACATATTTTAGCCACCTAAAAAAACAGATGACCTAAAAATCCATATCATTTTAAGTGTACGCTATATTTAGAATATTTTCACAACTTTACGTTGCAATCAGATAGACTTTTCTTGTACGAAACCATCCTTATATAAGCCATATATCACTTTATCTCACTCAGCCAGACTCCATTGGCAAAATCTGTAATTTTACCTTGCACAACATGGGACTTGCTGGTCTGCTGCTGCCTTGATCTGTAAATTTGTTTTTGTTGTTGAGTGATTTATGTGTTTTAAAATTTAGTTTGGATTCACCAAAGTCACAGAATAACGCAAACAAACTAACAGATTGAGGCAGCGGTAAACCAGCAACTCCAGTGTTCTGCGAGGTAAAATTAGTGAATTTACCAATGGAGTCTGGTTGAGCGCGACAGAAGGCGATATTTAGTTTATATAATGCAGGTTTCCATCTAAAAAGGCTGTCTGATGGCAAGATAAAACAGTGAAAATATTCTAAATCTAGCGTACACTTAAACGATATGATATTTTTAAGTGAGCCTGTTAATTGGCTAAATAAGTTTTGCTGCTGATGCTGTCCACAGCAGTACATTGCCAAGCTTCCGTGCTATAGTACTCCTCATGCTTCTCCAAACTGGGGGCGTGTAATACAATGGCCATGGATGCAACTCCACCTCAAATAATCTGAACTATCCCATTAAAGTTCTAGTGATTTGTTAAATAGATCAAAACTGTGTTATTTCTGAGTGCATTCTGCCTCATTCCAGGTACCGCTGGGCCTTCATCCCAGAGGCATCAGACGATTCAGGACTGGAAGTGAGACGTCAGGGGACTCACCAGAGAGAGTTCAAACCATACGTGGTCCGGCTGGCCAAGCTGCTGAGGAAACGAGCCAAGGTATGTCATCCTCCCTCTGTCCACACTGGGTTATTAAATGATGGAGACAAATGACTATCTGTTTCAAAGAGTATGCTCAGGGAGGCACTAATTAATAGACACTTTTTTTTTGGCGAGTTATAGCCCATTTCATTCATGCTGCGTCGTCTCCCACCTGCAGGCCAGCACATGAATTTTTATGTTTTCTTCTTCTAGTAATTTCTGACTCATTTCCCTCTCACATAGAAAAACCCTGAGGAGGACTGCTCCACCCGCACCCTGTCCTGGGAGCCCGGCCACCTGATGCTCACCCTCTACGTGATCCGCAGCATGGAGCAGCTGCTGCCCTTCTTCAACCTGCTCAGCCAGGTGTTCAACAGCAAGGCCAGCAGCCGCTCGGGCCCTGCTTACACCCACAACTCCGCAGACGCCTCCTTCCCCGGCCACAAGGAGGGCCACAAACTGGAGAGCCAGAAGGTGTTCTGGAGCAGAGCTCGACAGAACATCGAGGAGATGGTGGAGAAAGACTTTCTCGAGGGCCTTATCAAGACGTGAGGACACAGCACGGGGAGGGAGGGGGACTAACACACAACTGATCAACACTAGTGACAAACCTCAACCTGTACATTCAACAACAAGGGAATACAAACGGGGAAAAATAGTTTGTACATTTTTTGTATTTATAATGATTATTTTACTTTTCAAAAGCTATTGTATTTAATTTTAATTATTTGTATATATGGAGCAGCTTTGATGACTGACTTTTAACATTTCATGTGAGTCCTTTTGGACAAAGTGAAGATGCTGTGCCATTCCATATCGATGTGACTTAATAAAGATTTCTAATGGGAGGGTTACCTGGACTCTGTCACTGTTGTCATTTATAATATGTCAGTATATTCTTAGCTAAACCCTGATTCTGGGCAGCAATTTAAATGAGGTGAAGCGAAATAGCAGTTCAGTCTAGAGACCTTTTTCACAGCTGTGTCTAGAGGGGAACCCCAGATCATGTGAGTGATCATTTTATTCCAAACCGTGATCTTTCCCAAACCCTAACCAAGTGTTTTCTGTCCTTAAACCTACCCGAGAGCTCAACCACATTGTTGTCACATTGTAAAACATAATAAGTTTGTACAAGGTGAACAACAAAAAACGTGTACAAGTCTGGCAAAAGTTTAGCATATAAATGGTTCCCTTCAAAACATGACCTTCTTTCACGGCAGCCATATTGATATGACATAGAAGGATAAACACAGGTGTTAGTAATGAAAATTAAGGTCACATCCCATTTAGTGTTGGAGAGCATTTCTATTGAGCCAACATGCACTATAGCAGCACCCTGACTCTTGGTAACACCGGTGTTTACACTGTGTTTATCAGACTATCCAGAACTTGGATCTCAAAATGATTCTGACCAATGAAACCTCAAGAACTTATCGATCTTTTGTTTGCTGGGGATTAGAGGTTTTGTGTGGCTGCTTTGCAGGGTTTTTTTTTGATTAACATTATTGCCTTATCTAGATTATTTTGTTCCCCCATTTACAGTATACCTGTGAGGATAGGCTAAACAACAGGAACACTTCTCTGTATAATGCAATAAAGTTCAAAAGCAACATAAACTACAGCCTCCAAAATAACCTAATAGTTGAGTCAGTGCCTCAAAATAAACGAACATTATAACCTAAATGAAGGGAGGATTTAGTGCAGGCCTGTTCTATTAGACTGCATCAGTTTCGGCTGTGTACCTCATAAACTGGAAAACTGGAAACTGAGCAGAAAACAATATATCTTTATACTTTGGTACTATTAGGGCTGCAACTGTTTATTTTCATTATCAGTTAATGAGCTGATTACTTTCAGTTTAGTCCATAAAATGTCAAAAAATTGTGAAAATGCTCATCACAGTTTCCCAGAGCTCAAAGTGATGTCTCTAAATTGCCTTTATTGATTCAACAGTCCAAAGCCCAAAGACTCTTTGTTTACTATCCTAAAAGCAGCAAATATCATTACATTTAAAAAGCTGGAGCTTTGACATTTTTGCTTGAAAACCTAGAAAATTATTAATGAATAATTAAAATAGTTGACAACTGATTTTCTTTCTCTGGACTAATTGATTAATTGACGTATCATTGCAGGTCTTAGTTTCAGCTAGTGAACCTAATAAATCTTTTACTCACTGGGGCCATTTTTCTGCAGAACTGTACGGGCGATACTTTGGTAATTTTGCTCATAATACTATATTTACTTAAGTCGGATTTTGAATGCAGGACCTTTACTTGTAATAGACTATTTGTACACTGATACTTTTAACCCAAACAAATAATTTGAGTAAGGCTGCAACTAATGATTCTTTTATTTTCATCATCAATTAATATGTCAGTCATTTTCTCAACTACTCAATTAGTTGATTGGTCCATAAAATGTCAAATAATTCAGAAAAATGTTCATCAGTGTCTCCAAAAGCCTAAATGATGTCCTAAAATGTCTTCTTTTGTCCACAATCCAAAGATATTCACTTCACTGTCACAGAGGACTAAAGACACCAGAAAATATTTACCTTTGAGAAGCTGAAATCAGAAAATTAAGGCATTTTTTTCTTTTTTTTAAAAAAATAACTGAAAAAGATTAATTAAGTATCAAAATAGCTGGTAATTAAGTTGACAACTAATGGATTAATCAACTAATCGTTGCAGTTCTCTAGAAAATATGCACATTTGAGAAGCTGAAATCAGAGTTTGATAATGACAATTATGACAAAACGTTAGCAATTAATTTAGTAGCTGACAACTAATATTTGCAGATCTAGGTCTGAGTATTCCTCCACCAGAAACCCGTTAGTATGAAGCTCATGTCCCACAGTTGCTGTGAAGGACAGAATATCAGCACCATGGACAGGGACAAAGTCAGAGGCCTCACTGGCTGCAGTCATATTTCTTCTTCCTCCATGATTTAAGAGCACAGTGTGAACTGCAGCAGCACGCTTCATATGACCTTCATAGCATGGCAGCAGCATGACGAGAAATCAAGCTTGGCTGTAGAGTAGCTTTATTAACCCTTCACGTCCTCCTCACCCATCCACAACCTCTCCTCCGTCTCCGCCCAGCTCTCGCGATGAAAGAGGCCGCAGCAGGGTTGGTAATAACTGCGTCACCTGACTCAAGAGGAGGGGGGCGGGGCGTGGTGAGAAACATCAATAAATTAATAAATAAATAAATAAAGAGGAGGAGGATGTCAATCCGCTGAGAAGAGCACCGCCATCCGACGAGCCGGGGCTGCAGCATCGCCGGGGCTCGGTAGGCTGACGGTGGGGCCGAGGAAGCGTCCAGCAGGAGCCGGGGAGGAGGAGGAGGAACAAACAGCTGCACTGGATGGACGGTGGGGGGATGATGGTGATGCTCCCCTGCACGCCCCGCTGATACACAGGGACCAACGGAGCGCTGCTGGTGGAGGATTATCCAGGAGGCTGGGAGGAAGGAAGACAGGGAGGGGGGGAGGCAGCGACGAGCATCATCCAGAGAGGAGCGTTTTGTCAGACAAATACCGCGGAACAGTAAGAAATTGATCGAAAATAAGAGGAAAAACCACAATTATAAGCTGGAACAGGATTTTGTGGGGTGAAATATCTAATAGACTGTCTTTGACACCGGATAGTTCGTCCCCAGGGAGGAAAGTCAGTTCATGATTGTTCCAGAAACGCGTGCAGAGCCAACACAACTGAGTGGGAGCTGCAGCTTTTCAATCCTGTAGAAAAGTGTCCCACTATTTCTCTTCTACTGCTGTTTCTGTGGTGCCTTCGAGGGCAGCTGGGATTATTGAGGCCGGTGGTTGTATTTC
The DNA here is from genome assembly GCA_034769285.1 of Lutjanus argentimaculatus. Taxonomy (NCBI): domain Eukaryota; kingdom Metazoa; phylum Chordata; class Actinopteri; order Lutjaniformes; family Lutjanidae; genus Lutjanus; species Lutjanus argentimaculatus. The sequence goes on along the minus strand of JAWZSL010000025.1, from coordinate 8,228,450 downwards.
GGTGTGTGTGTGTATGTGTGTGTGTGTGTTGGGGGGGTAGGACCATATTGGACGCTTGGTAGTCGAGGTTGAGCTCCACAGAGAGAAGATGTCTGGTCAGACGCTGACGGACCGCATCGCCGCGGCGCAGTACAGCCTGACGGGCTCCGAGGTGTCCCGAGCAGTTTGTAAAGCCACCACACATGAACAGACGGCTCCAAAGAAAAAGCACATGGAATGTGAGTAAATCCCTACCTACTCTATCTATCTATCTATCTATTATCTATCTATTTTCATACCGAATGTGTCCATCCATCCTCCTCATGCACAAGTAGGCCACGCACCAAAGCCATGATGGTTGCCTCCCCCAATCCATCTCTCCAGTGTGTGTTATATGCTTGGAGGGCTTTCTCAGCCACACTATGTGATCACATGTTTATACAAACACACACACACACTTCATGCTTGAGGCATCTACTACTTTAATTTAGACTTTAATTGAACAGATGAACCTATTACTATTACAGCAGGGCTTCTTCCCCCCATGGTAGCAGGCACATGAGCATCAGTGTAGTAAAAGAGAGAAGCCACACTTGATGTAAACCAGTCAGTCCCACAGTCTTAGAAATAGGCTAAGGGTTCTGAAAGGGTTCTTCTCGAAGGACTGACATTTTGCTTCTGAATAACCCTTTTCATCCAGAAGAAAACCATTTGGAAGGAAGAATTTGTCAAGAGGGCTTTCCACATTACATATTCTTTGCCCAGGGCTGCCCTTAGCCCACTTTCACACACACATTGTTAGCTCAGGGTTAAGCTAAGCCCCGGGCTATATGATTCACACCGCACTTATACTAGCCCTGGGTTAAATATCTGCTGGAACAGGAACTAATGTGGACATTCTAAAATGTTCTGTGTAGGGCTGCAACCAAAGATTTTTTTCATAATCGATTAATCTGTCAATTATTTTCACAATTTATCAATTAGGCCTAATTGTTTAGTCCATAGAATGTCAGAAAATGGTGAAAAATTGTGATCAGTGGTCGATTTTCATTGGATGACCCCTACAAACCTGGGGCTAACTCTGCTCCGGAGTAGGACCAGCAAGCCCTTTAGGCTGATGTCTAGGTTAACCCACTTCGGAATGTATCAGGATTGTGCCAGTGTGAAAGCTTTCTCAGACCTGAAATATGACTCGCTCATGCGCTGGAGCCATGTTCCCTCAACACTACATAAGCCCCATAAACCGACACATGAACGACACCGCCTCCCTCTCCCATCACCCTCGCTAATGATCAGTTACCCTCAGCGACTCTCTCAGTCCAAACCAGCCCAGCAGTTCACTTCAGCTCACTTCAGTTCCAACAACATGACCCAAATTAAAAAAAAATACCATCTTGTCACCGTCCTCTGGCTCTGGTAGCTCAAACATGTCTGGAGTGAACACACCCTCAGGATTTCAGAGCAAAGGAAGAGTTCTGGGTAGAGTCTTTATAAAAGGTTCTACCAGTAGCCAAAAAAGGTTCTGATACGGGAGCAAACTGAAGAACCCTTCATGGTTGTAGTTAGTGTCTTTATTTCTGCCAATGTACTGTACTTACTGGTGGTTGACTTCCCCATTTGGTCCACTCCACACCAGGTCAATGCATAATTTAACAGGTCATAATTGAGTTGAAAAGTTGTGTTGTAACTATTACTGTAAACACACAGGCCTTTGCCTCCGGGGGCTCTTGTTCCCTGTGGTGAGCAAAACAGTGTCTGATGCTGCCAGCATATATCATATCATATATATTAATGCAAACAAGGGAGGTAAAAGATGGAGTTACAGTGCCAATTCAATTTCAAATGCTGACAAGAAATGTCAAGAAGGCCTATAAAGTATTAGGAAAGGGCTTGTCGTGTATATAAATCTGATACATGCAATAGACCTTGTACACAGTCATATTGATATAAATAGCAGGGTAAACACAGGTGTTACCAATGCTAATTAAGGTGCCATTTAATGTAGTAGAACCTTTACAGTCAGCCAACACGCACAATAGCAGCACGCTGACTCTGTTTGACCTGAATGGAATGAAACCTTAATTAGTATCATTGGTAACACCTGTGTTTATCCTACTACTTCATGTCAAAATGGCTGCTTCGGAAAAGGTCAGTTTCATATTACAGTCATTACCTCCAGTGAACAACAACATTCATACATGAAGCTGATTCAAATGTGAGAAAAATGATGCACAAACCCACAAATGATAACATAAGGGAAGTGGTGTTAAGCAAGGGGAACAATGGGCCTCCACAGTGTCTGGATGCTGCGTCCCTCGAAATGAGACAATATTTGGGGTTAAGATTTGCTAATACCTAATACGCACCCGTGCCTAACCGTTTTAGTTATGTTTGATGAAGTTAACCCTCTACACTCAATAAGGCCCAAGTTCATTGGATATTGATTTATATCTTGTAGGATAGATGTCCCGTCAAGGACCATTGCAAATCAATCTGTGGAAGTCAGGCTAAAGGAGGTTAATGATTGGCCATTGACATTTGACAGTCCAATGAACCACTGGTTACACTCAGTGGTTCTTTTTGGCGTTGATCTCCGTTCATTCTGGCCTAGAAAAATAAAGCAGAACATCCACGTATGTACTAGATTCAAAAATAGTAAAAAGGGATCTCATAATAACGTTTTGAGAATTTAAACTCATGCAATACCTAGCAATGACAAATAAAAGCAGAATGTCCACAGAGATAAAAGTGCCTGCATAAATGAAATAAAGGCAAATCGGGAGCGTTAATTTGGTTTACCGTAAGTAGCAGCATTTAGCCGATTGAAACAGTTTACCGTAACTTTAAGCTCGCAGCATTTAGCTGTTAAAAAACGCAATTAGAAGCACAACATTTAATATTGTGGAGAACATAAAAATACATAGTAAGCTGTGAGAAACAATAGGATGGATTTGGATGATTATAAAAAAAAAGTGACACCTGTCTTTCACTTTGGAGTGCAGTGCAAAAGGGGAGAGGGGACTATAGAAGAAGAAGGGAAGGTGAAGAATCCCAAACTCAAACCTTACAGATACACTGTGTATATATGCTATGTATGGAGGCCTTCATAATCAGGTAACAGGCTAACTTTAGTTGACAGAAATATACTGCTGAACCAAGAGTCATACCTTTATGATTTCTTTAGTATAAAATTTGAAGATATGGCACTAAGTTCAAGTGGCAAAACTCAAACCCAGAGGGAAAAATCAATCCACCTTTCTGTTTGTGTCTAGACCAAAAAAAAAAAAAAAATCTAACTGAATGATGAACTGTGTTAAATCATCGCACAACAAAGTGGAAAACTCGCCCACTTGCCAATGTTTGTGTCAGCACTTTGTTGTTGTGGTGAGTGCAGAGGAAGTACTGCCCTCCACGTATTACGAACACACTCACCTACAAAAAAAGGAAAATAGAGTTTAACTTTGCATAAGTGCTACTCAAATAACTGATACTGTAATTATTATAGAGAGTACATGTATCCACTGCACAACTGAAACAATTTTAACTCAGTATCATCTCTCATTATCAAATTCTTTGACTTGTTGCTTTACTAACGCATAGAACATCTTTCACACTTAAAGCAAGAATAAATAACCTTCACAGGAACAAAAAATCATCTTCCACGTACTAATAAATCTTGGATCCATGAGCAAAAAGACACACTCATGCTCATTTCCTTACTTTCAGGTGTTTCAGGTGTGTTTTAAGCTTTATTGGTCTGGGATGACTTTACAGTTGTGTATTTGACATTAATAAGTCAGTTTGTTGACTTGAGACAGGACAGGCGGGACATAGCGCTGGGAGGAATTTGAACTGAATGTTAAAAAGTTGGTGGGTCATAAGCCGATGCACCATGCTGCTGCTAGCTAGCTAACAAAGGGAAATCTTAGCTCTGTGGGTTAAAGTCTGTGTGAAGCGATATAAATGTGTTCTGTGGGGATTCACTCATTAGTCCGTTTGCTTGTGGCAGGTGAACTAAACGAACTAAGTTACTTACAAGCTTGCTTGCATTGCCTATGCTAAATGCTAATGTGCTTTATGTGCTTATATAGTGTTAGGACGTGTATGGCTCCTGCGCGCCATCAAGCCATGATTTCAACACATTTCAACACAGAAACCATCTAATAACCATCTAACTCCTCTGAACGGCGCTGCTGCAGCGGCAGTCTATGCTATCCTGTCCTCCATAATCCAGTACTGCACAGTTCAGTCTTTTCATGTTTTCAACTATTATGGTCTAATATTTATAATGTGAGTAGAAGAAAATCTCTGAATTGCTCTTACATTTACAAAATTGACCGGTGGATGGTTGTCATGATAGTATTGTTTAAAATTGGTTTGTTCTAGCCTAAATAAGCGTGTCATATTTTGCTACAGGAAGAAAAAAATGATTGGATTTCGATATGAAAATACAAAGAAATGGATTTCAAAACTCGTGTCTCTTTCGGGTGGCCGGGTTACACAAGATAATCCACAGACCTTGTTGTGAGCAGTTTCATGTTGGAACTACTTTCTCTCTAGTAGAGACAAAGAGACACTGGTTTTGAATTTTTCAAATGTATTGTTTTTTATGTTTTGAGCACCACAAGCTAAGTGCCATTTAGTCCCATTATATTGGAGAGAAAACAGACATCTTTGTGGCTGATAACTCCCAAACTCTGCAACCCTCACCAAAAAAAATCTAGATGAATAAATACCGCCACAGGCTAGATGAAAAACAGAGTAGGGGTGAACCATCCCTTTAAATTGGCGCACAATTTGACCAAGGATGTGATCTAAAAGGGTTAAAAAGTCATTTTTCACATCATCTAAACTAAATTTTAAAAAATGCAAGAACACTTTGGATTAATTTAAATGTAAAATCCTTCAGGTTAAGCAGATCGGAGGTCTGTTTGCTGACTTTAATCAGCCGCTTCATAAGTAAAGGCCTGGTGGAAATATGTGAAAGGTGAATTAACGTCACATTGGAGCAGCTGCCTCGGGGATATTGTCTGACATTATATCCAGTTTCCTCCGCAGCTGACATTTATGTCCGGTTCCTTCTTTTTCTGTGACCAGTGGCAGAAATATTCAGCGAAACCTGTTGCCATAGAAAACTGTCAGGATGCTCCACTGCTGTACTAACCCTTTTCTCATAGAGCAGCTAACCATAGATGTCTTGTATTCTGAAATTTCTTGTGTTCTACAGTATCCTTTTAGATACAACTGCGTTACAAGTTATCATATTTTGTACAACCAGTCCACTGACATAATCAGTCATCTTCATAATTAGCCTCCTGTTCCACTTCAGAGACCTTCCCATCATGCTGATGTGCTCTGTCATGAATATGTGTAATGTCTATATAACAACCACACATGCATTTAATATCATTAGCTCCTGGACATTCTGACTATTATTAACATAATTTACATATTTTAATTATATTAAGATGTTGGTAAGATATTACTGATTGCCCTCTTACGTATTAAATTCTCCTTTCATTGTTATCAGGGTTTCTGGCTGTAATTTGACGAGAGCTGCTCCTTACATTCAGGCTGTGACAGTTACAGATCAATTAAGATACATCTTATCTTGCTTTTTTTATCGTTCTCCAAGAGAGTTCCACTGATTGGTTGAGATGTCCATAAAATATCAATCTGATCAGCTTTATCATCAGTATAAACTTTTTTTTCTGCAACATCTCCAAACACTACAACAATTGCATGATTCATTTGTTCTATTAAATCCAGGCGAGACTCGACGGATATGTGTCCATGATCCAAAAATAACCTCTTATGGATTGTTCCACTGGTCTGTTGCTCAGCTGATCCAGTTCAAGGGACATCCAGAGAGCAGCAGAGCAGTAAGCTCCTCACGCTGTGACCCCAAAGCTCCCAGACAAAGAAAAACAGAGAAAATGAGAAATCACAGAGCTTTTAGACTGAATTAGACCCTTCAGGCTCTTCACGGATCAAAGGCACCACAAATAGATAATGTTATAAAAGTCTGGGATGCTGAAACAGACATTTCCTTTTTCGTTTTGTAAAGGCTGATATCTCTTTTGCAATCTTTCTGGCAACTCTTTGTCAGGTTAGTTTGTTTTATCCTCTAAAATTAACTGTAATGCAGTGAGAGGCTGTTTTCTTAAGGTTCAGTACATGGGACTGTGACAAAATGGCTTGTGTCCTCAGACCACAAACTGCTGACTCTACAGAAAAGTAAAGGCTAGAAGGAAAAGGTAATCCCAGCAATATAGCACAATGGTAGATATGTGTCCGAGTTTGGCGCGACACGTTTGCCATTTATTTTAAGAGCCTGACAGATGACTGTGATACAGATCAGAAGTAACTCTTAAAAGATTAGAGCTCAGGCAGCAGCAGCACAGATTGCCTGACACCCCGCATGGCCTGAGTGTGTCTTACAGAAGGCTCTTGATGTCTCTGAGTTGCTCTGGCTGCATGTGTGTGCCTGTAAGTTTGTGCGTGCATGGATGCACAACTTAACACACACACAGGGTTGCATGTAAGCCACGTGCCGTTGGCAACATCCCAGAAAAAAACGGACTTGAGTGAGGATCTGACCGAGTGTCCTTATTTTGGAGAAGAGCAGGGTGGTGCTGAGGAGGAGGTGCAGCTGTGACTCAACTTCCTGAATGAGCTGAAGTTTTTAAGACATCAGGATAATTACTGTGAACAAAGAATACCATTGCTAAGAAGAGTGGCTGTCTGAAAGCTTAATGTGGGTATGTGTGCGTGTGTAGTAACCTTTTCCTGTTGTGTGCCATAAAGTAAAAGCATTTTTCTATAAATTAAATGGATCCTGTGGGGTTTTACTAGCATTTTTTGGGTCCTATATGAAAAGTCAATGTTGCGTTAAGTAAAGTTTTAAGTAGGGCTGCGCAATTAATCGCAATATTATCAAAATTGTAACATGGCCAAGTTCAGAACTAGAACCAAATCACGTTTTTTTGAAAAATGTGTGAGAAAACAGCATTATAATGAGGTACTGTAGTGCTGCAGAGATGCCCTGACCTAAAACTTTTGTTCCTTGCATGAAAGTAAACAAGTTTGTTTGGTACAGACCCAAAGAAATATCACATCATCCCAATGCTCATAGTTATTTTCTCAGTAAAAATGAAAATTGTAATGCAAAAATGATCATTTCTGTTGGAGTGCACATTGCAATTGCAGTTACTGTCAGAGTGATCGCAATATGCCTTTGTTACCATATCGTGCAGCCCTAGTTTGAAGTTAGCCTATATGAGTTTTGTTATGTATGTGACTTTCACATCACTTCCGTGTGTAATGTCACATGAGTTATGTGACTTACATAACATAGTAATGGCACCAACACCACCAACGCGCACCAACAAAGGCAGTGAAGAAGAAGATTGATTAGCAAAAAATGATTTAAACAATGTAGGATTTTCAAAATTAAAAACAAAACAAAAACAAAACTGATTTCTATGCACTTTGGTAAGAAACAATGAATATAAACATACCTGCTGTTTGTTCACATGAAAGCAGATGGGAGAAGTCAGCTTTCAGGGCTTTTTTTTTCTGGCAGAAATCTTTCTGCCAGAAAGCCTTTCTAACCCGTGGTTAACGTTCAATTTTAACCCAATATTTTCCTAAACCATACCAAGTATTTTTGTTGCTTAAACCAAACCAATTTCCTTAGTTACCTAAACTGAACCAAACTGCAACAACAACACAAAAAGGATTTTGTTTATTTAACTGTAGATAATAAATCAACTAAGTCTAAAAATAAGTCAAAAATAAGCTTCACATGGAAGTTGAACCCCAGTCTCTTGGGTGAAAGTCTTGTGCTTAACCCATCCATAAACCACAACCTGGTCCTGGTGTAAACTCTCACTCTTTATACTATGTCATCTGACTTCCTAAAAACCTTTCTGCCCAAAAGGGCTTTCTGGCAGAAAATCCTGAAATATGATAACATATAAATATAGCAGATTCCAGCTAGTACACACTCCCAGTCTTCTCAGTGGTCTGAAGACATTTTGTACTTGCAACCCATAACTTCAGCAGGTGCCAAAGACGTTCATGTGAATTGTACTTGCACCCTACTGTAATCTTGATTGTTGAAACAGTTGGAAGACTCAAGAATCACACTGGCCACCTTTAAATTTGGGTTATTCAGGAAAAAAAAAAAAATCTTTCCTTTTTCTAACTCAAGTTGGCTTTTGATTGTCTTGGTGCAGTAGTGTGACCATCTGGCACGCTGGCAGGCACACGACTCAGGGGTTCAAGATGGAATGAGGGTTGGCACGCGAGCCAGCGTTCACTGACTGTGATTTAGTGAAGCCACCATATTTTATACCAGCCTAATTATCCCACTTACATATCACTCAATCCATCAGGGCTGTGTTTAGGACATTGCAGTGGTTCTGTCTATATGGATTGATTGGACTAGGTTCATTACATAACATCTGGCAAATGCATGAATTAAACTGTCAATTAACTGCCTGGTACACACTTTTTCCACCTCATCCTGCTGCAGGACAGCAAAGCTCTTTGCTGCTTGATTTCTAAGCTGAAGCAGCAGCTGCCAAATGATTACTTTCGTCAAAGGGCCCATTTTGATATTACGTCCATCGTGAAGTAATTGAATGTGCGACAACCGAGGGGCTTACAAAGAATACTTGAAGGCAGCATTTTTCTGATTGGTCAGGATGACAACTGAGCTGCTTCTCGATGTGAACCCAGAGGCCCAGAGAGCATGGATCAGAGGACATGCAGGGTATCTGCAGCCCAGAGGGAGACAGCTAGAGAACTGGTGTAACAGGGTTTGAATGTCTGCCAAATGAAGATGGCTCTGTTTCCAAAGACAGGCCCCATCACTCCTGCTGCTCCTAATAGCCTCCATCTTTATCTACTGCTACTCATGTTGCCTTAACCTCCTAATGCTCCCGCTATTAAGCGAGTTAGGACAGTTTTATAGCTTGAAGGTTATGTTTTGGAAAATGTATGCCATAATTTCCCCTCTCACACTGTTGCATCTCTCTCTTTGCATCCACACAGCGTTTAAACCCAGACAATGTTTATCATAATGACCTTGGTTCTGATTAAGCGTCACGACTGTCTATGTTTGCTGCGATAATTATCACTAGCTCTACTGCCGCTCTAAATCTAGTCACTCCAATTAACAGGTTTTTTAACACAGTGATGCGATTATGCTCCGCTCAGAGCAAATGCAGGATACATGACCTGCTATCTGTGTGTGTGTGTGTGTGTGTGCGTTAGGGGGTGGGGAGGAGGCAGGAGGGTGAACGGTGAGAAACATAAACAGCGTGCTGAGTTCCCTTTGGCTGCTAAGGTGCTGTTACCACAACATGAGTCACCATCAATGTGTTAGCACATTTGAGAGGCAGACTGGCTCCATGAAATAGGGGGAAGGGAGGAGAGGGTGAGGGGAGTGGGGGCTGTCATGATGGCCTGTAAAGTCTCACATGTGTCATTTTACACAGACTCAGTTTTATTTTTATACGGTAATAGCCTACTCCTGCACAGGTTGCCAATCCAGTTAAAGCAAGATGTACTTGACAGTTGAGCATTACATCCCCATATATTTTTTTTTCATAGTGTTTAAAGAAATAGTTTGACATTTTTGCTGAGAGTTAGATGATGCTAAAAAAGAAGTTGGACCTAGCAGACCCTTAGCTTTAGCTTAGCATAATGACTGGAAACGGGGGTGCATGGGTGCAACGTGCATGGCTCTGTCCAAAGATCAAAGATATGTCTACAGCACCTGTAAAGCTCAGTAATTAATATATTATATCCAGTTTGTTTAATCTATAGAAAAATCAAAGTCAGGATGTCCAGACGTCTTGATTATTTTCAAGCAGGATGTCCCAAGCCCCCACATCTTTCACTAAGAAATCGTGCCAGTTTTCACAATCAAAATAATAATGTTATTGTTTTCAGCACTTGCATAGATTTTCATCATCTTCTATCTTATTCATTATTACCAAAGTAACCCAATATCAAAATGTAAGTTATGCACTGAATTCAACACTGGTTTGCCTCTACATGTATCAATCAATGTGCTGTTGTCGAGGCTGCTGCTAGCTTATGAGAGTGTGGCTCTTTGTGAGCGAGCCTGACAGTGTGCGAACAGTTAGCTGTCAAGCAGAAGAAAAAGACAAAGGTGGTCTTTTCTAAAGAGCCCCAGGAGGCTTGTTCCGTCCTTCATAAAGTAGCCTGCCTGACAAGAAAAATGCTGCGTTGGTGGCATCTATAGTCTTGAAAGGTGTTCTCGGTAAGTATGCTAAGTGCTAATTGTCCCCCATACTTATGAAACTGCCTGTGGTGCAGTACACTCAAGGGCCCCGGTTTGGGTGTTGAAAACATGGTCACCGTAACCAAAATGTAAAAACAACAAGCTGTGTTTTTCTTAGCGCCAGGCTAATGTCAGCTGTTACCCCCCGCTTCCAGTCTGTGTCATTGTTTTTACAGGTGCTGGTGGAGCATATTTTTTATTGCTTTTGGGTTGATCCTTCTCACTGTTCTTCCTGCTTGTCTATACATCAAGCTAAGTTAATGCTCTGTTGGTTGTAGCTATAATGTATTTAATGTGCAACTATGACAGCAGTGATCTTTTTTTTTTTTTTTAAACCATATTGTCCAAAAGGTTAAACTATTCTGTTTAATTCTGGAAACAGTATCACAGCTGAACAGTCTAATCCTTGTAAACACCTGGCTTAGAGCTGCAGTATCTGTTACCGTTGGAAATATCAGTTATTAAAGAAACACCACTATTGCAATTTAAGAATGTATTTTTGCCGTTAATTGTCTTTTAGATTATGTCTCTGCTTCAGGTGCTAAGCAGCCAGATGTGTATAAAGGATTTCATGCCTCTTGGCAACAGTAGCTGAAATCGTCGTGTCTGCGGGCTGTCAGTCTGGAAATGCTGGCAGCAAGCTTTCAAAATCAGGATTTAGACAGCTTGTCTTCACTCCAAGAACAAAATATTGAAGTTGAAACAGGTTCTCAATGGCAGCAGAGGGGTGGCATGCCTGAAAAATGTCAGTAAACCTGATGCAATGTAAGCACCTCCACTCACTGACCCAACGCTGTCAGTGTGGATGTCTTCATTGAACCGACTGCTAGTTATTTTTTCATGCTGCTTCGGTTACAGTCCTGTGTAGTAGAAATAGATTCAAGTGTTTTAAAAGAACAACACTTGTACCATGTAGCATAAAATCCAGTCTCCAGAATTTTTATTATAGCACCTTACTTCATTAATTGTACAGCTAAATATCTGAAGTACAACATCAGCGAGAAGCAATGTGTGTCTGCTGTAGCAGGTATGACTATATTCTGAAATATTACAAATTTGCCAGCAACTGCTCTGTAAAAAATAGCCAATGCGTGTAGTGCAGTTTCAGTATGAGTCATAAAGGATGCCTGTATGTATGAGGGGAAATATTCAAGAGCATCTTCCAGCCTTTCTGTTTCTTCAATTTGTGCTCCTACCGTACACTCTTAGAAATAACAGTTTCAAAATGGTTCTTCCTGAAGGGCTGGGGTTCTACCCAGAACTATTTGCTTCTGAAGACACCTTTTTTGAAGAAAGGGTTCATCAAAGGTTCTTTGTAAGATTATGGGTTCCATTCGTGTTTCCACCAGTTTTGAGTGGAACCTTTTTAATCAAGGATGTCATCAACAGATGGCACGGCCACTTTTTGGGGGTTTCTGAACCAATTTATTTTTGGTGGAACTGCTCAGAACAGTCCAAAATTTTGCTTGAACCAGAACGGGGGTCGTGTCCATGTTGGTGGAAAAGGCCTATTAGGGGGTTCTGGGTGGAAATTTTAACAGATTGTTCAAGGTTGAACCCCCTGAAAAGTCATTTATAAAGGATTCTACCAGGAACCAAAAAGAGTTCTCCTATGGGGACAGGCCAAAGGACCCTTTTTGCTTCTAGTTAGCATCTGTATATTTCCCATCGTCTGTGTCTCCCACTTCATCTTTTCACCAGTGCTCCCACTCTGTGCTCCTCTCTCCTCTCTAATGATTCTGTGCAGCGGTAGTCTAATAGTGAGTCGCAGTGAACAGAGGAATGTAAAAAGGAGCTCGGTAAGAGGACCCAGCATGTACTGCAGTACTGATCTCACAGCGGGTATCCTTGCTAGCCCCAGAATGCCTCTCTAATGTCAAACACTGAGTGGGAGGTGGACTCCCCTACCAACAGTGTGTGTCCAGATTAATGAGCTGGGACCAGGATCCCCCATACAGCTGCTATCAGGCCATTATCCTCTCTAAATCTGAGCAGCCATTTCAAATTGATTTGCTTCTCCTTCCTTAATACCTCCCACCTCTTCGCATGCCTCTCAGGCCTTTTTTCTGATGTTCTTTGGAGGTCGCATTGCCCTTGAGTCTGCTAGTGTGAGGATAAAAAACATAAATATTACAGCTGTAGTCTGTCTGTAGGGGATATATTGAACTTAAATGGGGTGAATGTACATACAGAGGCTTGCTTTACCAGAATAGCTGGAAGGTAAACAGTCTGTTGTACAGTAGGCTATGCAGGTAAGCAGCAGCAGCCTTTCCAGCAGCTCAAACATTAAAGGGGCATGTCTCTATACCAAGGCTATCAATAATGCAGGAAGGCTTGGGTTTCCTGCTGTTTTATTACCCTGTCTGAATGCTGAGTTCTGCCTCAGGACCCGACTTTGCAATAAAACAAAAAGTGCCACACAAAAAGTTTCCCTCCACTGACTGAATCATAAGCTACAAGGGACCCTGTGGAAACATTTAGACAGTTTCACAAAGTTTACAATAGTTGAAGCTATGCGACAGCCTCTCTGAGAAGGATTAATAATCTCTGATTCTTGAAGTTACTCAATAAGATTGGATAAGTGCCATAAAAGCAGTGAGATGAACTATTTGTGGACTACTCAACAACCTATTTGGAATTACATTGTAGGTCTGTATGAGGTTGCAAACAAATCAAAAACATTCGCAATGAAGTGCATGCTGTCTGTTAGCTACAGCACTGTTCCTATCGAGCTTCCTGACACTTATGGAGGTTTTACAGTGGTGACAGTGGAATATTTTAATGCAGGAAAAAAGTGTCACACGCTCTGGCTCCATGTACATTTTGGGTTTCTTCACAATCAAACATCATTGTAAAAACAAATTTACTGGTATGCTATATAGGCTTCACTCTACTTACTCACCTGATGGTGGTTAAATGAATCATCAAGAGGCCTTCAGCAAATCGCAGCTTCAAACATCCAGTGACAGCAGCTGGGGCATGAGGGTTAGCCCCCCCAGGAGCTGTATTTTCAGTATTACAGACGCTACGCAGCACTGTGTCTCTCTGATCCTGTTGCTCTTCTGCGATTGCACGTTGCCACTTGTCACTTTGATCATGACGGTGACACTACTCTATAGAGCAGTGGTTCCCAGACTTTTTTCCCTGGGGACCCACTTTTTAAAACTGACAAACCATCACGACCCAAGTCAAAATAATCCTCATCAATAAAAGCTGAGTTCATCTGAGTTCATTCATGCATAAATGAACGTTCTTGACCATACTTTTACTTCCACATCACCATATGTTACCTTGAGGCTTTGTTGAAAGCATAGACACATGTTAACCCATCTTTAGAAATGAGAAATAAATTCATTTAAGGCCATTTCATTTTTTTTTTCGTCATCAGGAAAACAACATTATAAAGGAGACAGAATAAGTGCATTTAGACAGAATTACCATCCTTTTGTTCTTTCCTTTCATCAGTAAAACAATAGACACATTTTAAATGCTTTATAAAAGCTGTTCTGCAGATATAAATCTTTAATTTGCAGAATTTTCTTTATTTATTTGGGGACCCAAATAAAAGAAAAATAAAAGACTAAATAGAGAGAAGGGCAGGACTGAGAGAAAAAGGCACAATTACACATCCGTCTGGTACTTCAGCACCATGGACAGAACCATGGATTGATCGATAGACAGTGGTTTTAGCCTATTGATATTTCAGAGCCATGACAGATTCTAACTTACAGGAACCTCAATCGAATAAAGCATAAATGAGTCAAGGAGACTACAGTGACATATTCAACTAAACAACACCTCTGCTACTAGTGGATGGAAAGGGGAGATGGCAGGTTAACAAGGGGGATGTAATTTGATAATTTTGCAAGCGTATGGGATGGTGTACACTCTCATCCTCCCTTGAATCGCTTACTGATTAGAAGTATGATTCAGAAAAATTTAAGATCTGACTATGTACTCTGTTTGTCTGCTTAGCTTATATACTTGTTCATAATTTCATTTTTAAACTTTTAACGCTGCAAGAAAAAGGCTTTCGGATGAGGGCTAACCAGTGTAGTTAGTCACTGATATGACTTTGCTTTGTACGTAAAACACTAGGTTTCTACTGTAGATGGCCCAAGCTACTTAGCCAGGCATGCTAATGATTGCAGCTTATGTTAAAGAAGTTAAATAGAATGTTTAATTAATTTCATACATTTTTACTCTCTTTTTTGGGAAAAGGCTAGGAAAAGACACCATCCTCAAATCTCTTTGTATAAGCTATGATGTATTGATCTTACTGTGACTGATATTACATGTGGAGAAATCCACTTATCGTGCTGCTGAGCTACGAATTGGACAATCGCTGTTTGGGGGAATTATTTAGCAAATGTTTACTTTGGTTTTCATGTAACTTTACTGTCCTGCATCCTCCTAAAAAATTCCAAGAAGCCTGCAGGTGCTCTCTGACACTTCAGACGTAGCACTCCACTTTGTTTCCTACAGGGCACTGATTTTATGTATAGTACCCATGCCCCACAGTGTTAATGTGATAGTGGTAGACATGGACAATCCCTGTTGTCAAGGAGAGAGACTGGTGCAGACTCCCAGATGTTGACCTGCAGCACAGTGAAGTGTTTGACTTCCTATATTATTTATTATTATTTATTTCCTATTATTATTTATTTTATTTGGGACTATCTCAAGCTTTCTTCATCTCTGCACCGCCAGTGTGCAGCTTTATATAGTATTTAACCCTGTCAGTAGGTTCTCAGGAGTTTTTACCAATAACACCATCAGGTCCTATGCTGACAGCTTGGTTTGGATGTTTTGAGTTGAAGTTGATCGATTGCTATTGGGCAGAGGTGGCTAAAACCAGGCTCGGATGTTAACCAAAGTGACAGCTTGCCATTTTAATTATACTACTTAAATAGAGAGCGGAATGGCCTTTATTGTACTATACTACACCACCACAATTCTCAGAAACATATGACCTACATTCATCAGTAGGGAATGGTTGATTTTAATAGTTCTATATCAACATTTTCTCTGTCAGAAGATGAAGAAACCCAACAATTCAGAAAAGGAATTCATCCTTTGCATTATTTTGTTCAGCATACAGGATGGATTTCTGTCTCTGTCTCCTCCCTTGGAGCAGAAATACACAAGCCACAGGCTAGGGATTTTCTATTCAGACAGGGGAGGCACAAAGCCTCATGGGAGATGAGCAGCTAATAAGGGATGCAGGGAGCTAGGGACGACAAAATGAATCCACACAGGAAGAGATGTTAGACTGGTGATGCTCAGGAAGAATAGCTGGAGCACGGAGCCGTGGGCAAGGACGACAATTAGAGTAATTAGAGAAAGATTGATCGGTCAGTACAGCTGACAGCAGCAGTTCTGCTCACCAGGAGGAAAGATGTTTCAAATGTCTGTTTGGGTGCTTTGGTGAATGATGAGCGAGGATGCACAAGTCCATTCCCTATTTCAGTATCAGAATGATAGAACGTAAAAGGTTTATAAGAGTATTGTATGTATGTTTGTGAAAATCGCACAGTAGCAGTTGCATTTTACGTTTGTAGGTGTAACAACAGTGTTTTAATAGAAGTGCAAGGTAGTTGCAGTCATAGCAGTGATAGCCACCATGAACAGATGAAGAAAGAGTATTAGCTTTAGAAGAACTCATTTTGTTTCGTTGTCTCACTATTGTCTGAAGCTGTACTCAGAAAGCTTCTTTTTCACTCCTGACTGCATGCTGACAAGAGTGGTTAGCTGAACTGTCCTACAAAGCAAGCTAACACCTTCTAGCCACCAGCACGGACCATGTTTGGCAGCCTCTTAGTCTACTCTGCACCATAGTGCATACACTGAGCATGTGTGGCTGTCACCATACAGGTAACATACAGCTGTTACGCCCAGGCCTGTGTGACACACAGACAGCGTTGCTGCTGCGGCACTGCTACTGCCAGCTTACACTGAGATTGGAGGAGAGTAATAAAGAGAAAGAAAGAAAGCAGTGTGATTTTTGTTTCGCTCGGTGAGAGAGAGAGGAAGGCACAGAGAAAAAAAAAGAGAGAGAAGAGAGCACACCAGAAAATACTACCTTGACCCGATTTGTTCATGCGTGTGATATGTTCTGCTGATTTATACGTTGAAACTGTAGTGAAAGGTTTCATGTTGCTGGTTTGATGTCGATATCAATAAATATTTTTCACTGTCTGTTTTTGCAGAGAGCCACGCATGTCACATGGAAATAATAGACGCTAAATTTCAAGATAAAATACTACAGCCGCTGCTCACACAGGCTGTGTGGCTGTTTATACTGTTTATATGGTGGCTGAAATAAAATGCAAGGGGTTCCAAGGGGTTTATCATTTGCTTCCCCAGTTGAGGCAGCAGAGCGGACATGCCCCCAGCGTTTCAGAGCAGAGAAAGCTGCTCATTTTGTCATGAGATATTTGGCTGGGTGGTTAATAACACATGTTTCTGTGGCGTGATAAACTCAGAACACACATTTGTTGTTGCTTTACACGACCTTTAAGCTCTTGAAATTCCAGTAAAATCCACCATGGCATTTGTGCTTGTTGGTACTTTTGAAAATCTATCTTTGGAAAATATGAAGAGCTTGCGTGTGTGTTGTGCATGGCTTGATATGCTTAAGTGTTTAGCAGTGCACTCATGATTGGCAGTTCGCCTTCATTTGTAGCCTACTCACACACAGTGGGTTTGATATCAGTTACTGATGTGTTAGCCTGGTAAAATTAGAAGAAAAGAATGTCCCATCTAGGCTACTTTAAATATAATGAGAGCTGTTGTATTTATTTCACATTGGACACAACACACTTAATGTATCATGTGCAAACTAAATGAATGTGGGATTTTCTACCCATGATGAGCCGCAACCCAGCAAACAAACCACAACTCCACCAATAGCTGAATGAGATGTCACCAAAAGCTGAAGCGTCTCAACGAAGACAGCCCTGCTATCTGTGTCCACCAGCAGTTGCATCAGCATTGTGTGGGATGCCAGCTTTTTCCTCAGATGTCACTTCCAGCCTCCACAGTGTCTGATCCCAATGGCTTCCCCTTTGTTTGGCTGCCACGCCACATTGGTGCTATGCTACGCTGGGACAGAGTGCATTCTGGGTATTTTTTTTTTCCTCCTCCTGTACGTTGCTTGAGGGTGAGAGGAGCTATAAATAAACGCTGTGCTTTCATGGTCCGTTAATGTGTAGCTCAACGATGCATCACTCATGCAGCATGGCTCCTACGTAGATACTGAATACACAGATTCTCATGTTTATGACTCACCTATTCAACAGATCTATTCAAAATATGAGAGTAGATAGAAATATTTGCAGCATAGAGGGTGTGTGGAAGGTTTTACTAAGTGCTTATATGAATCCAGTGTTATATCTTGCAGTGTTAAGGTGGTATGACTCACATACATCTGGCTTTGGCTCCATGACCCCTGTCAGTTTGCTGCCGTGTGAGGTTGCACCTCTAAAGATGATTTGAAAGGAATTTAACTGCATCCTTGATGCCACTGCAAATATGAGAGCCTGTTGCCTAGGTAACCTCCTTGGCATGTCCCCTTTGGTGCTCATTGGTACATTTGTAAAAATCCATCTATGAAAATATGAGGAGGAGGATGTGTCGTGCAGGCTTTCTGAACACTTAAGCATGTCCTGCGGTGCATGCATGCTTGGAAGTTTGCCTCCAGTTGTACTCACACACAGTAGCTTTGATATCACTTACAGTTATTGATATGTTAAAGCGTGCTGTTTGAAATGGGACTGCTGTCAGTTGTGTGTTGGGCGTGGCAGACGCTGCAGGGCATCCTGCTGTGGGATTAAGTGACAGTTATGTGACACTGTGCGGGTCAATACAGCACACCAGTTCAAAGTGTGAGAGTGGAAGATCTCGATCGATGCGAGCCCTCTGGGTCACCAGCTAAAGGGACACCTTTGCGGGATAAATCTGGTGTTGTTCTGTCATTTTCTTAACGTCAAAAGATCTCATAAAGAGACCAGAACTAACAGTGCATTAGTTGATCGATACTTTGCGCCTTCCCGACCCTGTCGTGGCGCTCAGCTCCAGCTCATTGGCTCCGACTGTGATCTTTTTAAAAAAGGTCACAGATATATGGAGCAGACAGCAGGGCACTCTAGGTTAGCAAATGTCAAAGCAAATCAAACAGGACTAAATATCATTTGTGGCAGTTTCAGCTTGTGTGGAAATACTGTGGAAGTGTACTGTATGTGGCGATCAAAATAAACTGTGCCCACATTCATCAAAAAAAACAAGTGACCAATGCACAACATTATGGCTCATTCATGTGTTTTTAGCCGTGCTACATTCACCCTGAGGACATAATTTGAGTGATCCACTGATTTTTCATCTAGGCAAAGGTAGATCAAGTTTTGTACTTTGTTTTATAACAAAATACTTGCTAATCTAATGACCTTAGCCACAGTTGTGCTTTGAGTTACTGCTAATTAGCTAATTTCTAGCACAATAACACAACAAACTAAGATGGTGAACAGGACAAACATTATGCCTGCAGAACATCTGTGTGTCACAGTGGAATAGGCTATTTCAGGCTTTGGCTACATGGACAATACATGCATAAAAATATGTCCTTACTGGACAGTGCATCATTTCCACTTATATTGCACCAATATCCAACAGCCATGCATGGACTCAGTGGGCTAAAAGGCACCTGATACAACCACCACAGCAGGGCCCAAAGTCGCTAGCTAGATTCTTCAATTTTTGTAGTTCCCCAGTGGTGGAACAAACTGTTTGATCCTCTGGTCTTTTAGAACAGACTGAGACTCTGCTTTTTTTGGACACCTCCTATATATGCATCCAATCCACTCTATGCACTACTTGTAGGCCCCTACGTCCTATCAGACTCAAACTTTGCTTTATGGCACTTTGTTCTCTTGTGACTAGATTCTTGCTCGTGCTGTATTAGCTCCCAGATCAAAAGCGTTGAAATAGTCAATTCTAAAAGACGATCACAGACATAGCCTGTATTCATCAACTACAGCATTGGGCTAGCTAGCTTCAGTGTATTTACACAAATTGCAAAGGCAAAGGAAAGTCTGAGTTCTTCTAAAAGATAAGGCTGGCATTATTGTATTATGTCTCGTCTGTCTGTCCATCCACCCATCCCTCTGTCTCATGAACGCAATGGTGGTTGAAGGTCAGTGAGACCCCACAAAAACATGTCAACTTCACTTTGACATCATAATGTTCTTCAAAAACACTTGAAGCTCT
The DNA here is from genome assembly GCA_034769285.1 of Lutjanus argentimaculatus. Taxonomy (NCBI): domain Eukaryota; kingdom Metazoa; phylum Chordata; class Actinopteri; order Lutjaniformes; family Lutjanidae; genus Lutjanus; species Lutjanus argentimaculatus. The sequence goes on along the minus strand of JAWZSL010000025.1, from coordinate 8,208,889 downwards.
CTATCAGTCCTCCTCTGTGGAAATAGTCTCTGAGTGAAGACAGCATGTTTCTCCCTGGAACTTGTTCACTGGAATTATACATGTCCAATATACTCTAGTTGTAACTTCCATTTTGCCAAAATGGAAGGTAAACTGCAACTTGACTGGTTGGCAGAGGAGGCATACAACTGGGAGGTCGTAATTCTAATTAATTAATATCAGTAAATCCCATTAAAAGACCAGAACCAAGGTTGAATCTGTCTCACTAAGAAGCAATGTCGTCATGTTGTACCTCTGCACTGGACCTAATCTAAAAGCCATTAAAAACACATAAAAGAAGAATGCTGCTCAATTGAGTAACATATACCTTCATTACAATAAATATAACTAGTGTTTTTTATTCCCACAACTCAGCAACACAAAACCCCACTATAAACAAGGAGCCATACCCCTGAGCGTGCTCAGTGACATCTGCTGCTCTCCAGAGGCTGAAATCACAGAAGCAGAGTTGTTTCATAATAAACCCCACTGACCATATTCATTGTTATGAATGAATATGTCACTGGAATGCAGGTTTTTTTTTTAGTAGATTTTAGACAGCTGAAGCATTCTGGTGTGGAAGAATAGGCTATAACAAGCAGTGGGCATGCACATAGAAAATGCTTTCAAGGATTAATTTATTTCTAAGGCAGTAATTCTCCCCAGGGTCCGATTGTATCTTTGTACAATTTCAGTTTGTGGAAATGGTACCGGACCTCTCATGCATAACAGATGAAGCTGCATATTGTGCACAAATGTTGCTCCCATCAGACAGAATGCTGATTCATATCATCACACTGTTTGTGTGTTTGTTTGTGTAGATGTGCGCTACATGTTTGCATGTATGTGTGTTTCCAAGTGCCGTACATGTCGAGGTGTGTTTTTTCCCGTCCTTCCTCCCTTTCAATTTTGCAGCCACACGCACACGGTAGAGGATGTAGACATGTCAGGCTTCTGGTTCTCCTCTGTTTGCTCGCTACGCTGCACAATGACGGCTCAGGTGCTGCGGTTGTAAAATTAGAGCAGGGGAGGATGCGAGCACGTGTGTGTGAGTGTGTACGTACACTTGCTCGAGTGTGGCTATGTGTGTGCGCACAGTAATATAACAAATGTGTAGAATAGTGTAGAGGCTCTTGTGATCCTCATGTCATGAATAACCTTGTGTAACGGCTAAAAATCCCCAGGCTTTAAATGAAGGACGTGTACCGGATGCTTTCACTGAGGGACCAAATTTCAAAATAGGACCACAGTACGAGAGACTGTTAACCTCATGTTTGGCTGCTACAGCATTTTTGAATCAGAATAGCTTTTGTAATTTTACATTTCTTCTAAACCGTGCTACATGATCTATTTTTACATTTATATATATTTGTGAGACACAATGTAAACTTCAGTGTAAAGGCCAAGCTGCTAATCATCTTGACTATGTTTTTTCATTCACAGAAATTGTATTAAAGAGGTACTGCAGACATAAAATGTTTTTGAGCTGTAAACTAACATATATTACTGTACTGTGATGAAACACATCAATGCTGGTGTTAATACTGACATTTCTTAATGCATCTATGAAAATCTGCATTTCATAGGCTGAAAATGTCCTAAAACACCACGTCATTAGGAGTTTACACAAGGGTTAAAACTAACTTATTAATCAATTAATGATAATTAATTAATCATTTGATTATTTTCTGGAAGAACTGATCAATTAGTTGTATCTATAAAATGTCATTAAATGGTGAAAAATGGTCATTGTTTCCGATGAAACGATTATTAAAATAGTTGACGATTAATTTAATGCATGATTGATAATTGATTAATTGATTAATCGTTGCAGCTCTAACTAGTTTTTGCTAACTGTCTACTTAGTATTTTTCAATTTAGGTGCTTTTGATGGCTGTAGAAGCAACACCTGACTTTGCTTGAAAAACCCCACAGACGCACAGGTACAACACAGGAACTTCTTCACAAAGGACCACAAAAGTGACCCTCATAGCTCCAGCGGACTCTTTGTGTTTCCAGTGTTTCTCTACAGACACGTGGAGTCTGACAGCAGCTGCTGATGGTTGGTTAGCTCTTAACCTTAGCTGTTGATTGCTACACTGCACACTGTTACCTCCTGAGTCACACACTATGTAGACAAGGCCACGCCCCCTACAGTGATTGTCCTGTGCAGCACCACCCCACCCCCCTCCTCAGCCCTAGTTCCCACTTTTTAGCGTTTTTTTTTTAATTCTGCAGTGGGTGAAGTTAGGCTCAGACTTAGGGGTGCAGGTACACTTAAAGGTCTCTAACTCAACTTTATAGGATCTATAAAAAAACAGCACTGATACAAATGTGTGTGTGGTTCTGCAAGCAGCATTGTAATCTGTGGTGTACTGTACACTGGTGCTGTTGAACACCAGTGATTCTGAAGATTTAACTGTTGATGTGACTGTTGCTCTAATCACCAGCTGATAGCTGATCACTCTTACAGCTGGAAAGACTCACTATGCAATTATTCTCAGTGGTTCAGTACCACCTCTTCTTCATGGCAGCTCTCACTGATCCTTCATTCCCATCAGGCTTTTAGTCAGGCATCATGTGGCTCTTTCTGCACTTGCCCAGTAAATCTGTCTGGACTATTTTTTGTGTTGCAGTTCTGATGCTCTCGGTATGTGAATTCATTTTAATTTAATTTCCCACTGTGAACATTGTGCTGATCCATTCGGTAACATTAAGATTACGCCTGTAAACCCCGCACGATGCTGGATAATCTGGACAGATAATCCGTTCAGACCAGCCTTGAATCAGGAAGACCAGTGCCAATACCAGTACCCTTAAAGTGATATATTCTCCGTTTTTCCTGAAATAATCCTCCCACATGTATGCATTTATTTTTATCAGAGTCTATACAAAACCATACAAATACTCATTTTTTTCTAGGTCTGGGTACAAAAAAAGATTGGTATCATGTGACTGGAGTAGTTTTGATGCTACTTGGTAGTGGGTTATTTCAGCCAATTGGTATTGAGTACTGATACCCAGCCTTACACATCAGACCCAAAATCTGCCCAATTATCCTCTGGTGTTTGGCCAGCATTAACTAGTTAGTGATGAAAAGGCAGTAAACTATAGCCAGTAAAATGATTATTGTTTCTCTGGGGAATTAGAGACTTTCAGCTTCATATGTTTTAACAAACTTGCTTGATCACATCTTATAGCACAATATAAAAAATAAGAAAATAAAAACACATGGCAGGTCATATGCTAATGTTATATAACTGTAACTTAAATCAGAAACATAGACTGTAGAGGTCTGTTTTTCTTATTGGCAGATGATTAATGGTTGCTCACCTTAAAACAGCAATAATATATGTTTTGCCCACTTTAGGCAATGTGACGTTGATATGGCAAACTTAGTTGAAAACAGGTCCTTATTAGCAGACACAGAACAAAATTGATATTATTTGGTACCTCCCATTGAAAGTAAAACTTTCAGTCTTTTAGCTCTGTTTTGGTCTCCACCAACTCCTGGGTGAAGCTGAGTCAGCAGTCAGCTAAATGCTAGCAGCTAAATGCTCCATGATATTCACCAGATTTTTGCTAACTGTGTCGGTCTGCCATTTGGTGCTGGGCAGGGAGTCGACAGTGGGTTTTAGAACTGGATGCAAAATAATGAGCTGAAAGATGTGAAAACACTGAGGAGAACAGCAGAGTTGTGTGTAAATTCTCTGTGGGATCATCACTACAAGCTAAACCTTTCACATCACACCTCGTCATTTGATTAACTGTTAGTACAAAAACAGAGGTGAGCAGCCTTAGTTACCAAAACCAGGATAATTGGAGGCTTGAAATTTGTCTCATTCAATTTGTTCCAACAATCTACAGAATTAAATGGAAGTATTTTTTCCTTTGACTATTTTCCTTAGGGACTACATCAATTTTACAAGTTTATTATTCATAGAGAATACTCAGCCTGTGGAAACAATTGTATATCTTATGTGGTTTTGGAGAAACTTTCAAACTTTTCAACAAGTAAAAAGAAAACAACCCGTGGTGAGGCCATCAGGATTGTCACAGCTTGAGCTTGGAGACGACCAGCTGAGAGCCTGTGTTACAATCAGGGTGCAGAGTTTTAATTAATCAGACAGGGAGGGTGCACTTTTTGGATCCAGTGTTGTTGAAATTCCCCTTGCTTCATGGAAATTCAGTACTAAATCATTGATGTATTCTATCATCTGTCTGTCTGAAATCTGTGTACATCACTATGTATTATTCTGGCAGGGAGGTAATAACAATATTTGAGATTCGATTTGGTGCATGTTGCAGCGTACAGGAAGTGGAATGAGGATCCAGGCATGCAAGCACAATTGTTAGTCAGCGTGACTATCTGTGTGTGCTAGCACTTGACACGAGCCACATATCGAGCTGCCATGCACTCTCTCTCTTTCTTACTCACACTCGCACGTATGAATAATTGAGAAGGAAGGTGGGGGAGACGGTGAGTCAGGAGCTCCTGCTGAACTGTTGTTCAGCATCTCAATCAGAACAGATACTCCCTGCCTGTTTCTCTGCCTCTCTTTCTGCAGGATTAGTGTTTATTCCACTGCATGTTAAATATTTCACAGCACATTCACAAATATGTCACTTTACACGAGTTCATCAAAGTACCGTTCATTAAAAAAAATCCTCTTGTATGTTTATCTTAAGCAGCAATGGCTGCCATAGCTGCACAGACAAAGAAAAGCTTAGCATGGAACCACTCTTTGATTGTCAACCACAGTGCAGAAGCAATGATCACCTGGAAACAAATAATAATAATATATGTATGTATACAATTTTCTCTTCTAACATAGCTATAATCTCATGTACCTTAATTTCCTTACCATATTCTTATTATGACATGATTTACAGTAGATTTGAGGCAACTATTTATATATGTAGGTATTAAATGTTTGTGCAGTTTGCCTCACAATCTGGCAAAACTGGGAAAATACAGAGAGACAGGTAGAGAGTGAGACAGACAGACCGACAGACTGAGAGACAGACAGAGATGAAAATTGTAGGATGATGCAGGCTGCTGACTCATCAGCCCTGTAGGGATTATCCTTCTCTCTCTCTCTCTCTCTCTCTCTCTCTCTCTCATCACACACACACTCTCTCTGTGTGTGTTAGTGCTTGCATATATGTGTGTTTATGTTTGTGTGTATCTGCTGCCATACTACTGAAGAGGACATGCACAGCAATCATTACCGCATGATGAAAGCATGATAGAGGAAGCAAAAACGCTAGCAGACTTGTAGCATGGCTGTCAAAGCAGAGTGACCTTGAACACGTTTTTGCACGATTATTCATGCAGTAGCTTTTACAGCCACACCTGCAGTACTGTGAGCCTGTTGGACTGTATTCATGAAAACAGCAGCATGTATTATAAACCACAAAAAGTAATTTATCATTTAGTCTCAGAAAATGCCAACAGTGACTTGGTCGGACGGCCAGCACTTGGTCGGACAATGAGTTTGTGTCCCCAGCCAAAAATGTTCCGCCAAAAATTGCAAAGTGGTTCTACGGCAGATGGCCAGATCAGATGGTGACGTTCAGTAACGGTCCAGTCAGAACCTCTCTTACAAACCAGGAACTATTGTTCATATTGTTATAAAAAAGCGAATGCATTAGTCTTCGTCTTTTTGTTAATACAGCAACATTTCATTGACAAGTTATTTGGTTGTGAAATGTTTGTGATCAGACGGCCACAAGACGTCCGCTTCATGTGCAAAGACTAGAATTACGTGAAGCCAATTTTTAAAACATGTTTATGTCATGTATGTGTACCTACATGTGAATCATATTGGTGGTTGTAAGAGCCAGACTAAGCAGTCTTTGATTGGACAGAAGGGCTTCAGGGCTTTCTGCCAGAAAGTCCGGTGAAAGTCAGCATAAAGAGTGACAAATTCATCTTAGGGAGGAACTGAATGGGTGAAACACAGTACTTTCACCCAAAAGAATGAGGTTTGGGTCCTCTGTGAAACCAAGTATCAATATGAATGTACTAATTTTAGACTGAGTTGACTTATATTGAAATTGCAAGAATGTCCGTGAAGGACATTTTTTCTGTTTAATTTTATTTGTCCTTTATTTAGCTAGGAAGGTCCCACTGAGATCTCTTCTATCAAGTTAATGACCAGCTAACGTCCCAGATGTTGGTACAATTTTTTTTTTGGGGGGGGGGGGCTATTTAAAACCATGACTGCCATCACAACAAGATGTTGGTCGGTCATATGACGGTCATCAGCATCTCAGTGTTTGCAGGAATGTGGCTTATTGGAATGTTGTAAAGCTGAGAGACAAGGACAGGTTTAAGGCGGTGGTTTAAAAGTTTAAACATGTTGGAATGAAAATTGTTGGTCAGTATATGATCCCCCCCACATATTTTCTGATTGTCTAACCCTGTCAGTGGCACTCCACCCCTGAAGATGTCAATCTTCACAACAATTTTTAATTATTAAAAAAAAAAAACAGCTATGAAAGTAAACTCTCAAGACAGCTGTGCACTGTAGATTTTAACAAACATTACTTACATTGGAGTCAATGACGTATTTCTTGGGAACTATATTAAGTCGTGGAGTAGCCTCACTGGTACTCCAACAAGCATTTACAACCTCAGGAGGGCGGGTATCTGAGCCTTTACTTGTTGCTTCATGATGACCACAAGGAAACTAAAAAAAAAGTGTCATTACATCAGTATAGATCATTGCATGCTTTGCTTGGTGTCAGACTTTGGTGCCAGTTCTCTTGAAACCTATAAGAGATGGAGAAGCACACTAAAACCCAACATATCTATGTTGTATGACCCTGATGAAGAAATGCCTCTAAACACAAAAACAGACAGTTTAGAGAATAGCATATTGACTGTTTTTTTTTTTTTTTCCAAATGTCAGCATTTTCTTTTAAAAATTTTACTGTTGATCTCAAAATAACATGATTGACATTGCATCTCCCATAAGCTTCAATAGAACTGACACCAAAGTCTGGAGCATATAATGTTCTACAGAGATGCAGTGACCTTCTTTTTTAGTTTCCTTGATGGCTACAGGAAGTCACTTGTCCTGTGCAACAAACAGTTCTGACATAACTTAACGTCCTGTAAAGCTGCGAAAGTGTTGCTTTTCATTACAGTTTTTGTATGGATTAAACTAACAAGTCAATTACTGCTCTTTAGCCTGTTTTCTATCCTTGAAAAATACAATATATCAACATTATAAAAAATTCTCAGTCTTGTACAAGAGTTTCAGGAAACATTCAATTCACTGGATATCTTAATTTAAAGTAAAACTTTCTAGTTCCAAAACTCATTGTTACTCCATCTCATTACAATCGACAGACAGCTGCATGTGAGGCGTACTAGGTATGAGGTGTACTGGGATTTAGTCTATTTTAAGCCGGGGAGGAAAATTCAATAGACACCTCTCAACTGCCTCCCAGTCTGCTGGCAACGTGCAGACATAGATATGACACTATTAATGAATCACAGGACTCAATAGTGGTTGCTCTGCGTCTGCCCTGCTCTGCTGAATCAAGGCTTTTAAAATGACGCCGGTCATGTTTTCTCTCCCTCTCTGTCCATCACTGTGCATACACACCTACTCTGCTCATTCCTCACACTGTCTCTAAAGAGATGCCCTGAGGTTTGCCAAGGAGGACAGCTCTCATATCTGCCAGTGAAGTGATATTCCTCACATAGGCTTCACTGCAGTGAAAGGACCGCATTTGAATATCACCCTGGCACGTTTACAGAAATGTTAGTTGATGTGCATCGTCCCTAAAAATAAATAAATGAAATGTTATCTGACAGTTATCGATGAACAGCAACTGCTACAGATTGGTCTGATTTATTGAACAGGCGGTACATTAAGCTTTTTGAAGACTGGCCTCTTGGTCAACAACCTGTGAAATGACTAAGTACTGTGTGTGCCTAAAGAATAAATTTTAGTAGTTAGCTACCATTACTCAAGTTGAAGCGGTTTCAGTGATGGAAATGACCCATTTTTATAATATAGCCCTTTCTCCCTTCCTGTTTCCTGTACTTTTGGTGCTATGTGCTAGGCTAATCTATGTTGGGGTAAAAAAATTAATAAATTTCAGGATGGTTGAAAGATGTTACTGGGGTACCTGTAAGTGGCATAGGCCTATAGTCACATCTTAAGTTAGCTAATGTTAGCAAAATGACAGCTAACTAGGTAGCTAACAATTTATGTCGATTAGGTAGGTAGTTAGTTAGCATTTTGCTACCATTAGCTAGCATGACTATATTATTGGTGCATTCAAATGGTGTCGTTTTTACTGTGTTTACTGGGAGCGTACCTATGTACCCTTTTTTTTTTAAAAAAGGGTCCTATATTCCCCGCTGTTTCCCAAAAAGGTCCTATGTTCCCTGCTTTGTAGGTGACCGGGGAACATAGGACCCTTTTTTAGAAAAAGGGTCCTATGTTCCCCGCTTTTCCCCAAAAAGGCCCCAGGGAACATAGGACCTTTTTTTTAAAAAAGGGTCCTATGTTCCCCGGTCACATACAAAGCAGGGAACATAGGACCTTTTTGGGAAACAGCGGGGAATATAGGACCCTTTTTTGAAAAAGGGGGACATAGGACCCGGGGAACATAGGGATGACACCTTTTTACTTGAGATGAGCCAATTTGGTGTGTTCATGACATCGTGAACTAGAAGTTTTCTGTTAGCTCCGAGTTAACGTTCTGTTCACAACTTCCGTGTCATAATCACAAGTTCACAAGTTCCATTTTAATGCTGCATATGTTGCTTTTAAAGGTCACCCAGTGACATCTTTTAATCCTTTTCTAAATGTTTTCTTTTCAATATAGACTTGCCTATATGTGCAGGAAACGGAAGGAGAAAGTTGACTGAGGTGCAAAGCTTGTTCAACTGTTATTGGAGAACAGAGTGAAAAGTGGCAGAACTTAGGAATGGTCAGTTACTTACTATTTTTCTGACCTCTCAGTCACAAATGCAAGTCCAATATTCATTTTCCTTCTAGCTCTTTTTTGGTCTCCACCAACTGCTGAGAGAAATATCAGGCTCTTTAGCTGATAAATGTTTATATGCCCACCATATAGTCACTCACTCTGTCGTTTGGTGCTAGTATACAGTGGGTTTATCAGTTTTTTCACTGAGAACAGGTACCTGCTTCAGTTGGAAATAACACTAGTTGCAGCAGTAAAACAAAAATAATGAGGTAACAGATGCTAAAAAGCTTCATAGAGCTGAGGGGAGCCGCAGAGTCACAGAATTGATAATTCTCTGTCGCGTCGCTGCTGAAAATGGCTGCATTTACATTACACACCGTGCATTTGTTCTGTTGGTAATAAAATTTATTAGTGCAGTTTTAAATAATACATTGTGACTTAAAATGCTCATATTGTGGTTCTGCCACTGACATGTTGGCAAGTCTTTTATCCATAAAGGGAATTATAAGCATACCAGAGTGCTATACACTTATAGCAAAAGAAAATGATCATTTTTCTTTCTAATTTTGCAGTTGTCAGCATGGATTTATAGAGTCAATAAACTACAAATCAGAAATTAGCTGTATTACATAAGGTCTCATCTGTGAACCACTAGTATAATGACCAAGAAGCCAGTCTGTCAAAACCTTGGTGTGCTCCTTCAGCACTGTCTGGTTCTAATTTGTAGGGCTGAATGTCTGATTTGGATTGCAATCGCTTCTTCTCTTTCGGTCTGTCTCTGTCTCTCTGCTGTGGAATATTCTTCTCTGTCTCTGCCTGTGCTGGTATTAATGACTGGCTGCAGAAACGAACAAAGCAGCAGCCAGTGTGACTCACACCAGGCAACTGTGGCATAATGTGAAGCACTCATCTAAATACATTTCATTAAGATGGAAGATCTCAGCTTCCAGAGGCAATTCTGATAACAGCTAGCTCCACTTGCTTACACGGACAAGTTTGCTACTTACCAAATAGGCTTTCCATTGGCAGAATAAGAGGAATTAATACATTTAGACAGACATTGGACCCTGCAAAACTGGACCCAGTCAGATTATTCTAGCACTGACACATAACCTAAATAAAATGGGTCTGTATTCTGGCTCAGACCATCTCCCAATTAAGTTGCTAGTCAATTACGTGATACTATAGGAAAAGTTTCAAAACAGGCTGATTAACACTAAAAACAAGTAGTCTCATTCAGGCGTTTGGCTCAACACTAGAATGGCCAAGGTGGACATTTTCAAATTTATATGTGCAATAACTTTGGTAATTAAAAAATACAATCCTGCTGGTACCTGATTTTTATTTTGAATTAAAATGTTTTTCGTATACAGTATATAAATTACACAAAAGGCAGCAAAAAGTGATCAATTCTGGCCACAGGCGGTGATATGTACCACACAGAAATTGCCACTGTTATATTGCTACTTTTGCACAATTGGAGATGCATCATTGTCTCTGTTAATATAACTTCACAAGTGGTCTCAATTTCCAATTTCATGACATTAAAATACAAATAATTAATTAATTAGATTCCATTAAAAATAAACTAGGGGAGACCAGGGACAGCTGGAACACTTTTTGTCCCAGCACCTACAGCTCACTGAAGTTTTATGTTAAAGCTCTCAAGTGCCCTCACTTATTACAAATAACAATGTTTCCAACTTTTTTTTGTTTTTATTTTTGTACTTGTTTCATGACTCTTTCCATAGGCCATGATTATTTTTTGTGATGGTTCCCAGTGGAAATTTGTTATTATTAATGTTAAAATAACATGTCTCTAATCTTATAAAATACATTTAACTGTTTCTCGCTCTGAGTAATTCTAGATTAATCTAAAATTTGAATTGGATCACTGATGGTTATTATCCTACAGAAAAATAGTGCTGTGCACATATATATATGTGTGTGCAATCATTATGGGTCACTACACACAATGGCATTCATACAAAATGGTAAACTAACAGAATAAATGCATTAATCTCTTAGTTGGTGTGAGTCTGGCATGAGAGATCGTAAGTCAAAGGCTGTGCTAGTACTTTGAATTCTGACACTTCTAGAGTTAATGGGAACACTGTGGAGAGGAATACATATGGTGAAGTGAAAATTAGGATGCGAGAGAGTGTGGCAGCAAAGCCCAGACCCAGTAGACTGCATTTACTCTATCACACTCCTGTTTGTCATCTCTCACCCATCTGTCTTCTTCTCGCCATCCCTGCAGTGGTTTATGTTGTCATTACGTGTATTAAAGGCTCCCAGCACACGCTGTACCTCCACTCAGTCCTCCCCCTGCTAATATCCACCATCTGACCTCCTGTTCCTCTTCTCCTCAATGCTTCCCAGTCCTGATCCAGGCCACCCAGGAGACCAATGTGAACGTCCCCCAAATGGCCGATACGCTGATGGAGAGGGCCGGCAACGCAAGCTGGGTGGTGGTTTTCAAAGCCCTGATCACTACACACCACCTCATGGTGCATGGCAATGAGGTGAGGTTATAACTTGCTGTTCACACACACACACACACACACCCTAAGTCATAGTTATGTTTGTTGCTGGTTTTAATGTCCAATAAAATGCAATAAGGGAAGTGAGTAAGTGTTTATCTTCCCTTATCAAGGCCTAGACTCTGATCCACTGACCACCACAGTGTGACTGTAGCCCCCCTGTAGAGCAGCAGAGGACGAGTTGTACTAGAAAGCTGTTAGATGTAAAGTAGGGCAGTGCTCACTGTCGACTTTCCGCACAAGACCCAAGGTAGACACACAAATACCTGCTCAAAAACACACTGTAGCAGGAGCACAGATTGCCTCTCATGCATGTAAGTACAAGCTGGAGTTTGGATCTCTGTTCATTCAGCCATGTTATGAGCGTAAAAAGGTGGAAATACCTTATCACACATTTTAAAAATTTAAATGGGCATCAAATAAGTAAATTTACTCAACAGCTGCATATGTGATGTATTGTTAAAGCTAAAAGACTAAGGCCGAAGCTCCAACCCAGCAAACATTGGTCAGATGTGAAAAACAATACATGTGTACGATTGATGACAGAATGCACTCAATAATGTTGGAAAAGGAAGCACAGAAATTAGATTAAGTGCAGTGGGCCTTGAGACCGTCACATAGTGAAACCAACTGGACTGCAGTCGCCCCAAGAAGAGAACTAGGAGCCTAAATGCTGAGCTAACCCAGATTAGACCTAAGAGAGGGAGACAGAGAGAAATACATCCTTATCGGCCCACTTTGATTCCTCAAACTTTCCACTTAATGATCAATCAGTACATTTAACCCTTAGGAATAAGCCATAAGTTTGGCAAAAGCAGTGGCATCTAACTCAAGTTTGACTGGAGGTAATGTTACTGCAGGTAGCAAACTCACGGTCATTAGCGAGACATGCTAATGTTTGTGGATTAAAACAAAGTTTAATCCATTCCTCACACGTGTGCTCTTGTTTTACATTTTTGAGAGAGTTCAGAAAAGACACTACTCTCCAAACTCATGAGACACGCAGTACTGTTCATCTCAAAGTCCCATGCACATCACCTCAACAAGTAGAGAAATGCACTGCCTAGTTATGGTTGCTAATCTATGATTGGACATTCACTGGTTGGAGGACAGGCTTAGCAAAGGGTCACTTATCAGCTATATCAGCAGATCCTGCCAGCTTTATGAAGCCTTTTAGCATCTTTCAGCTCATTGTTTTAGTTTAACAAACCACAGCTTTTCAGGTTCAGTACTCATCACTGTCATTTTTTTAGACAAAATAGACAGCTGTTTTTAGCTAAAAAGTTTTGTACATGCTTAGCTCCAAACAGCAGAAGACAATAAGTGACTGGCTGTGGAGCATTTAGCAGCTAGGAATGCAGATAATTCCCTAAGGAGCTGGAGGAAACCACAATGGGCCTAAAAAAGAGGGTGAATATAGGACTTACATACACCAAGTGGACAGAAACATGATCCAAATGAATGCTAATGTTGCCTCATGTGTGCTGGATTTGTGAATAAGCAACTATTCTAACACATAACTATGTAAATAATGCTGCATTTCAGTGTCAAGCTTGTCGTGCTGCCCTCAAGCAGCCAAAAGGTCCATTAAAGCAGGTTTAAAACTACTTAAGGGAAATGAAAAGGGAAAATTCAAGTTTGGGCTTGTATTCAAGTTAAGGCTTTCACAATATCAGATTTATTACTTCGATTACAGTGGCCAAAAGGATTAATGGTAACAACTTTTTGGCAAATGAATTATACTTATTACAACATACAAGTGTAGGGAGGGGGAGAAAGAAAGAGTGTGTTATCATGACTGTATCTGATTTAATAACATACAGTATGTTTAAGAGGCAATGGATTATTTACACAATATAGGCTTGTGCCAATTGGTGATAGGATCTTAGATCAATGACTGAGGCAATTTTAATTAACTTACTATCAGAACTGTTATTAAAATAACAGTTGTGCATTTAGAGAATGTGTCAGGTGGTCATCCTATTGGTATATTGTGATGCTCCTAATTCAAGTCAATTTTATTATATAGCTCCAAATATAACAGAAATTATGGGGTCCTTAAATGTACAGCAGGTCTAGCCTGTACTCGTCGTTTCTGCACAACACACTTAACATTCTTCCTTTTTGCTCCATAGTTGTACATTTTGGCCCTAACAGCACTCATGGAATCATCAAAGGGACTGGCCCTGTGCCTCTTGGCCCTGACCCCTTGACCCAATTTATGTCCTGACAGCTGATGAAAAAACAAAAGCTCTGAATAGGCAACCAGGAATAACTCAGAGAGATAAACAGATGCTGCTTTACTGCCAGTCAAAGTGGCCAAGCTGCCACTGAACTGCAGATGACACAAAGGAGAGAGATAATACAGCAGTGCCAGAGAAAGAAGTGTCCTGAAACATTTGATAACCCTCGTTTAGTCATTAATTTACTCTCCATACCCACTTTTCCTTATTCACAATCATGGACTGAAGGGTCGTCTTCCCAGTATGTGTTGATGGAGAGAACAGATTTAGGTTGGGTTGCACCAACAAGAATTAATTTTCAAACCCAATGAAATGATGGTTTGATTTAAATGATTTGAAATGCAATTAGATTTAAATTATTTTGCACCAAAATTTTAAATTAGCTTAAAAACGAGAAAGAATAAATGTAAAACTATCTTTGAAACTCAGTTAGTTTTTACGCTAAAGCCTATGTCAAATTTAATTCTGTACCAAAACTTTAAACTCCAATTTAATAAATTAAATGTGTTAAATGTGTTCAGTATTAACTTTAAACTTAGATTTAACAAAGGTTTAACTTTAAAAATAGCTACCATTTTTGAGATGGACTGAGAAAAATCATCAAGTTCCTCGAAGAAAGTTAAAGGACAGACTCCAATTAAGTTTTGGGATGCGTTTCTTCTTTCTCTCACTCCAGTTGATAATTCAACAAACAGTTTTTTTCTCAAAGGAGGGGAAATTAAGAGCTTCTCAGTCGAACCATTGTAAGTAGGCTAACTAGAGTAACTAGTTTTTTCCATGTTTGTGCTTTTGTCTGCGCGATATTGACTCAAAAGCTCAAAGGGAGAGTGTGATAAATGTGCGCGAGCTATGAAACGATGTTTGACAAGCCAATATATATCTACAATATGTACCCTGCATCTCCTGAGACCTGTTTGTTTTTAGCTTTGCAGTTGTAGTGTGCCTGATGATGGTCGAGAAAGTACTGAGTGGAGAGACAGAGAATGAAAGCAGGGAGGGGAGGTAATGTGTAGCTCACCATTTCTCCAGGGAGGGTTTTTCATTCTTAACCTCCACTTGTGTTATTACGCTCCGTGTTGTGTTAATGGAGCCACTGAATAAACATCAGCAGTGGGTGTGTGTGTGTGTGTGTGTGGCATGTTTTCATGTCCCTGTGCATCACTGGAGTGAGCTTGTTCTTGCAGGTCTGCAGAGGGAGACTATTTGTCTTTATTACACTAGATTTCCCGGTCCTCTCTCCATGTGTCCGATATTCACACACTCCTACTCATGAAGGCAGCAGCATTGCTCTTCTAATGTTGGATTTCTGTCCAATCCCTAAAGAAGACAAATAGAATCACACCTCGTATATTCATTCCAATTTCTGCTGCATGCAATTTCACAGGCTTGGGGTAGAGTGCTGAGAGTGCTGAACACAGGTGTGAACATCAACCAAGACTTCTTTTCTTATATTTAAGATGGAGCCATCAGTTTGAAAATTATCAGGTCATGGCTCTGGGATATCACGTGCTTATTCCTAACTGTGAGGTGTAATATATGGTTATTTCTCAATTAGTAAAAATATATTTTTTTTTCATTTATTTATTTTTGTTGATACTTATTCATTTATTTAAAGGCCTCTAAAGATGTTTCAGTGTTTTGGTGAGACTCGAATCTTCCCATCAAGAATGCTGACTAACCGTAGCCAAAACTAGAGGATTTGCACCATATTTGTCATTCTGGCCTGGCCAAGAACTAAACCCTGTGTATTTGTCTTTTGCTGCAGAGATTCCTGCAGTTCCTGGCATCTAGAAACACCTTGTTCAACCTCAGCAACTTCCTGGACAAAACTGGCTCCCACGGTAGGTGATGTTCTCTCCTTCCTATCTTTGCTTAAACCAGCCCTGCGTCATTTTAAACCCTGAAACTTCCCTGGATTTGAATCTTTTTGTTGCCAGTTCTTTTATTCTTTTATTTTTGGGTTCCACACTCCCACTCCCTCTAACACTAGCTGTGTTCCCATAAATGTATTTTTATGCACATTTTGAAATATTGCATCAAAAAAGGGTGACGGAAATGGCAAAATAATAAAAAAAAAAAAGTTGCAAAAAGTTTTTTCCACTTGTTTGAGTTGGTTTTTGACTTTTTCAAAAGAGTTAACGGCTGAGGCCACTTGCTTTGTTATATTGCATTTTACACACTATGTATTGGGGCATACTAAATCTTTTTCTGATATACTAAATAATATGGTAGTATTTTTGGAACGCACAGCTGGAACATGCCTAATTTGGCTTCTTTTTTTTGTCTTTTTAAAAGCTCACTTCAAATTCGCTTGGCAATTAGATGGAAACATTTATACATTGATTTACTTACATTTGAGGCACAGTAAGTTCAACAGCAGAATAAGCCTGAATGTTACACTATCCATCCCTCATTTCCAGCTCTCCTAACCCCTGCTTCCCTCAATTAAACCTATCTCCATGGAAATTAATGCAGTCTCCCATGGTGATAAACACTGGGTTCACAGTCTGTTGTCATGGACATTTTTCTGCAAGGGTGACTGGATCTGCAGGGTTTAGAAAGGCAGATGGTATATTTAAGGCATTTAAAGACCACATACTCAGATTACATGAAACACCTCAGTGATAGTGTAAGCATGGGCTTACAGAAACCAACTTGTGTTTCCACAAAGAAAAAAACACTTTTGTTTTTAGTTTCTTGCCAAGAGTTAGATGATAAGATCAATAATACCGCTACCAGCACCTCTGAAGCGTTAGATATTTTTGTCCGTCAACAGAGGCTTGCTAGTTGTCTCCCCCTGCTTTCTGTCTGTAATCGTCTCCTGGCTCTAGGTTTATATTTAGCGTACAGACAAGAGTTAGATGAAGATTTATACCACTCTCATAGGCAACGGTTAAATATGAAGCTATGGTCAGGCAATTAGCTCAGCTTCCATCAGGACTGGAAGCAGGGAGACAAAGCTAACCTGACTCTGCAACCACAGCTTATTGATTTAAAATGTTGGCTTTTGTATAACTTAAAAAAACAACAACAAGATTTTGTGTTAATTTGTGGCCACCCCTCGAGATGTTCCTAGGTGCACTTTTAGCTTCTGACAGGCCAGCTGTTTCCCTCTGCCTCTAGTCTGTAAGCTATACTGATTGTGTCCTGGCTTCAGCTGTTTTTTTTTTTTAAGCGTACAGTCAAGAGAGTTAGATGAAGTTTAATACCACTCGTCTGTTAAAATACGAAGCTGCAGCTGCCGATTTGCTTAGCTTAGCATGCCTCTATGGCTGTGACTTAAAAAACAAAATATCATGTTAGTTAGTGAGCTTGAAATGCTAGGAGGTGCATTTTTAATCTATCTTTTGTGTTGAAGACATTTTGTAATATCTTGACATCATCATGTTTTTATAAGCCTTTTAGGTGCCTACTAATATCTTGCACTGAGTTGGCGTAGGAGACGATGAATGTGTTAACATGAGCGTGTCTTCCCCAGGCTATGACATGTCCACGTTCATCAGACGCTACAGCCGCTATCTGAACGAGAAGGCCTTCGCCTACAGACAGATGTCTTTCGACTTTGGCCGAGTCAAGAAAGGGTACGGTTTCTCATCTCTCACGACGCCGCACTGCTACACGACTATTTCAGCATCATTATTGATTTCTGGCCTTTTATAAATGCTGTTTTAGTTTATTCAGGACCACAACGTGCCCCTTTCTCACTTGCCTTCCACATCCATCAGAATAATACACATCCCACAAGGGTCCCGTTTGTGCGTGGGATGAACTCGGCTACCTCCAGCCCGGCGTTGGGCCAAGTTCATGGCTTCACTGGGCGTACTGAGTGCAGAGATGAATACAGAGTGGGTTATTACTCATGCTTACAGAGTGGACAGCTCTGTTTCACTGGCAGACACAAGGTCCCTCTGGCTACATAAGCTGGCACTGAAAAATACAAACGCAGACTAGAGAATAGAGATCAGACAGGTTGGTGGATACTGTACGTGTGACAGGTATAGACAGATGGGGTACGTGTCGACAGGCAGACAGTATGTGGGTCTCAGTCTTTCTGCCTGAGAGCTGCTGCTGCTCAGTTCTCACATTTTCTATTTCCTCCTCCGTATCAGAGCTGACGGAGTGATGAGGACCATGACAGTAGAGAAGCTGTTGAAAGGAATGCCCACCCTGCAGAGCCAGATCGACGCGCTGCTGGATTTTGATGTGAGTGACACTCGCTAATGGGGAACAAAGTGACTTTGTAAGGTTACTGAATTTGCTGAGGGATAAACACAGTCGAGACCAAAGCTGCCAGCTGGGTTTAATAAAGCCTAGAGCTGCCGCAGACATGACGACATGTCAATTACAGCCACTGTAACATGTAGAACCAGAGCAGAATTTAATAACGTCTTCTGTAGCTGACACAAAACGTGTATCTGTGATGTAGATTTCAACCCTCTTATTCCTCAATGAGTAATATGAAGTTACTCTTACATTGCATCAGATTAACCCTTAACATTATCTGCCTTTGGTGAAATTTCATTGTCTTTTTCATTGAATGCTGCTTGTAAGTTTGTTATTTATAAGCTATTTTGTGTCCCGTTTCTTTTGTCTTTACAATCCCAACAACACTGTGCTTCCTGGCTTGTATTTCTGTCCCTAGGTGCATGCCCAGGAGCTGAACAATGGAGTGATAAATGCCTGCTTTCTCCTACTCTTCAAAGATTTGATCAAGTTATATGCCTGCTACAATGATGGCATCATTAACCTGCTAGGTAAAGGATCTCTCCTTTCACTTTCTACCTTCATTTGTTAAATCATCAATGAACAAACGGAAGGTAACCTTAAAGGGATAGTTCAAATTATTTGAGGTGTGGTTGTATGAGTTACTCATTCATAGTCAGTGTATTACTAGAGTAGATACCAGTGCACACACCCACAGTTTGGAGAAGCAGAGAGGTTAAACATAAAAAAAAAAAAAATCTAATGAAAAAATCTATATTTAGAATATTTTCACTACTTTACCTTACCATCAGACAGCCCGTTTTGGACAGGCAGAGCGTCATTATATAAGCCAACTATCTAGCTAGCTCTATCTCGCTCAACCAAACTTCTATAGGAGAAACAATAATTTACCCATGAATATGGGAGTTTCTGGTGATCCACTGCCTCAGTCTTTGAGTTTGTTTGTGTTATTTTGTGACTTTGGTAAATCCAAACTTATCTTTTAAAACACAGTAACACAATAATAACTAACTAATTGAACCATCAGAAGACCAGCAACTCCTGTGCTTTTACAAGGTAAAATTACTAATTTTCCTAATGGAGTCTGGTCAGTTAGGATAAAGCAATATTTAGCTTAAATAAAATAGGAAAAGGTTTTCTGATGGCAAGTAAAGTGGTGAAAATAATAAATATAGCGTACACGTTAAACAATATGGATTTTTAGGTGACTGAAAAACATTTTGCAGATATTGATTAGCTTCCACACTGTACTGTGCTGCTTCCCAAAACTAGGGGCGTGTCGACTGCCATCTACTGTAGCAATATACTGACACAATAAGTACCTCACACAACCACTTAAAAAATCGAACTATCCTTCAAAGCATATGGCTGAGGTTATTATATACATATACTGTATTTTTTAATGTTGACAAATACCATGAAGAAACAAAACCATGTGTTAGCTCTGTTAATCTCTCACTACTTTCCAACTTTCCTACAGTGTCTTATGCACTCAGCCATGAGCCATTTGTTCCCACTGTACTGGTGAAAGAATTCTTCAAAAATGGGCCACAAATATCTCGTTCTATTTTTCAAAACAGCCGAGCACTGTACTTTTTATGGAAAGCTACTCAAACAGGACTACATGGTGCATTTATGGGGACTATTTTTTGGGGTTTGGTGTGATGCTCCAGTGAGTGTTCATAGCAGCAGAACAGTGTATGTGGGATCAACTCAAAATAAACCACAGTGCCTAGGTTCATGGTTTTGATATATTTTGAATGTCCAACACTGTTGTTGTTTTTGAAGGTCTAGAGTGTAAAATTTATGGGAGTGTATTAGCAGAATATGGCAGAAATGGAATATAATATTCATAAGTATGTTCTCTTTCATTTATAATCACCTGAAAATAAGAGCCCTTGTGTTTTCAATATGCTTGAAATGAGTCATTTATGTCTACAGAGGGCAATAGTTCCCTTCTACACCATGCTTCTACAGGTGCAATGTGCAAATTCACCGTGAGATGACCCCAAATCTTACACGCTGATCCTTTGAATGTGCTCTAGAATATCACCAGAGTGATTCTTTAACCTTTGAGACTCATGTTTCCTGATCTTTGTTGCACAGAAAAATTTTTCCAGATGAAGAGAAGCCAGTGTAAAGACGGGCTGGAGATCTACAAGAGATTCCTGACACGAATGACTCGGGTTTCAGAATTCTTCAAAATTGCTGAGGTAGGCTGCAGAGAAACATTTGGTGCTTTTCATTATGCTAACATGTCTCATCACTTCTCTTCCTTGCATCTTAGCTCCTCCCAGCAGGGATGCGGAGAGATGTGAGGAAGAGACACAAGGACAGCGCAGCTGAAGCTGCCACATGAGAAAAACTTGGTTGAATAACGTTAGTTTTAAGCCACGTCAGTTACTCAGGTGTGACATTTATATGTCACACAATGTAATAAAAGACTTCTGAGTAGGATACACCTGTGTTTCCTCACTTAAATCTCCTCCAGAAGCCTCCTCTCTCCTCAAGGGGCATTTAAGGGATGAGATGATCCTCCATGATGGAGGATTGGGAGCAATTTCACGGTCAGTGGAGGAGAGAGGACAGGGACTGTGACGGCTTTTGTGCACAACTATTATCTTACTTTTATTTTATTTATGGACTGCCAGCTAGGCGATCACCTAACAAAAGTTGTCTAGTCACACTCACGAAAAGTCAGCCAAGACGCAGAGTAGTTATGAAAGTGGCAATGAAAATCCTTACATTTTTCCAAAAATAATCTTGTGCATTTTAATTGTTTTTTTTCCACTGTATGCAGTCCTGAGCTCTTTGTCAATAATGAAGTGGGGAGATGAATTCTTTCTCAGGACCACCAGGTGCAGGTGGACAGGCAGTCTTTGTCTTTGAGTTTAAGCAGGTTCAGGCGAGTGGATCAGGGGTCTCAAACTGGCAGCCAGGGGGGCATTTCTGGCCCACTCTTCTCATGGCCCGCAAGCGTGATTAAAAAATGTCATATAATCCGGCCCACAAAGCTATTTATTCAATTACTTTTTCTAAATTGTCTCATACCAATTTAAACTACCCTTTCAATTGAACATAACTGAAAAAAGCACAATTCTATTTTTTTTAAAAGTTCTTATGTATATATTTCTGAAGGATTGCGTGTTGTTTGCTGATATTCTATGTCCAGAGAAGGATAGCTTGTTCAACAATATTTCTTTATTGCCAAAAGCAGTAGCAGAGCAGCTTAGCAAGTTATCAAGTGACATTTATGATCCGTTACACGACAAAACTAGAGTGACAATGACAAGCGAGCCATTTTCATCAGCGGTGTTAACCAATTCAAAGTGACAGAAGCGTTCCTGATTTTGTGTCGCGGGCTACAATTGTATATAAAAATGTATCGAAACTGCTGTTTGCATATTTTTTTGTTTTGGTATGCGGATAATATGCAAGTAATGGAAACAAGTACATTTTTAGAAATATTACATTTCCTTGCAGTACTTGAATGTTGAAGTGGCCGTCTATGAGATGACATTACCATCAGTGTCACCAGGCCAGGTTTGTGTTTGAGACCCCTGAACTGATGCTTGAGAACTGATCAAGAGGGTCTGTGCAGAAGCACTGACAATGCAGGGGTGCACTGATGATGTGACACTTTGAATACTTGACACTTCCCCTGACCGTGCATTAATGTCGGCTCATTACAGTCGCTCTATCTGCGGACTCACAGTAGCTACAGGGCAGCACGGTGGCACAGTCACTAGCACTTTTACCTCACGGCAAAAAGGTCATGCGTTCGCATTTGACATGGCCTTTCTGTGTGGGTTTTCTTCGGGTGCTCCCCCCACCGTCAAAAACATGCATAGGTCGATTCTCCTGTCAGTGCCCCTGAACAAGGTGCTGGCTTAGATCTGGTGGGTCCCTCAACATTTACCTTACCACTTTAACTTTATACATTAAATGATACACTACTTGAGGAGGGTGACACCAAAGCTATTTGGGTAGGCTTAGGAAAAGATCTCAGGCAGGGTGTGGTGTGTCATGTAGTAAAGTTGGTCTGCAAAACTGCAGCTGGACCCATCTCAGAGAGGACGTGAGGAAGCATAACTCAACATTATGAAAACACTCACTGTGCTGCATGGTAACTGTTCACTTTCTTGTTTTTTACAGCAAGTGGGAATAGACAAAAACGACATACCCGAACTCACTCAGGTAAGATTGACTGACTGGGGCTTTCTCTTACCTGTATTTATTTTCAATAAATTATTGTGGGATCTGTTAAGTTTTTCTAGGCTATACTAACAGAGCATGTCAGTATTATATTTTTTTCTAACTGTACTGCATGTGGTGTGAATGTATGAAGCCACAACCTATTGTTTTCTCCTGCTGTGTTCACCATTATTGCTCCTCTCTGATAATAACCAGCCATTCACAGACAGCCACACTATGTTGTAAAAAGGAGGCATTCCATGCGACCAATGAGCTGTGGTTCTTTGGTGATTGACGGCCCCTGTGCCCCCCTTCTCTTTCTCACTTCCAGAGATGCAGATTGATCATTCAGGCTGAGCGTGTGAGTAGTGAGCACAGAGCTAGCTTTGGGGAGCAAACAGCTTAGGGAGGGTCAACATTTGAACTTTTGAGCGCACACTGAATTGAAGCACACTTGCACAGCGAGTGCACACCCAGCAGACAGACATCAGGCGCTGTGATGAAGTGGGATGATGTGACTGGAGGAGCCGATTGGATAAGCTGTGATATGCTGAGCAATGCTGCTGACAAGGCGGCTGTTTCTTCGCTGCTAAAACTCTGAGCTAAACATAGTTTTAGTTCAACAACTCTATAAAGGCACAGCAGATTGTTGTCAGTGATTTGTGCTGCAGAGTTTCCATGACATCTATAGAGTCACTGTAAAGATTATATTTAGGTCACTGACCAATATTGATTCCCAGGATGAGAAACCTGATTTCTCCTGTTGGTTCCTGAACTAGTCCGAGGCTTCTAAACTCTGTTGTGTTGTGGAAACTCTCTGTTTTCAGACGTGGCAGTATGGATGACTTGCATGAAAAGCATGCTGCAATGCTGTCTGATTAAACCAAGACAATCCACACCGTGCAGAATCAAACAAACTGTCATGCGTGACGCTTTTATTGTAGAGTATTTGAAATGAAGACTGGGTGTTAAATCTCCAGAACCGGTCAAACTCATTATTTCATGTGAAGGGATTTTGTCAAAGGCTTGCTGATACGCTTGGATAGCTGAAAGATTAGCTTGACTCAAAGCTAACTGCCTGTATTATGTTAGTAGACTGGATGTGTGGCTAAAATATAACATGGTTCAACATTTTGAGAAATATTTTTATTCACTTTCTTGCTGAAAGTAAGATAGAACAAGTGATTCCCAGATTTGGGACTAAGTATTGTTTTGCTAGTCTCAGCGCTGACCAATCACAAACATTTTGGGCGGTAGCAGCTGCTGGCTTGTTTACGTTCATACAAAGCAACCAATAGCAGACTTACACCCGTAGTGTGCATCTGGTGAGTCAAACTATTGTTTTACTAGTCAAAGTCTCAAATCTTTGCGTTCAAGTCCCAAATCAATTCGCAAGTCAAGAATGACGAATCCCAAGTCAAGTCCTACGTGCTAAACTTCGAGTTTCAAGTCCCAAACAAGTCATAATGTTAGTAAGGGCTGTGTATTGGCAAGAATCTGGCGATACGATGCACATCACAATACAGAGGTTATGATACAATTTATTGCGATATTTTGTGATACTGTAAGCAAGATGATATACTGCTATTTATCATCTAATTTTAGGAAGACTGACATTGTATAAAGAACAAATCACCATCTGTGTAACATTTGAGTTAAAAAAGTAACTTTTTTATGCAATCAGAACAGGGAAGATAGGTAACAGCACTGCTATGTGGCAGTCAGGGGTTTAAACGCGACGCAAAATGAACCACTGGCATGAATCTTTGCACGTATTACAATTTCACGGTACAGTGTTTTGAGAATCAATACATCATCACAAAATATAACATTGCGGTAATGGATATCTTGATATTTTCTTACACCCCTAATGTAAGCTATGTTAATATTACCCTCAACTTACTTCTTACTTTAAATGTCAAAAAAGTCAGAAATTGTTGCACCTCTTTTGACCGGCATGTTTCGCATACTTCAGTTTGGTTTTAGTTGACCACCTTGCAGTTTTTGTACGCAAACAAAATCACTTTTGGTGTCATTTTTTCCAACTGTCGCTAGTGACCTATTGTTACTTCTTCATGGTTGTCTCCAGCAACTTGATTGGATGCTGCTGGACTGATTCAAAACAAAGTGAATCTGAGGAGTTCAGTGTTGATTTCTTGACCGAGAATGAAGAACATTAACGTTAGTTCATTCGGGAGTTGAACTGATTTGCAGCACACTTTTTAAATAACATGTGTTTTAACCTTTGGGTTGGGGGAAGGTATCAAATATTGTCAAGTCAAAAGCATCAAGTCCAATTAAAGTCACTAGTAATTGGAGTTGCAAGTCTTTTTGATTTTGTCAAGTCATGTCTAAACTCGTCAAATTTGTGACGCGACTCTGACTCAAGTTCAATTTTTGTAACTCAAGTCCACACCTCTATTGATACTCTATCATGCCTTTATGCTAAATGTGAAGCTCCAGCCAGCAGTAGTTAGCTTTGCTTGACTTTAGCATAAAGACTGGAAACAGGGAAACAGATAGCTTGGCTCTGTCTGAAGATGAAAAAAATCGGCCTACCAGCACCTCTAAAACTCAAAACATATAGTTTGTTTAGTCTGTACTAAATCTAAATGTGAAAACAACTGTTTTTTGGGTACTGTGGTGAGTTCTAGTCTTAATGATCGGCTAAGCTAATTGCCTGCTAGCAGTAACTTTATATTTAACATGCACATATGAGTGGTATTGATGTTCTTATCTAAATCTCAGCAAAAAAGTGAATAAATGTCCAAAATGTCGCACCACACTTATTTAGAAATATTGCTTTATAGCATTAGGTTACTTGAGTCGTGAATTTTACTCAAGTGCTATGCCCACTTTCCTTCAAGTTATCATGTAGTCCTCTCCATAAGTCTTCCCTTCAGCAACACTCTTGAAAGCATTTGTGGGTTTTGATCGACTTCGATCGAGGCTTTTACTGAAAAGGCTTTTCAAATTTTAATATGTGTTCCACCTACATTACTTTCTTATGTATTGCCCGTGGAGAAATATTGTTATCTCTGCCCCTTTAGTCAAAGATATCTTTCATTTTGTATTTTAATCTTAGAAATAATAGCTCAAAATAGTCTTTTTCTTGATTACTTTTTCTTCTCTCACGATCCTACAGCATATTCTGATGCCGTTAATAGGCAAATGTTTCCATTAAAATCTCTTAAACTAGAAAAATGTGAATGTTATTGACATGGCTGGTTGGATTTTAGCATAAAGATGAGCTCCGTTTGCAGTGTTTGGGGTTCACAGCAGTGTCCTTAACCTGACACATTAACTGACTCAGCTATTCCTGGTTGTTTTTGAGGACAAATTGTAGAAAATAGGACAAAATCTCTGATAAAATGAAACAAGCAACAAATAAATACTGTGTCAGTGACCCTATCTGAAATATGCCACCATTTTACTTATTAACCAACGTGCAGCAGTGTTTCTTCGCTGCCATAAATTCACAAGATAACATTGTTAATCTTCACAGCCCAACCTGTGTATCTTAGAAGCCCCATCCTAAAAAAAAAGAGACTCTGCATGGCTGATAAAATTCGATCAATGTCCCCAGGAGAGCGGCTATATCCATCTCTCAGATCCCTCAGACTATCGTAGATTAATCTCAGTCCCAAACACCGATTTCTACTCTCATCCCTTCCGGGAAGAATTACATCAGCACCGACAAGACGGACCACCTGACTGTCTTTGTAGACGTGTTGTTATGTCATCGCTCAAGTACACAAGTAGATGTAGGAAATACTCTGCAAATGATGGCAGCTGCATATGCCTGGAGGCCTGTTGCTGTCACATCCACGGGGAGCTGGTTCAGCAGCTTTTAACGCTGACCTCCTCAGCTGAGAACTAACGCTGTATGTCCAAGCATTTCAGTAATAGAGCTCTTATATCTGTCCTTTGTTCTTGGTGGTGAGGGCAGACACTTTAAAATCTCTGGATAATAAATGGTCCACCCACCTCCCTCTGCCTTGTTGGTCTCTCACAGTGTTAAGGATAATAGACTAGACAGCTTTAAAGGGATAGATTGAGGAAATGGAGCAGGGAATTAAGCAAAGTGAATTATTGACTTATTCCACCGGCTGAATTAGCTTTGACCTCTCTTAATAAGCCGGCTGGATATTGTACCATCCTTTGTACTGCATGTTGGGAGGTGATAATGTCCCATTTAGCCTGACTGAGCATGCAGCTTTGCATTGTGGCTGGCTGGAATCTCTATCAGCACTGAGATTAAACCTTTTTTCTGTTTTGTTCTCTGTTTCTGTTTTGTCGTTATGTAATTGATTTTTTGTTGTTGTTGTTTTTGTATCCTGCTTTATCCCCTTCTGTTTCATTCCCTGTCCGACAAATGATCAAAGTAAACTAACAGTCCAATGAAATATAATTAATTGATAGTATTTGGCAAATTGTGTTTGCTATTATGCTTGAGCAATGGTTTGAAATTGGCAAAGTTATGGGAATATCTGACTAAAGAATACTAACAGTGAACAAAGCCTGAGAACGCATTTACAGCTAACTTTCAGCTCTTGGTTATTGTGGAAACTCTATACTCTGGACACATTTGGTTGATACTCTGAGAATATTGATGCTCAGTAGCTCCAGTCTTGACTTATGGAGGTTTATTGTTGCCATCTATTGCAGAAGCATATAAGAAAAAGACAAGAGATGTAGTCACAGTTCACAGGCAGTGAGACAGTTTTGCAGAATTATGAAGGTAAAGAAATGGCAGGATTTGTATCCAAAATCAAACTGGAGTTTTGGAAAGTGAGGATGCATGCTGTTAGATTTTTGATGATTTCTGATATGCACATATTTTCCAACTCATTTCTGCTTTTGGCAATACCGATTTATGCACATATTTTTTGTCACCTATTTGCAGAGAACATCAAGTCTCCCTTGTAATGGAATTAATGTATTATTAAGCCTAGTCTTATCTGCCAATATCATTAGCCTGATATTGGCCTATCACAGCTATATCGGTCTATATCACCATTGGCGTATATGTTGACCAATATGTGCCAATTTTCTTCATACAGAACATAATGGAGATTGTTTTTATTTGTCAGCTTTACAGGCAGCATTATATGTGTAAAATATACATATATTTTGCTCTATTTGTGTTTTTTTTAAATTTGCAGGTCTTTCTAATTATTAAAAATACCAGTGAAAGTGCTCTGATATAATTTTGGACAATAAAGTTTATTGTTAAACTGTTTACACATCTTTGTCACAAGTATTAGCCACTTTTGATAGATCATTGCAAACAATGTGTGTTTGATTATATATTCTATATTCTGTGTATTATATTCTATATAAAGTCAATCAGCCAATATATCAATATTGAAATTTTTTTGCACCCTAACAATGGTATCAGCATCGGCCCAAAAAAGCCAGTATCAGTCAGGTCCCACTCTTATTGTGATGGCCAACTGGCAGATGCAGACATTAAATACAGTGCTTTTCAAAATGTGCACATTCACCAAGCAAAATAAGAAAACTATTGCTGACTGTTACTTTTAATCGCTGGTGCCTGTTTCTCTTTCTCTTTCAAATTAATTTGTAGTTGAAGGAATGAGATTTGGCTCCTGCTCACATGACTGACTCTGAGCAATCATTACGAATAGCAATTGTGCCATATATTCTATAGATGACATGCCAGTATTACCATGCATACCTATAGGAAAGCATCAGTTTTTTACTGGAGACAATCATGCATCAAGTCTTAGAATTTGCAAGCAGCTGTGGTTACTCCATAGCTGGCATGTAGATTTGAGTGCCATCTGGATAGCGGTTACACTTAGACTCGTAATTAAAGATATTTTCACAAAGAGGTAGCATGTACACCGAAAATAGCAGAGAACAGAGTGAACCCATTGACACACTAAAGTTCACAGATGAATGAATCTGAGAAAAGAGTGAAGTGTTGTAAGAGTCAGCACTGTCATTTCGATAGTGGAAGAAACAGTTGCTCGACTTAAAATGTGGTGACAGAAATAATTCTTCAGTGTTTCTGTTTGACTGTGTGGTGTTCTATTGCAGAGTATAATGTGTAATATCAGCCTCTCTGACCTCTCATGGTCCCTGTTGGAATCACCCTCTCTTTATTATTCTTCAGGCCCCGGAAAGTCTTCTGGAGTCCCTGGAGACCCACCTCAACACGCTGGAGGGGAAGAAGCCGTAAGTAGTTCAATACATCTGCGGCCTGTTTGGATTTTTAATCATTTACCAGCTGTAACACAGAGCTGAAGCTTCAGTGATCCTGTAATTATACAGTTTAGTGATTCTTGCTCTGCCTAAAGCCAGACTGTAAAAATCTGCAATGATTTTGGCTCAGGATAGCTTGGCGGTCCAACATGCACCTGGCT
This sequence comes from Lutjanus argentimaculatus, assembly GCA_034769285.1. Lineage (NCBI taxonomy): Eukaryota > Metazoa > Chordata > Actinopteri > Lutjaniformes > Lutjanidae > Lutjanus > Lutjanus argentimaculatus. The sequence continues at coordinate 8,180,320 of JAWZSL010000025.1, read as the reverse complement.
TGGTTTGTTGCTCTTAGAGTTAACTCTTTCCTTTGTGCAGTGTTACATCAGCGACTATTGTTCTCTTTTACCTCTCTAACATGTTATTTCCTCTGTTTGTACTCAACTCAGAGAGGATAAGTAAGTATTCTCTGTGCAATGAGAATATTGTTTTAATTTTTTACTAAATTAGTTATTTGTGGTGATGAATAAACTCTCAGTGATTCTATAGAAAAGACATCTGAACGAGCAGCTGACATTTGTGTTGTTGTGCACTATTATTTTGTTCAAGATGCAGTTCTATAGAAAACACACTGTTTATTTTTATGTAAACGTTATATTCATCGTTCATTCATGAGAACTGGGACAAAACCATATTTTGTGGGGGTTTTGATTTTTACTCTTCAATTATTTTTTGGCTGTTAAACCTTGTAAGGGCCAACCTCCAACTGATTAAATCTTTTATTATACGTAGCAGCAGCAGTCGTAATGAGCAGCCATTTTATTTTATAAAGTTGCTTAGATTTCTCTTAATGTTAATCAAAATCCACATTTTTAAGCCATAATTCTTATTTAGTATTGATTTTGAAGGGCTACAGAGTTGACATGTTGTGGTTGAGACACATCCACAAAAATAGAAAGTTTACCAGTGCTTGAGCAGTATTCCCACCTTTTGTAAACCAGGAAGTGAGATGGGGGTCCTTGTGGTATAGCTAACCCTTTTTATGCCTGGTTAAATCATGCTTTTGTAGAAATCTGACAGATTTGATGATAATATGGGACACAACTTTAAAGTTTTGATAAAAAAATATTTTAAAATAAAGATGTTTATAATACCATGCTATGTTATCAGTAGTTATCAGTAGGAAGATTTTGAAGGCTTTTAACACACTTCTAATTATTTGAATCTGGGGATCCTTGTCTGGAACAAAGATGTTTTCTGGCACAGAGCAAGTTTCGAAATTAAAGCAAACCAAAACATTACACAGGATCTATATATTTCCCATATATGAATCCTTAATGGATACATTTTCACCAAAAAATGGAATCAGAGTGTTGCTATTAATAAGTTTTTCTTGGTAGGACAAGATTTGTCCTAATTCTCAAGAATGAATGCCATATTTGTGACTAACATAATTTGCATCATTCTTATCATTGACGTACTGTACAATGACACATTTTGCCTTTTATCCAATGTGATTACTAACATATGCATCTTTGTTCTCATCTTACTGCACAATCAGCTCCAACTTTAACTAAGCTTTAGATGCATGCCATTCAGAAACATGCAGCTCTTCAATTTGTGTCTGTAATGTTGAAAAGCTTTGTTGAAGAGGAGCTGGAGCCAAGATGCCATTACTTGGTAGTGCAGCGTGGATCCATTAATTGCAGATGTTTACTAAACGGGATTGCCTTGAAGTGCTGCCTCCCCGAAAAAACACCAAAGTGATACTTAAGCTGTCACTTTGCCTCCCATCTCAGTAATAGCCATTATGTTTCAGCATGGACATCACTGAACCCTTTAACTCATGTGCTGTTGTTGTTTTTGCAGGTCGCCCACTAAGGTAAGATATGTTTGATGATGATCATAATGTAGTGATAGTAATAGTAGTCTTTATTTATATATAGCACCTTTCATTGTCAAAGCACAGTTATCAAGATCTTTTGCTTTCTTTTGCTTAAAGGGGCATTTCACCCCAAAATCAAAAATACATATTTTTCCCCTGACTTGTAGTGCGACTTATTCATCTAGATTTGTTTGGTGTGAGTTGCTGAGTTTTGGAGATATGAGCGGTAGAGATGTCTGTCTTCTCTCCACGATAATGGGACTAAATAGCACTCAGCTTGTGGTGGTGTTACTCAAGATAATCCACAGACCTTGTTCTGGGCAGTTTCATGTAGGAACTGCTTTCTTTTTGCAGTAGAATTGACTGAAACAACTACTTTTCTACTCAAAAGAAAGTACTGCCATGTGGTCCAATTATATTGGAGAGAAGGCAGACATTTCTATGGCTGATATCTCCAAAACTCTGCAACTCACACCAGAAAAATCCAGATGGATAAATAGCATTACAGGCCAGGGGAAAAATGTGTATTTTTGATTATAGGGTGAACTGTCCCTTTAAAGATGCCCTCCAGACATATATATTAAGACATATATACAACTAGTTTGCTTGTCACAATATGTATAATAAGTATGTATATGTATATAAGTATATATTCCACATTAAAATCTTTGAAAAGGCATCAACTCTTTCTACCTCATTAAAAATTTGAGAATCTATGAATATGCAAATGTTAATTTCTAAAATACAAGACACAAGATGTCTCCTACTTTACTGTCCATTCTCAGTGTATGTGCACTGATGGATTCAAGTTTCTACATCACACTTGTACAAGTTGCAAATTGGATTAGGATTGGCTTCCAAACTATTTGTGATGTCACAAATATTGCTTTTAGGCCCGCCCCTTAAAATCAGATTTTCAATAAGCACAGAGAGATTTTCCATTTTCTGCAGATGAATGTGAAAACGGCCTTTTAGTGTCAAACTCTGCACATACATCTTTCTGCACAGTCGAACTCAAACATCAAACTGCAGGAATATTTTTGAGTGGAGGGGGACTTATATTTGACTTTTAGCTTCATCCTTAACAGTTCTTACTACAGACAGGTAGTGATTCATTGTGAATTCATGTGTTAAAAAGCAGTTGAATCACATCAGCTTACATAACCGTGCTGGTCACCATGTTAACTTCCTCTGCCGCAGGATGCCACAGCCAACAGCAGCTCGCCGCCGCTGCTGCCGCTGCACCGCCGGCCAAGCCTGCACCGCCCGCTGCTGCCGGCGGGCCGCCCGCTCGCCCCGGGCCACCTGCCAAACCTCCTCCGCCCTCCGTCACCCCCACTGCACCAGCCCCCGCCGCCGCTGCTGCTACCAGCAAGTAAGACTCACTCAACGATATTAAAAAGTGTTTGAGCTCTATCCACATCTGAGCATCAGTATTACATTAGGAATGATTCCCTCTGTCAACATGTCCTCATTCTCTCTTTGGGTTCAGTGCTCTCGATGACGGCTTCTTGTTGGATCTAGACCCCATGTCCTCCTCATCAGCAGGGGGCGCTGCAGCAGCATCCTCTACAACTGGATGGGGAGGTGAGAAACTTCCTGCTCTTTCAGTAACTGATTGCCCGTTTCAGTGCTGTTGCTGTGCCTGTGTTCTGGCAGACCACATGCAGTTAATACTGATAACAGTGGCAGATTTCCCCCTTGAGTTTTGCAGTCATTTTTGAAATAAGGCGTCCTTGATTTCAGACAGCGGCAGACAAAAGCAGCTTCACATTTCCAGCTGGCGACCATTGCTCTTGCTGGCTGAAATGACAACTGTTGCTAGCAGATTTAATCAGGGTCATGCCTAGATGGTAACCACAGAGCTAAGGAAGATATTATGAGAGCGATCATTTTAACTGAAACCATGATCTTTCCTAACCTTAACCAAGTGTTTCTTACCAAGTGTTTTGTCCCTAAGACTAAACATCATTAGTTTGTATTTAGTTTCGCACATTTAGGGTTACCATCTAGACACAACCTTTTATCAGCCGTATAGCTAGCTAACATTAGCTCCTTGAGTTGGTTTAAATCATTGTCTTCGACTGCCTTTAAAATGTTTCTATTTTATACTTGAATGTTTTTTATTTAACATCCAGAATCAGCTGCGACAACTGAGTGCTGCAGGGATGATGTATTTTTGCAGGCCACCCCAGACGTTAGCATCACTCTGGTTCCCTCTGAAAAAAGACAATTCATACTACATTTTCCGTTGGGTTTTAAATCAGTGCAGAAAATCATTTCTGTGGCTAACAAAAATTTATGATACTTAGTACGTGTTTGTGTTCAGCAATACAATCTTTACAATCGAACATGACTTTTATTATTTTTGAAGCATAAGTGCAATCGGCAGAAGTAAAAAGCTAACATTAGCCACTGTTAGCAAGCAACTTGTTTTAAGACACATAAAAACGTCAAAATTCCTGAGTGCGGTATTTACTGACTTATTTTATGTTGTAGAAGAAAACGTGAAACTCTCCTAGGCTTGTGTTCACCGCAGACCTTATTTTAGACATCTAAACAAAACCGCATTAAAAAAAACAAAAAAAACCATTGACTTTAAGACGATGGAACTGGAGCTGCAGAAATGCTAAAGTCATTTCCAGGTTTTAGGACTCATTCCTGCCACACTCTAATGCTGTTGCTGGCAGATTTATTAGATAAAGAAAAAAGACATTGCGTCCCAAACTCACTGAATGTATCTGTCTTACTACAACCCCACACATTTGGAGAAATCCAAAGTTTGACAAACCCACAGTAAAAATGCGGTTGCCAATCTCGAATCGATGTTCATGTGAGGAGTTTAGTTAACTGCCAATTTGCGCTAATGCCTGAAATAAATAACTGATTCACTGAACTTAGCAGAATGTACTTAGCAGAAAAATATCAGTAAATGATAATAGACTTGAATTCCATCAAATTAAAATGGACCGTGCTGATGAAGTTTCATCCCATTAATTACAAACCCTTTTACTTTTGCATTGCTGTGCACCATTTTCCAAAGCACACAGTGAGCCGAGGTCCCTGCAGTGATTTTAATACCACAGTAGAATAAAATCAAATGCTGCTTAGAAGACGTAGGAAGAAGGGAGTCAGTTCGTAATATCAAGTATATAGAATTTGAAGTAAATGAGCTGAATTAAACACACCCTGGTCTTTCTGAATGACTCCCAATAGTAGGATGAAGAAGTGGTATCGTCTTTGATGTGATTTAAATTACAGAGTATTTCCATTATAAATCTACTGTTGCTCTTTGGCATGCCCTCTGTTTATCTCCACTGATACCCTGAAGATGGCCACAGTCCAACAGTAGCTTTTCAAAGCCTAAATTACATTAAAGAGCTTTTAGTTCTATTGTGCTTTACCATTGGTCCAGGTTTGTTTTTTTACTGGCTCGTGTTTTTGGCAGCTTGCAAATGAAAGATTTCTAAATTTCATCAGATCATTTATGAAAAACCCTACCTCCTCTGTTGATGTTGATGCAGTCATTCATTCTTTCTTACCTGTGTCTCTCTGTGTCTGTGTGTTGTGCAGATCTCTTGGCTGAGGGTGAGTATTCTTCTGACCGTGCCCGACTACAGACACGTGAAATACCTGCAGGCACTTGATTTTTCACTACACAACTTGGCTTTCTACCTGAAATTCTCATCGTCTCTGTGTCAAACTATTTTCATCCTTAAATCCTCTCTGATAGGCCTGTCTATTTTCATTTTTCAGTCTCTTTGACACTGTCGTCTTCCTTCTATTTTCTTTTTCTCTCCAATTTTTCTCTTCTGGGGGTTGTGACTGGGTTGCGGCATTTGGATTATGGGGTTTATCCGCATAGCAACTCCGGCTGCCACTGATGAAGCGTCTGAAGCTCTCCTGGCGGAGGGAGAGTCAGCTGCCGCTGATGCTGATGCTGCGGTCGCTGCTGCCGCCCCTGCAGCTTCCGCGCCCGCAGTTCGCTGCCGCCGCTCCCGTCGCTGCCGCTGCAGCAGCACCGGCACCCGCCTCTCTGCCCGTCGCAGCTCCCGCCACCACCGCAGCCACAGATCTTGACCTTTTCGGAGGTCAGTCTGGTCAGAGGATAAGATGTAGACCAGGATACACAGCATGGCAGCCTGCCTGATTCTCTGCAATGAGCCCTTTCATCATTTAGTCATTTACTGATAGGTTTCCTTCAGTATAAAGTTGGTATGTAGAGGATTGGGATTTGATTATCACTCCCTACAGTTTGCATTGCAGCCACTAATATGCTAATGAGGAGTGCTACATTGTAAAACCACAAAAAGTCTGCAGGCTTTTGTCCCATCAGATTAAAAATGTATGCGATCTACGCAAAAATGTATTAGATATCTAGAGATTGAAATGAATCTGACTTTTAGGGGCCTGCATTTTTGATGAAACATGAAAACCTGAAAAATCTGCTAGCAAGAATGGTATAAATGTACATTATGACACATCAGTATGCAGATGGAACCATAGCCCCAGTTTATGCCACTCATGTATTACCATTTGAGTCACAGAGCCACATATTTGCTGTTCAAAACTCAGGGGTTTGCCCAGGGTTTCATTTAATCTGAAGGTATTTCCAGAAACCTTAAAGACTCACCTTACCCTCTAAATGAAAAAAATACTTCTGCTGGAAGATTATTCATCTGTTTCTCAAAGTGTGACTGTGTTTCCATGTCAGACATGACATAGTGTATGTCCTCGCTCTTTTTGTAAATACAAGCAAAACATAATACATTATTGTATATATATAAACATGAAAAATCAAAACAGGTTAAAAAAAAAAAATAAGTCACTGGAATACTTTTTCATATGGATGGGTATCATAAAGATATTATTGGCACCAATATTGACTATGCTTATCAATATGGTACTTATAAATACCCACACTAACAATCAATTAATCAATTAATCATTATTTAAAAAAACATTAAAATGTTTTTTCCCCCTCAATCACAACTTTATTTCCGCAGCAACATATTGCATACTCTCTGACAGTATTACATAGTGTATTAAACATATTACGATGTAAATCTCTGTTATATTCCAGATCTTTATTTGATAGTAGATTGATTAAATTTTACTTGATCGATCACATTCTTAATGACCGATTGATCAGCTATTGATTAATTGTTGTCATCCCTAAAAAAAATGCCAGTAATAGTATCATTTGTCCAGGAGCTTATCAATATTTCAGCACTGACCAGACAGAAATCAGCACAGGTTCAGTACCGGTTTTAGATACAAATACCTACTTTTTCATCAGACATGTCAAAAAGTCTTTGAAGACTCTGGAAGTATCTTCAGAACAGCAGTAAGATCCCTGGATACATATTTAAGATGCAGTACATATTTTATCAGATGCTAAGTTCTGTGACTCCAATGTGATGGTATTCTATGCTCACTTTTTTCCGAATGTTTTCACATCCTGCTGTGTTGCAACCATGTACACTAACGTGCTGACATGATGTCGAGCGTTCACACATTGTTTGGCATTGAGCACAGAGCAAAACATTTGTGGCACATCCCAAAAATATGAGCCAGTATGGTGGATTGCTTGCTTCTCTCTGGGTTTGTTCAAAGCCGCACAATTGGAGCAAAACACAAATTAGTTTTGACATTAACGTGTTTTAAACATTCATCAGAGTGCGTGCGTCTCAATAAACCCACTGAAATGTAATTAATCTGATATTATGCCTCGTATTTTGGGGATTTGCTGGTTTTTGCTGTTTTTGTTCATCACCCTTAACGATTTTCTCCCTAATGGCTTACTAACAGTTTCATAAATATGTCAAAATGATGAGTAGCTGGATTCTTTTTTTAATGATATTTTGTTTTTTTTTTTAATGTTAAACTCAACCCGATCATGAAGTATCTGCTGAAAAGAACCAGTTGAGTTTCTTTGTCAAAGAGAGACTTTGCCTCGTCCATCCCTGACATTTTCCCTTCTTGTCACAGAGCACAAGTCTCTTGTGACAACTTGCCTCATTTCACAAGCCCGCACAGGTGGTGCACTCACTGAATGCAGCATTATGCAGCCCTTCAAAACTCCTCGCGTGACTGATGGTACAATCAGATCATCACTGCAGTGACCGGGCTGCATATTTCTTGTATTCTCTGCTTTTTTTTCCTGATGCTGACCTCTCATTTTTCTTTCCTGTCCATTTCCATCTGTTGACTCATCTTTTGTTCGTTACATCCATGTGTCTGTCCGTGTGTTGGCCCCCGGGTGTTATGTTTTTTGCGTTTGCGTTCTGGCTGTTTTTCGTCTGCAATACCATAGATGCGTTTGCACCTTCCCCAGGAGACGGTCCTGCCGCCGTGGCCGCGGGCCCCGCTGCTGATGCATTTGGTGGATCTGGTGGGTGACAAAACAGCTTTTTCTGCAAGTGTGTGTGTGTGGTGTGTGTGTGTTTGAATGTGAAGGCTGTTGTTGCTTTGATTATATTAAAGCTGCTTCTGCTTCCATAGGAGACAGTAGAACAAACGCGCCCTCAGGGGCCTACTGTCTCACCCCAAATCCTGCTCTAATGCCCCAGTCATGGACCCTCCCCTCCTTCATCTCGACTACTCTTCTCCTTCTAATATTCACGCAGTGAATACTACAGTAAAAAGCACAGTACAGCTACTAACTATACTGTAGTTCAGCAATGAATACCTTTTGGTTCGATACCCTACCCCTGATACTACCTGGGCGTAATGATGATGCTTCGTTTTTTTCTTTTATTTTGTAAAACAGTCTCTCTCTTTGCCCCTTGGAAATCTGTTTTTTCTTTTTTTTTTTTTAAATAAATGAAAAGTATTCCTTAAAGGTACTTCTAGTTTGCGCCTAGCATACTAACTACAGCACTAACAGTTTCAGTTTATTTAACATGCTTTGGCATTAACTTTATTCTGCGCCCACACTCCTGAACTCCTGTGTTAATCAGTGTGAAGAGGACACACACCAGGTTTTAAAAATGTTTCCTGTTCGTCAGCTTAACTTGTCAGCAATGATCTTGAATAGTCTTAAATTATCCATGTGTCCCCTACATCTTTATCCCTGGCAAACACATTTGTAGATGTCCGTGGTCATCAGTGGATGAATCCAACTGGCTTTTTAAGTCCCTTATTTTTCATATAGCACCATCATTAGGTCAGATTTTTTAATTTGTCTGATACCTCCAAAACGAATGAAATCATAATTAACCAATGTTAGCCTGCTAACAGGCTAAACTAAGATGGTGACCGTAATCATATTGGCACACTGACTTTAGCAGTTAGCTCAAGTTGGTTAGTCTTGTTTACTCTTACCCACTTGAAGTGTAAAGAATTAAGCAGAGAGTAAAAATGGCTGTTAAATGTTTATTTCTTTTGTAAATATAACCGTAAGCATTGCCTGGGTGAATAATACCAGGCTAACACTGAGTTGAGTTATTTTTAGTGGCATGAATGAAGGTGTTGTGTCTTTTGTCTTTCTTCAGCCTTGGAACTAATTCTCACAAAGAAGTCACTGAAGGTATCAGCCTGTGGGCACTTGAGCCAAGTAGAAAGCAGTTTCTTTAATCACTTTTTATAGCATGTAATGGTTTTCTTATTTTATACAGTGCTAATATGTTGGTATTATCACCAGGGGCACATGAATAAAAAGATTCAAGGCAGCCATATTGATATGAAATAGTAGGGTAAATTCAGGTAGTATGATACTAATTGAGGTCCTGTTCCATTTAGTGTAGCAGAGCCTTTCCAGTGAGCCAACACACACAATAGCGGGACCCTGACTCTCTTTGGCCTGAATGGAACAGAATCTTAAATACTATCACTGATAACACTTGTGAAATAGGTCTATTGTGCAGGTAGGAATTTTGCTAAGGTTAAGTCATAGACTGAAAAGAAAATCAGATTTCATAAATAGTTTTTGATTTAAAGAATGTATATTTTTTGAGGGAAACATAATTGTAGCAGCTGAATAATCTCTTGCCAAGATGTGCTGAGTCAAAAAACACTTCTTTAGTTACTTTTATCAGATGCAGGTCTTACAGACATGTGATAGTCTTCTCATTTTATACTAGTGCCCCAGTGTCACTAAAATTATTGTGTGCTAGCATGCTGGTCTTATCACATATTCAACAAATATACCAGGGACACATGGATACAAGACCAACAGACCTTTTTCATGGCAGCCACATTGATATGTGAAATATTAGTGTAAACACAGGTGTTACCAATGATATTAAGTAAGGTCCTGTTACATTTAATGTGGCAGAGCCTCTCCAGTGAGTCAACATGCACAATAGCAGCAGTCTGACTCTGTCCTGAATGGGATGGCACCTTAATTAGTAACATTCGTATTTACCCTACTATTTCATGTCAAAATGTCTGCTGTAAAAAGGCCTGGTCTGATCAACCAAAAATGATTCTACACTCCCAGCTGTAGTCAGTTGTTACATACTGAAAAATTAACCCTTCCTAAGTCCCGCCCCTTTTCTCTCTGTGGTCCAATAACAATTGTGCAAATTTTCTACTTCAGTCAACTTTCTTCTTTTTCTGTGAAGTGACATATAGGGTTACATCTGCAGTTCTGGCTCACAAACTAGCTAATGTGAGCAAAATTCAAGCTAGCTGGCTCGCTAATAACTGATGTAGATTATTAGCCGTCTATTAAGCTAGCATTTGCTTAATAACTTCTTAAGATGTCAATATATAACCATCTTCAACTTTTGTTTTCTTTTCAACGTAGTTGAGTATAGCACAAATGAGAAAGTTGACCAGGGTACCACACTTACTCAACTGTTATTGGAGCACAGAATGTAAAGGGGCGGGGCTTAGGAAGGGCCAATTGTCCCCCTCTGTCTGTTGTATCTTGTGGATGCAGTTCTGAAGTTAATGAGTGACCGTGTGCTTGGTTTACTTTCTTTGTATCTAACCCTGATTTGGAGCTCCAGAGGTGTTCTTGCCTCTCAAATATGCTTTTTACAGTGTTTGTTGCTTTAACAAACCCTCATTCCCCCCCCTTCCCCTTCCACCCAACAACCCCTCCCCCCTTCTTCTCTAATCATAAACCCCACCTCTAACCCCCCTCAACACCATCCCCCCTGCTGCTTCTCCTGAAGACCCCTTCGCTACGACGGAGGGGAGCGTGGACATTGCTCCAGAGCTGGACCTGTTCGCAATGAGGCCCGCCGACTCGGGGCCCACTGCCATCACCCCTCCCACCTCTAGTGAGGCGCCGACCATCGTCGCCCCCATCGCTGCCCCCGCTGCCCCCACCCCTTCTTCCACCACCACCACTACCACCACAACCACCACCGACACCACCACCACAGAGTCTGCAGCCGCTCCGACTCTAGATATCTTTGGTGGTAAAGTCCTCTCGCTCTCATTCTGCCTCTCACTGCATTGCCCTGCATTATGACAATGATGATGATGATGATGTAGGTTGTTATAATGATGATGTTGCTCTTGCTAGTGATGATGATGACAGTAGTGGTAATAACCTGCCCAGTCCCTACATTTCAGATTTGTTTTTCTATTTTCCATGATGCCTTTCCCTCAGATACAGATCATGTTATCAAGTTAATCAAGCATCTTGACCTCCTCTGAAGAATTTGACTGTTTTAAAAAATCCACAATGAAGTCTCTTGTGTATGCTTTCAAAAGTTAATCAATTAATTATCCATTGTTTGGAGACCAGAATTGATCTCTAGGGACATAAATGGACATGTATCTCTTTTTATTAACAGAGGTGGCTCAACCTGTTTTGATTATTAACCTAATACTAACCGACAGACTGCTAAAACTTAGAGGGAAGAAAAGTCTTTTCTTCTCCTGCTTGTGACCAATATTTTAGATAGTGACAGCTGAGAATGCTTTATTATAGCTTATGCACTTTAGTTAAAAGGGAATATTGCTCAATTTCAGAATTTATATAGTCTGGGTGTCCTCCGAGTGGTCCGGTTTGCTCCCACAGTCCAGACGACATGCAGGTTAGGTGAACTGGTGACTCCAAATTAAGTCCAACTTGAGCTGGGATTGGATCCAGCCCCCTTTGACCCTGCACAGAATATGAGTGCACAGTGAATGGGTGGATGGAGGAATATACGATAAACATATGATATTCCTATGATCTCGAAGGCAACCCTGGATAACTTAGGGTTTGATATCAGCCTCAGCTGTGCTTTGTGTTTGGTGCTTATTAGCCAATTTTAGCAATGCTAACAGGCTAGACTTAAATAAATCAGGTAAATATTACCTGCTAAACATCAGCATGTTATCTTAGTCATTTTGAGCATGTTAGGATCTAACGTTAACATTTAGCTCAAATCCCAGCAGCACAGACCTGAATACATGGCTGTGGACTCTTAAAGGGATAGTTCACCCAAAAATGAAAATTCAGTCATTAGCTACTCATCCTTGTGCCAACCGATGGTCGGGATTATTTTGTTAGTCCACATGACACTGCTGGAGTTTCACAGGAAAACAGTGGTGCAGAATCTCCCAAACAATGTAAGTAAATGGTGACCAGTTTTCAAACATAGAAAACAACTGGAAAAAAAACATAAAATGCCACCATACTGCTCGTCTGGTGTAATCCAAGTCTCCTAAAGTACCGACATGCTGTCTGTTCAGACAGTGTGCATGTGAACATGAATGTGGCTCTAACCTAAGGATCTACAGTGAAGATTCAGGCTAAAAACATGGCGTAAATGACATTTTTTTAGTCACCTTGGCATGTGGGGGCTTTAGGAGACTTGGATTACACCAGACAAGCAGTATGGAGGCATTTTATGTTTTTATTCTGTTGTTTTTTTTGTTTTTTTTATGTTTGAAAACTGGTCACCATTCACTTCCAGTGTTTGGGAGATTCTGCAGCACTGCTTTCATGTGAAACTCCAACAGTGTTTTGTGGAACAAAAAACTAAACCTGACTTTCAATCAGCATGAGGGTGAGTAGATAATGGCTGAATTTTCATTTTTGGATGAACTATCCTTTAAAGTCTCGATAACTAAATACTCTCAGAGCAAAACCATAGGACCAAGGCTTTAATCTGTGACGTCACATCACTTATTTGGGAACTGGACAAATTTTATGGCAATTTCCGGTCAAATCTCATAGAAAATAATCAAAATATGGAAACGTAAATATGGAAGTCTTGATGCTGAGATTTGGCAATATACCCTTTTAACTTTTGCACTGTTCTGTTTTGCATTGCACTGAAGAGATACACAGCAGCGTTGATAATCAAAATGTCTGCTCTCTCTGCTCTCCCTTCATCTCTCCTCTTAAACTCATCATTCTGTATGCACTGGACTTGAAATCTGAATGTACATTTGATTGTGTGTCCTTGTTCTTAGATATGTTTGATTCTATGCCTGAGCAAAGCCCTACCACAGAATCCAAAGCTGCTACCACTCCTAGCGTAGACCTTTTTGGTGCAGGTACAGGAGTTGATATCCATTTCTCTGTGTGTGGAACCTCCTCATCTCTTCTGGTTTCCATACCTTTACTCCTCTGTCAACTGTTTTTACCCCCCACACGTCTTGGTTTGTCCCCCATAGTGGTATGAGAACTGTGCATGTGAACCCACTCGTTAAATCTTTGGATTGTCCTTGTGGCTGCTTTCTGTCTACGCTGTCTCTCTACCTGCCACGCTAATACTTTTCTTTGCTCCCCCGCCCTCCACGGTTTTCTTCTTTCTTGTACTCTGCCTCTTGCTTGCGTTGGTAAATTAGACCTTCCTGCCGTCTCACGCGGGCCCTCTCCTTTGCCCGAGCCGGCTCCGGCTGGAGACATCGTGACCGGTGAGTTAAGCTGCTTTATCTTAACTGCATCACTGTTTTCCCTTCCTCTTTTCATGAAGAGTGCAGCCAGTCTTGATTTATCATCAAGTTTTTCTGCATGGTGCTGGTGTCTGCATGCACATGCACACCAGTCCTGTAACTCTCAAATGGTGCACGCTTCAAGGATGTGGATACACAGTTAAGATGCAGGGGTGCCTGCTTTCTTCGCCTGCTCCTCCTCCTTCTTCTTCTTCTTCTTCTTCTTCTTCTCTGCATGTCTGCGAGCTGTTTAGAACAGGCAGGATAACAGTGCATGAGAGATGCATCCTCCCCGTCGAAATAAAGTTTCACTGATTAATGTCATCTTTTACATTTGAGAGTAATTTAATCCCCTCCTGCTTCTGTCTCTGCCCCTCTCTCTGCTCAGACACATTTACATCTCCAGCTCCGGCTCCCGCTGCAGCTGCTCCTGCTGCTGCTCCCGCTGCAGTTCCTGCCCCAGAGGCCTCTTCTCCACCCAAAGCAGCAGAGCCGGCACCCGTCATTGACCTGCTGGGTACTGTTCCTCAGAACACACACACACACGTCTCTTTACAACAATATAAGCTGCATGTTAATTGTTGAATTTCAGGTGTCGTTTGTGCGTTTCATAATTGTATTTTGCTGTCTTCTGAGTATTTTTTAATCATCCTCAGTTGTTACAGTGAGTTCATGTTTATACCAGTGAGGCCGATATTGTCTAGATGTGGTGATAAACTGTAGATGTTAGCGCAAAATTAATTTCAAGAGTTTCTAGATGATAGATTTAGTTGGCAGTAGCTACCTGTTATATTTCCAAAATGCTTACACTTGTACACTGTGTTTGTGTGTCTATTTTTCTCCAAAATTTGCTTTTATTTTTCAAGTCAACTTTATGTAGTACTGAAATTTTAGCCGCCTGAAGTAAATACAGGAGATGTTTATCTTTTCTTGAAGATTTTAGCATAGATGCAGAGATGCCCCGGCCTACAAATCTTGTTGTTCAAATGTTAGGAAATATGTTTGTTTAGTGCAGACGCCAACAAAGGTCACATCATCATGATTTTAAGTTTTTGTCTGTCAGGATTAAAATTCAAATGCAAAAATGAGAATTCCCATTAACTGTAAATCACAATATCTGTCAAAATAATTGTAGTATGATTTTTTTTTTTACCATATCATGCAGCCCTAGTTGTCGGATCACAGTGAAATGTGCTACAGATCTCCCCATTGGACCCTTTATTTTACTTTTGGATTGTTTACTCATTAAAAAACATGGAAGTTAATACACATATTGTCAATACCTTGGGATGGGATTCAGACGAAGATTGATGATTCCTTAGACTTTTAGGAGAGGCTGCTGCATCTGTTGCATTATAATCCCTGTGAAATGACACATTATTGTGCAAAAGACAGTCACTCCAATATCGTAAATCACATTTTGACAGCACCATATGATGTCGACATGGAGATACATTAAAAACACATCAGACAAAAGGGCCATCATAAATGTTATTACAGTCCAGGCAGGCATTAAAGTGTGTGTCAATACCTATGTACCAACAATAATAAAAATCAACATACACATCCCCCATGTATCCATGTGTTTCACACTGTGTAGTCTGAGACTTGTGGCCTCCCCTCAGATAAAGTTTGGCAAAATATGCTAAATAAGTTTGAAGACAACAGAGTGGAAGCGCTGCTGGGTCTTTCTGTTGGTCACAATACAGGTGCTCTTTGGATACTTCAGGTATTTTGCACTTATTCCTCAGGTGAAGGGCTCATTGCATGGGTCAAACAGTCTCAGTAAAAAAATCAAAAATGCAAGGCTCCTTCAAAAACACACCAAGGCACACTGTAAAGTTTGTATAAAGTTAAAATGCCTTTATTTTACATGGCAAAAATGAGTCAAAGAGTTAAAAAATGACCAACGCGAATCGACCAACATAGGTCTTCATCAGGGTCAGACAGGAGTGCTAAATAAGTTTACTTGCTTAAATTGCTCAATTAGCAGATGTCTGTAGTGTCATGATTATGTTATGTAATCTCATAGACACTCAACACTTTTGCCAAAATAGCGTAATATTAACTTCAGACGACACCCAAATACATAAAAAAAAGTCTGTCTAAAGACACTTATTAGTTTCTGACTCTGGAAAAGTAGGAAAAACTGTAAAATTCCCCAAACTACTGCATCTTTTTCAGCAAATCACGCAAATTTAGGCTATTCTGTGTGATCTGCCTTTGATAACTAATGTAATATTTCTTCTCTGCCATTCACTGAGCCATTCCTGAAACTGTTTGGAGGCCCGCCTCCCACTTTGAAAACCTCTGCCCTTTCCCCAGACACACAATAGCTCCGGCATTTGGTTTGACTGAGTTATTGTCATGGGAATAAATGATCTTGGGGTATCTATACCTCGACCAGAAGGTGGCTGGTTGAGAGTGGATGGGATGTGTTCATGCAGACCTTATGTGCCTTCTCAGTCAGCCTGCTCAGGTACAGGTGGTGCAGGTCAGCCTACTGTTGCCCCATGATTTTCGCCAGGTCTTCACACTTTTTCCGAATTTGTTTCTGCTGAGTAATTTTGGAATTAAACAGGATACTCTCAATAAAGATCGAAAAACAGAGTAAAGAATTTGTTATCAACATTTAAAAAGTTCAGTTTTCTAAGAACACAAATGTGCTGTTACCCCTTCTTAATAGCATCAGCATGTTGGTCCCAGGAGAGTTTGTGATTTGATCTGCAACGATTAATCGATTAAATGATTATTAATCAATTATTGAATTAATCACCAGCTATTTTGATGATCAATTTAAACAGTTTTAAGAAAAAAATGACAATAAATATCTTTGGGTTGTGTTCAAAACAAGACATTTGGATGACGTCATCTTTGACTTTGGGAAACACTGATCGATATATTTCACCATTTTATGGACCAAACACCTGATTGATTAGTGGAAAAAATGATCAACAGTTTGATTGTTTATGAAAATAAACATTACAGAAATGACTTGAAAGCGTACGTCCAGGTGCTCCATGTTTGGACCTATTTTTCAACTTTTGACAGGATTAATTAATCAAATTAACCCAGAAATTAATTGACAGATTAATCAACAGTGAAAATAATTGTTAGTTGCAGCCCTATGTGTGATCAATAATAAAATCATGATCCTTATACTCAGTCACCACGTGACATGTTAGGTAAGTGTTTGTTAGTGTTTACCTGGAAGCATCTTTGTGCCAGAATGTGGCCTCACAGAGCTGCTAGCATGGCTGTGGACTCTTAGTCTTGTTGCCATGAATCACTCCTGCACATTTTGCACCAAATCCCAGGCCAGGACAAATAAAGCAACACTAGAAATATAAAAAAGATCTCAGATTCCTACCGTTATTATGTAATGCTATGAAAATAGAGCTGAGCAGACAATGTGTATTCAGGTATACATTCTTCCCAGAAAGGATTCAACAAATCATTCTCTATCTACACTCGCCTTTCATTTTTATTAATTTCTTTTGACATTTTTATTTCAGTAGAGGATAATCTTGTCTCCGATCCCCCACTGTGTCCCACTGTGTGGTCCAGGGCTGACCTCTCACCCCTTTCTGCCTTCCATGCTGCATTGTGGATAACTCGACGGCCCTGCAGACTCCTTCGCGTCCTGCAGAGGAGACGCAGAGCTCTGCTCCTGGAGGGCCTGGAGACGACCTGCTGGGAGGTGAGACTCCTCCGACTGTCACTTTCTGTAATAACACCAAAGTATTTCCATGTAAATTATGCTTAAATTAGAAAGCAGAGGAGAGCAGCAAATGTCCGCAGTCAAGCAAAAAGGTTTTATTCTGGCACATGGCTGAGAGAAATGTTTTATGCTGATTAAGAAATTATGCAGTAAATGATGGAGATGCATTTATCAAATTAATAATGACACAGACTTGGCAGGACTGGTGGCATTAAATTACACAGCGGTTCCAAAGTGACTTTGGACTCATTTGGAAATGTCTGTAAAATGTCTGGTCTCCACAGCCTCCCAGTGATGTCATAGCCATCTTCTTGCCCATCTCGTTCAATTTGTTTCTCTGTTTTATGGCCAGTAGTTCATGAATAGAACAAAAGTGTCTTTGTTATTACATTTTGTTTCATCTTTCTACAATAAACATTTTAAAAGGTTTGTACATTAAGGAATATGACTGTTACTGTTCTAAACATTCAACATTTCACTTTTATCATAATGCAAAAATCTCATTTCCCCCTTATGTTAGTCCTTAATATCTTGCTATTGTTTGTAGAAGAATAAAAAGTAAGAGGTAAAAAAAAAAAAAAAAAAAAAAAACTTTTCAGAAGTATTATGTAACATGATTAAAATACTCCATGAAGAATAAGTACCTCAAAATTGTCAGTACTTGAGTAAATAAACTTAAGTTTCACCACTGAAAGAAATGCATGCTCTTTATATTCTAATATTTTTCTCATCAGTTATGTATCACGGTGGTCTTGATTTGTTTCATTATTTTCTCTGATACTGAACATTCCATTGAACATTTGTTAAATCATGCAGATATTTTTCATTTATTTTCTTGTTGTGGTCTCTTACCTGTGACACGTCCCAGTCAGATACTGTTACATCATATATTTGACATGTTATTTTTAATAAGATGTAGTGTGAGTGTTGAGTATTGTGCTGTATTATCTGTTTCTTTGTGCTGTGTACTGCTGCTGTTTGCTGCTGCAATGATCAACAGAGATAAACAAAATTTCATTTTGTTTTTAAGATGTCTGTTCTGTCTTGTAATCATATTTAATGTCTGCTCATCATGTGATCTGGGTGAGTCTGAAAGCAGTGCAACATATGATGTCACATTTACAGTCCTGTCCGTTACCCCCCCTCAGGTCTGATGTCCCCCACCCTGGCTCCCACCGCTGCCCCGGCTCTGGCTCCAGCCTGGCTCCTGCTCCGGCGGCAGCCCCGGTGCAGAAGACCTGCTGGAGTCGGGCTTCGACGCTCTGGGCTCCCTCGCCTCCCCAGCACCACCCGTACCTGCTGCAGTGGCACCAGTACCCATAGTACACTGTCCAGAACCTGCAAGCACCACACCGGCGCCCTCTGGTGGCTTTGATGCATCAAGTAAGTGGATAGATTTTTTTTCCTATGTTTTTGCTTCATTTGAGTAATCAGCCTCATTGTCATGCTTTGGAAATGTGAAATATTAGAGAATTTTGATAAGTATTTTTAAGGTCTTCTGCTTGATGCACTTTAATCTGCTCTGGTTCTTAAAACTGAGCTACATTAATCACAACCTGGTTTTAGCTTCCTGCTGAGAGCTTGATTATTGCATGATTGACACACTGACGTGCTGCTGTCACGGTCCTCTTTGTTTCTGCTGACTGCTTAACTCCTCTGCTCTGCTGCCTCTCACGCAATCTCTTTTTTTTTCTCAATCTGATCTCTTGTACTTCTCACTCTTTCACAAATGTTGTGCTTTCTTCACCTCCTGCTCACCCGCCCCTTCTCTGCAATCCTTCTTTTTCTCTTTCTGACTTGTATCCTGTTTTCTGCTGTACACTTCTCTTCTGCTCCATTTTTATTTCCCCTCTCACCCCTCTCCGCACTCCTTCCGCTCTGCTGGCTCTTTGCTTGCTTCTTCTAATCTGTAATTGGTGAGTTCGACCTCGCAGCGCATAGCAGCATGTGCAGTTTGGACAAGTCTCCCCTTCTGCATCTTTGCATGCTGCAACAGGAGCCCCGATTGTCTCCTGCATGAGACAAAACTTCCTATATTGTTGTTCCTGTTTGTACAATACATCTTTATTTGCCTTCGGTCTTTTAGAACACTGGCCTAATGTCATTGAGGACTGAGTCTCCGGGTTTTCATTCCAATTAAACAGCATCATATTGTAGTGAAAACCTCCTACTCTTTTGTTACTGCAGAGGTCAGAAACATAAAAGATTTAGTTATGTATACAGAACATGAAACTTGTACTGTGAATATTGGTTAGAGGCTGAAAAGTTTTCTGTATTACATTTTCAGTTGAGGAAGCTCCGAAGCATCTAAAATAAATAAAATCGATCATTTGTACATTTTCCCTCACAGTAGTTCTCAGCCAGGTGTACTTGTTCCCCAGAGGATACTTTTAGATTTTGCCAGATGGTACACAAGATTGGAGAGTAGCTCAATTATTGTGAGAAAAAAACAGGACTTAGGTTTTGATCAGAAAAAATATCCACATATTGGGCCACCTGTACCACCTGAAAATCACCTGTTGTGATTGTGATTGTGTGAATAAATGGTAGTTAGCTGAAAGTTTTAAACAGACTGAAAATAGTGAGCTAAAAGTAATGGATAATAGTGTTGATGTGTGATGTGAATGGTTCTGCTTAGTAACACAAATACAAAGCTGACCACACCACCTGACAGACCAACCATGTTAAATTATTGTGTTATATAATAATTGTGCTAATGAAAGAGGCGATCTAGAAGATTTTCATATATAATAATACAATTTTGTCACTATTTAATGTCAGATGAGGTAACACAATTGTGATTCAGCCTGTGGTCCACTGACGAAAGAATTTAAATATTTATATATATTAGCAATATTACAAACTGTGTGTCTGTGGCGAACATTCCTGGAAAAATGCTGTATTGGTTTCAAATATGTTTTATTGAGCCAAAGAAAAGGACACATACAACACACTGTTTTGTCACTGTTCCTTTTCATAATATGAAAGAATTGTAAAATTATATTACTCTATTACTTACAGATATAAGGATTGTATTTGACATTGAAACAGTATAAAAGATAAGCAAACTGAAAAGGAAAGAAAGAAAAAATTTGTTGATTGACAGAGAAAATAAATGTGTATAAATAAACTGAATAAATAAAGGGGAAAAGATGAATTTGCATGTAAGGAGTAGGAACATAACTCAGATAATGTAGTCTAAAGGGTTGTAGCTTCCTACCTTCATCTTCCTATTAGTCTTCTTCTTTCCTGTTTGAAAAAATACTATATACTATATACTACTATATACTATACTATAATTTGCCGTCGGTATAAAACGGTAAAAACTGTTGTTACTTAAAAAAAAATGTCTACGAAACAAGACAGCAGTCGTTTTCAGCATTTTTTGACAGCAGATCAGTTTGACATATTGCAGGGAGTAATGGAACAGTCAGGAGCAGCCACAGTGAGCTGTTACATGAAGAGCTGCAGGCGACAACGTGCTGTGTGCAGCCTAAAATCAGATCATGGTTGCTCACAGACTGATGGAAAAAGGCCAATTAGTGCCCAACAAAACCCAATGAATTCTGGGAACTGTAGTACTAAATTTCAGTTGTGCTGTTGCCACTTTAACATCCATTTTAAAGCAAATTCACATGAAAATGACAGATGGGTTAGTTGGGTTCATCTTACAGGACTGTGGGGGTACGTCAGACAAAACTTGGGGGCCGTTGCCTTAGTGAAGACACCCTCAGTCAACGCTGAACAACACAATGCTTCAGTAGTGGGTAGTTGGAATGAAAACCTGTAAACTCTTCGGCTTTGATGACACTTGGTTCAAAACCAGTGCCTTGTTTTAAAATCATCCAGTGTTTAAAAAGAAAATTCACCCCCCAGTCAAAAATACATATTTTTCCTCCTACCTGTAGTGCTATTTATCCATCCAGATTGTTTTGGTGTGAGTTTTGGCAGAGAGATGCCTGCCTTCTCTTGAATATAACAGGACTAGGTGGCACTCAGCTTGTGGTGCTCAAAGTGCCAAAAAATACATTTGAAAAACTCAACACCTATGTCTCTTTCCAGAAATCAGGTTACTCAAGATAATCCAGAGACCTTGTTGTGAGCAGTTTCATGTAGGATCTATTGTCTACACCTACAAACCATATCACTGCACAGAGGGAACCGTGCATTTACTCATGGACAAAGGCTACAGCAGAGTTTACAGAGTTCGAGTTTACGTCTTGCGCTATCATGAGCATGAGTCTCTTGTCTGTGAGTGGACGAACACTTCCTTCTGAGTGGTGATACGATTAATGGGTGTAGTTTGGTAGAAAGAAAATAGTCCCTACATGAAACTGCTCACAACATGGTCTGTGGATTATCCTGAGTAACCAGGTCATGATTTCTGGAAAGAGACGTTGCTGTTGAGTTTTTCAAATGTATTTTTTGGTGCTTTGTGCACCACAAATTCCGTCTAGTTCCATTACATTGGAGAGATGGCAGACATCTCTATGGCTGATATCTCCAAAACTCGGCATCTCACACCAGAACAATCTAGATGGATAATTAGCACTACAGGTAAAAAGTGTATTTTCGATTTTGGGGTGAACTGTCCCTTTAAGTCCCTGAGATATCACTATGTAAACTGGCTGGCGCCTCTCCCTGAGTGAGTGCAGCTGCTGTTATTATGTCCCTTTGAATGCTCCAATATATTTACAGCCCTACATCGTGCATGCGATGCACAGATGCTGTCACAGCTGGATTGTGTCCTTCACCGTACTGTCTGGTCTCAGATCTGCCCTCTGCCCGTGTTATAGCCAGATTAGGGATTTGCAGGATTGTAATCCATGTTGTTTCTCTCGTGTCCCGTCATTCCCACCCTCTTCCCAAGTGTTTGATGGATTAGGCGACTTGCTGATGCCCGCCGTAACGCCTCAGAGCACCGGGGGCAGCACTGCGGGAAGCGCAGCAGGAAGCATGGGAACTCCTGTCTCAGCAGGGGGCATTGCAGCCGTTCCCCCCGCCACCCCACCTCCTGCCAAAACCATCGGAGGAGACCTGGACTCCTCACTGGCCAACCTGGTTGGAGGTAGACGGCAGCTTTTCTCATCTGGAGCTCAGTCATTTCTGCTCAAAATAAATGATTAAATGGGAATTTAACTTTTAACTAAACTTCCTTCCTTCTTTTTTCAGACCTTGGAGTAAAGAAAAAGTAAGTGTTTGTTTAAA
The DNA here is from genome assembly GCA_034769285.1 of Lutjanus argentimaculatus. Taxonomy (NCBI): domain Eukaryota; kingdom Metazoa; phylum Chordata; class Actinopteri; order Lutjaniformes; family Lutjanidae; genus Lutjanus; species Lutjanus argentimaculatus. The sequence goes on along the minus strand of JAWZSL010000025.1, from coordinate 8,158,012 downwards.
GATGTGATTTCTGTGAATGAGCTTGAGCTTGTGTTGACTCTGACATGTATGTGTAGTCCCCATAGAGCTGGAATGTTTGTGGATTTGTGACGAAATCAATGAGATCTGAGGTCTTTTTAAGAAAAATCTACCAAATCTTTACATTAATAAATTATATGATATAAAGACAAAAGGGTGATGAAGGTCTCCAGGTTTAAACATCATGCCTTGAGTTATTTGAAATCCCAGATTTTAGTGTATGTGCTGTTTACTTTTAGTTTCTATCTAATCCTTTTGCTTTTCCTTTTGTTTTGCTAAAGCTGCAGTAGGCAATTTGAGCAAACACAATGATGCAGCAAGTACACACACACACATTTTTCTGGGGTTGAAGTAGAACATCAAGGTTGTCAACTGTTTTAATTAACTAGCAAACCAACATCTGTTCTACTCTGCTAGTTATATGTGATGCAGAGGTAAGAAAGACACAAAGACATAGATTACCGTCTTACCCTTGTTTGTATAGAGTTGCTGTGATTGGCTTGTTATACACTACGTAACCCTGATTGATTGGTTGTTTCGTCGTGCTTACTGACACAATTTTTTTAAAGGAACCCTTCAATTAAATGCTAGTGACTCTAACAATCAAAATTAGTTATTTTAACCAAAATTATAATGAAATAATACTGCCTGCTGCAGCTTTTATTCATAGCCGTCAAATTTATTGTATACTTGTTTTCAGCCATCTGCTAGTTTTTTCATCCGAGGATCAAAACCTCACATGAATTCTCTGCAATGAATTTTACAGCAGCAGCTTGATTTCATTAGGATTTCTCGGGAGCGAAATTGAAGTCTTATTTTGACAAAAGTTGAATTGAATTTGATTTATAAGTGGGTGTGTAGATCACAGCATGTATCCTGTGTGTGCTTGCTTTTAGGGACCCACAGAGTGAGAAGAAGCTGACGGGAGGCGCCAACTGGATGCCGCAGGTAGCTCCCACAAGCTGGGGTACACCAGGGGCCCCCATGGTAAGACACACACACACACCGTGATATCACATTTCATCTGAAAAAACTAACTGCAAACTGCCACAGACTCATAAGATGTAGCTATCAATGTTCCTTTTTCATTTCTCTAGACGTCACAAACAACAGATGAAGATATGTCAAAAGATCTTCATTACTTCTGTAGTTCTGTGGAAGAGATTTTAAGAACATACGGGTTTTGCTGATGTTCCTTCTTCTTCTTCTTGTCTCCTCAGGCTGGTGCCGCCCCTGGAGCTCCGGGGCACCAGGAGCAACTCCACCTGTTGCAGCCATGGTGCCACCAATGGGTGCACAGCCTGGCTTTGGCATGGTGAGATTTATTCCATTTATTGTTCATGTTTTAGATTTATTTAAGAAGGGACAATGCATGTATATATGTATATAAATGCAGGCTCATTTTTTATTTTGCACCTCTCCCTGGCAGGTTAGTAGTAAATAAAAACATTAAATCAAACATACAAAACACATTCTGTATGTAGATTACAAATACATAATGTCTGGGTCATCTCAAAGTAGTTAATCTACATAGCTTTCACAAATCTCAATCTCTGTGTTGTCCTTGTTTCACCAGGCTCCTGCAGGAGGGCCTGGAGCTCCCATGATGCAACCCATAATGGGGCAGCCTATGATGGGACAGTCCATGATGAGACCTTCCTTCACTGGGGTGGCTGGAGCCGCTGCACCAGGAGCACCGGTAACAAACCACACATAGTAGAGCCCTCGTGACCATTAAGACCATTAGTCTACGCATACAGTAAACATCAATGTATCATTCATGTATCTCTCATTCATCATTCATATGTCTGGTCAACATGTGAAGTTCTGTATTTCCTGTTTTCTCAGCTTTCTCCAGGACCTGCGAGCCAGAGCCCCAAGAAGCCCAAGGACCCTTTGGCAGAACTTGACCTCAAGGACTTCTTATAACGCCCCAGGTGGGAGCTCACAACACCACATATAGTATATATAGTTAAACTTTGTGGTGGTTATACACACTAGCTCATAAAATATATTATAATATATATGTTGATGGATCAAATGGCCAAATTCTGGTGATAAAATTGTGAAATTTGAGGGGTTTTTTTTAGTGTTGGAAGACATTTGTACTCTGATAATGCCTGTTACTCCATCATGCCTGCTCTGTACCAAGCACAGCACCTGCAGATGGAGCTGGCGAGCCACATTTACAACTTTTTCTGCTTTCAAAAGTTGTGAAACCATCTGTGCTCCTTTTTCACCAAACAAACCAGTACAGCCCCTACGTCTAAACGTCCCTTTTAAAATAAAATCTTGGTTGTTTCAGCTGTTCCAAATGGCCTCCTTTTCAATTACATACAAATAATAAGTGCATCATATTAAACACTGCATTTAAAGGGAAAGCTCATCTTTCTTGAAGTGGGGCTGTGTGAGGTATTTATCCATAGTCAGTGTACTACCTACAGTAGGTGGCAGTTGGCACAAACCCATTTTGTCGAGGCAGCATAAGTACTGGTGTAGAAGGCTAAGCAGTGAACTGCTGTTGACGGATGAGCAGCAAAACAAATTTTGGCACCTAAAAAGGTCCACATAAAAAATCTATCAAACATTTTAAATGCATGCTATATATTTAGAATATTTTCGCCACTTTTCCAGACAGCCTTTTCTGACACGAAACTGCTGTTATATGAGACAAATATCACTCTCTCCAAACTAACCAAACTCCACAGGCGAAATCAGTAATTTTACCTGGCAGAACACAGGAGTAGCTGGCCTACTGCTGCAATCTCATTCTGTTCGGTTGTTTGTGTTGTTGTGTGACTTCTGTGTTTAAAAAAGCTATTTGGATTCACCAAAGTCACATAGAACACAAACAAACTAACAGATTGAGGCAGTGGTAAACCAGCAGCTCCAGACATATGTGAGATAAAATGACTAACTCCTGTGGAGTGTGGTTGGTTTGGAGAGAGTGATATTTTATGTAACTGTAACTATTAAAAAAAGGTTCTCTGATGGCAAGATTAAGTGGCAAAAATATTCTTCCTATAGCGTACAGTTAAAGGGATAGTTCACCCAAAAATTTAAATTCAGTAATTATCTACTCACCCTGATGCCGATTGACAGTCAGGTTTATTTTGTTAGTCCGCAAAACACTACTGGCGTTTCACAGGAAAACAGCATTGCAGAATCTCCCAAACAATGGGAGTGAATGGTGACCAGTTGTCAAACATAGAAAAACAACGGAAAAAAACATAAAATGCCTCCATACTGCTTGCCTGGTGTAATCTAAGTCTCCTTAAGTCCCGACATGCCGTTTGCACACCGTCACACCACGCACCCAGTTCAGACAGTGTGCATGTTCATGTTAATATGGCTCCAAGCTAAGGATCTACAGTGAAGATTCAGGCTGAAAACATGGTGTAAATAATATTTTTTTTTGGTCAACTTGGCATGTTGGGTCTTTAGGAGACTTGGATTACACCAGACGAGCAGTACGGAGGCAACTTCAAGAAACAGAACTATTCCTTTAAGAAGAATATTGAAAATGAAAAGCCTCAGAATTATTTTGATTTTAACGGATCATTAGCTCATCACTCCCTGCACGCTCACCATTGTGTGCATGAACCTCTTTTTCAATCAAAATCACAGGATGCAAACAAAATCGTCAGCTTTTATTTGAACCAAGAACCACAAGAACTACATGACTCTTATGTTGAAATGTCCTCTACTTCCTGTCTTCCAGCAGCTTTCTCCTCTGGAGCAGGGCCCTCTCACCTTGTACCTGGTGTCTGTCAACATCTCAGGATGCCAGCGACGCTCAGCTACTCAACCTTATAAGAGCCTCTTTTCTCCACCCCGCCCGCCCGCCTGTCCATCTACACCCCACCCGTCCTTCTCCTGTGTGATGTCGTAGCACAAACTGTGAAAGTGAACCATAATGGATTATATATATATGAGAAAAAAAAAAATTCAAGTGCGTGCTTATGTAGATGTACTAATCTTTTGTCTAAACAAAATCACTCAAAACCCTGACAAAAAAAAAGCCCACAAAAGTAAGCGAGAGAAAGTGAAGGCGTATGTGTTTAGATTTCTTTTTAGTGTTGAGTTGAATGATGGATGTGCTTTGGTGTCCTTCGCTCCACCCACCGTCCCATACGTGTCCCTGCCTCCTTATAAAAGGGGGAGGAGCTCTTCTTTGTCCCTCCTCTCTGATTGGATGGGAGCGGTAAACGAAGCCCCGGTAGATTTTTCGGAGAAAACCATGTCGTGTGTTGTTTACAGAAAGGTCCTCTTTGATGTACATAGATTTCTCTGGTGAGGATTACGTCTCTATTCTGTATGTCTGTTGAAGAGAAATATAAATGTGAATCTGACATGAAATTGTAAGAAGTCGTGTGAGCATCCTTCTATTTCCCGTCATCTTTTGAAAGTATTTGGAAACAAATATGAAAACCGCTATATGATTAATATACTGTATATTAAGAAACAACTTCTATGGGCTTGTGAATCATGCCAGACGAGGAAGTGATCCTTCTTGTTTTTTTGTTGTTGTTTTTTTTTTTTACTCATTGCTCATTTTTCTATGTTTCTTTTGCTGTCTTTTCGTCTGGTGTTATTTATATGTTCTGTTTCTTTTAGAATAATCCTCCAGACTGCTGTCGATACTTGCTGGCTTTGCTATTACAGAACATATCGGACAACTTACTTCCGGAGAAAATGCTTTAGTTATTCGTCACAGAGGTGAACTGTCCCTCAAGTGTCTACCTGCAGTCTTGACACCACCCATGTGGATATATTTGTTGCCTGTGCTTTCATTGTAACTATGACCAGGTCAGTATGGTTATTTTTGTATTCAGAGTAAGTTATTCCATTGCCATACCAAACGCTATGTTCAGACAGATCAAATGTGATATCATATGTGTTTGAAAGGGTCTGGATTTCGAAGAAGTTGCAGACAACCAACGAGGCGATCCAGCAAGCAGCTTTGCTTTCTTTGCTCTCTGACTAGAAAATGTAAGGTCAGAATCAGGAACATTAAAGGTACCCTGTCAAGTTTCTTTTCTAAGCAGGCAAAGTTGTTTACATTCGCTTTTTTTTCATCCTGTGCACTGTACAAAAAAAAAAAAAAAAAAAAAAAAAAAAATGTAGAGAAGACTCAACATGTAAAGGCAACTTACTTCAATAGATTTTTTGAGTTTTGATACCAACTGATACTCTTAAGTTTTGAAAAAGTTTGACTGGCTTTTGTTTTGTTGAGATAATTTTCTTTTCTTCTTTTGATAAACTAAAAAAACTGTTTAGTTAACTCAAAGAAGTGAAAGTGAATAATGGTTAATGATAATGATAATAATAATAATAATAATAATAATATAATAATAATAATAATTTAATATTCAACTGCAACCAAAATAATGACAAATCAGATTCACAGCTCACTGTGACCAATTTTTAAGATACATTTTTGTAGGGTTTTTAAAACTCAAAGATTTCAGTTTGATTAAAACTCAAAGATCTAGTGATGGCAGTTGTGTTGAAATGATGAGTTTTGTCAACTAACAGTGTGTGTATTTTTCAGGCCAAGGTCAGTGAAAAACTCCACAGGGTACCTTTAAGTTCCATGTTACTAACCTGTTGCATCCAGTGCCGTTGGACAAAATATATGCCTGCTGCTTCAACAATATTATAATTACAGCAAATTAATAAAGATCTCCTGAAAGTGCAGAGACAAACGGATTTTAAAAAAAACCAAAAACATCACATTTGATTGGTCTGAACATAATTTTTGTTCAAGTTGTTCATTTGATTATTGCTGATCTTTGCCACATTGTCAGTTGAACAGTACATATTGTAAGTGGCCACATGGGAGCGATGTGTACAGTGTAGAAATCCACATGAGGCCGCTGTCAGTCAAGTCATGATCTTGTTCCCCAAACGCATCTTAACATGAAGCTCCTCTGATCCTGCAGACTTAACAATGGAATCAATATGTTGACATGCATTTGGACAGCTGTATGTACTAGAGGCCCCCGTCCTGTGCTGTAAACCAGACTAATGTAAAGCTTAACTCTGTGTGTTGTCATTTCAGTGGACTGAATAAGCAATTGGTTGTGAGAATCTGATGTGATTCAGAGAAAATAACAGGAGATTATTAACATTTTTCATGACCGAATTATTAAAATTGTATTTTTGTTTAGTTGTAAATTTAATTTTATTTTTCGATGACCCTCCCCAGTGCATGTAAACCCTTTGAGGTGCAATAAATTCAATGACGGATTGAACTGCCCATGAAGGATTTTTTTTTCTTCTTCCATATCACAGAGATGATTGAAATGTCAGTGTTTCATGAATTTATGTCCCACCACATCAACAGCATGTTCATGGCTGTTCAACATGGCCACATTTCTCCTTGCCTCAAGGACAAAAGTGCCAGGTGATTTGTGTTAAAGTTGTGTTAAATCAAATGACCTCAAACTAACGGACCACAGAAAACCTGCAGCCAGATAGCATTATTATTCCAGGATAGTTGCCCCCGTTTCTGTAATGAAGCTACCTGTAGTGTGGACTGTACTTTTACCTTTGATTTTATTGGCCACTAGGGGGCAGTGCAACAAACTGTAAAAACTACACTGACAGATAAACCTTTTTCATGGCAACCATATTGGTAGGGTAAACACAGGTGTTACCAATGATACTAATTACGTTCATGTTACATTTAGTGTGCAGGAGCCTTTCCAGTTAGCCAACATGCACAATAGCAGCACGGTAACTCTGTTTGACCTGAATGGAACAGAGCCCTAGTTAAAATCATTGGTAACAGCTGTGTTTACCCTACAGTGTGTTGTTCACTGATTGGACTTTTGGTGTGGCATTAGTTAAATACTATGGTAAACTGTATACACCTTTGTCACAGCAACCATTTTGACAGGAAATAGTAGAGCAAACACAGGTGTTACCAGTGATACTAACTGAGGTTGCAATCCATTCAGGTCAAACAGAGTCAGAGAGCTGCTATTGTGCATGTTGACTCACTGGAAAGGCTCTGCTACACTGAATGGAATGGAAGCTAAATTAGTATCGTTGGTAACACCGGTGTTTAATATTTAATGTCAATTATGGCTGCCATGAAAAAGGTCTGTTGGTTGTGGTCTCATAACAACTCTTATGGCAATATTTTTTCATCACAAACACACGCACACAAGTAGTAATCTTGGTTTAATGGTTGGTAGTCTTCAATCTGCATCATTAATTTCAGGTATTTGGTATTCAAAAGGATGCTTGTATGAATTTTTGGAACATAAACAACATGAAAAATAAAAAATATCACATCTCAGATTTAAATTTGTTATTATATAACAATATTTCTTTTGTAATCTCATTAGAATTAGAGAAATCTTAACAGCTCAAGTAAATTGTTAAATGGTTCAGTCCCATCTTAACACAACCCAAATATGTAGCCTCACATTAAATACATAGTTACAGTACTAGGCTATCAAAAAAAAAGTTTACAATTCCATAAATTAGCACCACGTCTTCTGGATAAGCACCGATATAATTACGTGCACAACAATGAAACCACATTTCATTGCGTTGCAAGAACAAAGAAAAGATGGTGAGACTCACAAATCAGAAAAATCTTCTATCCAGGATCCATAAGGACCCTTTCTCTCTATTCAGACAGAAAAATAGTCTTTTTTTTTTTAAAAAGGTAGTTGTAAAAAACAAAGTTCTAGATATACACAATGCAAAACACCAGCTCGTTCAATTAAAAATGTTTATAAAACAGTATCTCTATAAAGTTCATTTGTAAAACAAAAGTTACATTAATTTCTCCTGGGTCTTTTATCAAAGCCAATGCACACACTCTTCTTTACAGTGGTGGAGAATACTTGACAATGCAAGTTTCTCCATACAAAGCCTAACCAAAATATAAGACGAATGTACCAGGGCTTTGCTCGCAAACATTTGAATATACACGCTTTCCAACACTATCCAAAAAGGTCAAATCTTTGAAAAAAGAGTCAAAATAGAAAGCAAAACTGCAGATCTAAACGATCTGTAAATACATAAAATACATATTTTTTTTCTCATGTTTTTTAGCAAATAAATTAAAAAAGCTGATGAGCCACAGTTCTCTTGATGCGCTGACGAATTCCTGTTGTCAACACTGAGTCTGTATGGCTGTTTGTAGGGTGTGTGTGTATGTGTGTGTGTGTAGATCAGTGTAGCAGGAGTCATTAGGAGGCACAGGAGGTAACAGGGAGGCAGGAAGAGGAGAGGCAGTCGTCGGGCCCCTGGTTGGTGATGACAGGTGGGGGATGAGAGCAGGTAGGGTGGGTCTGGGCGATGGGATAGGGGTGGTGGTTAATGGGTGATCCTGTGTTGTCTTAGGCTACCTGGCACTCACTCGAGTCCCCGTGGACCCAGTAGCAGATCTGGGCATATTTGAGAGGTGTTATCCTCACCGCAACGTTGTAATCCTGCTGTGTCCCATCCCCGTTTACATCCACCCACTGGTGGCCGGAGAAAACCCCGATGATCTTCCTCTTCCACTTCTTCTTGCCAGGCTCTTTGAGGCGGATGTAGACCCCAGAGCCACTGGAACCGGGTTTGGCATCGCAGTATTGGTACAACAAATCGTTGGACTCTTCAGAGACGGAGCAGAAGCGGTACACCAGGTTGCCGGGTCGGTCATCGTCAAAGCCAGAGAAGTGGATCCTCCCGGCAGGGAGCTTCTTGAGTGAGGGATGACACCCAGATCCATGTGCCTGACTTTTGGGGCTTTCTTCAGCTCCAGAACAGCGTAGTCATAATCCGCAGCCAGTCCATCAGACACACCTTTGAACCAGCCCTTTGGTACCTGGGTCTGCTTGACCCTGGTCCATCTAAACGAAGGTTTCTCCGATTCTGCACTTCGCCTATTCCGATTCTTTCTACCTCTCCCTTTTCCTTTACGCTCCCCTTTCCCATCATTCTCATCTATTTCCTGCATTTCCTCTTGATCTTTGTCTCCCTTTCTCCTCCTGCCCTTTCCTCGCCCTCCTCTCCCTTTGCCTCCTTTCCCTCGTCTGGACCTCTCTTTCAGGATACCAACACGCAGCTTCTGCACCCCATTTCAGATATTCTTTCCCATCATGGATGCAGTGGGCAGCGGTCAGCACATGTTTGGGCGACACGAGAACCCCAGAACATCCAGTGGAGACCTTCACAGAGGTGGAGAAGGGATATTTGGTGGAGTACTGCTTATCAGAGATGGTGAAACGTGTGTCTGTGCCGTACACCTCTCGTTTGTGGCGGGAGCTGGACGAGATGTTTCCAGGCCAGGTGGTCACCTCATTGAGGCCCTGCACAGAGACAGAGGTGTACGTGCGTGTGCCGTTCTCATAAACCGTCTCGTAGGACAGGAATTCCTCCAGGTCATCCAGAGAAGTGGCAGGGAGGCGACGCTGACACTCAATCCCACAGGTCCCACTCAGCTCCAGCTGAGGACGGGCTGAGAAGTTTGGGGTGCTGAGAGGCACAGTACGTCTTTTTCTTACCAGAGGCACCTTCCACTGTGGCCAGGTATACTCATCGTTGACTGCATTCTCCTCAGCAGTAACAGCCACCACCACAGCCAGCACTGTCACCGGGATTAGGACACACAGCGGTATGGGGCCCATTGTTAAGTTGGGCCTGGCTCTGAAAAACAAAGAGTAAAGAAAAGAAAATTCAGTGAAACTTTGTAATAGATTTGGAAACATGCACAGTTTGAACTTACTAGCTATGCATGGTTCAAGAAATGGCAATGTCATTAGGTCAGTTGATCCACCACTTGGGTCCAGAATGAAATATCTTAACTACTATTGCCATGAAGTCTTGTACATTCATGGATCTCCATATGAGAAATCTTTGTAACTCTGATGATCCTCTAACTTTTCCCTTCCATATGACGTTTGCTTTTTCAGTTTTTTTGTGAGAAATCTGTACAACTATTGGATAACATTTCATACAGCTATCCATGGTGCCCAGAGGATGAATCTTACAATAATTACCTAAGTGAACCCCTGACTTTTCATCAGCATACACCATGACATTAACATTTAAGGTTTTGAGTGGAATGTCTCAGCAACTGTTGAATGGACTACCATGAAATGGCACACATTTGTACACACTGGACACACATTCATGTCCCCTTTTGAATGAATTGTACTCACTTTGGTTATTCCCTGACTTTACATCTAGCACCAGATCAAACTTGCAATTTGTCCAATACTTTGGTTTATGGACTTGTGAAGCTGCTGCACTGGGTGCCAGCCTAACTGACCATGCACAACAGTAAATTATAACTTACAAATAAACTACAACCTTATACTTACTCACTGATTTGGGTGAAGCTGACTCATATTTAATGGTGAAAATATTGTCTGGTTTTGCTTCTAGTGTTACCAGCTTACAGAGTTTCCTGGTAGACTGATAACTTTACTTGTTGCTAAAGTAGCTATCTGCTAACTGCTGCTAATCGTATGTTGTATTACTGTTGTTAGCAGGCAATGGAATAGTGCTCAGCAGCCTCCCACTGAATATGGCCTGACCGGGACCGGAAACAGGCCCTGAGACCATCAGGGAATACAGTACCAAGGTTCTTAACAGAGTTTAACTGATGGCAACTGTAGTGATGTTAGCTGAATCAGCCACCAGCACATCTAAACAAGCTAACCCTCTAACAGCACTATAGTTAACAGCAGTTAGCAATTAATTACTGCAGCAACAAGTAAAGCTATCCAACCATGTCTGTAAATGTCCTCGGTACTGTATTCCCTGTCGGTCTCAGAGGCTGTGTTTGGTCCTGGTCCGGCCATGTTCACTGGGTGGCTGACTCAGGTACTAGGAGCCAAACCAGTCAAGTAAACCTGTCAAACAGGCCTCCGTCAGTCTTGGTGTGGGGCAGGACGTAGAGGTGAAGCTGCAGTAGGCCAATCTGCCACTGACTCTGCAGTGAGAGGCCACTCACAAAAGTACTAATATTCTCCATCACCCTCAGCTGTACTTTGTGTTTAGTGCTCATTAGCAAATGTTAGCATGCTAACATGCTAGGCTAAGAAAGGGAACATGGATACATTATATCTGCTAAGCATCAACATGTCAGCATTGTCATTGTGAACATGTTATCACGCTAATGTTAGCATTTAACTCAAAACAGTGCTGTGCCAAAGCACAGCCTCTCCAAGTCAAGCCGCTCTTAGCAGCTTGTAGCCTTGTTTTTTTTTAGCTAAGCGATCACATCACCATTCAAACAGATCAGCATGTGATTGCCCATCTTTCATAATGCCTTAATATTGTGAAACTCATTTGGACCGTCTTCACTTGAAGTCTTGAAGTAAGCTCAGGCTGTTGCTTGTTTAAACAGATTCCTTCTGTTTCTGTCAGACCAGGTTATTAGCTCTGTAATAGTCTACATACGTCATGATTGCAAAAAGCTTTTTAGTTTGTGTTGTGACACTGATTATTCTGATACCTCCTTAAGTAATAATCCCCTCTACTTAGGACATGCAGAACTGAACTGTACACATATTATCTTGTTTGCAATCTTTAATCAGCTTTATTTTTTAATGAGTCCAACATGTGGTAAAACTCAAGATTTCCCTGAACTGAGGAGGTCTTCTATCCAATGCTGACACCTCCGGGCCGAGACCAAATAAATTCAGATCCATTTACAGCCACACGGAGGCAGTATAGCCCAGAATATTAGACATCTAAGAAGCCAAGAGCTCTATCACTTAGGCAACTGTGCAGTTTGTGGCAGCACAACTCACTGGGGACAGTCCATTTTCTTAAAAAAGAGCACAGCTCCTCAAAAATGCTTTTGCATTTTGCAAGTTTGCAGAAAAAGCTTGGTGCCATTATGTATATGAATAAATATCACTCTTTATAGACTATTCTTGAGCTTTTAAAGCATTTCTAGAGTTGATACATTAGCCGTGTGGTTAGGAGGAGATTTATGTCCTCTGGAGGCTGCGGGCAGCGAGGAGGAGAGGATGAACCCTGATCCTCTGAATGGGCTGAGACAGTGGCTTGGAGGTTTGCCACAATGGTTAACCTTCTCCTCCAGTAATGACCATATCTGGTTTCCTCAGCTCCACTCCAGTCCTTGTCCGTGCATACAAATGACATCAAACACAGAGCTGCAGACAGGCTGTTGCCTCATGCTTCTACTGTAAGAGTGTGACGCTGCCAATAATCCTGATAACCCCATAAAGAAAGTTACAGTTTGGGTACAAATTTAATAGATTCAGCAGACCATCACTTAACTACAGAGCGGGGGAGCTTTTATTCGTCGGCATGGCTGTGGTGATGAGGTCACACGGGCCAAACACAAGGAGAGAAAACCGTTTGGACGCTGTGCAGCAGGAGTGCTAATCCAAGAGTTAATTTCAAACAGAAGTCCAGAGCGGAAAGCGGCGGTGATGTCACTCATTCTCGCTGTTTGAGGTGTTTAAGTGATGTGTGACAGACAGGCTGACATCTCGAGGTGTCCAGCTGGAGGACAAACCTTAAGTAGGACAGCCTAGATTGGACAGGGAGGCCCACACACACAAATGCACATTCTCTTTCAATTAGATGTTAGTGTAGCGTGAAAATGAGACTCCCAGGAGACTCAACTGAGTCAAAAAGAAAAAAAAACTCACTGTAAAAAAGAAAAATCGGAATCAGCTGATCTTTTTTCTAGTATTTATTTCAGAACACTCAAGAGCTTATGAACATGAGTTCTTCTAACTCGAAGTATCTTTACTTGAAATGATGAGTTGCATAAATTTACTGTACTGAGTTCAATCAACTCATTAAAATGACTTTCTGAAGAAACATGGTCAACATATTAGCAGACTTCCCAGCATGCATTGTTTGGAGCAATAAAAGTGAAATGAAGCACTGACTGTTCAAACTGTGAAAATGTTAAAGGAAATTGAGCTTGTTAGCAATGTTAGCGTTACTGAAGATTTGTTGGCTCAAATTAATAGCTTAAGCTTACTGAACATGTTTTCGACTAAATTAACATTGAGTTTATTTGACCAGAAAACTTTATTTATTTTGAATCATTACTAAATTAACATATCTTTTAAATTCAGTCAACTTTAAATTTTAAAACAGCCCGGACACTCACTTTTTTTAAAGTTAAAACAAGGTTTATTTTTACAGTGCATCACCTGTGGACTATGTCACCGCTTCATCATTCATTACAGATATGTTGCATAAATCATCTCTTTTAGTTGGAACAACAAATTCCAGTAAGCACATTGTCATCCAATTGTGAAAGGAGACTGCTTGGCTTAAGTTTACCACACAGTGTCCAATAAAACATTCCCAGTGGCCAACATCTAACCAGCGCCGAAACAGACGATAATAAAATACAAGCCCGCAAGAGCTGTTAAACAGTCTCAATAAATGAGAATACAAAAATGACCCTCATAGTTTTCTGTTCGGCTTCACACTCCGACCGGCCAGACTCAGACATAACACAAATCCTGAAGAAAGCCTGCAATTATTCAGCATAGAGTGGAAACTGATATGCTGCCATGATGGCTCTGCTGCTCATTTGAACTATTTTCCACTGCAGTCAGCTGAACAAGAAGCTGTGCCCTCTGCAGCCCTCAGAGGAGGGAGTCACAGGAGCTGCTGCAGGCACCCAGGAGATAGAGTGACCAAAGGAGGGCGCTATGGCGCTTGTGTCCATCTCCAGCTCAGTCAGCAGCATGGGTCATCATCTATTGTATAGTTCAGGGGTTTCCAAAACTTTTTCATATCAAGGATCCCCACAATAGATGGACAATGGACCACCAATTTTAGAAGATTTTGTCTTAAGGAACCTTCTCTGAGTATTTTTTTTATTTTTAAGTTTGAAGATTATAAAGTCTTCACTGTCAAACAGTGATAAAACTAAGATCACAATAAATTACATAACACCCAACCCTATTTCTTCCCTACTTGTTCCAACTTCCAAAAAAATGTAATAAAAGTCACAATTTTCTATTCCTCTTTGCTGGGGACCCCTTACAAATCACTCAAGGACCCCTGTTGGTCCCCCACACCCCAGTTTGAAAACCACTGGTCCAGCTTAAAACCAAGTTTATTGGTGAAAGGGGTGTTTTCATTCATTTTGACCTATTTTTGACAACATTGTGGCAAATTTCCTGTGTTATACAACCACAGAAACAGAATCTGTTAGCAATAGGAAAATGTTCAATTCTGACTAAATTCAAAAAGTCTAAGCTGTCTTTTCTCATTCCAAAATAAAAAAAAAAAATATCACTGTCAGCATTGCAGTCCAAATAAATAGTCCAGTAAATTTGATAGCCAATGAAATGTGCAAAAACATCTGTGTAATTCCACATCTGTTAGAGTTGTGTGCAGAAAGAAGAGGGGCAATGTATCTTTTAATTCTAAAGGAACCAATGCAAACTGTGCCTAATCATATTTATGATGCACTGATTGAAAAAGCCATTAAAGTCTACAATAACAATAATAAAAATAATTCAACATATTGACATAAATAAGGAATATTTTGCAAGAACTCCGATGGGAAAAAACAATAAAAGCATCCACAAAGAAATGAATCGACAATCCAAACCGCAAGAAATCGATTTTAAAAATGAAAACATAGAAATATTAAATAAAAAACAACCAAATCAAGAGCATATTTCCCCCATGGCTCCATCAAGAGATGGTTCTAACTGTTGCAGAATGACAAAGGCGTCCTACCTGCTTGCATCCGATTGATGGATCCGCCAAATCCGCAATGTATTGTTTGTTTTCCCGAGAAATATACAAATATGATCCCAGTGGAAAACAAACGGCTGTTAGTGCATCCCAGACGTCCCGGTATCAGCAGGGCGACGGCTCCTTCTCCTCATCGCTCCTTCAAAGAGGCTGAGAGAGAAAAAGTCGCAGCCGGGACACTCAGTCAGGCTGCACTTGATGCTGAGGAGGGAGGGAGGGAGGAGGAGGAGGAGGGGGGAAGGGAAAAAAAAATCTCAAAAGGACTTTTTTTTTTCACTTGTGACAAAAGCTGTTCACATATGGGTGGGACCAGACCAAGCGATCTGACTGAGGGGCTGAATTGGGTGAAGTCAGTGGGCTATTGAGTCGAGACAGGAGGTGTGCTGCGGGTATACAGCAGCCAGGCAGCAGCAGCAGCAGCAGCAGCAGGAGGAGACACTCACTCAATGGGACTGTGAAGGAATTAGTTCCACTGCGCTCCACAATAGTTTCTCAGGCGTTTCCTTTCTGAGCCTGTGAGCCTCAACATCTGCAGCACTTTGATCCCACAAGCCCATTGAAGTGGAAACGCTGGGGATGTAGCTGTACCTTTAGTGCAGTGGTTTTCAAACTGGGGTCAGGGGACCAATAGGGGTTCTTGAGTGGGTTGCAGGGGGTCCCCAGCAAAAGGATGAATATAATATTTGAACTTTTATCGTGTTTTTTTTTTTTGGAAGATGGAACAAAAAGGGAAGAAATTTTGATTGATTATTTATAACAACTTTATTATCTTCAAACTTAAGATAACAAAGGGGTCAAATGTGCATCTACTGTGGGGGTCTCCACAGGCGGTCACTCGCTGTCACCCAGTTAGGTCTTAGGTGGGGTTAGGGATAAGGTAGGGGTGAGATTAAGGTAAGGGAAACAGACTTTGACACAACAGGGGGAACAAAAACGTGAGCTACCGTGGCTGAGTCGCCCTCCTCCCGGTCCTGAGTAATTCTTAGCATCATAGCCGGGCAAATGTTAGTGTTAAGCGAACGCCTCGAGGGGTGCAGCCAATCAGAGGTAGAGTATGGGCACGTCTTCCCGCAAGACATTCTAGGTAGGCGAGACAGTGAGTCAGATTAGTCTCTCCTGAGCTGCAAACCTCAACTGGTATAAGTGCAACGGGTCATAAAACACATGGTTCGGATCACAGTTTTGAGTTACGGATCTGATCATTTTTCGGATCAAAAAAGAAAACAAAGGTGGGATCAGGGTCGGCGCTTGGCTTTGATGCGGCAAGCTCTGTCTGTAGTCACCACCATAATGGTAAATATTGTGGCGCAGAAGTTAAGACAGCAGATAGTTACAAGAAACATCACAATCCTCTGATCTATTTCTGTGACTACAAGCATGCCCAGTTTCCCAGTAACACCAGTGAAAATGGCAGAAGACACTCGACTGACAACTTGTAAGTCAGTCGCTCTTCCTCCGCTGCCACACAGAATGCTTCAGTGTAAAACACAGCGCACGTCTGTCTTGTTGGGTCGCCGCAACTCTGCATCGAGATTTAGGGAATTATGATTTTAAAAAGTAACAGTGTCGGAAAGACTGTACTTCGATGTGTAAGATCTTTGCTGTATGTCAAGGTGGCGCTAATGTACTTACCTTGCGTACTTGCCTACTGTTGGGTATTTTATCTTACGATGCATCGTGATTAATAAAGTGATCATAAGCATTTGTTTGCATGCACAATATTAATATGCAAAAACAACAGACAGCTGTTAAATAAGTGTAATGGAGTAAAAAGTATAATATTTCTCTTTGAAATGCAGTGGAGCAGAAGTAGCAGAACACTGAAATAATATGTATGGCACGAGTACCTCAAAATTATATTGCATTTAGGTAGCCTACAGCGCTTAAGTAAATGTACTTTCCACCACTGCTTTGGTGGTGGAACATAACTCTAACTGACTACCATAACATCCATATGTGTCATCAAGATATGTAATGTACAGCCAAACCCACACAGTCTGACGTCCTCATATATAATCATGTGGTCATATAGCTGACCAGAGGATATGCATGTATATATCATCATCATCATCATCATCAGAAGAAAGTTTTCTTGCAGAAACTGTGGTCCACGTTATCTTCTTTTTTATTTCACTGTAACAAGAAGTGATGGACTCTGAGACCCAATCCGATAAATTTTGTGTTCAGTCTTTATGCATTATGTAAGGTCAGGACCAACGAGAAGAAACCAGGAGCCCTCTGGCTGACAGAGGAATAATGCCATTTAAGTCTCAATGAGCCAAGAAAAGACACGGAAAATATGTGTGTAATGAGGGAGTGAAAAAGAGAAAGAGAGAGGAGGGGAGGGAATGTGATGCTGCACATCTGGTTCAAGAGGGAATGAGGAGCACAGGATGTGATCGGGATTTGAAACCGCTCTTTGCGTAATCTTTCCGTCACTTTGACTTACAACAGCTTCACACCACTTCAACGAAATAGTAATAAAATTACACCTGTTACTCTGTGTGTGTGTGTGTGTGTGTGTGTGTGTGTGTGTGTGT
This sequence comes from Lutjanus argentimaculatus, assembly GCA_034769285.1. Classification (NCBI taxonomy): domain Eukaryota; kingdom Metazoa; phylum Chordata; class Actinopteri; order Lutjaniformes; family Lutjanidae; genus Lutjanus; species Lutjanus argentimaculatus. The sequence goes on along the minus strand of JAWZSL010000025.1, from coordinate 8,140,724 downwards.
GTGTGTTTGAGTGTGAGTCTGTGTGTGTGAGAGAAAGAGAGACAGAGAAGACTTGGGTGGCCTGCACACCTGACCGCCATGTTAAGGATCATGATGGATGCTCATCCACGTGGGTGGTGATCACACACACATGCGTGTGTACATTGCACATACAACTACAAAGCTGAATGTTTTCTGAGCAGTATGGTTCAGAAGAAGAAGAGGTACATTTTCCCTCCCTCCTGCTCTCTCTGGGTGTGGTTCTATTAATAAAACATAGGCTACCTACATTTTGGGAGATTGACCTGCTGCTCAATGAAAACACACTGTGGGGACTGTAAACATACGGGGGTCCCTGCTAGATTATTGGCTAGAGTGCACAATGCTGAGACTTTTGCACGGTCGTACCGGTGCACAGAATATTAAGTTATACGCTGGGCCACACAGACTGTGGAAAAACATTGTGTGTGTGACATCACCCGTAGCTTTGGAGACTTTTTGAAGCTTAAGTTGGGTTCACCACTCACCACCATCTTTGTCAAATTACTGAAGCCACAATATCTAAATTATTTAGGCAATGAGCCGGGAGTAGCAGAAGTGGGATCAACACAGTTGAGTATGATGGCCTGAAACCATTTTTCAACTGAGTAAACAGCATCCTCTGATACCCTGAGCTATTGTGGAACAATATAATGGAATTTGAGCAGTTTGTTATGAGCAGGTCCATGTTTTTCTATCTCATGCATGCGCACTAGAGGTGCATCTGTATTTAGATCTGTTCAACCAACAAAATTATCGGTCTCTGTATTCAGATAGAAGACCCGAAGTGGGTGTGATTTATACCAGAAGTCACAATGAATTGGGTAAATGCTTCATTTTAATCTAATATTCATTGGCAATGTAATTATTGTGTCTACAAAGCATTAAAAAGATTTAAAATTGGCATATAATTAATTATAAAATATATTTTGGCATCCTCACAGTGTACTTTTAATCTCTCAGTCTCTTTTTAGCTTCAGCTAAACTAAGTTTTATGAACTGTCTGAAGCCCACCACCATTTATCCTTTAAATGGAGGCTATTTAAAAGTTTCAAACAGAAAAAAATGTTTTATAAAAAAAAAAAAAAACTGTTTTGCATTGGAAATAGAAACTCTTCAGTAAAGATACACACTGATGCTTGGTAACCATGAACTTAAACATACAGGATTTAAAACACTTGTCAAATGTTTTATGAGAAAGGACTCTGAACACAGAATGTAAACAGACCTTACAAGCAAACAGAGCACCTTTGAGATACACTGCATGTTTCTATTTATCTTGTACATTGTGTTAACTCACACCACACATTTTGACTGGAATATCTGCACAAGCTGCCACGGGACATACTCACCGACGTTGATGAAAAGAGAGAAAGACAGGGTTACTTTGTACATCTTGGAAAGTAAGTATAAAAATAGAAAAAGCCGCAGATGGCTTGGAAGATGCAGACGGCAAAGTTCTGTTTTATATCACAGCTGTCTCAGTCAGGACGGTGAGTTTTGGCCACAACAATGTAAAATACTGCTCCAGTAATATTAAAAACAAGCTCACTGCAGTTTATAAAAGATCCTTTGATAACAGCCATGAGGGAAACTGGACCGTAGAGCTGTTCAGACTGCAGCCGAACAAAACGTCGGACCTGCCAGAAATTCAGCAAATTTCCCAAAAGCCAGATTGTTGATCATTCAGGAGAAAACAAACCAATTTATTTATTTCTTTATGCTTTGTCTTTATTTATTGAATTCAAAGCACATCTTGGAGGCAGTCGTGGGGACAGGTGCAAAGAATATGTTGGACACAGGTATGATTTTTCATGTGGGTGAACTGACTAATAAGCAGATTGTGCAAAATTCTTATTCTTATTCTTATTCTTATTCTTATTCTTATTCTTATAGTATTATTGCATCCTTCGCAACTTCCCCTCTGCTCAGAGGCTGTTCAACATCCCAACACCATAACAGGCTGTGACCGCTGTCATCACAACCCTCACAGAAGCAGAAACACAGTAAATGTCCCTGTTTTCAGTTAAGTTCAAGGTCAGAGGTCACAGCAGAGGAGCGAACCAGCAGACAGAGAGAGTTGCCTGTGCTCGCAGCCCCGTGGCTTCCAAATAGAAAAGCAGTGAGTGATATTTCTGGTCGGAGGTCGGGGCTGCGAGGAGTGGATAGAGGGGCTTTTGTGCCGGGCGTCACACCCTCACGGGAAGTGCTCCCTTTGCGCTCTGCTGTGGCAGATGGATGCTTATTGGTGGGAGCTAAGTTTCAGGAATTTCATTAGTTGTGTTTGGGTGTGCTGGATGAGACCTTACCCACCTTCACAGCGGTAAACCAGCAACTGGGTGCGGCTCTTAACTTCTTCCACTCCCCACCTCCCTACCATAGGTCCATTTTTGGTGGTTTTAGGGGGAGATAGAAAGTCAACAGCATGTGCCACATAGAAGTGGTATACAATATCTGAAATCTTGGAACCCAAGGACTGTTTTTAGAGGCAGCTCAAGTTTTTCTAGTCATAAATCTGTAATAAACTTTGTGATTTCTTTAGGGGTCTATTCACATTGTGAAAGTTTTGAGTGTAAAAGAACATTATGAAGGAAGTATGAAGTGATTGTCGTTGTCTCAGCTCTGTTGCACGTGCTGAATACTGATCCGTGGTTTCCCCGCCATGCTAGCGTTGTCAGCATCTAGCTGAGCCTGGCTGGACTGGAGACCATCAGTTTGACAGGGAACACAGTACCAATGTTTTCATGCTGGGTTTGGCACCTAAGACAGCTAGCTCCATGCCGAACCGAGCTAACTAGCTAACACCAGCTCCAGATAGCAGTAGACAGATAGCAGTTAGCCTACTTTAGCTACAAGCCAACTAGCTAACCGCTCTCTGTCCATCAGCTAAAGCACCTTGGTACTGTACTACGTTGTCAAACTGGCCTTATAACATTCAGTGACATCTTTGTGATAAGTCCAAATGGCAACATTTTAATTGAAGTCCATGAAATTAGTCATGACTGTTGCAAAAGCATTTGACAGTGTAATAAAACTTAATGACATCTTTATGACAAGACATGCCCAAAATTGTCATAACAAACACATTTCAATCAGTGTCAACTTTGCATTAAATATGTCATAATTAGCTGAATGACATTTAATGACAGCAGTCTTAAACATTTATAAAGACTTCTTCATGTTCACGACAGGTGTCACGATATGGTTTGACACTCTAATGACAGTCTTATGTACAGCCCTTCAACTAAAGCGTAACCCCAGAACGACACCAAGGGGGTAAACACTCCAGGGTTCTGTTCAGCTGGACTAAACAAGGCTGGTGTGAACCTGCCCTCTGAGGGAGGTTTGGGGGAGAGTAGCCTTCGAGTTAGCGTTTATCCTTGAGCAGCCAACTGCCCTGATTCACAGTGTCTCAAACTGCTACTGGGGAGTTCTTATTCTGGATTCTTCCGTGTGATTTATTATTTATTAGAGACCACGAGCTCCCTGATTTGTGTTTCGGCAAATTTAAGAGAACGAAAAGTTTTTTCCTGTTGAAACTCTCTCAGAAGACCTCATTGCCCTTTCTGCTGTATATAGCACAGTATACATTAAAGGCTGCCTACTCCTCTGCACAGACCACACTAATAAACTAACTCAGAGGGCTGCAGTGACCCACAGTTCACTTCCACAGGCTTTATTTTGACAACTGAATGGTCTCTTAGCTCCACTGCACGCTAAACAGACCACCATTGATATGATAGGACTCTCAACCTCACTCCCTCTCTCTCTCACATACACAAACATTAATACAGTATATATAGTAAATATATATAAACAGTAATGGGACAGTTAGCTAAAGGTCTCGCTTAGATCCTCATACAGTTTATAACCTTTTTATAGTAAATATTTGGGTTAATGGTTAGCATGCCAGCTTTCACAGACGAGACTGTACGTGATGAAAGGCTGACTCAAGTCACACGTGTGTCTTTGAATCTCATGTGCAAACAAACAGGCAACCACAGTCCTGCTGCAAAGACGGACCTGTGAAGGCACGTCATAGCACTGCCATCAGTTCAAAAAAGACACATAAGTTTTCAGGAAAAAAAAAACTTTCCTTTTATTATTGTTGATGCAGAAGAAATTGAAGTTATGCTGGATTGCTCCCTGGAAGTGAGGTTGGAAGTCGGTCACTGGCCCAGGTAAGGGAGTTCAGGGTCTTGTTCAAGAGTGAGGGTAAGATAGAGCATGAAGGGGACAGGCAGTTTGGTGCTCCATCAGCAGGGGTGTAGTGGTAAATACAGAGGTTGGTAAACTGCGGGTAAACTCGCACCTTGATACCCCTTCTTGATTGACACAATTGATCTGGAAATGAGTGAGTAAATGCTCAGCCTCATTTCAAAGAGATGGACAAACTGAGTTGGGTTTACCCCTCACTTTGTTTTACCAGACTGTCATGGTGAGTCTTAGAGGGTCTAGTGGTCAGTCTATGTTCCAACCTTCAACTACGGTCATGAGCTTTGGCTAATGTGCCGAAAAGATTGAAATCCCGGACCAGGATGACTGCCAGAAAATGATAGATGGATGGATGATGCTATGAGCTATATTCGCTATGCTATGTTGAAAAGAAAACCAAATTTTGAAAACAGTAAAAGATGTTGGTGGGGAACCTGAAAAAGTGAAATATATTGTAGTCACACCTAGATAATTTTGGCAAAATGCAAGCTAACTAGCCAGATAACCCACATCAATCCTTAGCTAGTTAGCTAGTGTTTTGCTAACTCAAGATGTGACTCGTCTCTTTTACAGATCTTCCAGGAACATCTTTTAACTATCTTCAAATTTTGGTTTTCTTTTCGACATAGACAGCTCTAGCACATAGCATATCTAAGTGCACGAAACAGGAAAGGAGAAAGCACATCAAGGTTCTGCTGGGAACCAAGCTTGGTCAGCTGTTACTAGAGCACAGAACAACAAGGGGCTCAGTGTTGCCAGATGCAAAATATAGCCATATTGTACTGCGACTTTAAAATCATCACACAAACAGAATTATGCCACGTGCACCATATTACAGAGAGGCTCCGTCTCACGCGCAACAGTCATCGCTTTACACAGAATCAATCACAGCCCATCACTCAACCATTCCTTCTGTTCTTACCCGTCAAAATAAAAGCACTGCTCCACCAGCTGCTCAGTGCTCAGAGCTGATGTGATTGGTTGCACTCAAACAAGGCTTTGTTGTGTTTTTATAGAAATATATTAAAAAAAGTCACAATTATTGTACTTCCCTTTTTAGAATAACTGAGCGTACATCATGCAGGTATAAAAATTACGTTACAAATACCATAATTATCATGCATCAGGCAACACTGAAGGGGCTGCACTTAGGAAGGGTCAATTGCCTGGTAATCCATTTGCAGCTGATATTTCATTACAAACCACAAATGTCAATAAGCTGAAGGCTACGAGAGGGATATAGTCAGGGCATCACCGAAGTCAATCCATGCAATAGTTGTTGAGATATCGCCACTTTTGCAGCAACACTGCTAGCTTGGCTACAAATTGCCACGTGTAAACAAAAATTGTCTAAAGCTTTATTAGTGTACCCATCTTGACACTAAATTGCATGGAAATCTTATCATAGATTGTTGAAATCTTTCTCATCCAGACTAGCGAACCAACAAGCTAGCAAGCATGAAAATGAGACCTCCTCCATTCAGGAAATATGCAGCACTTTGATATGTAGATTAGCATGCTAGACTGAGCCTGTCCTTTCAATCAGATCAGCATGTATTCCTTTATCTGTGACTCTGTGTGGTCTTATGTTTACACAGAGTGCCCATAATCCCTTCCTGCAATAAAAACTTAAAAATATCATCCCACATCAAATGCCTGCATGCACCTGAAACATCCACCATAGATGTTGTTAATCCCCCTCTGCACTGAAAAAACTACCCTACAGGTAAGAAACAGAATGGAGCGCCTGTTGCTTTTTTCATGGCTGGGATAGTATTTGGACACTTGAGGTTTCCAGCCATGATTGACGATCTAGTGATTTGTACTTTGGTCCAGTAATGTGTAGTTCAGAAGCCCAAAGGTGCATGAAGGGCCTCATTAAGGTCATTCAGGGCTCTTTTACTCACTTTTCTGTCTCATATAGAAATCATAGCAAGCTTTGAATTCATCTCTGGCTAGTGAGCAGCTTCTTAGAAATATCTTCTCCCCTCATCCATCCCACTGGTGTCAAAACATTTAGCACAGCCGAGAAATCTGGGCACGCAAAAGAGGAAGCAAAACAAACATCACAAAAGCCTATCTCTGATCGTGATAATAATGTGTGCACAACAGGCAGGGCAACGTTTTAAACAAAAGTTTGCACAAGATGTTGGCTGACATGAAATCAGTCCCTCCACTTTGCAATAACTTTTAACACTGTACACCAAACATATATTTTGCAGATTATACAGTAGATGCGCCATCCGTGAGCCTCATTTGGCAACACAGGGGAAAGTGGAACCAACAATTCAGGCCTGTTATTGAGCTGAGGGGCAACAGATCTGCAGTGTGTCCCACCAAGATGAAACTGTTTAGACACGCAGAGACAAACACGGCGAAATGTGACATTTATCCCTGACAGAGCTTTTGTTTATAGTGAGGATTTGGACGAGGAGGTGTTTTCATTTCACAATGTGCTGCCAGGACTTGAGACATGTGAGAGGAGGGAGGATACAGGGAGAAAAAGGTATTTGTTCAGCTCGGATGTTGCAGTTATACGTCAGGGAAACGAGAAGATGTGATCAAAGCAAAAGCATAGCATGATTTAAAATGCAAATATAGTGTGCTGCTGAAGTCTTCCTTACACAAAAGCAAATTTAAAATGATCACAGAAAAATCTATGAATGTGGCACTTTATTTTACAGTACGCTAATGAGATATAACCAGCTATACTTTATATTATATTAGACAAATACTATAAATAATATGTTACTTAATAGACAGTATTAGACCCTACATTAAAGGGCAATTACAATACAATACAACAGAACTGCACTGTAAACTTAAGTATATTATTTCCCACTGTTAGACTGTTATTAGACTTTATGATGTGTAATTAGGGGCACATTACAACAGAACTGTACTGTAAACTTAAGTCTATTGTTATCCATAGTTAGTCCCTTATTAGATGTTCTTTCCTTCTAACAGTCTAATGTCTTATAAGAGTCTAACAGTGTGAAAAAATACACCACAGTTCTGTTGTTTAATGTCCTTAATTGTTCTCTAAGAAAGTCTACTGAGGGTCTAATAAAGGGTCTAATACTGTCTCATAAATAACATATTATTCCTAGTTTTTGTCTAATTTGATACAAAGTACAGCTTGTTATGTCTTATTAATGTACTGTGAAATAGAATGTTACCTATAAAAAAAAATCACATTTGTAAAAATTATCTTATAGGCATGTAAGGTTTTTGGGATATGTGATATGTGATAAATTCATGTTTGAGGTTTTCGACATTTTACATGATAAATTTGGGATGTTTCATATGTGAAATCATATTGGGAAGGGAACACGCACACTCACGCACAAACATAAATATGCAAACAAATGCTCACAGGTTTGGAATGATTTCATACAATAAGAATGAAGTGAGGAAAGCAGAAAAGACTCTGTGTGTCTGCATGTTGAAAGACAGAGGGACTCACATATTCCGCAGGGTCAAAAAGGTTACATAAACACACTGTGCGACTAGGTTAACACACTAATCTCTGTCCTCTTTCCTGCAGAAGAAAGGGGTTTTTGTTGAAGTGCAATGATAACGCCTCTTTGGCTCATTCTGCCAAATGCCATTTAGTAGTTTGACTGGAGAAGCTCTGCTGTCTCTGTGGCCGAATCTTTGCCCTCTGAAGTTCAATGCCTCGCTCAGTTCTGTTTGGCTGCACAGCTTTTCTCATTCTGCAGTCAGACGGAGTTCAGTGGCACACCTTGTTTTGTGGGTACAGTCATCGCGAAAAGGGCCAAAACACACCCACACGTTGGTGCAGGCAAGTCGAAACACACACGTCCAGACTGTGTGCCAGGAAAGACAGACTTATTGTTCAACACTATTGTGTTGAAGCGCCTTTTAAATTTCTGTTTACTTTATGACCTACCTTAAATGTACTACCAGGAGTTTTTAACTGGTTATGACATGGTCTTAATTTAGTTCTGATGTCTCTATATGACCCACATAAGCAAAGGAGACTGTCTGCAAAAAGATTGGCTCATTATTATATTGTCTAGTTACTCTTAATGCCTGCCACTGGCTTCTCTTTGACATTGGATGAAATGGTTTGCAGCATGCAGACCTGAAGAAACTATGTTAACATTTTCCCAGGAAAAGTTACAGTGAGTACAATTAAAAAGAAGCAGGAAGATTTTTTCTTCTTTAGATTATTTTATTTTTGATGTTATATTTTGTGCTTATTATGGTAAAAACACTGCAACACAATATGAAAGTTTCTTGTAGCCGCTTTAAAATTGAGCTGAAATGTGAAATACTATATTTGAAAATGACCTACAAGACTCTGGGTGAGTGTTTCTCGTAGTAGTCCCATGGAGATGTTCTGTCAACAAGGAAAGTTTCCTTGCTGTCAATTTCCATGGAGGTCTGACTGTGATACTGACAGCCCTGTATAGAGCATACATACAATTTTTCCAGTAGCACACAGGGTTTTGTACTGTGAGTGATTTAAGCCATCTGTCCCTCAGTTTGGGACTCATTTGGGAGTACTCATTGTATGGATAGGTTTCTGTGTCACAATGAAAGTGGAAACTAGCAAGTTAGTTAGCCTACTACTAGTAGTAGTCATGTTAGCCTCTGCCATAGATGTAATATATGCACCTACACAGCTTCCAAATTTTCCCAGTGGCATTGCAGCAAATAATTCTACTGCGGCCCAGAAAGCATTTTCCCTTCAAGCCACAATTATCAAAAGAAAAACTGACTCTTCAAACTGATGACTCTTTGATTCATGAATTTTCATGAATTCCATGGAGGTTTTATACTTTTAAAATTTCCCAGAGCCGAGAAGAAAAAAAAAAAAAATGGTGACGCCATCGTGATGTAAAGTCTATGGGCTGAGTGGGAACTCATGGGCAGGAGCAAAGGGGGAAACACTGCATATTCACTGGGCGGTGGAGTTTGCATCAGACAAGCAATTCTCATTGGACTGGATGGATGCCAACCGGAGTGCATTTTAATACATTTTTGGCTTTTGAACACTCAGTGCTGTGTTTGTCCTGTGGAAAGGAGGAGAGACTGGTTAGCGTTAGTGGCCTCTCTTTCACAGGAGTAGTTGCACTGATGGCAAACTATGAGACTGTCGAAATTCAATTAAATTCAAGTTCAATGGGTCGTTCTCCTTGGAACAAACTTTTGAACAATTCTCTGTGATTCAAATTCAACATATCCTCCAAATCATACGCCCAGATAGGTCGTACGTGGACATACGACCCAGTAGAGCGTTTCTCATACGCCCCGAGTATAGGTCGTACGTGGACATATGACCCAGTAGAGCGTTTCTGGTCGTTTTCTGTTGGAGAACAGGCTACATTAAGAAAAGCAAAAGTCAATAGAACAGTGGCGTGGTGCATCAGGGAGGGCGCCCACCCCCGGAACAGGAGACCTGAGTACAAACTCCGGCAAGGCCGAGCCCGACGGTGCTTCTACTTTTGGGGGTTAGGGTTAGGGTAAACGTACGTATAGGTCGTATAAAGCTGCTTTCAAAAACGACCTCTCTGGTCGTTTTCTGTTGGAGGACAGGCTCGTTAGTCACTGTAACATCAATGTAGGCTAACAGTTATTAGAACACCTGTAAAGCGGAGTGATACATGAAGTTAAAAGGCCCAGTGATGTTACACTCTATATCAGCACTCATGTAATGTCTCCCATCCAATCCAATTACTTGCTCGGAACTAACTGTTGTATAGACAGACAAATGAAAAAAAAAATCAATTAAAAAATACAAAAACTGAACAGCTACATTAAATCTAAGCAACCAGTTGCCATTAAATAAAAGTCTGAAAGCAGTACCATCACTACACACACAGGTGTGCATTAACACACATTCCTATGGTGTGTTAGCACAGCGGCTCAGCAGTACCTTCCTCAGGATATGTTCAGGGCTTCCTTGACTCAACCCGGCCTATTATGATCAAACTCCTTCTCACAGTACACTCATGTCAACGCAGCTTTCTCTAATAATGCAAGACAGAAAAGCTGCAGCTTAAAGCGCTCTCTTTTTCCACCTCCCCAAATATCCGTGGGCCCAAACAGTGGGTCATTATGAAGAGTGATCAGTGAAAGGGCCCATTGATTTGGGGGGCTGGGGGAAGGTCACGTATGGACTCACAGGAGAGAGAGAGAGGGAGAGAGACAGCAAAGGAGCGAGGGCAGTCATGTATAGATGTACAGCATTAGACTCGGAAGTGCGGCGTCCCTCGGGAACCCCTCCAAAACATCCACCCATTTCCTCCACTGGTACTGGAGGTGCTCAGCAGGCCCGACGCCTCGCAGTTCTTTTGTGTGTGTTCTGTTCAGGGTCCAAGCAGCAGTTATGGCTTCATAAAAGTATCTAAAGAGAGGAAATGTGGTTCTCGTTCAGATTTTCCTTTGCCAGTGATCAATGTGCTGCCAGTTCCTAGAAGCGGAATGATGAACCATGGGAAAATATGTGAAACTACTGCGGAAACAAGTTGATGGCAGGTAGAGTTTATTGGTCTAAGGTAGTGATAATTAAAGCGAGTGAAAGGTCAAAATTTCCTGGAGGTCGAGGCAGGGGAGCACACCTTCGTACACGTGAGAGGGACTGTTTCACCTCATGCTCTCGTTACCTTGCACTTTGACCTCTTTGCCTTTTCACCCACTGACTCTATTCCTTATATTCAAAATCATCTGTTCTCATGGTCACATATTCATATTTCTCAACACTGCAACCATTGAAACAAATCTCACATTTCTTTTCCTTTATTTTAGTGCTATACTTGCTTTCACTCACCAACTTTATGATGCATATCACCTTCTTGGAAAGACACTAAGCTTAGAGTATGCTGATGTCATCAAACAACTGGCACTTTACTTAGCTCATCTATCAACATTATGATGGTCAATGATGTTCAGTCTTATGTATGCCATTAAATTGTTTCAGTTGACACACAGGATCCTTGCTTGCACATACGGAGTGCAAGCACAAGCAACTACAATTAATTTAATGGCCACCAGTGTCATTAATAACAAGGATTTTCTGAAAATTCAGCATAGTAACTTCAATATAAAGCAACAGCACATTAACAGATCAACAGGTTTGCAGTAAAATAAAATAAAAAGGCACAAGGGTTAATATAGTGCTACATCTTAATTCTGGTGTGTAAATGTCTTTAAAAAAAAGACCTATATTATGTATTTTGATGAATTGTATACTTACATTATTGCAAATGTTTCCAACCATTTATTCACCAAAACGGCATATTTCTTTTGGTTTGCTATCACCTGAGGCGTAAGCGAACTAAGCGCCTGTTTCGGGTCCCTGTGGCCACCACAGGGCCCCCAGGATTGCTTGAAATGTTTTTGGTTTTTTTTTGTGATATATCACACAAAAACATGATATTATGTGAACAGGGTAATTTAATAAATTCCAGCCTCCTTTGTCAGAGCTGCTGTCACATTCATACACACAGTGAAGGCCTATTAATTAAAGTGCAATTAAGACCAGGACAGTCTTTTTAAGATTAAAAACCAAAGAGAGGTAAAAAATATGCCTGGTTGACATTAGTATGATGTAAAAAAAACAAAAAAAAAAAAAAAACAAAGTTAAAACTTATAAAATTAATTATTATTTGTGTCAGTGATCAAGCATTAACAGTCAATTGTATTGGTGGCACTGAGGTGGTGGGGGCCCCACATTAAATTCTAAAGGCTTGGACCGGCCCTGCTGGGGACACACAGGATACATCAGGGAAAAAGGAAGGGAGTGGGCGAATGTGACTAAATGTGAGGTGAATACAACTTAAATACATCACCTCATCTGTGAAAATTTCTTTCCTAGTGATGTAACAAAGATTTTCATTGGCAAAGATGGTTGTTTAACAGTGACGGCACCAACTCCCATGATCCCACACTACTTCACAACATCATCAAAGTCTGTCTTTTCTTATCGTTTCGATGAGAGAGACACCACTAGCGGCAGAAATTACATTTAAGTTTAATTTTCTTTGAGCACGCATCTACCGTAAGTGCTTCTATCTCACCTTCATATGAACTCTGTCCTATGGCTTATACAGGCAGATGCCATTGCAATCAGAAGGTATGGCTTCCCCTTTCCATAGAGTCTGTCTGTAATTACATTTAACGACCACGTTTGTGAATCCTTTACCATCAGCAGCTCGGGTGCAGGAAGTACAGCCAGGTGTTGCTGTCAGTACCAGCAGAATAAATGGAGGTAAGAGAGAAAACCATGTGTTTGTGGGAGATTTGATTCTCAGTAATTGTATTTGTCTTTGTCTGCTGCCTCCTCCTCTTCCTGACCAGAAAAGCCCCACAGGGATAAACAAGAGCCAAAACACAGCCAAGAAAAAAAGACGGCTGTGTATGGATTGGGATCGTCCATTAAGACAGTTCCTCTTTATGTGTATGTGTGTGTGTTAGTGTGTGTGTCTGTTAATAAGACGCGATAACAGGAGGTCACATCCATAAAACATCTGGTTCAACAGGGTCATGAAAAGTTGATTAGATGAGAATTAATGCAAATGAAATCAAAGGCCGACTCTACCCTGAGTAAATTTTCACTCTTTATCACTTCTCTTACATTATGGCCTTGACTGTTTGCCTTCTGAAAACCAAGAAAGCATGTAGTGGTGGAAGTGATACTCAGGTCTTTTGCTTTAGTGAAAAGAGCAATACCATATTGTAGAAATACTATGTCATGCATTGAAACTTTAAATAAAAGTACCAAAGTGAAGTACCAAAAATAACCATTATGTAGAATGGCTCAATTAGGGCTGCAACTGACTAATATTTTCATTATTGATTAATCTGTACATTATTTTCTCGATTAATAGATAAGTTGCTTGGTCTAAAAATGTCTGAATATGGTGAAAAATATTGATCAGTGTTTCCCAAAGCCCAAGATGACGTCCTCAAATGTCTTGTTTTGTCCACAACACAAATATATTCAGTTAACTGTCATAAAGGAATAAAGAAACCAGAAAATATTCACATTTAAGAAGCTGGAATCAGAGAATTTTGACTTTTTAAAAAAAAAACTACTTCTATCAATTAATCAGTTACCAAAATAGTTGGGGATTAATCTACTAAATTAATAATTTCCTTTAATATTCAATTCATTGATAGTTGATAATATGTATTAGATTATGGATTGGAAATATTGATGCATTAATGTGTTCACTATTTAAATGTTGCAGCTGGTAAAGATGGGGCTGATTTTATTGCTTCACGTACTGCTGGGTAGATTATGAATTGCCCCACAGGACTCAATAAAGTTTTATCTATGATAACAGCTGACAAGTTATCAAATCAATTTTATATAGAGATAAAGTACAATAATCGTGTCTGGACCAGAAATATAAAGTAGGTTAAAGTACAAGTACCATGAATTGTATGCAAGTAAAGTACTCAAGTAAATGTACTCAGTTACTTTACACCACTGAGAGTTTCCATCATCACTCATGGTGTCATTTAAAGGTCCAGTGTGTAGGATATAGGGGGATTTATTGGCAGAATATGTCAGACTCCTCAAAGTCCAGTGTGTATTTTCAGAGCAGCGTTTGTTTTCAGGATAACACACTTAACTTTACACTGGAGGACAATGGACAGTTATAAACATCTGATCAACTTGCAGTGGAGGACTCTTTGCTGCTTGTTATTGTTAATTTACAATATTGTGTGTGTCCTGCGCTCCTCCTGCAGAGCTCCTGCAGCCTACAGAGCTTTCCTCATGTCTTTGAAGGAGGAGACGGTGGAAAACGGCAGCCTTAACCACAGACTGTATACTAAATAGGATTTCAAACTATTTAATATACCGTCCATGGCCCCAACTTGTTATTATGGACGTGCAATTGCTACATATTTCTCCTTTGAGCTCTTTCACAAAGTGGCAACTTCTAGAGCTAAAAATGGAAAAAAATAAATAAATAAATAAATAAAAATTGCTGTTCATCTAATGGCCACTTGAGACTGGCTCCAAAAACAAGTCAGTCCCCACAGACCCCCATATTAAAATTGTCATGGGGATTTTATATAACTGATCTGTTTAAATGATATTGAGGCTTAAAGTTACGCATAATAAAAGACATGCTCACTATGAATAACAGATGGATACTGTCACATGTGGCTAGCTGCTAGGATGCTGCTTTATTTGACCTCACGCTCCGCCTCTTTGCCCATTTCTGGATTAGCTGTGAGTTAAGCAGAGTAAGCCTCTACCAAAACGGCAATGGCCACCACACCACCACACTGTTAGCTTTTCACTTTCATGCAGCTACTTTTGATTTTTTTGTTTTGCAATAACTTTTGGCCATGCAAGTGGTGCGTCTCCACAGATGTCAGTGTTTTTGTTTGGTCGGTGCACCACTTTTTTCCAGGCAGAAATTTCTCATCAACTATTGGATGGGTTGCCATGAAATTTGGTGCAGATGTTCATGGTCTACTTAGCATGAATCATATGACTTTGGTGATCCTCTGACTTTTCCTCTAGCCCCACCATGAGTTTAATGTTTGTGGTTTCTGGTAAAAAAAAAACGTTTCAACAACTATTTGATGGATTGTCATGAAATTTGTTTCAGACATCCCCCCCCCCCCAGGATTAATTGCAATCACTTGGATGATTCATGCTCCTCATTTTTCATCAGGTCAAACTTTCAGCTTGTCCAGTACTTCAGTTCATGACCAAATACTGGCAAAATTAATAGCATTTCCCACCAGTATAGTTTGTGTTCAGTGCATGGTGGTTTTAATGTCAATCTCCTTCTGTTTTTTATCAGACTGTCAGATTGTCAGCTGCAGCCCAGGTAGGCTTTACAGATTTGTTAGCTGTGGGAACAATAAGGTGTAAGGGTAGAAATTATCATACAAAGCTTGTACTGGCACATCTCCCAGGGGGACTTTTCTTTTGATTTGCCTGTAGTGTTGTATTTTGTAAAACGGGGCCTTAACCTGGTTCATGAAAGCCCTTAATATACACTTGGTTTTCTAAATACCTGTTGTACAGTAGTCCTGTCCTGGGGAATTTCCCAGACCAGTGATGACACTGAAATGAACAGAAGAAGAATAGTGACAGCTGCTGGTTTTGAATACAATTTTTAAACAAATCATAATTGGAACACCATTTTATTGATAAATGATCTGTGGTCGGTGAAACCGTTTTTTTGCTGTTGAAACAAAAATAAATAAATCAATTGAATCTGATTTTTTTTTCTATCACCAGGTGGACAACATCCAGCTGTTCCCGGACCGTGATCACCTTAAATGGGTGTGCCGATGGTGCTTCCCAGACTCCCCCTGCATTCTTCATGCCCGTCCAAAGCCAACTGGCATCCAGCCTGAACCTCAAAAACAACTTCCAGCTCCTGATACAGAAACAGATGGCAGATGTTTGTTATTCAGATTAGTCATTCAAACACAGACGGAAAGCCTGATAAACAAGGTGATCCGGAGAGGCTCGCTTTGCTCTGCTATATAAGGAACCGCTACAGCTGGAGGCATTGATCAACATCAAACATTGACCTGCACGGTGAAGCTGATAGCAGTCTTTCATCATCAGTCTCGTGCCTGTTCGAACTGTCATCATTCAGACAGTGGCACTATTTTCCATTTTACCAGTGTCTGCTAAAACTATACTGACACCAAATCTAAAATAAGGATATTTACTTTAAAATGTGTTTATTCCAGTAGCATGAGGTAGTTATGACGGACCTCTGTGCAGTCTATTATGATGGGTCCTAGTGCACGCTAGATTTGACAGTGGGCAACATCAACATATCAGCCAGCAATCATCATTGCATATATTCCTTGATATAGATAACAAAGAAATATATTATTAATTTAACTGAAGCCTGTTATTAAGTAATTTTGTTATAGATTGCAACTGACTATTTTACCAAAAAATAGAAAACAATGATAGAGATGGGTTTGCCTTTTCAAGGACATGTAAAGCAAATCGAACCATTTAAACTGAATGCAATTTCTCATTTGAACAAAGATGTATGTATTTCTAAGGTGGCAGTCTGAGTAAGAGATAAGATAAGATGCACCTTTATTAATCCCCTGCATGGGAGATTTAATTTGACACAGCAAAAGGGAAAAAATTAGCAGCATATGGGGAAATGTAGTAAAAAACAAAAACAAAAATAGAACTGAAATAAATAAGATCAAATCAAATCAGAAAGCTATAAACAATAAAAAGATCTGTCACTTGCAAGGGCCCTTCTCCACCATGGACAGATTTTGAGACAACAAAGGCCTCCCACACGTCCTTTACAGAAACACACCCAAGCTGAAAGAGACACAGTGTCTCTTTGTGGCTGTTTTGTCTCTTTGTGATAGTTTGTGTCTCCCCATAGTCAATTTTGTCTTTTTGGGCTAATTCTGTGTTTCTTTGTGGTCATTTTGTGTGTCTTTGTAGTTGTATAATTTAATTTTGCCGAGAAATGGTAACAGTCGTTTTAAACAGACGCTCTGGACCGGGGCTCAAGGTGTCAGGGGCCACTGTAGGCCTGTCCAATAATCCATCCATGTTTGTCACCTGTGACATTGAGTCCACTGGGCCCCGGTGCAAACATACTGCCTGCGCTGTCTGTAGCTGTGTCCCCGGTTTAATCAATCAAATCTGATCAAACTACACCTACAAGGCCCCAATGAAGCAGATAAGTGGAGTTTTTGAGTGTTACACTCCTGATGTGTCATACATTAGGATGTTTGTTCTCCCAAACCTGCTCTCTTTGGCTCATTTAGTCAAGGATATTAAATATTATTGAGGTACACTTAATATGGTTATAGGGACTTCAAACATCCTAACAAGGAGAGACAGGAGTTTTCATAATTAAAATACAACCTGCACGATCAGCAGTGTTTGGTGGCTGCTGATCTCACAAAGCTGGACCTGGTCTGTCCATTTGGCAGCAGCAGCAGTCTGTTGTTGACTCTGTGCCTTGAGGACAAAGTAGTCTGCCACCGAGTCTGTTGCCAGAGGGAACCAACACAAACCCCATGTGACCCCATGTGAACCTCAACAGCCTCATATTGTATTGGTCTATATTTGTTACTTCTGAAGACAGGTGCACAAAACTGTAGATTATTTAGTACTTTCAGAGCTAAAAATAAATCAGTAGCAGGAGAAAAGTTCAAAACAGCCACAGAAACATCAAGGTGTCTTTGTAAATGGTGTACCTGCGATTTTACATGTTAGTGCATGAACATGTTTATTGGAAGATAAACAGAGATACCAAACTCACCACTAATAGTAGTAGTATGTCTAGACCGAATTCAAATACAGCCACAGTGTGGTGTGATTTAGGACAGGACATGATATCTGACTACAGCAAGTTCAGACGTTCTCTATAGCAGTGTCTCTCAAATGGGGGTATAGTACCCCTACAGGTACTTTAGGGTATTGCAGGGGGTACATGATTTTTTTTTTTTTTATGTTAAAGGAAAAATCTGTAAAATATTTACAGAAATGAATTATAAAATGACCATGATAAGTCATCAGAGATTAAGGAAACATGCAAAGTTGAAATACTTGCTTCTCTGGCATCAACACTGCAGCTGTGGTGTCCTCCCTTAAAATGTCTATTTCTGGCTGAATAAGTGTTTTTGTTTGCCTCTTTCATGTTAATTAGAGTTCAAATTAATCCCGAATGTTCACAGAATGAGTCAGTGTTTGTTTACGAGTCATAAGAAATTCTAATAATAATGGTAATAATAATAATATTTAGAGGGAGTTAAACTGAGCAATACTATGTTAATGGAGTCTGGCAGGCACTAAGACAGGCAGCCAGAGTGTGTGTTTTTGTAGGAGTTTTGCGGCTTTTGTTTTCAGGATAACGGCTTGGCTTTGTGTTGAAAGACAATTGGCACGTTAATTTAAAAATGATCAGTCATACACGATTCCTTAAGTAATTACAATATAATAAGCTCATTAAAAGTGTAAATGTAAGTTTGATTAAACCACATTTTACATTCAATGTAAAAACTGTCATCTGCAATTGATAGATATAATGACAGATGAAAAATCAAGAAAATGGATCTGTGGTTGAAAGTAGCAGTAACACAACTGAAAACACAGAGAAAAAAGTGAAATAGAAAGAAAAAACGGAGCCAACAAAGAAAATATCAAGAAAAACGGGATTTACCTCAACGAGCTGATTTGGTAGTGCAACAGTGTAGTTGCATTATTTGTACTTTTTTATACAGGCATTTTTTTTTTTTTTACTAAAAAATAGAAAGGGGGGTTCTGAAAACTGTTTCAAAGAGGGTACATTATTAAACGTGTCAAACTCAAACTGTGCGCCAAATCAAATAAACTGTATAATAGTTGTACACTTGAATGTCTGCTTGCCAGACTTCTGCTTTTGGAGCTAGTTATTAGTTGTTGAGTTATTACTAAAACCAACAATAATCAAATGCAGTTATGTAACATGAAATCAAGTAGATACATTTCCAACCTGCTCTTTGAGGGCAACCGTAATACTGATGTGGCCCAGGAGGAGATTAAGTTTGACACCCCTGTTCTACAGTGTTGGAAAGCAGACTGATTTAATGAGTCAGCCTACTTTCGCTTATTCTTCCTGTTCTGCAGACACACTTAAGATGCCTTTATCAGTCGACCATCTTTACACACCTGGCACGAGCTCAGATATAAACTCAGTCTGCAGACGTGTTCACTCAGGGTTCAACCTCCCGTTATCTCAGTGACAACACTGAACGGGAATCCTTGGCAATGAAGGCTCAACAGGCCAGAAAATAATTAAAAAAAATATGAATAAGCAAATAATCCGAATAACTGAAATGCCCATGTAGATGCCTGTGATTCTGAAGGGACAGTGATTTACAAATCCCCGACTGGGTACAATGAATTAATTTGATGAATCAGTTTGGTTTTAAGGCAGGAGTGTACTGAATCTGGGGCAGTCACCTCATCAACATCAGGTATATGGGATCAGGGTTGAATAACCTTTCTCCCATCCCCAGAATGCCAGTGTATGTATTTCTGACTGTCAAACTCTGCTGACTAAATGTTGCATAACCTGCTGCTGAAACAGTGTGAAGGCTGAAGGTTGACCTTGGCTTCAAATATCCTCACTCCTGTCACAGCCCTCAGATAGCTACACCATGTCGTAAAATGATCTTAGATACGTGTTCATAGCACACGTCATGACTCATCAAAAACTTGGGGAAAAGTGGGGGATAATATATACATGCTACAATATGTGAACTGTTTAATTTAGACCTAACAAATGTGCTCTCATTTCTGGGAATGTTGTTTGCTCACTGTGACACAGTTACTGCAGCACTAGAAATATCTACTGCTACTTGTATCCTACTGCTATCAATACATTATGTACTAATTTAGGTTTGGTTAAAGGTTTGACATGTGAGAGTTTTAGTTTAAAAAATCCAAAAATGTATTTAATTTATGAACAGAATGTGAAGAAATAACAATGTTGATGTTAGGTCTAAGATGGCTATGTACTGTGTTGCAGAAATATCTACTGAAGTTAGCATGCTAATGCTAACCCCAGCCCACCCTGTCTCATAAGACCACTTCATTACATGGCGGCTTTGTTAAATACTCAAATGTTTTTAGTGCGCTGCAGTCACTTTGTTGGCGTTTGAGCACTTGGTTTCATATTGTGGCGCCGATCTTTTCCCACCTGATACATGTGGTGTTCACAATATGACAAGCTGTGCTCTGTCTAGACTCTGGAGGAACAATAAAATCACTGTTAAATCACTAAAATCATTTTAAAATGAATATGTTGTGTCACATTATTGATTTTTTTGTACATAATCATCTGACAAGCGGGATAATGTACAGTAAGCAGGTCATTATTGTGAAATAAATGCCTTCAGTGATTCTGCATCATCCTGTCAGGATTTATTTCACAATAATGACCTGCTCACCGTACATTATCTCTTACTCGTACCTCACACAGTGACAGTGAGTCACTTTAGTGTCCAGTCTGCCCTCAATCCAGCACCAATGTGTTTTTCTTGCCAGGTTTGGGTCACAACCTCCCTCTTGGTCCTCTCCTGACTCCCTCTGAACCTATCGTATCTTTGTCATCCCTTGAGTTAGAGTCCTGGTCAAAGAGCCGCTGCAAATCACTTCAGTATTGTATTCCCTGTTGCAAACTGGCCTCCGTTTGTTCACTGGGAGGCTGCCCACTTGCTTGGCTCTGGCTCTGGTGCTCATTCTGATGCCGCTTGGTGGTATGCTTTCTCTTATTTCAGTATGAATTCAACAGGTGACCAATTCTTACATATTGCACCTTTAATAGTTAGACAATAATAAAATGTGTTGTTTGTAAAAGGTGGGTTATAAAAGTCATTTAAATTCAGTTCAGCCTTACACATTATTTTTTAAGCCAACACCCTTAAAATTAGATCATGGAGTAATGAAAGGATTCATTTTAAGGTAGCCAGTGGTCTGGACAGGTTTCATTAGTTGGATTAATAAATAAATAAATAAATAAATAACATTGAATTAACAATTGGATAAATATAATGGATATTTTTACATTAATAACCTTGTAGCCTGCCTTAATACACAGACGTCATGAAAACCTCTTAATATATAGCACAGCTCCTGTGGATTAATCCATTAAAAACCCGTGATACAATAGTTTTTGAAACAATGTCGTTTATTATTAATCAAAAATATTAAATATTAATTAATACTTAATCCTCGCTTTATTGGAAAGATTAAGGTGAAAAGGAAAAAGGGTGTATTTTGATTTTAATTATACATCTGTGTTTTATGCACCTGTTGCCAGGTGATACTGCACCGGGGGACTTTGATCAGACAGTATCACGACCTTCAGTGAATTATTGGAAACAATAAAGCGTCTCATTGATAAGGACACTCGGGCTCTTCTTAAATCGAGTCACTCCATCAGCAGAGCACAGCTGAGCGCGGTCGGACCTGCGCGTCCACTTGTTGAGTTCATAATAGTTCACGGTCGCTCTATTTAAAGAGGCAACAACATGGCACACGGTCTGGTCAGACGGGAGTCGGTGGAAACGGAGATGCACAAGTCCGAAGCCAAAAGAAAAACCTTCGTGTACACCAAGAAGAGGGGCTACGATGTTCACCCGAAACCCCCACCTGAACAAGGTGAGTGCGGAAACGCAGTTCTCCGAGTTTTCAGTTTGTTTCTGTGGACGACAAGTGACAAGCTAGCTGATGCCTTCAGGGGCTGTAGGAAATATGACAAGTTTGAATGGGGCGACAACGAGCAACCTTAAGTGTAAATATAACCAAGAAAAGATGGAGATGTTTTGTAATATCGTAATTCACGGGGTTTTAGGTAACTGTTTGGTGGTGGGTTATAGGCTTACAACAACGTTTTGCCAGCTTAATTAGTGTCTATAGTGCTAATGTTATTGACACCTAGCTTACAAAGGTGTTAAATTGTGCTGCGTCTTCAATGAAGTACCCATTTTACTCCCTGCACAAGCAGCAATCATGCATAATAATTGAGATATGAGGTATGCATTTAATATTTTAACACTCGCACAACTTCTTCTTGTCAACAAGACGCCGGCCGCAGCACTTGAGGAGCCTTGAACGCAACATTAGCCTGGAGGTTTAGGTATGAGCTTTAGACGCGGTTATATTTAGATTTAAAGAGACCAAACGCTGTTGTCACACAGAGAGGGGCTTTTGTTAATATTGCCCCGTCACGCATTGCTTTACAAAGACGGCAGTGTTGGTTTTATTTGTAGTAGTGCGTTCTTAATACAATGAATGGCGACACAGGCCTGTCTTCCCGGCTCAGTAAGCACCACAATAAGTGATTCAGCACATTGTGACAAGCTGCTGTGGGCTCACTGAGAAAGCTGATATCTTGCCATGTAAGATAAGTCACTACTGTCCTCATAAATCTATAAATATTTAGAGTCAGAGCCTGTTTCCTCTGTCTTTTACTGAAGTAAAATGAGGAACAGTGTTGGAAGTTGCATAATTATGCAACTGAGCAGCTTCCTTATTGATCATGAGATCTGATGATGACTTTGCATAATATAATGATTATTATTATTATGAGAAAAGACATGTCATTCTAGCCCTTTAAGATTCAAACATGACTCATCTGACCAGTCTTTGCTGTTTAGCCTAACACGGCTTATGTTTTCCCATGCTTTAAATGCATCGTTAACAAAAGAGGCTGCAGGCTGCGTTTGAGCTTTTTCCAGCGTTTTCTCTAGGTTTGTGTGGTGGGAAGGGGCCCCAGGGGTCAGGTTGTGGTGAGGGCCAGGGTCTCTGTCCATGGTGCTGACTGACCATCAAACTGTGGAACTCAGGGCCACTCTTATGTCAAGTGTGCCCTAAGAAACCGAGTGTAGAGTGACCTCTCTATGTCAAAGTCAGACTAATTTTAGAACACTCGAACGCTCTATTTATTCACTCTGAGCTGTTTTCTGCGCTCTCACCAGCCATATACGTCTCCCTCTCGGAAGGGTTGTCTAATCTTGAAGCCTTTCTGCTTTATTTCACACTGAATTAGCAGAGTTTTCAGTATAAATGCTGTTCCAGCGTGATAAAGGTGGCAGGCAGTTGAAGCAGCTGCTCTGCCACCCTGGGTGGTGTCAACAGTGAGCTGATAAGTGAGACAGTGAGGTTCAAACAGGCCTGTGTGTGTGTGTGTGTGTGTGTGTGTGTGTGTGTGTGTGTGTGTGTGTGTGTGTGTGTGTGTGTGTGTGTGGGTGGGTGGGTGATGGTGAGCTGGTGACTGCACAGAGACCTGTTTGTTAGGCAAGTTAATGACTCCACTCCTGAGACGTCCACACACTACACATCAACCCTGCTGTGTGCTTGTTTTCACGTGCGCAAGTGTGCATGGTGTGGCAGGGTGAGGTGAGGTGTGTGTCAGCCATGCTAGTTGATTCTTTCATATAAACATGTAGTGTGTAAAAATGTAACAAATCAAAACATTTCCACATTAACTTTTAGAATAAATTTACTAAAACAAATCAAACTGACACTGAGAAAATGGGCACCTCTGCTTACTATTACTATCAAGTACAAAACAGAGTTTTTGTTCTTGTAGCACCATCGCCTTGTGTCAAGTAATATGGTTTATGGGAAAACGTGGCCCTGAACTGGAGACACAATAGAATGGTGATGATGCCAAGATTTCACAGTTTATTTAACAATGACACATCCCGCCATAAATCATACATAAATCATATGAAGACAGACTGTAACACAGACAGACAGTATTGTATAATGTGATGCATTACATAACAGGGTGGGTATTACCTATGAAATCTAAATACATGCAAACTAGTCTGTTCAACTGCTGCAACATCTCAGTCTGCAACAGTGCAGAGTCCTGTAAACATTATCGGATTTAAGATGACACCCCTTTTATTGATTCTGCTTTGATTCCCTTACTGACTGATTCCCTTATTGATTCGTCATCGATTTTCTATGTGGAGAAAAAAAATTGGCCTACACAGGTTTTCTGCATGATGATCTCTGAGTCTGAACGCAGTGTAGAAACACAGCACAAAAAGGCGTGCATGTGACGGGCCACGTTTTAGACTGTTTCTTCTTCTCTGCAATGACTCCTTCATTTGGTAAGTTTCCAGCAGCATAGACACATGAGTTTGAGCTCACTGTTTTGCAATGTGCAAATGCCAGAAAAAACATGCCGGCATTGATAAAAAATAATTGGTGAGCTTGGAGGTACATGATTCAGATGGATCAGACAATTTACAGCTTCTCAAGTGGAACCGGTTCTCAATTCCCATCCCTAGTTATGTTATGACTTCTCTCCTTTATCCTGGCCATTTGTCTTCTGAGTTGTGTTCTGATAGCGTGTGCATTCTTTCCTCCAGCATTTCCAATTTTCTCTCCAAAGTATTGCTGTGAGTCCTCCCAGAGAGATCTGAATTTCAGATTGGAGGTTCTTTTTTTTTGTGGTCATCCATGTGATTGTGAAAGAAGCACAGTTAACACAGCTGTTAACAAGACTGACAGACAGAACACAGCAGACTGTCTTAACATAAACATTCCATGTGTTTCTGAGTTCCTCAGAAAATAAGCATTAATGTTAATTTTAATATTGGAACCATTTGATCCTTCCCCTGTGAGTCTTCAGGTTAGAAATCTTGAAAACCCCCTTTGATTTTCTGTTGATGACGTTTGAATTATTTTTTTCTCCATTTGCGTGACTCATCTGAGTTCAAAACATTTCTTTTTAAAATCTCTTTAGACTACGATGATGGCTGTTTCTAACAGAGGTCAATCTGGGACCGATGGCGTCAGCTCTTAAACCTGGCCCAGTAAACTGTTTGTTTACATCTCAATTTACACCCTGGGACCCTGAATTGGCCCAGTGTACCACAGGGCTCCGTAAGAGGGCTCGATGGGTTGACCTAAATTCATGTGAAAGCATGGCCAGTTGAGCACTTAGGATGTTACACTAAATTTTGTCTGTTTTAAAAAAGGTCTGGTGAGGACTTGGCCTCAGACATTCAGATCTGGAATCTTTAATGGAAGACTGAAGACACAAAAATATCATTTTACTTGCAGACCAACAATCTTTCTTGCTCTTTTCCCTTTCTCCATTTCCTTACTTTTTCTTTTTAGTTATGTTAAGAGTGAATGTTACGAGAGCCACACTTCTTTGTTCTTCAGTTTACAAGACGGCTTTTCTTCTCCTTCTAAAGTTGGCCAGCTTAAACGAGCTCACAATTTGTCTTGTTACATTGTTTTGGAAAAAAAAAAGTGTGGTTTAATAAGATTAATTGCATGAGTTCAAAAACTGGGCTTGAAACTTTCAGCAAGAAGGATGTGAGGAGCTGGCTTTGACAATTTGTACTCAGAACATTAGATTGTTCAATCACCAAGAAAAACAAGATGGGAGTTTCTAAAACCATAGTCCGTTTGAGAAATCCGTTTTTTATTAGGGTTGTTTTGATAATGTTATCAGTATTAGAAATGCCTCTGATACACCCTGAAATGCTGCATCGGGTATCTGCAAGTACACAAGTCCATATGCACTGATCTAAAATCGCATAATTTATTTAAAGCCCGACTGATAATGGATTTTTGGGGCAGGTGCCAATACTGTAATTCGGGAGTAAAAAAATTCTGATGACGATATATTGGCCAATATTCTTTACAGATCATTGCAAGTGTTTCCCCTTGGGGACTGCTTCAGTGGGGGGGTTGCTGTCAGGCAGAAACATTGCATGTCTAAAACTGTTACCTTCAGGAAATGAAAAAACCCTGTGCTTTTAAATTAACTGAATGCTGCTCAGTCAAAGTTAGTGGCTCTTTTTCAAAATGTGGAGATACAGTTTGTGGTTGACAGTAGCAACATATAAAATCTAAAATGAGATCTTGGCTCTAAAACAGTAGACTTTCACTGGTTTTGATAATAATAAAAATATAAAATAAGAAATAAAATCGCAATTAGATATTCTATTCTATTCTACTTTAAATTTTTATTTATTTTGACAAAATGAAAGTCTAACTTATGCCACCGTTTTACATTATTAACAGTGATCTTATATTGGTTAGAATAGACACCAAAACATGAATATTCCTGTACTGAATTCTGCTGCAAACGAGGCATGTAGCTGATCCTCTTTGGTGCTTGTTTCTGATCAACCTGACCCTCTCCTCAGTTGACTAAAGTGACTCAAACAGGCTCCCTCAAAACACAGGTTGGAGTCAGAGCAGAAAAAAAAAGGTTTCTTATGCAGCCAGGTGAACCCTCCACTGTCAAACCCGTACATGAACCTGGGCGAGGAAATTGGAGGAGAAGGTAGGAAATGACTGCTAAAGCGTGTTAGTGGCCCGGCACAGGCAGGCTTCTGTGGCTCAGGCAGTGGCACATTGTTGCCCTCGCTCTGATTTCAGCGAGCCCAGGGGACGAGGTGTGTTTACCTCCCTCAGTTGGCCCACTTCACCTCTAACAGGAGCCAGTCACAGCACAAAATGCTAATTGATGCTGAGGGACGTAGCGCTGAAAGCAGCCTGTCCTCACATCCACAGGCTTCGATTTCCTTTTAATCTCGCTGCTCTCACACTTATACCTGCAGAGCTGAAGCATGTGCCTAACATGCACAAACACAGCTTCACCAACACTCCCTCCGCCCTCTGCGGAGGTGGAACCGGATATTGTAGGTGTGTTTTGTGTGCGCTTGCTGAGCAATAAAGAGATGAAGTGGGGTGCGAGGTGCAGAAAGGGTTCTCTGTGGTGAGGAAGAGAGCGCTGGCCACTCTCCACAGACCTCCTCTGTCTCTCTGCTTGATCACGCGTTAATGAGGCATCTGTGTGAATCCCGGCCCTCAGTGCGTCTCTCTGACGCTGGTTCCGCCTTCTGCGGCCTTGAATAACAACAACAACAACAACAACCTCCTTAAAAATGCTCTTAGCACCCAATCAGGGATGCTGTTTCACCTCAAACACTGCACAGGGCTGTCGGCGGTGTGTCGGCAGCCAACAGATGCCCATTCACTCACCGGTTCTGTACTGTAGGTGAAGGTGCAAGTGTAGTCAGTCATAAAGACTGGGGAGAATGAGAACTGCAGCTCCTGTCTGTTTGTTGACCTGTTTTACAGTTTCACAGCAACTGTCTGGCAGGCACATTTTACTTGTCTCCACAAAAACATCAAACCAGACACCAGGGTCTCTGGGGGTCCTTAAAAAGTCTAGAATCCAATAATCTGATCTGTAACCCTTAAAATGTCTTGAATACAATTTTGACATTAAGCAAGGCTACAAGTTACAGTTATTTTCATTATCGATTAACTTGGTTGTTTGTTCTATAAAATAACAAAAAAAATTCAGTTTACTGTCGTAAAGGAGTTAAGAAACCAGAAAATATATTTTGAGAAGCTGAAATCAGAGAATTTGGACATTTTTTATTAAAAAATGACCCAAAGTGATTAATCAACTGTCAAAATAGTTGGCAATTAATTTAACAGTTGATTAGTAATCAATTAATCATTGCAGCTCATCTATTAAGTTGCAATAATGCAGTCTTGTTTTAAATGTGTTTTGAGATAAATGTATATTGGTCATGCTAACAAAACTACAAAATGCAACTGTGCAGCCCAGTCATAATTTATCGGCCCACATGACACAACAAATTTCAGTGTAAGTCCTATAATGTTTTTTTGCAGTGGAAGTCCCTGGAATGGACAGCGACTGGACGAGCCCTCAGTTCTGACAAAAAGTTGTTGTTTAGTGTGTTTTTAGCGAATTCTCTTTTTAGCGTAATGAGCTGAGCCAACTTTAGCTTGGGAGGAAAGAGAGTCACGTCAAACCATGCTTAAAAAATCAGTATTATGCATACTTTTTTTTTTTTTTTTTTTGCCAGGATGGCTGTGAAATAGGTTTTAAATTGCATTCATAATGGTCTTAAGAAGGTCTTTTAATTTAACTTGTTGAAACCTTCAGAAACCCTGCACAATGAATGGTAGACACTAGAGTTGTGCAATGTTTAGGGCTGGCATATGACGGTGTCCACAGTGAAACATTGCGATGGATGATGACATCATTGTTGTTGTTTGCTTGTGCCATAGCACAAAAGCCGACTTGCTCAAGTGAAACCTCCCCAGGTCAGGTTGTGGTCATCGCCGCTTACCACTGTCGCTCAGATGGCGACCTCCACTGGTCTCACTCAGCCGAGAAAACTCCCATCACCAGGGAAGGGAGCAGGCAGATCAACCTTCACATCCCTGCTTGGTATACATACATCATACATTCTCGTGTCGGGTTTAAAAAGATCTTCATCTCTGCAGTGCATAGTTGTGTTCAGCCTCTCAAGCTTAAAACAAAGTTGATTGCTAGTTATACTGAGGAAGCTCAGCTAAGAAAACAAGAGTGCAAATAACAATGTCATCATCGAAAGAAACACATTAAGAGCAGAAAAGAAACACTGCTGCCGCAGCTGAGTGCTTGGGTTTGTGTTACTCTGCAGAAAATAATAAACAGGAAATGGTGATGTAGTGCAATACCAGCAACAGCTTCTTTTTATTTTCTCTCCCACGTGTCCAAAACAAAATTTCACCAACAACAGCTCCTGTCTCACAGCAACACTGAGCAGACTTCCTCAAATACAGAGGGCTTTTAAATCCTGATGTCACGATGTTAGTGGGCTCCGTGGTCGATGACTGTGAGCCATCACGATGGATGATCGACCCAACAGTGGTGCGCTAACAAAGACTTGTATTCAGATGCAGCAGGCCTCAGAATGAGAGATGGTGCTGTCATTCACACTTTTCGTGCTGAATCGCAAGAAAACTCACATTGATCCCCTTGATTAAACAGTAATATTCTGTTTATTGAGGTTTTCAAAATCACCAACATTATGCATCATTAGAACCTACAAACGCTGAATAAAATGGAGAGCCGGTGCCCAGACAGTGCTGCAATTGGATGCCCCATTTGCAGCCACAGGCTCCACATATGACATTGCAAGATGGCCCGTCTGATGCAAGACTAGAATTAACAATCTCTGTTCTTGGCGAGTGCTGAGCAGCAGTGTATCAGATTGGGCATTGAGGATGTGTTGGCTTGCCAAATGGCGGCGTTCCTGATAACCCTCCATTGCAACTGGAAGTCATTAGGCTCTCATGTTAGATTTACTCTGGTTTGGCTGCTACACTCATCAACTTTTGCTCCCAGAAAAGACTTCTTTTTTGCATTCACTGAGACCCACATAAATAAATTTAGAAACAAACAAACAAATGGCAACAAATATGCCTAGCTTTCAATTCTGAAATGGAAATGTTTCTCTGTCTGTGTGGCTCCCTGGATCCACTCCTTTGGGTATGTGTAATGCTCTGTTGGTTGCTGACGGATCTGCTGAGTTTTCCATGTGAAACGTAATGTTCTCCAGCCAGTCTGTGTCTCGAGCAAGGCCTGATAAGGTTTTTATAGCAGTTCTTGCACTCTAATACAATTATGTCACAATTGGTAATAGGTGCCAGTGGGAAAACAGCTTGATGACCCGACGATGACTTTAGCCAACCCAGTCTGGAATGTTCATTCCCACTGAGTCACCGCATCAGCATGACACGAAGACAAAGTTTGTTTTCTGCACAGTCAAGACTTTTTAAAAGCTTTTGTTGCTGACAGTTTTCTATGTTGAAGCATTACAGAAATGTTTTGTTTGTGCTACTCGCCAAAGTTCCCATAGACCTTGGTAATCTTTCTTCATTTCTCAGTCTCGCAGCTTTCTGGCCCCTATCCATCGTACGATCAACATTTCACATCCGAGGGCAAAACCTCTGATGGATATTTGTGATGATAGAGCAGTTGTTTTAAAGTAAATAATTTAACAAGTCTCAAGATATGTCTTGACTCAATAAGACAAGGAGTAAATCATGAATCCCTAATGGTGCTAATTCTGACAGATGTCAAGTTTTATCCCATGAGCCTTTAAATAGTTCAACATTTTTCACATGCACTTATTTCCCTTCTTTCTGAGAGTTAGATAGGAAGACTGAGACCATGTCACATCTGCAAAATAAAGCTGGAAGCTAGACGCCAGAGCCAGTTTGTGGCTATCGTAGCTTAGCAATAAGACTGGAAGTGGTAATAGGTATTTGCCCAGCACCCTAATGGTGGCAACAAGACCTGAAAACCTCTTGTGAAACAGAAACTTGCTGCTTTACTGTTTTGGATTTTGTACGGGTACATCATGAACATAACTGTTCACATATTTGCCTGTGTACTATGCGTGTTACTGGAAGATTCCACTAGAGGGCACAACTCAGAGAACTCAGACTGTACAAGCTAGGTGTGGAAAATTGGTCTCAGCAAACCGCTGATGAATCAAATTGCTTGACCAGCTCAGGCATCCGATGAATAGTGGACAAAACACACCATTGGCACCGTTCCCACTCCGTTTTTTTCCAACATTTTCCAGTGTAATGGTCTCAGACTTCTTTCCATGTAGCTTAAAAACTTTCCACCATTGTTGTTGCTCCTGGTGTGCCTACTGACCCCTGAACTAGTCACATTCCCATACTGCCCCCTCTTATAACGTTCATGTGTGTTTTGCATCATGTGGCAGTGCTAATTCCTGAGGACATGCACAACCCGCCTTCCAAATGGATGCAGAAGATGCGAGGCAGGCATCATGCGGACGCAAACGTGTAGATAACAGCAAGTATACCTCTGGCTTTAGAAGTGCAGGTTGGCAGGAGTTTTGACCACACAAGCGTTTTTTTTGTGTTTTTGTCCAGATTGAAATTTTAAAAACCACGGCATGGATTGGCATGAAGATTTACGCAGACATTAGTGTTCCCCAGAGGATGAAGCCTACTGGCTTTGATGATCCAGTGACCTTTTGTCTGGTACCACTGAGAAGTTGACATTTGTGGTTTGAATGAAATCTCTTGACAAACATCAGATGGGCTGTATGAAGTTTTTCCATCCCCCAAAGCGAATGTGATAATTTGAATGATTCTGTGACCCTTCATCTA